>OY979450.1:8207200-8834151 GCA_963855545.1 Ethmia dodecea | reverse complement strand
ATTTATGCGCAATTTACCTACAACCGGCAGTAGCGCGTAGTACTGTGCGTAGTTTTCTAGATTTTGTAAATTGCATTAAACATGACTATATTTAACAATTAATCTCGTGTATAACTTCGGCTCTAGATACATAATACGTCATATTTTTATCCAGACGGTAAAAAAAATCACCAGTATGACAATACCTTTTTAGTGTTGCCCGATTAATAGGTTGTGCTTTTTTATATTTGAAGTAAAAAAAGAAAAGGATAAGTATTTACGTGGGCCTAAAATAAAAAGTTGTGCTAATAAATGAAAGGTTTTCGGTTTTTATTAGAGAATCCCTATAGCAATAAAATAGCATTAATAAATATTTTTTATAAGACCTCCGATTTTAAAGAAAATATTTTTGAACAATGTTTGACTTTGACTGTAACAACCTGTTACCTTTGCTCTACAGAAATTGCGATTAGGTCTGGGTCTGACTGACTGACAGCTGACGCATCGATGATATGACATTGATGACAGATCCAGATTATCAAATTCATTCAGATAGCCTCAAACTCAAAATCCTATCTCAAATCAAAATACTGTTTTGTTTGTTATGTTTTAAGTTGCGTTGGAAACCACTATATGCATCCCTAAACCACAGATTAGAGAATAGTTACTTCGTAACAGATACAGCACTTCCATACAAAAGCTAAAATACCTACGCTATATTTACCTACAAAACGCGCCGCAACTCGGCTGCAGTAAGAAACGTACTCTACGAACGCGCACCGAGAAGCGAGTTTCCCGCGCACGCTGCGTGATTGCGTCATCAAGCGAAAACGTCAGGGTTGGTACCGAGCGCGTAAAATTAAACACAGTTGCTGGAAAACTTAATTTTGTATTGTTAATTAAATTTGTTACATTATACAATAAAAAAATGAAATCTTATTGATAGTAGTTGTTTCCTTCGGTTTCACCCGCGTGGACCCGCTATATGTGTCCCCTGTCCCTCTTTAGGCAATTGAAAAAAAGACAATTCCTTGTTATTTACTCTTGAACTGCGACACCCGTCCACATCGCAATAACCGGGCATCTTGGTAGCGAGCGCGGGAAACGTGACGCGTGTGCGCAGTCTCGCGTGTGCCAACCAATTGCCGCTTGGGTCGGTACCGACCTACTGTGCGGTAGGCACTTATAGCGCGACCTTGAGCGAGTGACGGAGGCCTGCCTAAACTGTGCAATATAAGTCATAGTGTTGCCATGCCTGCAACTGTATGTTTTGTTTAAATATTTATTTTCATGAAAACGGCGGAGGTCCAAAAAAATATATTTTTGTGCCCAATATAATCAAAAATATATGTAACTATTAATAAAAAAAACCAGTAGGTATGTTGTTAAGAATTTTTCACGAATAAAGAACCACCCTCCATACAAAGGAGGGACATGTCATATTTTTTTTTTATTTCATTCATTTATTCACTCAGCCCTTTTATTACAAAAAATATTATAAATAAAAATGTCATTCCTACGGGAAAACATAAAAACTGGTTAAAAAGAGAAATAGTAGGTACTATTCCGAAACGATTACATCTAAGAAACTTGGAATTAGGTAGTATGTATGTATGTAGGTACTTAGGTGTCTTATTACACACACCGGCACAATTAGCGGAACAGAAAAAAAAGGAGAAAAAAGAGGGAATTTAGAACAATGAATGTAATTTTTAAACAATATATTATTTAAAATGAAACAACAATTAAATTAACATGTTTTGACATTCATTTGTAACACCATACTTAAAATTTTATAAAAATAAAAATTAAATTAAACAAAATGCATTTTTCTTCGATTTTTAATTATAGAGAAACAGCAGAAAATTCAAGATTTTCCAAAGTTTAACAACAATTTCAATGACTGTTCAATATCGAGTGTTTCCTCCTCGTGCTCTGATGAGGGTTTCCATCCGTCTGGGCATGCTGCGGATGATGTTATCAATGGTTTCTTGGGGCAACCTCTGCCATTCTTCAAGTAATGCGTTTCGCAACTCGTTGAGATTATTGGGAGGGGGCATTCTTGACTTTACACTCCTCTTTAGCAAGTCCCAGACGTGTTCTATAGGGTTCATATCGGGGGACCGTGCTGGCCACTCCATCACCGTTATACCAACATGGTTTAGGTATGTCTGTACTGTGCGAGCACTGTGAGCCCGAGCATTATCCTGCATTAGAATGAAGTTGTTACCAATAAAGGGGGCAAATGGCACAACATGTTCTTCTAAAATCTCCCTGATATACCGATCAGCATTCAGATTCCCGCCATCGACCACTACTAACTCCGTACGAGCTCCTAAACATATTCCTCCCCAGACCATAATTGAACCGCCGCCATATGCAACTGTATTTTCAAAATTAGACTAGATATACCGTTCTCCTTTGCGTCTCCATACTCGCTGCCTTCCATCAATTTGATTTAACATAACTCTGCATTCATCAGTAAAAAGAACCTGTCCCCAGTCGTCGAAGTCCCAATCACGATGTTCACGACCAAAGTGTAGACGGTTTGTGCGATGATGTCTCTCAAGTTTTGGGGCTTTGGCGGGCACATACGAGCCTATACCCACTTCTTCGAATCTTCTACGAACTGTCCGCTCACTCATCCTTACTGCTCGTACCTCTTCCAGTAAATTTCGAGCCTGCACCGCCGTTAGTCTCGTGTTCCGTCGGACTTGAAGTTGGAGAAAACGGTCATCCCTCCTTGAAGTACACCTTTTCCGGCCTTGTCCTCTCCTTCTCACTAGAGCATTCGTCAATCTGTATCGTTGGATGCTACGATAAATCGTTGATAACGATCGACGAAGGCTTCTGGCAATCGATCTGTAGGTTTGACCATTTCTCCTCATTTGATCTGCCCTAATGATTTCTGATGGCGTTAAATCAGGCATAATTAGATGCTCGTAAATTATCAATATGCGAAAAAACTCAAAAGCCTCAAAAACTGCAATTCAAAGCTTTTCAAATGGAATTCACGAACCTTCTAAAAACGGACAAGCGGTGGAAAAAATGAATCAATGAAAATTAAAACAAAAGAATGAAAAAAAGGGCAGTCGCTTAAGCCGTATACAGAAAGAAAGCCGAAAACTTATCGGCGCCGATAAGCGCCCATCGGCGCCGACCGGCGCAGGTAACCGGCGCAGGCATTTATATGAACAAGCGCCGACCGCCGCCTATCGGCGCCGACCGGCGCTTGTCGGCGCCGATAAGCGCCGATCGGCGCCGACTCGCGCCGGTCAGCGCTGGTGCCGCCCGCCAATCATCGTACGACATTTTGCTCGCTCTGCTTCAATCTGCTTGCTTTCTGTAGAATGGACCGGCGCCGATCGGCGCCCATCGGCGCCGACAAGCTTTCAGCTTTCTTTCTGTATACGGCTATAGTATTCCATTTTTAAATTAAAACCCAAATTTAAAAAAAGCTTGTTTAGCCGGCCAGTAACACGCAAAAATGCGTAAATACTCCCTTTTTTTTCTGTTCCGCTAATTGTGCCGGTGTGTGTATAATAGGTCGTAGGCAAAGAGATTTAAATATAATAGGGCATTGGGAATATTTTCATACAAAACTTTGAAGCCTAAGCGTCATGTCAGTTAGTACCTATGAACGCGAGCTGTCATTCGGTCGAAATTGTACTAGACTTATTCCACTTGGAATAACTTTTGACTTCAAATTTTCCTCGCTTTGTCCCCTCTGCCTTAATATATTTTAATCTCTTTTATTTTAATCTCTTTGATCGTAGGCAACCGCTATGAAGGGATTTTTTGGAAAATCGAATAAACTGTAGGTAAGAAAGTAGGTATGATACATATATGTCGGCCGTTGCAAGACAAAAAAAACATCGGCCCATATTCCTACTACGCAGCTGCGAGGGCGCCCCTCTCCGGTGCGACGGGGCGGCGGCCGGGGCAGGTGCGAGGCAGGTGTCGCCCGCCATCTCGTCGCCACTGCAGCTGCAGCCATCACGTGCACGCCTGCATGCCGCGCCTATATATAAGCCTGCTCCGCCGTTGAAGAAGTCAGTTGGCCTCCGATGGGCGACTCAATATGACCGATTCCGACTCCTGAGTGTCCGAACACTCTCTCTTGCTACTTGGTGGCCTAGCAATATTGTTAGTATTTATATTCTCTTTATTGTTAGCATAGATACCTAGCGAATTTTATCAAACAAACGCGAACCGATCATTTCTGATTTGTTCGTTTAACCGCTAGCCCGCTACTTTATAGCTAAGTAAGTAATTATGTACATGTTAGCGGGATAGTTAAAATTCAGGGGCTGAATTGTGATTGGATTGAGAGTATTTAGTTAATTAGCGGGTAGCTCACTTTATACATTAAAACAAGATAAATTGATATTCTTGTGACAAGTAACGGATAACTTCTGATTATCCATTAAACCGCTACCCAGCCTAGCTGCAGCTTGCTGTGCTGTTAGAGGATTAGTTAAAATTCACAGAATGAATAATAATTGTGGTTTACTGGATTAAGAATATTAATTGATTTCAGATTAATTATTTAAAAACGTTACATATTGAAAGTAGTTTAAGTTATTTAAAAGAGTGGTTTAAAAATTCACTATTATAAGTATTTTAATACAAAAAGAATGTACTTACATATTACTCTACCCAATACAATTGGTTAGACAATATTCAAGTATTTTTTTATACCCACTTATAACGACTACTTATAAAAATCTTACTGACTTTATGGAACCGAACAAAAAGATACGTTACCTACAATACAATAACTTTCTTTTCACAGCACATGCTCGACAAAGCCGGATTATATATCATATAAACCTCACCGAAAGCAATACATTATATCCCTTGGCTTTAGCCGGGTTATAATGTTGTATGGAATTTCATTATAAACCCTAGGTCAATAATGTAATTTTCACTTTTCATAATCCTTATTGCTATGACGATAAAGTCTAATTTCGTTAAGCAAAATGTGGTGCACCCGCCTGCGGCCACGGTCGTGGCCAACTCGATTTTTGAAAACCGAAGCCGCGACCAACTAAATTCGCACGATCTTCATTTGTTAAATCAAGTAGGTCACGCCGCGCCGGCAGAAACAAGTTGCTGTATCCATTTTATAGCTTTAACATTTCAAAAATAATATCGAAAATGTCGAGTGATGAAAGTATTTTGACTCCAGAGTCTATTAAACTAGATGCCATAGCTATAGGCATTGTCAATACTCTACTACCGTGCAATTGCATTTTATTGTCTTGCATAAGGTGAGAAAAGTAGAGTATATAACTCGGGAATAAAACTGTTTTTGTCTTGGGCGCCTTAATCCCTCCCTAAACTCAGGACTCAGTCTTAATTCCCGAGCGAAACTAAAACTGGAAGTCCTTCGTTACGTTCAGGATTCAATGTCGCGCCCGTGACATAAAACAGTGCTTTATTCCCTTGGTGTATAGGTAATCTACTATTATTGTACAATAGCTGTTCCGCGCGGTTTCCCGTCCCCGTGGGAATACTATGTTACTCCCTGATGTGGCCGGACAGTGAGTTTAGGGGGCCCTGGTCTAATACTACTTAGGGGCCCACCTAATTACTCAGTTCAGTTCAATTCAATTCAAATTCGTTTATTTTCTATAGGTATTAAAATATACACTTAGAAACGTCAATATTTTATAATAACAAGGCACTCTAAACTCGTCCATGAAGATTGGCTAAATGCAAACAGCAGCCCATCTCCACCGACGAGCTGCTGGTTCCGAATGCAGTACCCCGAGAAGGCAAGAAACTCAAGGGCAGCTCTTTTTAATCTCATGTCTTACTAATAAATATCTTTTACAATAATAATTATAATTAATAGCCTTACATAGCGTCGAGTCGGTTAATCCCATGCATGTTGGTCTACTAAGTAGTCTGTAATTTTATAGTAGCCTTTTTTATGTAATTTTTGCTTAACTATTATTTTAAATTTGTCAAGAGGCAAATTTTGTAATTCAATGGGAATCTTATTGTAAAAACGTATACATTGACCCTTAAAGGATTTGGTAACTTTAGATAATCGACTAACACAAGCAGCCAGTTCATTCTTATTTCTAGTCTAGTGTTTATACAATGTCTGTCACTATTTTTTTTGTAAAGTGATATATTCTTTTTAACATACAATACGCTTTCGTAAATATACTGTGACGCCAGTGTCAGTATATTAATTTCCTTGAATTTTTCCTTTAGAGACATCCTAGACCCCATTTTATAAATTGCACGAATGGCTCGTTTCTGCAAAATAAATATTCTCTGGACATCAGCAGCATTCCCCCACAGTAAAATGCCATATGACATCAAGCTGTGGAAGTAGCTGAAATAGACAAGTCTAGCTGTTTCTACGCTTGACATATTACGTATTTTTTTTACGGCATATGCAGCAGGACTGAGCCTTTTCGCCAACGTATCAATGTGCGGTCCCCACTGTAACTTAGAGTCTAAAGTTATTTCTAGAAATACTGTAGTGTTTACACATTCTAATTTTTCGTTTTTAACTGTAACTGAGTTTAAAGTTCGTTTAATATTTGATAAAGAAAAATGTACACATTTAGTTTTTTCTCATTGAGAAGTAAATTATTAACGTTAAACCAACTGATAACATCATTAATTGCACTGTTCACTTCGTCATAAGACTTAATAGGTCGTTTAATTTTAAAAAGTAACAATGTATCATCTGCGAACAGTACAATATCATGTCGCACTCGGTTGGGTAGGTCATTTATATAGACCAGAAATAGAAAGGGGCCTAAAATGGAGCCCTGCGGTACACCAATACATACCGCCGATCCAGACGATCTTGAACCGTTTACATCAACACATTGTATCCGGCTTCTCAAGTAGGACTTTATTAAATCAAGAGCGCGGCCTTGTACTCCGTAATGACGTAGTTTTCTGATGAGAATTTCATGATGGACACAATCGAATGCCTTAGATAAATTACAGAAAACCCCAACAGCATCCTGCCTTCTCCCAGGCATCAAAAACATGATTTACTAGCTCAACACCGGCATCGGTTGTCGAGCGACCCCTAGTAAATCCAAATTGCTTTAGACATTATACTGTTCATAGAAAAATGTGCACTCAACTGATATAGAATAATTTTCTCAAAAATTTTACTAAGAGTCGGTAGAATTGATATTGGTCTGAAGTTAGAAGGGTCTAATCTACTACCGGCTTTGAATAATGGAATAATTTTACTATGTTTCATCAGATCCCACGCCACGCCATCATCAACGCATTTATTAAATAAACAAGCTAGAGGTGAGGCAATTAAGTCTATTATGGATGATATGATTTTTACAGATAAGCCGTCGAGATCGGCAGTATTTTTCATTTGTATTGATTTGAATGCTTTTAGGATGTCCCAAGGATTTACATGATCGAATACGAAATTGCGTGTATTACATGCAGCGGTATGTTCTTGTAGTAGCGATTCAGCGAGTGCGGGTGACGAGTTAAGTGACTTGGTCGTCGAGACTGGAATATCAGAGAAAAAATTTACAAACAGTTCGAAATATCAACACAAAGTAGACTTCAATTAAATGAATTGAATGGGTTTGATTAATGGCAGGATTCGAAGGGCTGCAAACCTTACGATCAGTTTAATTTAATAATATTATAGATTTTTCATACCACATGCTCGACAAAGCCAGATTATATATCATATAAACCTCACCGAAAGCAAGACATTATATCCCTTGGCTTTAGCCGGGTTATAATGTTGTATGGAATTTCATTATAACCCTAGGTCAATAATGTAGTTTTCACTTTTCATAATCCTTATTGCTATGACGATAAAGTCTAATTCAAAATGTGGTGCATCCGCCTGCGGTCACGGTCGTGGCCAACTCGATTTTCGAAAACCCAAGCCGCGACCAACTAGATTCGCACGATCTTCATTTGTTAAATCAAGTAGGTCACGCCGCGCCGGCAGAAACAAGTTGCTGTATCCATTTTATAGCTTTAACATTTCAAAAATAATATCGAAAATGTCGAGTGATGAAAGTACTTTGACTCCAGAGTCTATTAAACTAGATGCCATAGGCATTGTCAATAATCTACTGCCATATGCAATTGCATTTTATTGTCTCGCATAAGGTGAGAAAAGTAGAGTATATAACTCGGGAATAAAACTGTTTTTGTCTTTGGCGCTTAAATCCCTCACTAAATTTAGGACTCAGTTTTAACTCCCTCACTTCGTTTGGGAATTAAATCATAACTCCCTCGCTGCGCTCGGGAGTAAAACTGGGAGTCCTTCGTTACATTCAGGATTCAATGTCGCGCCCGTGACATAAAACAGAGCTTTATTCCTTTGTTGTATAATCTACTAAGTATTTTCGCATTATCGTCTATTTTTTTACTTTGACTTGACTTAGCTAGGAGCCCCTGGAATCCACGGGGCCCTGGGCTGAAGCCCAAAAAGCCATGTTATAGATCCGTCCCTGCTTCCTGATGATGTATGTTGTAGCTTTTTATTATTGAAATAATTTTTGAAATCGGTCGGTCCTATAGTTTCGGAGCCCATTCAATTCAAACAAACAAACCAGTCTTTCCTATTTATTATATTACTAAAGATACACAAAAATACATATTTATCACTAGCTCGACGGTGAAGGAAAACATCGTGAGGAAACCCGCAGGTCTCAGAATTAATTCTGAGACATGTGTAAATAGACCCGGTCCGGCGATGGGCTCACCACCTATCACGTTTAGGGGTCCAATGTATCTCGTGAAATGTGGGTATATCCAGTAATGGAATACCTCTGCCTACCCCCTCGGGGATGAAAGGATTATATTATTATTATACACAAAAAAAATACAATGCTCGATTGGGCTGTCTTATCCTTTTAGCAATCTCTTCCAGGCAGCACGAATGAAATTGAGAGATCTGCAGGCGTACTGAGGGAGGCTCGACACCGTTTCCGTTCGATTTAGATCGAGTGAAAAATTTTCCGAAGTTGAATCTGTATTCTAGGCGTTTCTGACAGCCACGGAAAATTTTCCGAATCATTATGTCAAATATGACATTCGTTTTGGATACCGACATCTCTGAATAGCCCATCTTCGACAGATTTTCCGATTCCGAGTCGAATATCGAAGGGTCTACAAAGCTGAGTGCATAATATGGACCATTTTTAATATCATTTTTTACTTTTCTGTCAAAACGAAAATTTATTTTTGATAATGTACTGAATACTGAACTGTGACGTCATATATTTTTTGTACTGAATCGCTTAACTTTTTTAGTTTTTAAAAGTAATTTAAAAATTTGCTATTATTTTAAAATAAAAGTAAAATAATTTTAAAGGTGCTTTGGGATAATCTTTTAGTGAATGATTTAATTTCCACATGAACAGTAAACTCTATTTATTAATAACTACTTAATAACAAAATTAGTTTTTGCGGCCAGCTTCATGTGTCTTGCAATACACCATGTGCATTTTCCAGTCTTGTCTCTGAAAAAGAAAAAAACACGTATTTTGAACCCTCGACGAAAAAAGAGTGGTGTATAAATAACATAGACATATTAATGTCTATGATAAATAAGTAGGTATGCAGCCTTTGTGTGTGTCTGCAGAATCGTTCGTGGCATAGAGAATGGATTGACCAGTTTCAATCAAGTGCATACCTGCTACTTTGCTGGGAGGGATCAGAAGTAGATTAATTTATCATCTGAGAATAAGGAATTGTATCATGTTTAAAATAGGCATTGTCGTTGAATCGAAAGTCGCAACGCCAGCATAATCTTTCTATCCCTACAAAATATCACTTATGTATTTTATTTTTTATATTTCAAAGAACACAATATAAGGGCGTTTTTCAAATAGTTTGACCATCACAAAATCGGGTTGTCCCACGTCTTTAACCTACTTTTTAGGATTAATACTAGATATTTCCACATTAAGGCTGTATGTTTTCTAATGAATTAACAATTAAATTATACGAAATTTACTTCAAAATGTGATATAAATGGATACAACTGATTTTTGCAATTTAAACGCTGAAATTCGGGAAAAATATCGATGTCCCATGCAGTTTTTGAAAATTTAACCTCCATTATCTTGTAAAAGTTGTTTTAATGACAGTTGTTTTTTACGTTCTATAGGTGTCTGGATACTTAGAAAATACGAATTTAAACTCTAATTTACTCTAAACAGGGCTTAAAATGATTAAAACTCTAATTGTATGTTGTCCCAAGAAAATGAGAAAACCGGAATTTTCGGGATAGTCACGGCGATTTGGAGATGTTCCCGATAAAATATTACCAAATTGATTGACGTTCTTTAATCCTGGCAACATTATTATTCTCTATGGTATCCGCTATTGTGTGTCCAGTTCTCAGTATACGTAATAACGGTGACGAAAGTTGTAAAAAAAAGTGGCCCCAGAAATTTTTTTCCTGTTTGTTGCAAGAATTTCGAAAGTAAGAAGCTCTTTTTATACTATTCAATCAAGAGAAAGCATGAAGTAACTAATATATATCCATAAAATGAAATTAAAACATCTTCACAATGTATACGTTAGCGATAATTTATTATTTAAATCTTGTTGGCAGCAATTCGTCACATCCAGTTCGTCATGTGATGTATTACTGGAATAAATTTGTCACGCACCGGAAGTGTTAAGGTTGGATTACATGACAATTTCTAAGCAAGAAAATATATGATGTAAATTTTCTACACAGACAGTAATTCTTAATCTACACACATAATAAAACTCTAACGGAGCCGTGCCTGTACTTGAAATATTTTGAGAAATTCTTTGCGGTAGTGTAGAGGTATGAAGCTGGAATTTATATCAAATACTCAGGTCTACTGTCCCTTGGAGCTGTGAAAAAATCTTTATAAACATTGAAAACTGACGTTAGTGATTCATAATTTACCTAATATTCAGCTTTACTAGTTTGTAAATGATATTTTATCATTTACAAAAAATGATATTTTAGGCCTGTCCACAATATCTGGCAGAAGTGGTAGTGGTGTAAAACTTACTTAACATTTTCCAGATAGTCACCTCCAGTTCCAGATTTTTAGTTCAAATAAATCTAGCCTTATTTAATAAATATTTATGTTTAAGTGGTATTGTTTATCTCTATTTAAACTACACAAAATACTTCAACATCTTTGAAATAAATCATAACTTGCTATACCTCAATAGTATATGAAAAGTAATACTTAAGTGGGGAAAATTCTCCACTTGTGACGATCTCGATATACTTTATATCATAAAAAGTTATTTCGTTTCCTAAGGACCAGTAGAAGTATTTTTTAGAAGAGATTTTTATGATGATTAAACTTTGGTTAAGACTGGATAGCTAATTAACTCATGGCTTTCACTATAGTTAGTATTAAATTTCGTAACGCACCGGAACATCTCACCTCATGCCACGACAAAAAAATGTGTATTCTCTCATGGTTTTTGGTAGTATTTGGATATATTTTTGATTTTCATGATAATTAAAGTATGGTCGATCAATTGCAATCAAAAAAAGGGACAAACTTTGACATCGAAAAAAAAAGTTCGTGTTCGTCACATGGTCAAACTATTTGAAAAACGCCCATAAATAGTAGATTGTTATACAAGGGTCGGAAGGAATTGATAACTTCCACCCGCGTTAAACACTCTACTTTTCATTTCGAATTCAAGGAAAGTAAACAAAAAAAATTAAATTTTATAAAAATTCAAACATGCCAAAACGCAATAATACCTACAAAAAAAAACTAAATTGTCAACAATACAACCAAAGAGGTTGGAAGAAAGAGAAACTTTTCTTTTAAACGTCTTTGAATACTACATCATAGAGTACCTAACCTAACATATAACACAATAACATTTAACTTTATAATAATATGTACTTTTAGCCGAGTAATAGTGTTCTGTGCATAATAGTGTCGATGAAAAACAAGATTTTGAATTTCGGAACAGCTTACCAAATTATTACTCTTTTTTTTTATTTTAAATATGGAACGCGTACCGCCCCGCGCGCGGGCTATTTTCTGTTTTTTATACCTACACCACCCTACACTCACAAGGCCGCACCTTTTTTTCTTATTCTAATTGATGTAAAAAGTTTCGTATCCCTACTAAGTACCAAAAGAGGTTGGAAGAAAGTCATTCTCTTTCCTAGAGAAACTTTTTCTTTAAACGTCTTTGCCAAATGTAGTTTTTTTTTAATTTATTCCCGCCCTAAGGCCGGAAGCAATTACTATGAGTCTTTCCCGACCGAGGGCGGGAATCACAGCCCTGAATCTCTCTGTGGTGGGAATCATCGCTTCCGACCCGATACTCAGATCAAACATACACTACTTTCCGAGTATGAGATATGAAAACAATATAACAATATAAGAGCAGTGATAGCCCTTACGGTTAAAGAGCCGGCCAAAAATCAGTGAGGCTCGGGCTCGAATCCTGGCATGTACCAATGAGTTTTTCAAAAACTTACGATTTATCACTAGCTCGACGGCGAAGGAAAAGATCGTGAGGAAACCCGCAGGTCTCAGAAATGTGTAAATAGACCCGGTCCGGCGATGGGCTCACCACCTATCACGTTTAGGGGTCCAATGTATCTCGTGAAATGTGGGTAGGTATATCTAGTAATGAAATACCTCTGCCTACCCCTTCGGGTATGAAAGGAGTGAGAATATATTACTATTATTATTACAATATAAAAAAAAATGACAAAAAGTTTACTGCAATGAGATTTTATTCACAAGTGTACGGAACATTTGCAATAATATTTTCTCAAATGAGTTTTTTTATATTCGAAAGTGGCTGGTAACTTTAAAAAAATCACTGCGAGGAGATTTTATTCCGAGACCGATTTTATACAAACTGACTGAGTGTTTCGTTAATGAATTAAAAAACAAAATCTGTATGTATCTTAATGTAATGTTTTAATTTACTTATAACACATTTGCTCGTAAAAGGTGTCTTATTTCACCAATTTCAATATCGTATTGTATCTCATTACGCCCAAGTGCGGTAAGTGTAATGTAAAACGCACGGTTTATCAAGATGCTCCGTCTTAAAACGAACGGTACTTTTTAAAATCTCAACAAAGAGTTTTTATGTCAAAAAAGTTGTCAACATTTTGTGATTAAAATTAACTTGGGGAGATAAAATATAATAAAGAAATATTTATGTACATAATAAAATTATTTTATTGAATTAATTTTGACAGTAAATTACAACCAATTAATCTGTAACAAAAACACAAAAATATTAATTTACTTTATTAGTAATACTGGCTGTTATTTGTGCCTTTGCCAAAAAAAATGTTGATGAGCGCCGCGCGCTTTTTCTTAACGGTGTATTGTTTTTATTCGTTTACCATAGTCGGAGTTTTATTTTATTTCCTCGCAAATGTGTTATAAAACGTCGTATGACATACGTGCGCTTTGATAATTACAGCCTCTGCTTACTTGTAGGCTCGGGCTAGCAATATCGCCTCGGCTGTAATTTTCAACCTACCGCACTTATATCATAATGTACTACTACGGTTGCGTGCGCATAATGATCGTTCTTATGTGTTTTGTATGTATTGGAATCATAATTCGAATATTACGATATTAGTGGTAAAAACCATTTTCGAAACAACTTATAAATGGTAGTGTACCTATTGTTCTAACAGTTCTGAGAAAAAAAAAACTGTTTACAACACTAAAATATCAAAATGGTTTTTGAATTTTAGTGCCATTAAAAATGAAATATTATCCTATAAACTACCCAGTGCGGGAACGGAATAGGCCGTTTTCCCACCATGGGAGTAGATGTCATAACTGTTGTCAAGTCCCAAGGGGACTATACCACATGAGTAAAGAAACGGACTATACCTACTAACCGTTCCGTCAAAGTAAACAAAAAAATCTGTGTTTTGCAGAACTCTACAAGGAGAAGAGCATACATCGACCCTACGATATCTTACTTAGAAGGCTGGGCTACTACTCTAAAACTAAAATACAAAAGGTATATAGTAGTTATTGTATTAAGTAATTCCTGAACCTCACCTGACATTCAGTGCTGCAGTAGTAAATCTTGAAGCAGCCTAAACACATATGTTTTGTGATAATCCCACAAACGTGGCAGGCTGCCTTGTTATTATAAGAGACTTTTGGGTTTAGAGAAGTGACGTGTGTTATCAACGGAATAATCTGAGCCTGCTGAATTTCAGAGGTGTTGTTCTGTAAAAAACAGAGAAGGTTTAATTAAATTACCGTGGAAGTAGGAAGGTATGTCAGTGTATACGCCGCCACAAAGACTTAGATGAATATGAATTGTAAATCAATTCATATTCATCTAATTGGTATACATGTGCGAAATTTTGTTAGTTATTTTGCTGCAGCGAGATGTTTTTCTTTCGTTACGGTACGTTCACACGGCGTCGAGTGTTTCTCTACCGAATCGGTTTTTTGCAGGATTCGGTTTAGTGGCATAAGTATTTCAATGAAGGAGTTCACACATGCATTCGGTTTCAAGACACGACAAAAAAACCGAATCTTGCTGAAGTTGACATCCGATTTTGCGACTACAAACCGATCCGGCGATACTGCAAAATGCAGATCCGATTCAGTGGTATAGGGCATTCAATACATGCGTTCATACGATACACGCAGGGGTAGATTCGGTTTTTTGTCGGATCTTGAAACCGAATGCGTCGCACAAGCTGGGAAGGAGGGGTGGGCGGGAGGGACACACTGCACGTGCGCTTGCCAGTCGCCAGTTCTTTTCGATCGCTTTGACCGACCGCTCGCTATGACGACGAAAAATATAAACGATGAAAATTTAATTTCTCTTGTCCAAAATCGGCCAGTTTTATGGGACAAAACTCTCGAAATATACAAGGATAAAAACTTGAGAACTGCTGGCTGGCGAGAAATATGTATAATTTTGAAGAAATGGAGGAGAAAAACAGGCAGGATTATGGTAAGTTTGTAATTTTTTAAAGTAAACAGGTTAAGTATTTGTACATTAGCAGTGTGTTACAAAATTAACGTTAGATTGATTCGTCTTGCCAAGGCACAGCTAATGCTGTAGAAATAAAATAATTTGTGAATTCAGATCGTATAACATTAGCACATCGTCCACCTCGTGTACTATTTTGTTCATTGGGTGCATCTGTGAACACGTTAACCACTGATGATACATTGCTTGTTGTTTCTATGTTCGACTGTACACCTTCCATATCTATTATAAAATTATGAAGTACAGTGCAAGCCTTTACAATCGATATTGCTGTGCTGGTATCAACATCCAGTGGACGATGAAATATTCGCCACTTGTTAGCTAATATCCCAAAGGCGCACTCAACATAGCGTCGAGCTCTGGTTAATCTGTAGTTATATATTCTTTTGTTTCTATCCAAATGGTTTCCGCCGTAAGGTCTCATCAAATGTTGATGCAAGCCAAAACCTTCATCGCCTATTACTACAAACGGAACCGATAAATCGGAATCGTTTGTCAGTGGACATGCTGCCGGTAATTGCAAATCACCATCTATTAGTTTTTTCCAAAAAGTACACTCCTTGAATATTGTCGAATCGCATTCTTTTCCATACGAGCCCACACAGATATATGTAAATTTATAATATGAATCAACCACTGCTAATAATACGATGGAAAAGAAATCTTTGTAATTCATAAACATGGAACCACTGTTGTTTGGCTTTTTTATCCTAATATGTTTACCGTCCACTGCACCAATGCAATGGGGAAAGTTTGCTCTAGTATTAAATCCATTGGCGATATATTCCCAGTCAGATATTGTGTTGGGTAATGTCATAAACTCCCCATGCAAATTGTTCCAAATAGCATTCGTTACTTCCTTAATAATGTTACTGATCGTAGACACTCCGACTCGGTAGGCGTAATGTAAATCCTTGTATGAACACCCAGAAGCCATATATCTGCAAGTAAATTTAATTATATTTTTCAGCTAAATCGTAAAGAAGTGGACTAATATTAGAGACAGCTGGATGAGGAGTATTAATGAGAAAAAGAAATCAAAAAAATCAGGATCGTCTGCGACATGTCCGAGAGCCTACGTTTATCATCGTCAAATGTTGTTCTTAAAAAAAATTGTGACGCCAGCTGACACACATGATAGTGCAACTATTGCTACACCAAACCCAGCAGACGATAGTACAGCCGCTACAGTTACATCAGATGTTACCCATGACAGTGCGGGTGAAGATGTCGCAAATAATCAAGATGCTACGGATGAAAGTCAACAAGAAACTAATAATGAAAATTTAGTAGGTGGTTCGAAAAGAAAAAAAAGCAGACCATCGAGGCAGAATTTAAACGTGTTTGATAAGAAAATGAGTGAGTTTATAGATTATCAAATGGAATGCAATAAGAAAGAAGAAATGAAAGAAGACCGTAATTTGTTTTTTTTTAAAAGTCTACTTCCATCATTGGCAACGCTAAACGATAATCAAACATTAGAATTTCAATCAGGCGTCTTAAATTTATTGCAAAATATAAAGAACCGAAATGAATGGTCTCCTGCACACTCATCAACACAACTATCAACCAAATGTGGCACAATCACAAAGCTATTTTACATCGCAGTACCAAGCATCACCAGAGTCTCAAAGTATTCAATCGAATGCTTCTGATTTACCAGACTTTCATAATATGTAGTTGGGAAACTTCAAACTGTGTACCTACCAAGCGATTTTCTATAATTTCTTAATCATATTTTTAATAAATAATTTAATTATAATAAAATACAGTATTTCAATCTTACCTTATACATATCGCTAATTTTTCTTCTGGTCTAATGCTTTTCCTCATATTTGTATCACGCTTTTTCAAATCTTTTTCCACTTTTTTCAAAAGATTATCAAATGTAGGTATAGTCATTCTAAAGTAGTTAAAAAATTTTTGTGGATCATTTCTTAACTGCTGCATTAGAGTTGTAAAGGCACCAACTGTTGATCTTCTTTGTACTATTGGGTTTAACCACAATCTTTTTCTACGACGCTGACGGCGATAATACCAGTATAGTATAGCAAGACTGTTCACGTCCATCGCTTCCAAATCAACGTGAGGAACTGTGCGCGCTCTTGCTAATAAAAGCCGGATGGTGAGTTCACACGAGATCCCGATACGAGGCCGTCGGATACGGCCAAGCAAGATGTGCTGTGTGAATACAACATTCGGTTTTTCCAGATCCGATGAAAATAAGATTCGGCAAATCGTGTCTCCGTGTGAACGTACCGTTAGTAGGTAACATACTTTTATGTTATAACTTGCGGTTTTACGCGGTTTCACCCGCGTAGTTCCCGTTCCCGTGGGAATACGGAAATAAAATATAGCCTATGTTACTCAGGGATCTTCTAGCTTTCCATTGGTGAAAGAATTTTTAATCGGGCCAGTAGTTTTTGAGTTTTATAAAACAAACAAACATACAAAAATACTAATCTTTCCTCTTTACAATATTAGTATAAATTATAAAAAATGCAGATTAATAGTTGTATCAAACGTAGCTCGAAAGCGAGGGCAAACCAATACGTGGGGTATACTGAATGTTTCTGGAACTGGGTACTTACAATAAAAAAAATAAAAAAGCAGTTACGGAATTCTAATATGGAACTCTCTCTGGGAACACGTTACTTTTTAATTTGGGAGACTGTCATCTGTTTTTAGGGTTCCGTACCTCAAAAGGAAAAAACGGAACCCTTATAGGATCACTTTGTTGTCCGTCTGTCCGTCCGTCCGTCCGTCTGTCAAGACCCTTTTTCTCAGGAACGCGTGGAGGTATGAAGCTGAAATTTATATCAATTACTCAGGTCTACTGTCCCTTGAAGCTGTGAAAAAATCAAACTTCTAAGCCAACGCAATCAAAAGATACAGCCGTTTATGCCGCAAATTTTCGACACTTGCAAGGGAATCAAAACCTACAGGGTGCTTCCCGTGAACTCAGAATCTTGAAATTTGGTACGAAGCAACGTCTTATAGCATAGATAAAGGAAAAATTACGAAAACCATAAATTTGCAAGGTTGTACGGAACCCTCGGTGCGCGAGTCCGACTCGCACTTGGCCGGTTTTTTTTCATTGTGAAGTCATTTACAAAATTGTGTGACGCTAACAGAATGAATTTTCGCTCAATGATTTTTTTTACGCTTTTCGCTGTGGCTTGAATCAACCAGAGTTATACCAGAGAGTCCAGAGACTTCAATTGGCATTTGGTGATGAAGCCCCAAGTCGCAGCTCTGTGTATTCGTGGTTTGGAGAGTAAAAGAGAGACGTGGAGGAGAGTGGATGTGATCACCTCCATGGCGATGCACTTACAGTACGGCTGTTTAAACTTGGCTGTTCTGAACATAGGGCTCCTCCTACGCAAGCCCCCTTATACCGTCAAAATAGTCGCTAAAAATGTTATTGCGCAGCTGCCATTAGCGCAACTTCAGAGCTGCCAAGTTAAAACGGCCGTACTGTACGTGAAGAAGGCAGGCGACTGCGGTTACAGAATCCAATATTGATGAACTGATCGAAACTGACAATAAAATTACTTGTCACCAAATTCGTACTGTATTAGGCATTGGAATAACAATAATAAATTGTGGGACACAACACAATTCACACACGGATAATTAGTCCCAAACTAGGCAGCGCCTGTATACTATTAGTATTTTATAAAGCAACTGATAAACATACGTAAATAAGATATTAAACGACTAGACACGAAGCCAACAGACATGTTCATCCACACAAATGTTGGCCCCGCGCAGGGATAGCAAACGCGACCTCTGACTCAGAAGGCAGGATCACAATTCACACGTGGGTGTTTAATATTTATTTAAGTATGTTTATCAGTTGTTCAGTTCAGTAGGTACCCATAGTCGGGCTCTGTCAAGTTTGGGACTGAACAACAGTGTGTGAATTGTGTCCCACAATTTATTATTATTATTAGTGGTGAGTGTGATTATTTTGGGGAATTTATGGCTTAGCGATTAAAATAAAATATATTACCGTAGGGTCAGTGGTGCCAAAGTTTAGGGGACTCATGATTCCACTATCCGTTGATGTAGATCTCGTAGGTTCAAGTCGATTCTGTGGGCTTCGAGGCTCATTTTGGGCAGTTTTCTCTGTGTAGACCGGTAGAGGGAGATAATTTTCAATTGGTACCGGACCGCGGTTTTGGTAGTTATATGGCACCGGGTCAGGCTGCTCTTGGACCAGACTAGTGTTAATATTAACATAATTATTAGAATAGATCGTCACCGGCGGTAAATTGCTAGAACTGTTATACTGTGAAACGTAACTTTTCTCATGTTGACTTATATGGTTCTCTCTAGAAAAGCCAGGTCGATAGTCACGATTCACAGCTTTAGTTGAATTATCTATAGTCATTCCTCTCTGATGGTTTAAAAGCGAGGGCTTGACACTTATATTTATATTTCTTCCCGAAGGGCCAGCTGAGAAGATACATTGTTCGGATTGTTGAGTATTCCCATTTAAGTCCGATGGATAACGTTTACAGGAAACCGACTCAGCTAGACTTTTTTGTATCTTTTCATTAATGTTTTCATATGGCACTATGTAAGATTTGGCTTGGTTGCTTTCTGCATTCCTATTTATAAGGGGTGGTAGATAAGGTTTTGCGGAAGCTGTGTGAGACAGGGGTTGGTGGCTTTGCACATTGTCATTTATAGAAATTGGATTAGGTTTTGATGGCACTGTGTAAAAGTGGGTATGGTAGTTTTGCGTGTTTCTGTTCAAGTCTATGGGGTGCGGATAAGGTTTCGCGGGCGCCGTGTGAGAGTGGAATTGGTAGTTTTGCGAATTTCTATTAAACTGTAGGGGAGTTGGAACAGATTTCGATGCCGCCATGTTAGGGTCGGGTGGTAATCTGGGAAGCAAGGGAGGTTTCATCAACTGCTCCTTAAGTATAACATTATTCTGATCAGAATTCTGTTGAGCTCCTAGATGAACTGGTAAAATATTTAAGTATTTTTGCTTTCCCTTTGTCCAATCGACCATATCTGCAAAGAGACTTGCAATTTGGTGGTAACTACACGGATTTTTTTCATTTGCAATAGTCGTGGTGTTGTAAATAAAATTGTGAATAAATTTGGGGTTATTCACCTGAGGCAATATTATGTCAGCCACGGTGCAATATGATAAACTGAACAAATGTGATTTTAATTGATTAAAATTATTCATTGCCTCACGAACTAAATTTTGATCACATGTGTTGTTGTTTAAGCGTGTAAAACAATAAAATGCTTCCATTATTAAACTGATGTGTTTGGAGACTGTGTTCAATAAATTAGGAACACAAGTAATGTCTATGTCTCCTTCTTTTAGTTTTTTGTTGTTTTCATTACCTATTCGCATATTATTGTCATTATTCGTTGTTGTATACATTGTTGTTCTTTCAGAACCTACAAGATTATGTACGTCATTCGTGACGATATTGTCTGCATTTATTTGGTTTGATGCAGTCTTCGGGGGACTCTCGAGCTTTCGTTTAAGATTTTTACTTTTGTCACCCAATTTCTCGTCTTGAGTGTCATCGTTTTTTTTTTTTTTTTCAAAGGTTAGCGATTGTGTTTCAGGTCGAAAATTGTCTGAATTTTCGAGAGTAATTGGTTCTTCTTTGATATCTTTGGACAACCTGATCTCTTCATTGCTGTCTTCAAATGTTATTGTAACGTCCACTGGCGCACTGAAGTTGCAAGCGGCCATCTGCTGCAATATATTTTCTAGAACAAAAAATATCATCTACACTAATATTATAAAGAGGAAAGATTTGGATTTTTGTATGTAATAAATAAACTCAAAAACTAATGGACAGATTTAAAAATTCTTTTACATATTTTATTAACGTATTCCCACGGGAACGGGAACTAAGCGGGTGAAGCCCAAGGTCTGGTCTATACCTAAACATCTCATCAAAATCGGATCAGTGGTTTAGGCGTGAAAGCGTAACACACAGTTACTTTCCCATTTATAATATTATTAGCGGGTGCCCAGCGGCGTTGCCCGTGCGGATCCAGTTTATTCCCGTTCCCGTTGGAATTTCCGAAACTTCCTTTATAGTGGTTGTCTACGACATATTATAAGACATACCATATTTCAAGATTCTAGGTGTTATCGTTTCGGAGTGGCACGTATTACTCATTATACAGTTTTTAAATTTTTTCGGTAAAAAGTATCCTAGATGTTGGACCGGCTACTCAGCTATCACCCCACCAAATTTTATCAAAATCCGTTAAGTAGTTTTTGCGTGTTGCAACCACAACCAGACAGACAAAAGTTGCAAAAATTTGTGTTTTGGTATCTACATCGATAACTATTAAAGTTACTTACACTACCTACTGCTAAAATTTTAAAAAAATATTTCAAGTTCCGACTCGGCCCTGTTCGAGTTTTATATTATGTAAAGAAAAGATAAGTAGGGATAGAGATTTTTGCCTAGTCGAGAAACGGTTTCATAAGTCAATGAGTCATTCAGGACAAAACAATTCCCTTTGTTTATGTAATTAATTTTATTTACATTTTTTATTTACTTTATCATACAGACAGGCAATCAGTTGAAATATTATTTTAAATGCTTACCCTTTTCCGCTTTTGCCTCTTCCATTGTTTTATTTAGTTGTCTTCTATTTTGAATAATTCTGTAACAAAAATTAAAACTGACATTTTGCGATGGTTCCACCTGAAACATATTAAAGAAATAACATAGAACTCTAAAGAGTAAAAAAACTACTTCAACGAATTAAGTGAACTAAAAAAATCCAGTCGAATTGAGAACCTCTTCCTTTTGAAGTCGGTTAAAAATAGAATCATTGAATTCGGTTGGCGTGATACCTATTGAGTTATTCGTCCATTTGTCGCGCACATACCTAGGTACCTACTTAATGCAAATTTAAGACTTATATGCCATTGTCAGAACTGGAATAAATTAAAATGGGACCACACCGGAAGCAGCCATCACGCAAAAACTACTGGATAGATTTTGATGAAATTTGGTGTGGAGATAACTGAGTACTTAAACCGGGTAAACTTGTGGGGCACGTTTTATTACAGGAAAATATCTCATTCCTACGGGAAAATAAAAAAATGTTTATAAAAGAAATACGTATTACGAAACGATAACACCCAGAAACTTGAAATATGCAACTTGAAATATGCATTCCTGGATTAGCTTAAGCTATTTAAGCAATTGCTTAGGGCATCCCGTATAGGGGGCATCAGAGACGACCGAGTAAAAAAACGACAACACGAAAGTCAAAGTAATTTCAAAATCCGGGCGTTTTAAATTCTCGTTGACGTTCGGTTCGGTCGCAGTCACTTCATACATAATTAATCTTTGTAGTTCACTTAAGGCCAGGTAGGTATTCCTGCAGCAGTAGTAACGTTGCGATTACTTGCTTAGTGAGTAGGCAGTAGGCATTTAGTAAGCGCCAGCGCGCAACTGCAGACGTAAATTCACAGAGACTCGATACCGTTTCCGTTCGATTCGAGTCGAATCTATCGACATCGGAAACGAATCTATCGACATCGGAAACGAATCTATCGAGATGGGCTGATGTTGGTATCGAAAACTAATGTCACATATGACAGTTGGTGTCACATATGACATTAGTTTTCGATACCAACATCAGCCCATCTCGATAGATTCGTTTCCGATGTCGATAGATTCGACTCGAATCGAACGGAAACGGTATCGAGCCTCTGTGAATACGCCTGCTGAACACGCCAGCCAAGCCACCTCGCGCATTTGTAGGTATTTCAACATACCTACCTAGGTAGTAACTACAAAAATTATTCGATCAAGTCAAAGTGGTCAAACAACGAATTTGTTTGGACATATTTATATAGTATCTTTAACTTAGTGAAAAACAAATTTAAAATATCAGTAGTCCAGTAATACCTAATATTGAAAAAAAAAAAACAAAAAAAAAACAAAACAAAAAAATATCCTTAAGTAGGTAATAGGTAAGAATATAAATCTTTTTTTCAGAATTTTAAACACTATTTTCTATGTCTCAAAGGTTTTTAAAAATCGGCCTCTGCTGGCCCACCCAGCCTTTGCTCTGATTTATACCTACTGCGCGCCATTGAATAGGTACAGGGCCGGGTCAAAGTCCAAAGTGTCAAGCTTAGCGTGCTCTTGACTGTACCTACTATTAGTCGTAGGCCACTGCTATATAAAGGGATTTTTTAAAATTCCATTTAGGCAGTCCCGCAGGTAGGTAGGTATAGCTTAAATCTTTATTTTCGGACTCTTGTTTAGAAGGTGTTTAACGATAGGGTACCTAAATCTGATTTAAAATATCATATTTTTATTAAAATACATTTTTTATGCCTATTTTTGCTGTCTACAGTGACTTGTCACGTAGGTTAACGTAATTTGAACTCAAAATAAAGATAAATATTATAAAAAAAAATCTGATAAAAATAAATAATAAATAATCTCACGCCTTTTATCCCCGAGAGGGTAGGCAGAGGTATTCCATTACTGGATATACCCACATTTCACGAGATAGGTAGGTATATTGGACCTGGACCTCTAAACGTGATAGGTGGTGAGCCCATCGCCGGACCGGGTCTATTTACACATGTATCAGAATTAATTCTGAGACCTGCGGGTTTCTTCCCGATGTTTTCCTTCACCTCTGATAATATTACCGTTTTTAAATATGGCCCGCTTTCGACGAAAGAAAAAAAGCGTTTTTTACTCAAAAACATTTATAAAATCCCGCCTTGGCGAAAAAAAATCTGGCAACGCTGGTAGGTACCTATCACCAATTCACCACAGACCAGGGTGCCAATTCTACTAAATGTCAACGGTTGCAGTTGGATGACAATGACAATGACATGGTCAGTCGATGGTGTTATTTGCTCTGAAAAGTGTCAAAATAACACCATTGACATCTCATTGTCATCCAACTATGACCGTTGACACTTAGTAGAATTGGCCCCCAGTTTAGTGGTGGTATCACGGTTCTTGAGATACAGCCTGGTGACTAGGGAGGGAATCCAATCCTTTTTTTCGGGATCAAAAATGCGGGATTACTCGTGCGGGATCCCGCATGTTTGCGGGATTGAAAAAAAAGAGCTCAGACGACGTTTTGATTAGTTTAAAGACTCAGTAAAGCCTCATTAATAAGTGATTTAACAACTTGCCCATGGAGCTCGTGCGTGACTTTAGCATTTGAATGGAAAATAGGTAGGTACATTTAGTTTTAAATTTACAAAAAATATTTATTGAAAATTGAAAAAATATAAACTGTTTTTTCATGCCTATATAACTAATAAATATGTTCAATTTAATTGTCAATACAAATCTAAAAGATAAAAGGTTTAAAATTGTAGGTATTAAGTGTATCGTTTCAAGTAGGTAGCTGATAATTTTTACCTTTAAAGCATAACTGAATTTAATTGTTGATTATTAATAGATAACTCTACTTATTAATAATAATGATAATAAAAATATAAATTTACTTGTCTTTATTTCAATTATTTTTAAATAACTAGACCAGGTACCTACTCAAAACAAAAAAACATATTAAGAAAAATACCTATCAATCTAGCAAATCCCGCGGGATCGCTATTTTGATGCGGGATTTGATTCCCTACTGGTGACACTGACAGACGGATAGACGGACGGACAGCGAAGTCTTAATAGGGTTTCGTTTTACCCTTTGGTTACAAACCCTAAAAATGGACATAGTCCTACTAATATTATAAACGCGAAAGATTGTTTGGATGCATGTATGGATGGATGTTTGTTCCTCTTTCACGCAAAAACTACTACACGGATTTTGATGAAACTTTACAATTATATAGCTTATACATCGGAATAACACATAGGCTATTTTTTATCCCCGTATTCCTACGGAATTGGGAACTAAGCGGGTGAAACCGCGGGGCGCTGCTAGTAAGGTATAAACTTACCATAAACAATGATGTAGCCAAGTTTCTTCAAACCAATAACAAGGTCACATATTATACTTCCATTTCTCATTCCAGTCACATTTGCACAGAAAAGCACTCAATATTTTTAAAGTAGGTACTAGAAAGGTATTCAAACGTAATTTTTGTTTTTGATAAGTTTAAAATTGTCTGACTTTAGCTGTAATGTAACACAAAACGTTTACAAACTACAAAATTCGAAAAGCTTGGCATAACACACACGTGCGCTCAACAAGCGCAAGTTCACAACTGAATGAAAGAGTAGGTAGGGTAAGAAGAGAGGGAGGGGAGAGTTGCATTCGGCGTGGGCGCAGACGCACTAGTAGGGTTCTCAGGTAGTTGCAATCAATTAAAAAGTGTTACACAAAGTAAAAAGTGGTGGACTTTTTAATGAATTAGTGATCACACATCGTATGTGCAACTGCGCTGTTTATGGAACGGAATTAATTATAAGGATTGGATGATGATTGGAATATAGATATACCTATAGGTATATATTATGTATAGAAAATACCTACGTGAGTTTTAATTAAACATTTACATACTTCCGTGGTGATGATGGGCTGATTTAGCAACGCTGCTAAAGAAAACACTTATCATCATTTTGTCACACCCATTGGTAGGACTTAGGGAGATATTACATTGTCAAATATCTTTGATCATTTATATGATCATATATTTGATCCAATATAATTTACTATGAAAATGATAATAAAAATGAATCATATGTCTTTATTACATTATCCAATAACATTGACTCATAGAAACTATGATCCAAGGTATAAGTGCGTTTTACTTGCATTCGAATTCCTCAAATAACTTATTCAATAACAATACAACCAACTGCTTAAGAATAAAATAAAATAAATAATCTCACGTCTTCTATCCCGCGAGAGAGTAGGCAGAAGTAGTTCATTTCTGGAAATACTCACTTTTCACGAGAATATTTGACCCCTAAACGTGATAGGTGGTGAGCCGTCAAGCAAGTGATGAATATGTACTTTTGAAAAACTCATTGGTACATGCCCGGATTCGAACCCGAGTCTCACTGATTATCATCATTAGAATTGGCTCTATAACCGTAAGGCTATAACTGCTCAAAGAAATACTAAATAAAAGGATATACCTAAGTAAAATTTATAAAGCAATTAAAGAAAAACCTCCATAATTTTTTTTATTTTAGCTAATTTCGCTCCACTTTTTAATATGCATGCACACACAATATTTTAAAGAAATACCCTAGCTCACTCCCACAGTTAAAACGAATCTAACGGTATGTATTAGGCAAAGAGATTTAAATATAATAGGGCATAGAGGGCGCATTGGGAATATTTTCATACAAAACTTTGAAGCCTAAGCGTCATGTCCTTGTCATGTCAGTTAGTATGAACGCGAGCTATCATTCGGTCGAAATTGTACTAGACTTATTACACTTGGAATAACTTTTGACTTAAAAATTTTCTCGCTTTGTCCCCTCTATGCCTTATTATATTTCAATCTCTTTGGTATTAACTACTAATATTATAAACGCGAAAGTTTGCATGGATGGATTTATTTTGGATTTATTGATGTTTGTTCCTCTTTCACGCAAAAACTACTGAACGGATTTTGATGATAGTTTACAGTTATCTTCTATACATATAATAAAACTCTAACGGGGCCGTGTCTGTACATGAAATATTTTTTGAAAATTTTAACGGTAGTGTATATAGTTATCGATATAGATACCGAAACACCAATTTTTGGAATTTTTGTCTGTCTGTCTGTCTGTCTGTCTGTCTGGTTGTGCACGCATCACTCAAAAACTACTGAACGGATTTTGATGAAATTTGGTATGGAGATAACTGATTACCCGGGTCAACATCTAGGGTACTTTTTATTCCAGGAAAATATCTCATTCCCACGGGAAAATATAAAAACTGGTTAAAAAGAGAAATACGTACTACTCCGAAACGATAACACTTACAAACTTGAAATATGGTAAGTAGGTGTCTTATAGACGTATACAGGCAACTACTATAAAATGATTTTTGGAAATTCCCCCGGGAACGGGAATAACGGGATCATTGGGAACCTTATAAATTGGGGCTGCTAATTGTTATATCCATACTCTTTTCTGCTTTACTGCTATTTTATTTTTCTTTGAAACTATGTCTTAGTGACGTTTTTGATATTTGTTCAATGCAAATGTGAATTGAGTTTTGTATTTATTTGTTACAAAATGAAGAAGCTGAGAAAAAATATTACCAGAAGATCATGTTGAAACTGAAATTACAAAGAAAACCTAATAAATACCAATACAGAACAATACAAATGTCATGCAAACAGAAGGAATGCACGTACCAAGGTCAGTCATCCTTTACACATTTTGTTACTCCAATTAAAAACTGGTTAAAAAGAGAAATACCTACTAGGTACTCCGAAACGAACACATCAACTTGAAAAATGGTATGTAGGTTTCATATGTCGTAGGCAATCGCTATGAAGGGGTTTTTGAAATTCCCACGGGAACGGGAATACACTAGATCCACGTCTGCGACGCTGCTGGGCACTCGCTATCTTAAATAAAGAGCAACAATACTACGGTTTCCATAGGTATCCCTAAATTCAGTTACGCTAATTCATTTTTCGGAAAAAAATCAAACATATTAAAAACTAGCGGTTCTGCGCGGTTTCAGTCGCGTAGTTCCCGTTCTCGACGGAATACATGGACTATATAGGTACCCTATGTTACTAAGGGATATTGCAGCTTTCCATTGGTGAAATAATGTTTTAAATCGGTCCAGTAGCCTTTGAGTTTATTCGTTACAAACATACAAAAATACAAGAATAAACCTTTCCTCTTTTTAATATTGGAAGATTTAGATTAGTGTAGATAGCTAAAACCGATTATGTAGTCGAAACTGAACAAACTAATTTCAGGAATTGCACTTATCCTACCCTATCCTACTAATATTATAAACGCGAAAGTTTGTATAGATGTGGATGTTTGTTCCTCTTTCACGCAAAAACTACTGAACGGATTTTGATGAAACTTTACATTTATATAGCTTATACATCAGAATAACACAAAGGCTATATTTTATCACCGTATTCCTACGGGAATGGGAAGTATTTTATCCCCGTATTGCTACGGGGACGGGAACAACGCGGGTGAAACCGCGGGGCGCTGCTAGTATAGATTATATATCAGAATATTACATAGGTGAATTAATAATACATCTTATCCCAGTATTCCCACGGGAACGGGAACTACGCTTGTGAAACCACGGGGCGCTGCTAGTCATACATATTATTTCGAAATCTGTCAAACCTTCTACCGAGCGTGTCAAAGATAAGACTTAGACTAATGCCCGGTTCCTATATTCGAGAAACCAACCGTTTTGCTTACGGACTGTAGAGTTATCTACGAGGCGTAACTCAAAAGTGTTCCTATAAAAAACTATTCGTAAGCGAACTTACTGACAGCTTGGTACATACGGATGAGAGGGCTACAACTTACGGATAGTAAGGGTAATGTATGGAGATGACAGGATAGAGTGTTCCTATAAATTTTTTGACACGTCAACTAGCTGTCAAAGTTACTAGGCGTTTGATATTTAGTTACTGCCCGAATTCGATCGGTTGTGAACCACAATTTTGGTAATTTCACTACATAAGATGTAAAAAATAACAATGTCTCATTCAGATAGTGAAATGAGTGACCTACAAATGTTGTCCGACTGGGAGAGTTCAATGAAGAACTTGTTTATCGCCGAAATTACCAAACGACGTTTGACCATATCATTACCTTGTATATTTACGAATTTCAACTCAGATTTCGGTTGGATAAACCTTCTGTTCAACGGTTACTAGTTTAAATATACTCTTATTTAACAGTGAAGGGAGCCAGGTATGTAATAGGTATTATTTGAAACCTCAAAACGTTTAAAAAGTAACGCAACAAATATGTATTGTTGATATGTATACTTTACAATAAGAACCTACATTTTTTCCTATGGTATACGTCCTTTACACCAATTGCTATTGGCATTACGATTTTATGCTCTGGGAACTATGCTATTATCAGTGGCTGACTTTGTTGGGGTATCCAAATCATCTGCTTGTGGTATAGTGCGAGATGTGTGTGGAGAGGAATTCTGAAACCGGAAAGGCTACTTTTTCTTGGCAGTATGCAATGCAAATTTGTTGCTAATGAATGTAGTAGCCCGTTGGCCTGGGTCCGCTCATGATGCTACAATATTTAATATATATTTTATATGCTCCAGTAGTGTAGCAAATAATGCAAGATCCGAATTATACAGAAATATCAAGACTGACATCAGATTTATAGTAATGAGTTATCACTTTTTTTCAGCCTGGTTTAGCAGCCTGTCTTGTTCGGGGTCCTCATTGGAATGAAAATTAAACATTTGCACTGTATCAAAATGATCAATTTTGTATCCAACATTTGGACCAGTTGCTATTTAGATATTAGTGTTATATTTACCTGAAGAAACTTTCAAATATGCACTAGGTATATACGATGTGTCATCGTTGTAGGTAATTCTAAAAAGTGATTGTTTTACAGAGTATTGCATTAATAAACAATTTTATTCCAAATTACCAATTATTTATTTTGCTATACCGGTGTAATACCTACCTATCCATTA
This sequence comes from Ethmia dodecea, assembly GCA_963855545.1. Taxonomy (NCBI): domain Eukaryota; kingdom Metazoa; phylum Arthropoda; class Insecta; order Lepidoptera; family Depressariidae; genus Ethmia; species Ethmia dodecea. The sequence goes on along the minus strand of OY979450.1, from coordinate 8,804,550 downwards.
TTTATTATTTTGTTGTTAGCCTCTCAAGCCCCGTTAATATTATAACATACTAGCGGGTGCCCAGCGGCGTTGCCCGCGCGGATTCCGTTTATTCCCGTTCCCGTGGGAATTTCCGAAAATTCCTTCATAGTGGTTGCTTAAGACATATTTAAGACACCTACATACCATATTTCAAATAGCGGGTGCCCAGCGGCGTTTTCCTGCGTGGATTCAGTTTATTCCCGTTCCCGTGGGAATTTCCAAAAATCCTTTCATATTGGTTCCCTACGACATATAAGACACCTACATACCATTTTTCAAGTTTCTAGGTATTATCGTTTCGGAGTAGTACGTATTTCTCTTTTTAACCAGTTTTTATATTTTCCCGTAGGAATGAGACATTTTCCTGGAATAAAAAGTACCCTAGATGTTGACCCGGGTACTCAGTGATCTCCCTACCAAATTTCATCAAAATCCGTCCAGTAGTTTTTGAGTGATGCGTGCACAACCAGACAGACAGACAGACAAAAATTCCAAAAATTGGTGTTTCGGTATCTATATCGATAACTATATACACTACCGTTAAATTTAAAAAAAAAATTCATGTACAGACACGGCCCCGTTAGATTTTTATTATATGTATAGATTTAGTACCTACTTTTTAGGCAGGTATGTACGAGGAAGTAGGGAATTTTGATTAAAATGTTCGTTTTATATCGAAACAGAATACCAAAAAAACATAACTTGTAAAAAAAAACCAAGTCTCGCAACTCAGTTCTTTTACCGTAAAAAGTTGTAAGATCCATGTAATACCAAGTCGGTAATACCATAATTTATTCAGTCCCTACTTAAAAGACCTTCTGTCTTAAGTTATTACTTAATTAGCTAACCTAACAACATCTTATAGCCACCATATCAATATTAAAAATCTTTTGTGATTAAAGTAAATTGTTTTCTATGGCATGTCATTTCTTTTTGTATCTTCGACTTCTTAAATAACTTTGTAATCCTATACATTTATATTTGATTACAGTTATTTATGCACTTGGTGTATCTAGAAACCTGGACCGAAATTGCAAAATATTTGAGTTTTTTCTTTATTTTGGTGTACCAAACACTAATTGTATTCTAAATTTGAAGCTTCTACGTCTGCTAGAAGTGCCTTAGAGTTTTGATGATCGATCAGTCAGTCAGTGAAAAACATAGAAAACTTTGACTAGTTATAACTCTTAATAAACCATTGATTCAAATTAGATGAAATATACTGTGTTTATACAATGTCTGCTTGGATACTGAAAATTTAGGCTTATAGTTTTACTAGCCACCCGCCCCGACTTTGCACGGGTGCAATGCTTATACTAAAACCTTCCTCTTGAATCACTATCTATTTTAAAAAAATCGCATCAAAATCCGTTGCGTAGTTTTAAAGATTTAAGCATACATAGGGATATAGGGACAGAGAAAGCGACTTTGTTTTGTACTATGTAATGATTTACACACGGTTATTGAAAAGATATGACATGAAAATGTTTTATTTCGCTATGTAGTGATCCACAACGAAGTTATATGGGGTCGAAAATGGCTTGCTTCGAGAAAAGGATGGTACGGCCGTGCCGCTTTTTTGCTCGACTTGGCAAGGGGCACTGCCGTGCCCCAGATTCAAGCAACTGTTGACGCAAATATGACAAGCAAAGAGATTGGAAGAAAATTATTATCTCTATGAGATAGAAACTTTTTCTATAAACGTCTTTGATGACAAGATAGGTCAGCGGCGTGTGAACATTTCAGTAGCGTTTCGTTCATATCAGTATAATTTGTGTTTCAACGATTTATAATTACTTTTTCAGAAAATCAGATCAAATAGTGCAAGAAAAGGACGTTTTACAAATAAAACTACCGTAAATACGTAAAATAAAAATATTTTGCTTTATTTTTCATTAGAACGTAATTTTTCTGTTTTTGCTTTAACGAAACGCAGCGGAGGGCTTCGGTAAGCTGGTTACCTACAACCGTTCGTCGCAGGTAGATGACGTGAAAACATATAGGAACGTCTCTATCCGTTCGTTACTCGTAGTTGACAAACGGTACGTTGCTGAAGTACAACCACGGTTCGTTGAATATAGGAACCGGGCATTAGATAACAAAATTCACATACATTCGAAAAACATTACCCTCCTCCTGAGGCAGCCGGGTAAAACCTAGGTACCTACTATCAGGGTGAGGCAGTATTTGAATTACAAGTGTAATTAAATACGTAATTGAAATACGAGCGTATTTGGTATTTGTAATTCAATTACTTCTTAAAAACGTAGGTAGTTAATATTTAAAATACTACTAAGGGCTTCAAAGTGCATACAGATATAACTAGGTACATTTAGCTATCCTTATAATTGCAGGAAATAGCGCTTGATAGCTTTCGTAAGCAAAATGGATGGATTATTTCTATTCTGTTTACCTACCTAGCAACTGAATGTATTTTGTAATTTGTAAATAAAATAGTTAAGATGTTAGCACTTTGGCACTATAAAAGGCCAAAGAAGGTCGAGTAGAGCCGATTTGGCGCAGATACAGTTGTATAGTGTATTTTGTATTTTAAATACATTCAAGATAGTATTTTGTTATTTGTATTTTAATTAAAGCAAAGCATGTAGGTATTTTGAAAAGCTCTGGGTAGGTACATGCATATGCAACATGCAACATGCAGCATCAGCCCTAGCCTCTGAGCTGCTAGCACCAGCCGAACGGTTCGGCTCCACAGTAAATAAAAGCTACGGGCAGTGCGGCAACGTAGACAGAGAAACCAATAGACAACTAGATATCATCTGTCGCATTCATACAAGAAAGAGAACCACTTATTAACCACTCAGTGTAAAGAAACGAGATAGAACAATTGATTTGGACAAAAACAGTTCAAAATAATTTGTGAATCACTTGTGAATTGCGAATAACAAATTACTTTATCTTTCCTCAAAATAACGGTTCGGTGTAGCATTTTAGTACAAGTGTTTTGGAGTAGTTATTAGCGTTCAGTGTTTTTTTTAAATAAATATAGAGAAATAAATATAGTAGAAATGCTACACCGAACCGTTATTTTGAGGAAATTTGATAAAGTAATTTGTTATTCGCAATTCACAAGTGATTCACAAATTATTTTGAACCGTTTTTGTCCAAATCAATTGTTCTATCTCGTTTCTTTACACTGCGTGGTTACAAATTTAGAATACTATTAGTGTTTAGTGTATAAATCAAGGAAAAAAAAACAAATATTTTGCAATTTTGGTCCAGGTTTCTAGATACACCAACTGCATAAATAACTTTGTAATATCAAATAGGTAAATGTATAGGATTACAAAGTTATTCAATAAGTTGAAGGTACTGAAGGAATGGAAAAAAGTAAGACTATCTACAAAAAGAAATGAGATGCCATAAAAAACATAACGTGATTAAGGTTGAATTTTATACCTGCCCTCAGCTATATAAACCGCGGTGTTTGTCGAGCGGAGGCAGTTGTTTATTCGAAGTATTTTGAAGAAACAGCGATCGGAATATCTCAGGCGGTTCGAGTTAAATTTTTCGACTGTACCTACTAGTTACTGTAAATTGTTAATTTGTGTATACTTTGTAAGTGCGCATAGTAAAGTGCAACCAAACCATACCACCGGCATTTTTTATAACCCCCGCGTTCGTAACAATAGTTACCTATCAGTTATCACTAGCTCGTCGGTGAAGGAAAACATCGTGAGGAAACCCGCAGGTCCCAGAATTAATTCTGAGACATGTGTTAACATACCCGGTCCGGCGATGGGCTCACCAGTCTCACCACCCATCACATTAAGGGGTCCAAAGAATATCTCGTGAAAAGTGGATATTTCCAGAAATGGAATAGGTACCTCTCCCCTCGGGGATAAAAGGCGTGAGATTATTATTATTAACTTATTATTTTAAACGCGAATTTGTTTGTTAGGTACGCTTTCACGGCTAAAACACAAAACCAATTTTTCATATCTCATACTCGGAAAGTAGTGTATGTTTGATCTGAGTACCGGGTCGGAAGCGATGATTCCCACCACAGAGAGCTTCAGGAGCTGTGATTCCCGCCCTTGGTCGGGAAAGACTCATAGTAATTGCTTCCGGCCTTAGGGCGGGAATGAATTAAAAAAAATAGTACTACATTTGGCAAAGATGTTTAAAGAAAAAGTTTATCTATGAAAGAGAATGACTTTCTACCAACATCTTTGGGTACTTAGTAGGGATACGAAACTTTTTACATCAATTAGAATAAGAAAAAAAGGTGCAGCCTTGTGAGTGTATGTATAAACAACAGAAAATAGCCCACGCGCGGGGCGGTACGCGTTCCATATTTAAAATTAAAAAAAGAGTAATAATTTGATAAGCTGTTCCGAAATTCAAAATCTTGTTTTTCATCGACACTAATAAGCACAGAACACTATTACTCGGCTAAAAGTACATATTATTAAAAAGAGGAAGGATTTGTATATTATTTTTGTAATGTTAGCGACCACCAGTATGGCTTCCGCCGTGGGCGATCGACTGGTGACCTCCTGGTACATGCCACCCACCTATGCAGCGAGGCCATCGAGAGATACGGCGAGGCTCTCGCTGTGTCCCTGGATGTCTCAAAAGCATTTGACAGGGTCTGGCACGCAAGCCTTATTAACAAGCTTCCCGCTAATGGTCTACCTGCTGAGCTTTGCGATTGGATCTCAGATTTCTTGAGAGGACGGTCGATCCGCGTTGTCTTAGAAGGCCGCTTTTCTGATCACCAGGCAATTGATGCCGGTGTCCCTCAAGGATCTGTACTTTCCGCAACCCTATTCCTGCTGCATATCAACGATATGCTAACGCCCGACACTTTTGGGTATGCAGACGACAGCACGGTTGTTGATAGGTATATGTCTAGAGCAAATGCAGGAAAAGAAGATACTGAGTCTCGTCGAGAATCCTTAGTGGGTCGCGTAAATCTGTCGCTGGAGGCAATCTCCAAGTGGGGTGATGCCAACCTAGTGAAATTTAATGCATCCAAAACACAGGCGTGTCTGTTTTCGACTAAAATGAGTTCCTTCAACCTGACTCCAACTTTCCGAAATGTATCCGTGCCTACTTCTGACCATCTCGAACTTCTTGGTGTAAGCCTTTCATCTAACCTGAACTTTGGACAATATATCGAATCCTTGGCCACGACTGCAGCCAAAAAACTCGGTGTTCTCTCAAAGGTCAGGCGATACTTCTCATCGGGACAGCTTCTACAACTCTACCAAGCTCAAGTCCGATCGTGCATGGAGTACTGCTGCCACCTTTGGGACGGTTCTGCCAAATACCAGCTGGCAGCCTTGGATTCCATTGAAAAACGCGCTAAGAAGCTCATCGCCGATACAAAACTGGTTGAGGCTAGGCTGCAGAGCCTCCAGCACCGTCGCAAAGTAGCTTGCCTCTCGGTATTCTACAGGATTCATTTCGGTGAATGTGCGAAGTCACTTCATGACCTGATACCCCCCTCCCCATTCCATCTCCGGGGCACGAGGCGCCGGTTGGGATTCCACCCTTACGTTGTAGACCTACCTAATATTCGCACAAAGCGCTTCGCTTCAACATTTTTAATGCGAACGGCTAAGGAATGGAACTCCCTGCCTGCGGATCTGTTTCCGGAATGCTATAACCTGGGCCTCTTCAAGGCAAGAGTGAATAGGCATTATCTAGGCAAACATGCTCCATCGTCGTCTGCATCATCATTTCCATCAGGTAAGATGGCAGACAAATAGTTAGTAGAGAAGCGCTCGTAGCCCTGCGGTGCCAGTGTGTTTGTAACGATCACAATGGTTAAGCAAAGTTGGGTGCGGTCAGTCAGTGGATGGGTGACCGCCTAGTGGCATTTATATTACGAGCGCTTCCGTGTTTCGGAAGGCACGTTAAATTGTTGGTCCCGGTTTTCGTTGTGTTACGCACAATGGAAGTCGTTGAGCCATGTCAGATACCCTTGGGTGGCTTGAAAAATTCTGACTGTTAAGTGGCCACTAGCTTAACACCATCTCCCAATCCGCAGTGGGCTCGCGTGGGAGATTATAGCCCATACTTCCTCATGTTTGAGGAAAGACCCTTAGCTCAGCAGTGGGCTGTTACGGGTTGATGATGATGATGATGATATATTTTTTTGTTTACTTTCCTTGAATTCGAAATGAAAAGTAGTGTGTTTAACGCGGGTGGAAGTTATCAATTACTACTCGGACTATATCCGCCCTCACTGCGCTCGGGCGTCTAAATACCTCGTATGGGAATTGATTCCTTCCGACCCTTGTATAACAATCTACTATTCATCAATCGAAAACTACATTATCAGCCAGTAACATAGGCTATATTTTATCCCTATATTCCCACGGGAACGAGAACTACGCAAGTAAACGGCGAGAGGCTGCTAGTCACTAATAAAGCGAAAAAGCAATAAAATAGTGATTACTTATAAGCTTATTTGCAATTGGTAAACTGACCGTGACCCATGTCGATGTATGGGGACAATACAATACAATACAATAACTCTTTATTGTACCTGCACCAAAAACAACATAATATGGATACCAACATTAACTAAAGTACAATGGGCGGTCTTATCGCTTTTAGCGATCTCTTCCAGACAACCTCAGGGGACAATAGTTTCCAACGCTAAATACAGTTCGAAGTTTATACAGACAGTGGGTTCGATTCTGCTTTACAGCGACTAAACTTATTTTAGTTTAGTCCTGTCATTTTCTTTCTCCTAGAAAAGAAAAGAGACAAGAGATATTTAGTACTGACAAATTAAAATGATTCCAGGGGGTCGATTTTTGAATCTCACCAAGTGACTAATTCTCACCGATGTGAGTGATTTCCGAAAGTTCGTATTTTTGAAACTCATCGGTGACTTACATTTGTCATACCTATGATATCGATTTACGAGTGCCCCTACCCACTCGTAATTGAAATCACCATGTGATTGTTTTTGACAGTTAACGTATGTGACATCTGCCAAAAGTGCCAAAGTATGTTTTCCGGAAGAATTAGCAGCGGGGCTCGATTGTGATATTTCGTGATTGCGACGATTTATTGGAAATATAAAAAACCTCTCAATTAAATAAAACAATATCCAAGTAATTAGTAAATACAATTATTAAGTTAAATATACTTGTAAAACATATGCCACTAACAAATGTATATACCTTTTCTTATAAATTGTAAAATCTGTGTTATGTTCTCTTTATTCGTCCTTTTCTAGTGAAATATGTGAATTTTTCAATTCAAAACTTTAATTTTCGTTTACATGACACTGACAGATACGTTACGTTTTACGATTGACCAATTTGATGAATCTTTTTTAAGTTATAGTATGAGAAAATAAAAACCGATATCAAGGGCAACACTATAACATCTGCGTAAAAAGGAACGTAACGGGAAGATTGTCTCTGACTGACATTGTAAAATTTCTGCATGTTGGTAAACATCGTGTGACTTTCAAAAATACGGCTTTTGGAAAATGGTGACATAAAAGTCATCGGTGATAATTTTAGTCACCGGTGATTTTGATATCACCAGTGAGATTCAAAAATCGCACTCCTGGCAACTAAACTAAGGCGTGTTTACTACGTGTTAAGCAATTTTAGCGACGATGTAACAAGGTCATTGATCAAAGTGATAGATAAGCACGTTCATAAGCTTCACATTAGTTGGTTTTTACATGTTTGACATTACCTCTTCAATACCTCTTGTTTCTGTTCTTTTTCTTCCGTATTCTATGGAGAAGGATAGGCTAACTTAAGATTAGGAATTTTAGCTGGTCAGCCAGAATCGATTTGGGCCGTCCTGGGCCCCAGGTCGAGTAGTAGGTAAAATACCAGCCGCCCCTTTCTCAGTACCCATCATTTATTATTATTATTATTAATCAGGCAAGCAGTTTACAACTGATAATAGTACATTATGGTACAAGTGAGTAAAGTTGGTGATTACCGCTGAGGCGCCATTGAGACCCGAGCCGTAGGCGAGGGTCATAAGAGAGCCGAGGACGGTAATCATCAATACACACGTGTATCATACGACGTTTTTCAACACACTTGTGAATAAATAATACTAAAAAATCATTTTAAAATAATCATTCGCAATGGCGGGGAAAATTAATTGGTTTTCCAATTTTTTATTTATATAATTTGGAAAAGGCAAAAGGATCTAGGCCCATACAGCCTCGTTTTCCTATGCGCTCGCATCTTACAATGGCGATCGGCCATGGACTAAAAAAATTAGGTTTCTTTTTCTTTGGTTTGTCGTGGATAGCGTTTTAGCCACGTACAAAATGGGGTATTTAAAGTTTTTACAGAGAAAACCAAAGTTATATTTGAGTGAAAGTTTTGTTTATTAAACACGTACAAGTTGAAATGATCTATTTAAATACGAAGTTGCATGAAATGAGCAAGCCATATTTGTGTATTAATTTATTAGTACGATTGAATACGATCTTTTTTGTATCGAAACTTTTTTAAGAACAAAGCAACTCTAGCAACAAAATTGAAAAAAAAAATCTATAACTCACTAGTGAATAATAGCAAACAAAAAGTCTCAGTTTGATTATAGGTGTCATTATGTGCCTAATTGCAGTGAAATTAGAGCCACTTTATGAGCAAGTGTGTTGAAAACGAATGTATCCAGGTGTTCTCCACTCAAGCTTCATTACAGAATATGTATTTGTCCAGTTTATTTTTAAATTGATTAACATTGGGTGCTGAGACCACTTCTTCTGATAGCCTATTCCATGATCTGACCACTCTGTTGCTCAAGATCTGTAAAGATTGTTGTGTGTTACGGTGGTATACAGTTTGAGATTATGTCCTTCTGTATCTTAGAAGGTCACAGTCACCTTCAAGTAATTTATGAAAATCCTGCAGATTATAGTGGCCTGTCAAGATCTTGAATGTTTCGATCAGTATTCACGAGGCTCGACACCGTTTCCGTTCGATTCAGATCGAGTGAAAAGAATAAGAATAAGAATAATTTATTTCCAATAAAACATCAAATTTATACAGATCCAGAAATAATAGGAACTCTGCTTCCTAAATAGGTAAAACCTGTGCTTTAGGATAAACAAACCGCTCCTCCCCATAAATATTGTTTGTTACAAAGATGTTTCATGTAGGTTAAGCTAAAAATGTACAATATATATTATGTAGTTAACTAATGACTATTCATACAGTTTAAATTAAATTATTTCTAGTATGTGAGGGTGTGTGAGGGTGTGTGTGTGTGTGTGTGTATGTGTACAAAGAGGATGAAACATGCTATCATGAGATTATGTTTAGGATATGTTCAGTGTTATCGTAGCTTTGGTTTAGAAGCCAATTTGTTGTTAATAATTTGCATTTACACACACCGGCACAATTAGCGGAACAGAAAAAAAAGGGAGTATTTACGCATTTTTGCGTGTTACTGGCCGGCTAAACAAGCTTTTTTTAAATTTGGGTTTTAATTTAAAAATGGAATACTAAGCGACTGCCCTTTTTTTCATTCTTTTGTTTTAATTTTCATTGATTCATTTTTTCCACCGCTTGTCCGTTTTTAGAAGGTTCGTGAATTCCATTTGAAAAGCTTTGAATTGCAGTTTTTGAGGCTTTTGAGTTTTTTCGCATATTGATAATTTACGGGCATCTAATTATGCCTGATTTAACGCCATCAGAAATTATTAGGGCAGATCAAATGAGGAGAAATGGTCAAACCTACAGATCGATTGCCAGAAGCCTTCGTCGATCGTTATCAACGATTTATCGTAGCATCCAACGATACAGATTGACGAATGCTCTAGTGAGAAGGAGAGGACAAGGCCGGAAAAGGTGTACTTCAAGGAGGGATGACCGTTTTCTCCAACTTCAAGTCCGACGGAACACGAGACTAACGGCGGTGCAGGCTCGAAATTTACTGGAAGAGGTACGAGCAGTAAGGATGAGTGAGCGGACAGTTCGTAGAAGATTCGAAGAAGTGGGTATAGGCTCTTATGTGCCCGCCAAAGCCCCAAAACTTGAGAGACATCATCGCACAAACCGTCTACACTTTGGTCGTGAACATCGTGATTGGGACTTCGACGACTGGGGACAGGTTCTTTTTACTGATGAATGCAGAGTTATGTTAAATCAAATTGATGGAAGGCAGCGAGTATGGAGACGCAAAGGAGAACGGTATATCCAGTCTAATTTTGAAAATACAGTTGCATATGGCGGCGGTTCAATTATGGTCTGGGGAGGAATATGTTTAGGAGCTCGTACGGAGTTAGTAGTGGTCGATGGCGGGAATCTGAATGCTGATCGGTATATCAGGGAGATTTTAGAAGAACATGTTGTGCCATTTGCCCCCTTTATTGGTAACAACTTCATTCTAATGCAGGATAATGCTCGGGCTCACAGTGCTCGCACAGTACAGACATACCTAAACCATGTTGGTATAACGGTGATGGAGTGGCCAGCACGGTCCCCCGATATGAACCCTATAGAACACGTCTGGGACTTGCTAAAGAGGAGTGTAAAGTCAAGAATGCCCCCTCCCAATAATCTCAACGAGTTGCGAAACGCATTACTTGAAGAATGGCAGAGGTTGCCCCAAGAAACCATTGATAACATCATCCGCAGCATGCCCAGACGGATGGAAACCCTCATCAGAGCACGAGGAGGAAACACTCGATATTGAACAGTCATTGAAATTGTTGTTAAACTTTGGAAAATCTTGAATTTTCTGCTGTTTCTCTATAATTAAAAATCGAAGAAAAATGCATTTTGTTTAATTTAATTTTTATTTTTATAAAATTTTAAGTATGGTGTTACAAATGAATGTCAAAACATGTTAATTTAATTGTTGTTTCATTTTAAATAATATATTGTTTAAAAATTACATTCATTGTTCTAAATTCCCTCTTTTTTCTCCTTTTTTTTTCTGTTCCGCTAATTGTGCCGGTGTGTGTATTAATAATTAAAGGATAGATATTTATACATTTATTAATTTTATTATATATATACGGTCCGAGAAAGCTAAATATTTTTTTTTTTTAAATATTCTAGGCGTTTCTGACAGCCACGGAAAATTTTCCGAATCCTAATGTGAAATATGACATTCGTTTTCGATACCGACATCTGTGAATAGCCCATCTTCGACAGATTTTCCGATTTCGAGTCGAATATCAAATATCGAAGCTCCGTGAATACGCCTGCAGGTCTCCACGCTCTCTGCGGTCCTTCAGAGTTGTAAGTTTCAGCACCTCAAGTCTTTCCACATAGGATAGTTGTCGGAGTTGTTTTGGAATTTTGGTGGAACTACGTTGTACTTGATCTAACAGCTCTAATTACGTCGCCCTAGAGTGAAAACCTCGTATTTGAAATTTCATGTTTTTTTTTTTATTACATATTTGGAAAGAAAACCTCGTAACGGTCGTTCTATTTTTACTCGAGTAAACATCATAGACATGGTGCACCATCTATGACCTATAATGAGAACCTCGTAAAAGCACTCGTATGTCAGTCTGCTGTGAAAACCTCGTAAGAAAGTGCATGCGTGGCTGCGAATTCAATAGTTCAAAGTCGTTTTTTCAGTATAGTTATACTATTTTCTGAAGGAAATAAGTGCTTTTGATGTTATAAATAATTTGGTAAATTGTATTAATTAATATTTTAGAAGTTATTGCAATTTTTGTTTCTCGTTTGATAGAAAAACTCGTATAATTATTTATTTCTTGTTTGTAAACCTCGCAAACTCTCTTACGAGGATTTTTTTTACACAAATTAGCGGGAAAATAAACCACGTATGTGTGGTTACGAGGTCTTAATGATTAAATATTTGTTGATAAAGACTCATAAAATTATCAAACTTGACTACCTACGAGGTTTTCTCGAAGTTATATTGAACCTAATTAGGAGATTTTGGATTAGTGGAGAAAAGGGCGCAAAAACACGAAAGAACGTCCAATTATTCTTAATAACTTTATGAAAGAGAATGAGATTCAGATATTTAGCCACGCAAGGTCATGTAATTTTTATTCATTACGGAAATGTCGAACTGTACCTACACAATTTAGAAGGTCCGCATCCAAAAGCCCTTAATTACTTACTTAATTTTTTATAACCAGCATAAAATATTTAAAAAGGCATGCAGAGAGTACAAAATTTTCTTTTAAAATACAAATGACGGCAAAATTCGAAAGCGCTGCTGTGTGTAGTGTGTTAGAAAAAATCAAATATTATTCGACTTTTTATAAATTTTTTGACTACATTAAACTTTTTTTACTAAGAATTTTCCTAAAACAAGAAGAATTTGTAATCATAAATATAATTTTATTTAAAATTATATGTATTTTAATGTAAATACCTATTTTTATTGTACCCGGTTTCATTGATTAACTTGTAACTGCAGTCCAAATAGTGAGTTTTTTATTAGAAAACCTCGTAAGTGACATTTAACATGTTTAGGCTAATAATGTGTAACATATCACTCTATTATTAAAAAAAGTAGTATAATTACATACTAAAGCAGGTATAATCCAATAAGCTTTGGTAACAAAAAATTTCAGGGCGCGGTTTTTTCGTCCTCCTGTAAAGTTGCTCTTTTTCTTATACAAGGTTTTCACTCTAAGGCGACGCTATATCTTTGACGAAGTATGGACTACAAACTTGAAAAGCATATTCTAAGATTGGTCTATGTATGTCTTGATTATTTTCAGCATCAACTCTGGTGTTATGACACCGAAGGCTTTTGTGGTGAGGCATATTAAACTTTTTGCTTTTCTTGTGTCATTGTTATGTGTTCCTTAAATTTCACGTCCTTTGTGATTTTCACTCCCAAGTCTGTTTCCCCCTTGACTTTCATTAGTTGAGTGTCACCTATGTTATAGGTTAAGCGAGGATTTCTGCTTCCTTATGTTAATGAGCCATTCCTTTGACCAGCTTACTATCTTATTTCGTTTAAGTCTGTTTGGATACGATCATAGTCAACCAGTAGGTTTGCGAATATCTTGGTATCGTCGGCGAAGACACTGCAGATGTTACATTGCAGTCGCAACATGATGAATTTTTCTTATTGCCAAGTATTATTTATCACTTTCATATTTATCTTTTTCAAAGTCGCTTTCTCTGTCCCTATATCCCTATGTCCCTATGTATGCTTAAATATTTAAAACTACGCAACGGATTTTGATGCGGTTTTTTTAATAGATAGATTGATTCAAGAGGAAGGTTTTATAGTTAAGGAGGCGAATAGGGGAATTTTCGGTAATACTCGAGCGTGGCAGTTTAAGATATGAGAGATATCTTAGACCTAATAGAACAACCTTGTCAAGTATTTAGCTCTATAAGTAGTGACGCGCGCCTAGGATAGACGATCAGATTAGTAAAAAAAAATCGATAGTCTGAAATACTCAAGCGCGTCAGATTAAGATATTGGGGGTTGATTTTAGTGTTTTAAGACTAAATTTAACTAATCTGACGATAAGTCCTTGACGCCGCCAAGTTATAGGGTCGCGAACTTGTAAAAAAAAAACGTTAATCCGGCATTCTCGAGCGCGATTTTTTTATTTTTTATTTTGAAGAATATAATCTACAACTTACTAAAAATACAAAATCTGCCGGTTTTCGCATGACCGGAAGTGTGGAGGAGCCATTTCGTCTTCCGAAAAACGCGTTGCGGCATATAAGTCGCGAATGATACATTTTACACAAAAAAAGTTTAAATAAACAAAAAAGGTAATTTTATTTTACACAAAAAAATGTCTCTTTACATTTTTGTCCAAAGTTAAAACTTTTTGACTTGAAGCATCATAAAAACTCAAACTCCCGGTTTTTTGAGTATATCTCGAAAACTGAGGTTTTTAAAATAAATTGATATGAAATAACGATGATTAAATTATTGAACTTTTATTATATCTCAAAATTTTTTTTTTCTAAAGCTTCTCGACAATTTTCGTGGACTCGGAAAAAGTTACGCGTATCTGTATACAAAAGTTTTATTAACATGTACAGTTCCATGTATGTATATTATTCAATAGCCTGTTGATCCTGAAATTGTTTTTTGGACGTACCGTAACTCGTAAGCAAAACGAAGTGAAGAATTGAAGCAAAAAAGAGGAATTTGCCATAAACATGTAATACAGACTGAGCGCTTCGCGGAAATATGCCGTCCCACCAGTATTTTTCCTTTATTTCGCAACATTGATGGTGGGGAAAAAAGCGGTAGAAGGGAATTTTCGGTACACCTTAATATATATATAATTCCCCGTTTTATCAAGGAGAAAGAAAGGAAAAAAATAAACCAAAAAACCTTTTTCGGTCAGATTAAGAGAACCCACCAACATTTTTGTCAGATTAAGAAAATATGCTTTCAGGATACCAAGATAAACCTCCCCTATGAAAATCTGACGCGCTCGAGTATTGCAAAAGAACTATTTTTTTTTGCATTTTCAAACATTCATCGTAACTTATCGTCACGCCCAAATCGTCAGTTTTTTTAAAGGGAGCTTCCTTGGGGCCTACTTAACACCCCTTCCGAAAATCTGACGCGCTCGAGTAATTTTTTTTTTTTTGCATTTTTGACTACTTTTTATGCCTACCCCCACCACGCAAACCGGCAGATTAGTATACCGTTGTTATCAGAGGCACTTGGGGCATACGTAGTATGAATATCTGACGCGCTCGAGAATGCCCAAGTAACTGTTTTTTTTTACATTTTTGAAAAACCGTACACGCCAAACCCACCGCTAAAATGGTTTTTACTATATTAGCTTTTCTTTTCGAAATTATTTTATCTTTCGATTTTGATAGGTCTCGACGGCGCCGTTGAATTACGCCATTTAGCTACCTCGCCTCCCTAACTATTAGTATTAGCATTGCACCCGTGCGAAGCCGGGGTGGGTCGCTAGTTTCTACATAATATATAGAAAGTGATTTAGTAAGATTATTGTTATACGATGTATTGCAGTGTGGCCCGTCATAATGTGTTCTAGCGTTTAGCATATTTAGGTATTCTAAGTTATTTCTTGTTATCAGTGACTTTTTTGGCCGCTATAGGCCCGGGCCTACTGGGCCTTAGCTCAAATCCGCTACTGAATACTGTCCTAATTCAGTGTATACTTGCTTTGTGAGGTTATTTGTGACTGTTGGAGTGGACTGTAAAAACTTATTCATTTATGCGGAGAATTTTTTGAAAATAACAGTTTTATCTGGGGCTTTATGGATAAATTTCCTGATTTGTCTAGTCAACACCATCTATATAGTCCGATTTCCTGTTTTTGTATTCTGGACAAGCGAAAATATCCTTTTTCAAATTCTATGTCAAGTATTCTCAATTCAAAGTAAGCCATTAATGCCTAAGGGAGGTAAAGTTGTGTGGAAGTTCCCTTGGGTAGTAATTAAAAATTGGGTAAAAATATTGTATAGACACATTAAAGAGACTTTATAGTTTATTCTTATTAAAAATATTTAGAAAAACCTTGGGCGGTCTTTCTTAGCTATTGACTTTCCTTTGCCTATGGAACTAAATATCTTAAAAAAAAAATTGGTGATTTTCCATCCGTATCTATCACGTTTAGGGGTCCAAAAAATATCTCGTGAAAAGTGGGTATATCCAGAAATGGAATACTTCTGCCTACCCTTAGGCGTGAGATTATTTATTTATTTTATTTTTATTCGATCCGTGATTTATACCGCCAATTGTTGTTATGTAATAAAATGAAATAGAAAAATGTAGAGTGATTTTGACCGTAAAATCAAAAGATCAATGTACCTAGGTATACAAATACTTAGAAAAATAGTAAAAGTGAAATCAATTTTTTAATGTTGAAATTGTTTGTTACATATAATTAGTTTTAATTTTAATAAACTTACTTTTAAATTGAATTTCTCTTTTATTTAACCTCGCCGTAGGTGTATAAGTAGGTACATAAAGTAGAGTATCTTACTCGGGAATAAAAGTGCCTTAGTGCTAGTAGATACTTCGCTTCATTCAGGATTCTTACCATTATTATACTTATAACTTTAGAATCCCTCATTTCGCTCAGAATTCAATATGCTGCCCGTGACCTAAGACAACACTGCGTTATGTCCTTGGCGCTTCTACTACTTACTATGGTGTTGTATGTACGCTTCTACAACAGGATACCTAACGTTGTTGTAGATTTGCCAAAAACGTGCTCTGAACTCATATTAGGTAAATAGTTTTATATAAAATGGCATATTATAAGTTAAAATGATGTTTGGTGTGAATTTTCTTCAGCACAACACAACTCGGAAAACAAGCATGTAATTTTTAAATGTACTTATTTAACACGTTCGCTGCCAACTATAATGTAACAATAACTTAACAATTTATGTACTATATGTATAGTTATCGATTATTTAAAAGAATAGTGTATACCCACTGACAATGTTGTTCTCCTTATCACGTCATGCCAAAGCGGTGGAGTTGCAATGACTCGTTTATGGTACAGTTGTATGTATAGGAGCTTTTTGAAGTTTCAATAATTCACAGAATATGTTTTACGGATGACGGAGTAGGTATAAGTATGAATCTTACGTATTTATCACTAGCTCGACGGTAAAGGAAAACATTCTGAGAAAACTTCCAGGTCCCATCAGAATTTTAAGTTACGTACTTTATTTACAACATATTTAGTAGTCACTGAACTATCACTGTTCCGCCTTTGTCTTGAAAATGAGCCTTACGAAATTCTTTAACACTGACAGGTAAACATTACAAAATATTCTATTTTTGGAAATTAATTATCGACATCTCTTTATGGCACCAACTTATGGTGATAAATAAGCCTGGGTGTAATCTCGCTAATAGTTTTAGCGTCGTGTGTTTACATACAATGTTTGCGATCACCATTTTCAGGTTTTCAGTCGTGATCAGGGCGCCGGACGCGCCCAACGCTTTTCAGTTTCACGAAAAGCGATTTTACTTTAGCGAAAACTTGCGTGAGAATCAGATATCTGTCATTAATAAATAAATATACATATATAACCATAGATTAAAAGTTCAAAGCAGACAACCCGCGTTTATGGTCCAAACTTATCAAATTTAGAAATGGTACCGGTAAACACTGTTTTAAATCATATGTAATTTTAGCTACCATTCTCGAAGAATTTGTGTTTTAGAAATGTTAAAGAAACTTTTTTATAGTTTTTAAAAAAAAAATCTGAACGTGGAAATCATATTATGGGCGGTAAGTTATAAAATGTTGAATTCTTTGTTTAGTTCTATTATTTAATAAAACGATAAAATAATGTAAGTAGATATTATTACGCTATACTTATTTCAGTAACTAAAAAAATATATATATACATTGCTAGTTATCGCCTAACGGCATTGCTCGCGGGAATCTCGTTTTCATAGTTCCCATGGGAATTATGAAAACCTTTTATTATCTAGTGCCTATATCTTATAAGTTACTTCGCTGTTCAATTTCATCTTTCTAGGTGTTTTAGTTTTGAAGATTTCGTGATAAGCCAATCGTACGCCAGACAGTCGTATTTCTCTTTTACATACATATTATACGCGTAGGTACGCTCACGACTTGAGCCCGACGTGGTTGGCTGTGACAATACACCGTCACCTGCTACAAGCTTGCTTGGCACACCTTTTGTATAATAATAATCTTTATTTCAGGCAATACATATAGGTAGTTTCATTGCTCAGAAAGATGGCATGTAGATATTTAATTTCTCGACTAATTATCTGAAAAAGCTCTCCTTTTGCCAATATGTTAAATAATGATGCCTGTTTCCCAAATAATCTTACTTTAAACACGATTTGTATTACATTTCTAAATAAAGTTTTCAAATATTTGTATTTAATTAAGATAACAGGTAGGTACCTGAGTCCGGCAGGCCGTGAGAGATAGGTACCTATACACTTTTCTATGGTCAAATGTCATATAAGCAAGGATATAAGTATAAAAGACACATTGACCTTAGAAGTTTTATTTTATGAATTAGATTTGGAACACACAATGTTACACAGGTTTTTTTGTAAACAATCAATTCAAGACGGTCGGTAGAATACTATTTCTGGAAATACCCTTCTTTTTCAGACCCGTAAACGTGTCAGGTGGAAAAAACATTCGTCCTAGGTGCTTTTACAGATGCCTCCGAACCAATTCTGCGCCCTGCCTGCCTATTTCTTGTAAACAACCATGAAATGAAATATTAAAGGAGAAACTTGTTTTGATATAACATGTTAAAACAAAAGTTCGGATACATCTACATATTTAACATTTTGATCGAAATCCCTCGATAAACTAATTATGTATAGTAAGTACCTAAGCAAACCAAACATCACAGCTCAGTTTTCAATAAAATCGCCGTGGGAAAATCTGCACTGTGCAAGGTGCAAAGTGCAATGGAATATTTTGGTAAACTAAAAGTGAATAGCAGTGATGTGGTTAGTGAGTCCGCCTCTCATGAGTGAAGCTTGGTTTCGAATCGTGATAGGTCCAATGTTTAGGGGTCCAAAAAATATCCTCGTGAGCAGTAGGTAAATCCAGGAATTGGATACCTCAAATTAAATCAAATGTTTTTATTCAAGTCTTAAGTCCTCTTATTGAAAGTCATTGCGACTCCACCGCTTTAGCCTACCTCCTCCGGTTCACATTAGGCGCTGTATAAAATGTAAATAGTGCCCCTACTAAAATAATCTAATTCAATAAAGAGTTTTCTGGAAAATTATTTTTCTCTTTTCGCGCCGCAACTGAACGCCCATGGTTTTTCATAGCGGATACCAGAGGTGTTGTCCGCGCGAAATTAGATTTTTTCCTACGGGAATTTCTCGATCTATCAGGTGTTATAGTTTCGGACATATGAGAGAGTCAGTAATAAATAATATGTAATAATAAAGTGTAAGTAAGTCAGCACTCTTCGTAAGTCGCTATTCTGCCGTTTCATTTTCATGGATGGCAGTGGTCGGGCGATTTTATTAGTAAGAAACAAAAACCCCAACCATAATAACGAATGCTTGATACTTCATTTATCAAAATCGCATGATTTTAGACCTACGGCGAAACACTCGTAAATAGGAACATACTCGTATGTACCTTAGGTAAACTGCTTCAAACATAACCCTTCCTTTTGGGTTTGCCGTAGATGGTAAAAATGTGTATCATTGTATCTTGAATTAGGTACCTACGTGACGAAACGTGACCGTGTCGCTTGAGAATAGTAGCAACTTGGGTAATTGGGTTATAAATTAGGTATTTGACAGTATCACTATCACTACATAGTATAAAACAAAGTCGCTTCCTCTATATCCCTATGTCCCTATATCCTTATGTCCCTTTGTATGCTTAAATCTTTAAAACTACGCAACGAATTTTGATGCGGTTTTTTTAATGGATAGAGTGATTCAAGAGAAAGGTTTTAGTGTTAGCATTGCACCCGTGCAAAGCCTGGGCGGGTCATTAGTTGAAAATAAATTGCAGAAAGAGGTGTTTTGGGATAATCTTTTTTATTTATGACTAGCGACCCGCCCCAGCTTCGCACGGGTGCAATGCTGAATTTTCTTTGCTATAAACCATCCCTGGACCCACTCGAACCCACACAAAAAGTTTCATCAAAATCGGTCCGGCCGTTCTCGAGTTAAATCGTCAGGAAGGAAAACCCGACTTATTTTTATATAGTAGACTAGCGACCCGCCCCGGCTTCGCACGGGTGCAATGCTGAATTTTCTTTGCTATAAACCATCCTTGGACCCACTCGAACCCACACAAAAAGTTTCATCGAAATCGGTCCGGCCGTTCTCGAGTTAAATCGTCAGGAAGGAAAACCCGACTTATTTTTATATAGTAGATTACGCAATCATAAATAAAAAAGATTATCAAAAAGCACCTCTTAATATTTTAGAATTAAAACAAATTTTAAAACAATAAAAAGTGAATGAGTAGGATAGGTAGATAGGTATGAGTTATTAGTTAGTTAGTTACGTCACACACAACTCAGTATCAGTACATTTTCCATATAAAATTTTGTTTTGAAAGATTATAAAAAGTAACTCATTTCACTAGGCAGTCAAATACTTATTGTTTAAAAGGCGTTCTTTTTACCAAGTTGTGTTTCATAGTAAGTAAATAATAAATCTGTATTGTACAGAAATAAAAAATATGTGAGCTTGAATCAAGAGAAGTACAATAGGCGGCCTTATAGTTGCGTAAGTAAATAGAACAATTTAGATTTATCTTTTCTTTTTTACTTTAAAACAGATGCCTTAAAAGCTACAAATGAATAACTGAGAACTACGTGTCAGTGTGTGAACTAAGTAGTCTGATTTTCAGGTCTATCAATCGTAAAAGTTTGGCGAGGTTACATACAATCAAAGAGATGCCCTAGTATTTAAATCTCTCTGCATACAATGGTGTAGTTGATAGAATCGAAATTAAATTGCGAATAGTCATTCATAAAAAAATATCCCAAAACACCTTTAAACATGGATTTCGGTTTTCACTTTACAATAATATAAAATTTAAAAATAATAAAACGATCAATAAAAGTATTGCAATTCAGTACTAGCAACTATGACGTCACACCTTGCTATTTCAGTACATTTTACAGAAGTTGTATAAGAGATTTTTTAAAATGGTTTATGTAAAGTTTTACAAATCCAGGTAAGTGCATGTATACTAATGAGTTTTTCGATAAATTTTACGTACGAGTATATATTCATCACTAGCTCGAGGGCGAAGGAAAATATCGTAAGTAAACCTGCAGAATTGTTTCGAGACATTGTTTTTGTTTTTTTTTATATCAGACCCGCAGGCGTATTCAGGGAACATCGATATTCGATATCGGAAAATCTGTCGAACACTTTCGAGATGGGCTGATGTTGGTATCGAAAACTAATGTCATATGTGACATAAGGATTCGGAAAATTTTCCTTGGCTGTCAGAAACGCCTAGGATAAAGTTTGACTCGATCTGAATCGAACGGAAACGGTATCGAGTCTCCGTGAATACGCCTGCGTGTCCTGCGATGGGCTCACCTATCACGCTTAGGGGTCGAATATTCTCTAGAAAATTGGGTAATTCAAGAAATGGAATACCTCTGCCTACCCCCTCGGGGATAAAAGGCCTGAGATTATGATGATGTTGTTATCTTCCTTTTTAGTAGAGTTCTGTTTTAAAAACTATGAACAGCCATACATTTTAAGTCGACGAAGCCAGACTTCGTAGGGTTCATGTGGTCATAAGTAATGTAAGTGAAATGATACTTACTTATATCCCCACATTCAGACCTCTAATCATGAAGGGGTGCTCTGATACCTCGCAACTTTCGATTAAAGAGGTAGCTATCGATTACCAAGTGTTATGGAGTTACCATAGCAACTTGTTAATTAAATAATGCTAAGATTGTTATGCTAAGAGAAATAGTTTCTTGTAGTGTGTAGTTCCTTCGTCGATACCATAGTACAAATTGGAGAATACAGTTTGTTTTAGATTTTAACCCTTATTATCTTTGAAAAGGTAATTTAGTGTATTTTGTGTAGGCTTTTGTAGTTGTAGGCTTGCGGCGTTGCCCGCCTACATCAGTAAAAATAATGCCCTTTCCCTTAAACATTTCTTATTTTCAGAAACCTTCTACATTTTGACTTGCCCACAACAACTTACCAAAGTTTCTTCAGATCAAAAAAGGAACGAACATTCATTTTCATGTATTACATTAACATCTGTCTAAATGGTTATCCGGACAAGTATTTACTGATGGTTTATTGGTATTATTTGTAACAGGCTATTGTTGCCATACAACATTTCCTAGATGATTACTTCCCTATTATATTAAAAGCGCGAAAGTAACTCTGTCTGTCTATTACTAAGGTAACAACCTTATGAAATCTGTCAGAATGATAGTTCACATTCCGGAAAAATACATCGGTAATTATAGGGGACACGATAACCGAAAGTTGACGCGGACGGAGGATGGAGTCGTGGCAACTGATCGTTTTAAATAGTTGCATGATATGTGTGTTGCATACTGTCAGAGGATTCAAGTCAACAAGTTAAGTTGGTTATTCATTATGCAGTGTGTGAACGAGTTCAGTAGTTATACGAAGGTCAGCCAAACTGATTCTTGTAAATTGTTCTGTCACGAGCAGTGTCTTTCAGACAACATCCTGTGTCACGAACACGTTAAATATAGTTCTATTTAGATACCTACTTTTTCCTTTTTATTAGTTGGATGTCCGTCTGACGTAAGCCCATCGTCGATAAGTAGTTTTTAAGAGGGGTATTATTAGAAGCTGTTATGTAACGGACAAAATTTGGATGAATTTGTTAAGGACAATGGTTTTATTATTCAATATAAAGAGATTGCACTTACACTTGAAAGTGCAATAGATTCCTTTTATGACCTAGGTGTCGGATAGCAAACGATTAGACGAAATTCGAAACAATAGATTTATGTGGGCAACGGCACTAGTAGGTACCTGATTGTAAATAATAAGTGGAACTATACACTTTTCAGAAAGTATTTTAGACCCTGAAACGTGACAGGTGAGCTGGTGAGCCCATCGCTATCACGAGTCTATGACATAACTCACATAAGCCTGAGAATAAGAACCCACGCTGTTTTTATTCACCGTCTAGCTAGAGATTTAAAAATCTCAATGGTTTTTTTCCCGACCCGGGCATCAGAGGCAGGTTTAGTTACGACATAAGGCTTGTTAATGTAGGTATATAGATTTTATTTGAGATAATGTTCATAAATAGCTTAGTAGTCGTAGTCGAGAGAATTTCGACCGGATTTCCATAGAGGTACCTACTCTTTACGTGTAACATTATATTTCGAATACGTTTGAAGAAAAAGTTCAAAGAGATTTTTTTCATCGAACCTATTTATTATTATTATTACGAGCATTAGTATAAGATGAACGTTCACAGTACGAGTAAGTGCCTTTTCACAAGTACCGGTTGCCGGGTAGTCGGCGCCGGCTAGCCGGTGGCGAAGTATATGACCATACGTTCGCTTTCATACGTACAGTACCCTAAGCACGAACATCTATCGAATTCGAATAGTAAACGTAAAACTTTACTATTCGAAAACCAGTTCGATTCGATTACTTTTTAATATAGCAACACGAAACTTCAAGTATTTACTATCGTCTATTCGATAGTAACTCGATACCTAAACGCAAGATTTGAATGATAAGGAACGAATGGTGCGTTCTAAAACACTATGACGATTTGTGTTCATTTATATTATTGATAGCAAAAGTTAATAAAAAGTGAAATGTATATTGTTACACAATCTAGACCTTTCAGTTATTATTATTATAATACTTAATAGCATATACTTCAGTTATTACATATTAATTCATGATTCAAAATTAAAGTTTTGATCGTGATTTGACTGCCGTGTTTGAGTATTCGAACGTTTACTATTTGGAGCTTGTTTATGAACAAAAATGATTAGGTAAGTTATTTTAAGTGTTTGGATTTGGACCCTTTGAGTGTTAAAATCTTTTAAAGTGGTTATAGTCGTGTAAAATGTGTGTTGTGGTTGTGATTAGTGCTTAAGTACTTTATTATATTCAGAGTGAATAGACGTAAAAGGTGGATATTTAAAATTGTTATTAATATTGACTAATAAAAATTTATCTATCTTAAATAAATCTTTGTTGTTTAGAGTCACTACCTACTTTATGTTCAGCCTCATGGCACAATCAGTCAATTTAGTTTCCTAAAATAATTAATAATTGCTACTAGTGCTTCGCGGTTTCACCCGCGTAGTTCCCCTTCCCGTGGCAATATGGGGATAAAATATAGCCTATGTGTTATTGGCTGATGTATAAGCTATATTATTGTAAAGTTACCTACATTAAAATCCACTTAATATGTTTTGCGTGAAATAGTAACAAACATTCCTTACATACAAACTTTCGCGTTTATAATATTAGTAGGATTGGATATAAATAAATAAAGCAACCAACAATAACTTTTACAGTAAATCTAGAGTAATAAAAAGATATGTAAAAAAATCAAAATTGAAAATATATTTAGGTAGGTATTATAAATAAAGTCAAAATAATAATAAAAAACAAAACATTTCAATGAGTTCGGTTAATTCTATCTACTAATAAACAACTTAAGGCCCTCCCCCTAACCTTGTTCCATTGTCAAAATAAGATTTATCAACAAAATACGACCACAACTTGTTACTCGAATTTGCTTCTCACCATGTTTTTGTCAGTGAGTAAGATCTCGATAGCCAGCTATCGCATCAGACGAAACCGTACGTCAAAATAGAGTTCGTGCTGCCGTTTTCCTTAAAACTGTTCACTTACTATTCGATTACCGCTCGAAGTCGATTCGAACGCATAACGATAATTATTCGTGCTTTAACTTTTTAGTTCTCTTTACGCCCGTCGTGGCGCTGTACAATTTCCCATACAAAATTTCTCGATGACGATACGATAACGTTTACCATTCGATTTCGATGCTTGTTCGTGCTTAGGGTACCGGGCGGGCAATCGGGCAATCGGCCATACACTTCACCGCGGGGTAGCCAGCGGCGGCTACTCGGCAACCGGTACGTGTGAAAAGGCACTTACGGTAACTACGTACCTACTACAAACGTCTGAAAAGTCACAGACGGGAGCAGTGCTCTAACCGGTTTTAGCTATGCAGTCGGTCAGAGAAGTGGTTACGTTATGCATCCAAATCAGTTGTCCTAGGTAGCTGCCAGTTCTTCGGTCTCCTGTGATGTCGACTAACCTTTTTGTTATTTCCTTAAAAAGGCTTAAAGCGCTAGGACCCCACGGACCAAGGGTCTCGACACCGAATGGGACAAAATTGTATTCGGAGCCTAGACCCCTGTATTTGGAAACTTTAGCTTTTTCAGCCGCTTCACAAGCCGCACCAGCTTTGTTGTTGGTTCCGTGTCTGAACAGGTTGCATCCCATACTAGCACCCGGCCCATCTTCCATGGAATCAAACTCATACCGTCCGGTCTCTTGCCATCGTCTCTTGCAATACCAGACGGCTCAAGTAGACTTGGCACGTTGACGGTGGCAAGGGACCGGCGTATGATATCGTTAAGTGCGGCATGTCTCGAGAAGCGGCCTGCACTTTTTTGGCATGACAGTCCGTGATGTCCTAGCTTGTCGACATCACTGCCACAGGGACATTTATGAGGAGCGCAGACCGGGACCCCAAGCCGTAGACAGGTTGCGATTCGGAGCGTGTCAGGCTCAAGAAATGTTCCTGTATTTGACGACGGGTACGCGCGAAGCCAGTAGCCGGATTCACGCGCACCCACGGCCAAAAGCCTAGCACGCGCCGAACCTGTACTACAGCTCAATAGTCTGTCATATGTCAATTTGCAGTTTATGTCGTCCCAGCTCCTCTGTGAATTTGGAGAAACTGGAAAATTTTACCTGGGCATGCAATTAAGAAAGCGTTTCTAGCTTCTTCCAAGCCAGCAATCTCAAAGTTTGAAGGGGATGCCCTTAAGATTTTACTTATGAGATTTGCTGAACTATGGACAGAAGATAGAAAGGCTGGTAAAGCGACACTGGAAATTTTGCGTATTTATCAATCAATTATTTAAAATAACGAATAATAAAGGTATTTTATTAAATAAATGTTATTAGCATCCTGAAACCCAAAATGAAAACGTAATAAAAACGTTACAATTATATACAAATTAAGAGTGAGCGACGGTTCGGTAAATAATAATTATAATGACTTATCTCCGATAGCAGGCGTAGTTGCCGTACTGCTTTAGCTTATAGGAATATTTTCTGTACATATTACTATGGTACGAGAAGTTAGCTGGAACAAGGCCGGAACGAAGTTTAAAACTTGTGCTAGGACTACGTTTATCTTCCTCTTTCACTCGTCTGCTGTTTCACGGGGTAAATTGATATTGCATCATGACACGGTTGATCTACAGTTGGTTATTAAATGTAGGATGAGACCCTGCTTTTGTCAGAAGAAAGATTTATGTTTTAAGAAAGAAAGAGGTATCTCTGTATGCTAGTAGGTACATATTTTGTTCCGATCATTATTTAGTGCTAATGTGGAAATTGATAGCATTAAGCAAACCTTATCTATCATAATGTCTTGCTTGTCATGTTAATATGATATATAAAAAAAATATTTTTTAAGTAACATTTTAAAATACACTACAGAGGTTTTTAATTCATAAAATTTGTCTAGCTAGATTTCATTTCTTGTTAAACTCCCATGCTGCGAGTTTTCACGAGCGGAAATACATTTATTTCAACCACTTTTATTTGATTTCCAAGGAATTTTATGATCACTCGCCTTTGAAGCATAAAAGAGCTTCCTTCTTTTCTTTCTAATCAAGAAAAGTTTATCAAAATGCTTTCGATGTTAAACCAAACTAATAAATAAAATATCCTTAGAATAAAACATGTTTGTTTACAAGGAATCATCTAAGAAAGTTAGGTACGTAAAATGACAGACAAGCAGAATGTCGGAAGTTAAGTGAACATAATTATTTTGGGTGCTTTACACGACATATTTAAGTTTGTTGACAGAAACAAACAAGTATGTACCATAGTTTTTAGTTAAAATAAGTAATTATCAATTCTGTGTTTAGATCCTCGTCGCCAAATGTCAAAAAAACTGAACTCCTATAACTTCGTTCTATCCCTCTGTCAAAGCTATTTTGCTCGAAGACCATTGACACTATTTTATTATTTCAGAGCTGCTGCATGTTTTCCTTCCGCTGATCTTGGCGACGGCTGTGACTCCAGGTCCTCAATGGCGGAGACGAAACGAGTCAGACTCCCTGACATTCATGACATGCTCACTGGTGGAGCACGTCCCCACAGCCCAGTGCATTCAGTCGGATCACCATTTGGTTTGCAGTGGGGGTTTCACCAGCGATTGGATTAAAGGGGTTCAGTGAGTATTGTTATTTTGCGTATCTTTGATTTTTGCTGAAGTTTAATTTTGTGTCGTTTTGTGTTATGTGTTTTTTTAATGATCTGGGTATTGGAGGCAGCAGATTAATTGCTTAGCAATGAAGAACAAGGAACCAGAAAGTATACTTGTTCAAGGGAAGTTTTGTACGTTTTTTAGGAAGATTTAGTGCCTTACTTCCTTATCGGATGCATTCAAACAAACAAAAAATCATTTTTGTACCTTTACTACTGTACCTTTTTATCATGAAATTTTCTGAAAATACAGCAAATTTACCTTTTAAATATAGTGTAACAAAGTATGTTTAAGTAGTTTTTTCTACATAAAGATATGTACACATAATATCATCATCTTTAGATTATTTTATGTAAGTATTTTTGTTTTATGTTTGTTACGATATATAGCATGTATTAGTTTATTTTATCAACATATATATGTATTAGGATTTAACCGTAATGTTATGTTTAATTCATTATTTAATCTCAGCGTCGTCGGTAAATTGTATGCGAAAGTGTTGATTGAAAGGGTTGTGAATGAAACAGACGAAAAAGTATGGGATGCACAAGCGGGATTTAGAAAGGGAATGGGATGTACGGATCAGGTCTTTTCTTTGCGGTGCATAGCCGAAAAGTTTTTGGCTAAAAACAAGAAGGTCTATTGCGCGTTCGTGGATCTAGAAAAGGCCTATGATAGAGTGGTAAGGAATGAATTGTGGTCAGCATTGTCCGTGAACGGTGTGAGCAGTATCCTCATACGAGCATTGCAATCTCTTTATAGGGATTCCAGTGCTTGTGTGAGGATAAACGGGGCATACACTGAATGGTTTAATATCGAAAAAGGTGTTAGACAGGGATGTGTAGCGTCACCGTGCCTGTTTAATCTGTTCATGAACAATTGCTTGACAGATTTAAAAGAGAATGAAAGTGGGTTGAGAATGAATGAGTTACTCGTCAAATGTTTTCTCTATGCTGATGACCAAGTATTACTTGCGTCTTCGGCCGAGGAGTTGCAGGAGATGGTAACTGCTATGAGTGGATCTTTTGTTAGAAAGGGAATGAAGATGAATGTAAAGAAGACGAAAGCGATGGTGTTTGAAAGAGATGAGGCAGTGACAGAGTGCAATATCGTGATTGGAGACGAACAAATTGAACAGGTGAATGAGTTTGTGTATCTGGGTTCAAAGTTTACAAGAGATGGAAAGTGTGAGAGTGATATTGAAAGAAGAGTGAATGCAGGAAACATGGTGAATGGAGCTTTGCACTCTTTTATGAGCAGCCGGAAGGTATCTAACAAGGCCCGTTTGGCTGTGCATAGGGGGGTGTTGGCTCCGACACTCATGTACGGAAGTGAAAGTTGGGTATGGCAGAAGAAACATGAAAGCAGAATAAATGCAGTTGAGATGAGAGCGTTAAGAAGTATGATAGGAGTTAAACTGAGTGACAGGATAAGAAATAGTGAGATAAGGAAACGATGTGGTCTGAAAGAAGATGTAGTGACAAAATTTGAGAAAGGTATGCTGAGATGGTTTGGCCATGTCGAGAGAATGAATGACGAACGATTGACGAAAAAAGTGTATAAGGCGAGTGTGAATGAAAGTGTGGGAAGGGGTAGACCTAGGCGGACCTTTCGAGACCAAATTGGGGACGTCTTGAAAAAAGGCCAGGTCAAGAGTACCCTAAACCGAAGAGCATGTATGAAAGGAATAATGAAAGTGGACGAAGCGAAAGAAGTATGTAAGGATCGTAGCAAGTGGAAAGAAGTGGTCTCTGCCTACCCCTACGGGAAAGAGGCGTGATTATATGTATGTATGTATGTATTATTTAATATTTGCGGCCAATTCCGCCAAATTATTTTTGCTTAGCCTGATGGTTGACTGGTAGATAATGCCTTTAGGCATTAAGTTCGCCATGTGTACATTTTTTTGGTAAATGAGTTAAATAAATAGATAAATAAATAAATATCGAAATGTTCACTGATATGAAAAATGAAAATAAAAAAATATTTATTTTCGCCACACTGTCTCTATAGTTTAAGTTTATAGTTCAAGTTAGTGAAGACAGGAGCTCAAACTAGGTAGATCCTGCGTCTTGGGATCCTGGTCTCCCTCCAATGGAGTAGATAGAATATAGATAGAATTTAATAGTACCTACTCGTCTATATACTTATAGATATAAAAGAAGAAACTGAATGACTGACTCACTAATTTATCAACGCACAGCCGAAACCGTTGGGTCTAGAATCATGAAATTTTGTACAAAGTTTCCCTAGATGACGTATGTGAGCACTAAGTAGGGATTTCTGGAAATTCCCACGGGAACGGGAATAAACAAGGTACTCGCGGTTTAACGCTTAAATTCATTGAAAATTAAACCAATGTTTCCAATGAATTAACGAAAGACTTAGCGGGTGGTTGATTCCGTCCATTTTCCATTGGGAACTGACCATTATATCCTGTTTTGTACAAAGCCTTGTTTGCCATAGCTCCGGATTGCGGTTGCAGAACTACCGAGGGATTGCTTGTTTGCTGCAGCTGTTATATAATTACTCATTTCGAGCGACCTTTAGCCCCCGTACACATAAGTTTCATTACGGGATATCTAATTTGTCACCGCTCTATTTAGCAACGATAGACAATCATAAAGGTAAGGTCATAGTAAAGGATCACTTAAGACAAAATTAAAAAACATTATTCAGGATTGCACAATATAGAAGTAAAGACATTATTTAAGATAAGAACCTATAGATAAGTAGTAGATAAGTACCTAGTTCATAAGCTGGTTCACTTCTATGTGAAAGAGCGCTTCTCGCCATCAAACGTAAAAGTTTGTTTGTTAGAATTAAGTAACACAACTGTATATTATAAATTTATTTAAATTTATAATGTAATTGGAGCTGTCGTATCTGAAATGTGATACACAAAATAGAGCAATAGTTTTATACACCGCGTAACAGAATAAGCGCAATTCCTTATACACCCTAATTAGTATATTAATATAAAAAAAACCGGCCAAGTGCGAGTCGGACTCGCGCACCGAGGGTTCCGTACAACCTTGCAAATTTATGGTTTTCGTAATTTTTCCTTTATCTATGCTATAAGACGTTGCTTCGTACCAAATTTCAAGATTCTGAGTTCACGGGAAGCACCCTGTAGGTTTTGATTCCCTTGCAAGTGTCGAAAATTTGCGGCATAAACGGCTGTATCTTTTGATTGCGTTGGCTTAGAAGTTTGATTTTTTCACAGCTTCAAGGGACAGTAGACCTGAGTAATTGATATAAATTTCAGCTTCACACCTCCACGCGTTCCTGAGAAAAAGGGTCTTGACAGACGGACGGACGGACGGACAGATGGACAACAAAGTGATCCTATAAGGGTTCCGTTTTTTCCTTTTGAGGTACGAAACCCTAAAAATATGATGCTTTCGTACTTTAGTTACTAGAGCTAATTCATTTTTCGGAAAACCAGCTGAAATCGATTAAGTAGTCGGTACTGAAAAAACTAATTTCAGGAATTGCGCTTATTCTGTTACATATTGTATGGTATTGATTATGAAGGCGAATTGACATTGGAGTGGTATCAAGAAAGTGACAGGTGTGGTATTAGAAATGTCGTAACTAATTCGTGTGAAAAGGTACATCGGTATAATATTTAGAGACTTTAGTCTATTAAATAAGCACCGATATATTATGGTATATAAGGTGTATTTATTTATTTATTTTATTAGGCATGCTTACAGTATGTATATTGTATGTGTATTGACAATAATATGCTCTACTAGTACGCAAGATTAGTACCTATTAAAATAACATATAAGATATTATGTAGAGAACGCTCGTTAGTTCCTACATTATACCCACCTCAATTTAGATACATATTTATTTTTATTTGTTATATAAATGGTAAAATACGTGACATATGATAATTGTTTCTGGACAAAATTACATCATCTATTATTTTAAATAATATGTCGGTGCAAGGCAAAAATAAACATCGGCCCACATTTCTACGCAGCTGCGCGGGGGCCACTCCGGCGCGCGACTGCAGGTGCGAGGCAGCTGCGCTTCAGGTGTCGTCATCACCGCACCACTGCACGTGCAGTCATCACGTGGCCGCCATGCCTGCCTGCTCGCCGGGCCTATATAAGCCTGCTCCGTCGCTTGAGAAATCAGTCGGTCTTTGGTAGCCGACTCGATAGGACCGATGGCTCCTGATTGTCCGAACACTCTCTTACTACTTGGTGGCCTATCCATATTTGTTAGCAATAGTAAAATTGGTATGCTCGTGTCAACCAAACGCGAGCCAATCATCTCTGATTGTTCGATAAACCGCTAGCCCGCTACGTCATAGCTTGCTATATTGTTAGCGTGATAGTTAAAATTCACGGTCAGAATTGTATTGTGGTTAAGGTTGGATTGAGAATACTAATTACTTAATCAACCAGTAACTTCATTCAGAAAATATCAATCGGTATTCTTGTGAAAAGG
Source organism: Ethmia dodecea (assembly GCA_963855545.1). Classification (NCBI taxonomy): domain Eukaryota; kingdom Metazoa; phylum Arthropoda; class Insecta; order Lepidoptera; family Depressariidae; genus Ethmia; species Ethmia dodecea. Next base: position 8,773,160 of record OY979450.1, on the reverse strand, counting down.
GAAGGATAATTTCAGATTATCCGTTAAACCGCTTCGAAGCTGGCTGCGCAGCTTGCTGTGCTGTTAGTGGGTTAGATAGAATTCACAGGATGATTGTGGTTTATTGGAATAAGAATATTAATTGATTTCAGATTAATTAATTAAATGCGTTATGGAAATTGCTTTTAGTTATTTAAAATAATTATAAAATTACCGAGAATTTAATAAAATTCAGCTAATAAGTCAGTCGGTACTGGTACAACATTTATTGATTCTGAGGCGGTATAAGAAGTTCGCGGGGTACGAAAGGCTAGTGATATTATAAAAAAAGTCCCAATTAAGACTTTATTAATATAATATGCTTTTGTTTTAGAAAGTCGTCGTTCTATAAAATTCTTATAGGTAAATGGTCCATTAGCCAAACCAAAGAAAAGAAAAAAATCTAAAGAGTATTAAAAAAATTTATGCTAAAGAAGTAAAGACTTATGTAGGTACTTTTAAATTCATATGTGTTTTATTATTTTTATGGATTCGAGAAATGCTAAAATCATAAATGCTATACTCTAATCTGGGAGACAAACATTGATTTTAGATAGCAGTTTGTTGTTTCATTTTGCACCAAGGAACATAAGTACTATTGTAAATTTAACAGTATATTTTTATTCAGAGAGGACTCTCTAGGAATTTAATTGTATTTGTGACTCACGGAATAGTTTTTCTCTGAGAAAGTACATACAACAAACGTAAAAATAATAATCATCAATTATGTTTACGGGATGTAAGAAAAACGTTTACAAAGGAATATTAAGACTTTATTGGACCCAAATAATCTGAACTAACCACTTATAAAAAGGTAACAGTTTAATTATTCATATATTCAATTTTCTAGGATGTGCATCTAAAATATAATATTTTTAGATTATCAACAGATTTCGTCTATGTAAGACTTTGTTTGGTTCTTTATGTCTTTACAATTATCGGATCGGTGATTGTCTGTTATGTCTTCATAACTAACTTGAATTTAATATGATTCCTTATGGAATCTCGTTCGTAGGTACGAGGTCACTCGTCTACAAGTGGTGAGGTGGCCTGGGGAGTGCTTCAACGTTGGTCGACTGCAGCAGCACTTCCCTGAGCTCCAACTCTTGGAGTTCATCAATAGCACCTCCTTGAAAACTTTCAAAGGATACTTTGATGGCACCTGCAAAATTGAGGTAAACTCAAATTAAGTACCTTCTTAAAGTTCGTCGTCGATTAGGGCCACTCGAATATGAGATTAAAAAAATTGTTTAATCGGCATAAAGCAAGCCATATACTACACTCGTTTTGCTGATTCGATTTCCGATTCGGATCCTCCGAACTTAACAAATAAACATCAACAAAATATTTGTTAGAAATGTCGTTTTAAATTAAATTTTAAAATTAAAGGGATGTTTCTGCAAATATTTTCATTTGTTAAGTGAAACATTGAAAATAACAAATTGAGGCTCAGAAATTCATTAACCAATTTTAAGTATGGCTGCGAACGTTCACCAATTTTTACCAAAAATATAAATAATATAGATTTTTAAGAAAAATACTACAGATGAAATGGTAAATGAAAGTAAAAGCAAAAGTAATTTTTATGCTGGGATTTACTAATCTTAAAAGCTCTTAAGGATAATTAAGTTTAAGGGAACCAAATAAAAGTTGGTTGGGAAAACTTATTGCAATAGTCCGATTGTAATCTTTTAATGAAAAAATGTCTTTGAACATTTCTTTGTGTTATCTATATATATACAATGATAATCTGACTGACTGATTGCTGATGTATCAATACACAGCCTAAACCGCTGGGTGTCGAGACTTGAAATTTTGCACATAGATAGCTTATACAGTGTAGGGAACCATGCACTAAGAAAGGATTATGGGAAATTCAACCTCTAAGGGGGCAAAATAAACGTGCACGAGCGAAGCCGCGGGTAAAAGCTAGTATAGCATGTAATCTAAGCTACTTTATTTATTCAATTTGGTTTTAGGCTGTTTCTTCGCAAGTAACACTTTTCAATGCAACTTCTAAACAAATTAATCATTTTTTAGGGTTCCGTACCTCAAAAGGAAAAAACGGAACCCTTATAGGATCACTTTGTTGTCCGTCTGTCCGTCCGTCCGTCCGTCTGTCAAGACCCTTTTTCTCAGGAACGCGTGGAGGTATGAAGCTGAAATTTATATCAATTACTCAGGTCTACTGTCCCTTGAAGCTGTGAAAAAATCAAACTTCTAAGCCAACGCAATCAAAAGATACAGCCGTTTATGCCGCAAATTTTCGACACTTGCAAGGGAATCAAAACCTACAGGGTGCTTCCCGTGAACTCAGAATCTTGAAATTTGGTACGAAGCAACGTCTTATAGCATAGATAAAGGAAAAATTACGAAAACCATAAATTTGCAAGGTTGTACGGAACCCTCGGTGCGCGAGTCCGACTCGCACTTGGCCGGTTTTTTTATAGTATAAATTAGTATTAATAATTTTTTTAACCTATAAAAATTGGGTTTTGTATTAAATAAATATAATATGATATCATAAGAATTTGTTCAGCACTATTTCTAATTTATATATATATATATATATTGGCAAAAGTCAATGCAATTATAAATATTACGGCTTTTAAAATAACCTTATCATCTCCAATCATCTCCAAATCATACAAAATTATAGAACGGTCACTGATTGGTCAGTATGGCACGGTTGACTACACTAGGCAAAAGGGGCCTAGGCTTCCCACCACGTCCAAGTTTCGCTAGTAGTATTGATAATTAATTAACTAGGGTTTTTTACACTGAATCTACTTAGTGATATTATAATGTTCTTAACTGAGACTGTCCCGTGATTATTATGGTATGAAATGGAGACGATTGTCAAAATTCCGTCCAATTTAATTTTGTCGCGGGTTTTACACTGCGATATAATAAGTACAACTTTTATTTAGAAGTTGGCGATCCATGGGCTACCATCATTGTGGGAGGTTCCGGCAGACGCGGTGGCTCTGATGCCAGAACTCCGCGAGATGAATCTTCGAAGCAACGGGCTGAGGCACATGAAGATGCGGTTATTGAAGGGGCCTCCGCGGTTAGAGAAAATTCATTTAGGTGGTAAGTTATTTTACTACTTTTTTCATAGACATTTTCCTTCAAAAAAATTTTGCTTAAACCTCACAAAATTCATAATTACAGCTCGTTAGGCTGTGCTCTGACAAATAATTAAAAATTGATTTCAGTTCCCTTTATATTTGCTCGTTATTAATTTCCAATTCAAGTTGTTTCCGACACCTATTGTATTGAGAATCCTTAGTTGAGGGCCAAAACATTGTACAATTGTTTTCCTTAATTGTTTACGTGTATAATACTTGTGCACGGCCAATAAGTGTAGTATGTAAATCGTATGTAACTGAACAAAAATATATGAATCAATAACAACAATTTAGACCGCCTTAAAAAAAATATATATAAACCTATTTTGAATTCTGCAGACGTATTCACAGAGACTCGATACCGTTTCCGTTCGATTCGAGTCGAATCTATCGACATCGGAAACGAATCTATCGAAATGGGCTGATGTTGGTATGGAAAACTAATATCATATGTGACACCAACTGTCATATGTGACATTAGTTTTCGATACCAATGGAAAACTAATATCATATGTGACACCAACTGTCATATGTGACATTAGTTTTCGATACCAACATCAGCCCATCTCGATAGATTCGTTTCCGATGTCGATAGATTCGACTCGAATCGAACGGAAACGGTATCGAGTCTCTGTGAATACGTCTGCTGAAGAGACCGAAACAGGTGAAGATCTAAGCGGGCAAGGTCAGCAGGACTATAATAATATGGTGGATGCATTAATACTTTCCAGCAAAGCTTTCTAAATTTTTGCTGAGTTGCCAAAGATGTGTGTGGTCTAGCGTTACCATGTTGAAAGATTTTCTGTTGATCAATTGCGGTCGCTATTTCTCAATTTCTTGCTTGAGTCTCATTTGTTGTTGGCTGTAGAGATCCGAGACGATGGTTTAGCCAGGCGGTCAAAGCTCATAATGAACGATGCCTTTCCAATTAAACCATACACACAGCATGCATCACCTTATTGCATGTTAATCCTGGTTCCGTTACAGTCTATTTAGCTTGATTATACTTGACCATGATCTTTGTCGTTTTGTCGTAAGTGATGGTGCAGTGATCAATCTTTTAAATAATGGTTTGGTTATACGATGGGGTTGAGTATACGATTGCGTCGAGTATACGATTCGTTAGGTTTCTTTCAGTGAGCTCATGGGGCCCCAAGTATCGACTTTTTAAAATCGGTCAAAACAGTTGCAAGCTGCATCTTTGACATCAAAATTCACGGACTGAAAACGTTTGAACCTATAATAATAATAATATAATCTCACGCCTTTTATCCCCGAGGGGGTAGGCAGAGGTATTCCATTACTGGATATACCCACATTTCACGAGATTTATTGGACCCCTAAACGTGATAGGTGGTGAGCCCATCGCCGGACCGGGTCTGTTTCCACATGTCTCAGAATTAATTCTGAGACCTGCGGGTTTCCTCACGATGTTTTCCTTCACCGTCGAGCTAGTGATAAATATGTACGTGAGTTTTGAAAAACTCATTGGTACATGCCAGGATTCGAACCCGAGCCTCACTGATTTTCGGCCGGCTCTTTAACCGTCCGGGCTATCACTGCTCAACTGCTGTTTGAACCTACTTTGTGCTAATCTTACTGAAACTGCATCATATCACTATCACTACATAGTATAAAACAAAGTCGCTTTCTCTGTCCCTATATCCCTATGTCCTTATGTCCCTTTGTATGCTTAAATCTTTAAAACTACGCAACGGATTTTGATGCGGTTTTTCTTAATAGATAGAGTGATTCAAGAGCATTGCACCCGTGCGAAGCCGGGGCGGGTCGCTAGTACTCCATAAATCACAATTTGGCTTTTAGTCTTATTTTTTCTATTTTTGTAATAATACTTTAGAATTTATAAAATTTCTTCGTTAGATTCACTATACTGTTACTTTTCGTCGGCAAAATACGAAAATACTTTTTCCCGGACCTATTACTTAAAGGTCCATTCGTTCTAGTTTTAATGAGAATGTACGATTTTTACCTTCGTTGCTGAGCTATCGATATGTTATCTTGCTAGAGTTCAGCGACAAATTCCAACTAGGAAGATGGATGAGTTGGAAATTTATATGGCGGTTTCAGTTGATTATTGGGATGGAAACTGATGGAAACTATGAACGTGACAATAATAATTTTCTCATTAGACGTGAACTTTGCTTATAACAGCGCATTGACAAACTACATAATTGACAACGACTGTTGAAAAGTTATACAATGCTTGATTTGATCATGCTTTTTAAGAAATTTTTGGCGATCAGGTTACCATCCAGGTCGGTCTGAACATCTCCTGACTTTTGCATCTTCGCGGAAAAGATAATAATATATTTTGGTACCTAACTGAACTTAATTTCCTAGTTTAACTTTCATGTGTCATTAATTTAATATTTGAATCTTCAACAGAAAAACCAAATCACTGTATGAAAACATAGGTGTACGGTACGTAGGATACAAATTTGGGACGAAATATTATGATCACAAAATTCATTGTCAGAGGAATTAGTAAATGTAGAGTAGGTACCTATAAAGTTATACAAATTAAAAGAACCTAAAAGTGTTGTTAACATGTAGATAGGTAGGAACCTACTTGTTTTACAATTTTGATGATAAGTCAATTTTGATACGTAATTTGATCTGATGTATCAAATATAATATAAACAAGGTATGTAAAAATGCGTCACATGACATTATTCAATGTAAGCGTTATTCTATACTCTTGCGAAATTTAATGCAGCCGACTGTGAGGAATTTCAATTAATCTGATTTAGCAGATTTTACGCTATCACAAGTAGAGTTAGCAGTATTATGATGGCAGTGAATAATAATAATCTTTATTTCAGGCAATATTGGATTATGCCATCAAAGAAACAGTCTTTAAACAAAACACTACTCGTATGTTACCTATATTGAAAAATAATTTAAAAATATAGGTAAGTAGATATACTATTTTGTTGAGGGAATAAAGTTAAAGTGGTTTACCGAAATTAATGTTTTACTGTTTCATATAACCATGTTTATTTATGGCTAGAAACCAGGAATCATGAAGTAGTTTCCGTCAATATTGGACCTCAGGTTGATAAGGTCCCAAAGCTAATTTGGTCGATCCGTTGGCCTTAATGTTAAATCCGTTTGTAACCAACTATTTTATTACAACTTTTCATCATAAAGATAGATAGGTACCTGAGTAAGTACATTCTTTAAAAAAAAAACTCACGCCTTGTATCCCCGAGGGGGTAGGCAGAGGTATTCCATTTCTGGATATACGCACTTTTTATGAGATGTTCTTTGGACCCCTAAACATTCTTTATACGTTACGTAAACATATTGGCTGGGTGCGAAGTAGGTGGTGGGGGAACCACGAATCGATCGCAGCGCCCATGATGGCTAAAAAAGGAAATAGGGACAGACGAACTGTCACCTTTTACTAGAGAAATTTTGCGTATTCGTGCATTCTTAGTGAAAGTAAATACTTGAACATGGGTAACGAAACCTGCTGCGTAATCAACGGCAAGAATAATGGCAAAAATAGTGATCGGAAATTCAAAAAAATTCCAAGAGCAAGTTGAAAACAAGATCAACGACTTCAATGATCTTTTGTATGGCGTTGATGTCACAGAAGTTTGTCTATTTACACTAGCTTCAATGGTGTGGCTCATTTGATTTTCACATTTTATTTCTTTTACATCTTGCACATGTTGAGCCAAAACTAACTGTTTGCCTTTTGTGGTGGTTTGTGGCTGAAAAACTATATTGTGCGTTATTGTCCGGAATCCAGTTTTTATAATCAATTTGGCCATGTTGAACTGAAATTACACAACAGTCTGCATTATTATCGACAGTACTGCTATAAATAATGGTCTACAACTCTACAAGATACATGAAACGCTCTAGTCGATAATTTTTGTCCATTTCTTTACTTATTTCCCGTGAAGCCATGAGAAAGTCCGTTTAGGTATACTGCCTGAAATTTACTGATTGTGGCATTTTTGACGGGAAATAAAAAAGGTCAACATTATTATCGACGCTATAGACTTACAATATCCAACAGGACCTAAGTAAATAACGTTGTTTCACTGAAATTATTTTTGTGTTTACTTACTTTTCGTAATGACAGCCAGCCATTTGACATTTCAAAGTCCGCCCTAATTGTTACCACTAGTTGGCGCTGTCATCGCGCACCCAGCCAATACTCAAAGCAATTAAATAATTGCATTAGCGTCGACCTAATAGGTACTAAAGTAAATAGACCTAAACTCCCCGCCCCAGGAGAAGCTATAAATTATATAAACAAACATTTAGGGGTTTTGAAAGATTTGCATACAATTTTTATTTGAGCATGACGTGTTTACTTCAAAAATTGCAGAGAACTCATAGGCTATATTTTGTCCCAGTATTCCCACGGGAACGGGAACTACGCGGGTGAAACCACGGGGCGCTGCTAGTGTTTTAATATATCGATATTTTAATATATCAATATTTTTTGCCCAAGCCAATGGAATACTTCTGTCGACTCGCAGCCGCTGACTCAGAAGGCGAGTTACTACTAGCTGAGCTATAAAGTCCGTCAAGTTGAAACTAAACTAGGTCACCGACCACCGTTGTTAAGGTTTGCTTATAAAACCATGATTTTAGGTACAAGACAAAAATGCTCTCTGTTATAAAACGGGTCGTTTGTTATAACGACCCGTTTTAATACAAAGAGCGTTACGTAAAGAGCCGAGAGTGTATATTGTTTCTGAGCTTAATTGTACAACAAGCTTGAGTATGACTTATGTTTATGATTGGCTTCTTTATAATTTACTAGCGGTTATTTTCTTTATAACTTTCTCACCCGCGTAGTTCCCGTTCCCGTGGGAATACGGGAATAAAATATAGCCTATATTATTCAAGAATCTTCTAGCTTTCCATTGGTGAAAGAATTTTTAAAATCGGTCCCGTAGTTTTTGAGTTTATTCGTAACAAACCAAAGAAAATATACATTCATTTACAATAATTACAGATAAAAAATGTCCTCCAAAGAGGAACCATGTGGGACAGTGCCCAGAAGACTGGCTGCATTCCCTCTCTGGATAGCTAGGCTGATCCTTTGACAGAGATAGCTGCCAGCCCTCTGGTCACCTTAAGCCTCGACCAAACGCACTGACAGCTCTTTGAGGCGCTGCTACGCCTCCGGCCCCCACGGTCCCATGGTCTCCACCCCAAACGGCACAAATATGTAGCCCTCATTGAGGTCGGCATATTTGCGCCCCTTCAGGCGCTCCGTGGCCGCAGCCCACATCTTTCCTCGTTATGATATTAGTATAGAAGTATAGACATACTAGGCTCCCAGTCATTGTAAGAAAAATATTATTAAACCACCCACGTTCGAAGCCGATTTGCCCACCAAGGGTTGAGTAGGTATTATAAATATATTATCGCGTTAGTGTTATTTACCGCATCATAACTAAGTTAACGGATTTTTGCTGATTTAAATAAGTGCCAGTTAGAGACATCGTCATATTTTTCGCGTAATAAATTTACACAAGTCTTTGTCAATCCTAACTTTTATAAGTTTTTTATTTTATTTATTTTTATTTATTTATTTATATATTTAACAATCAATACATTTTGCTAAGAAAAATTTATTCCCTATTATGAAATTGGGAAAAGGAAGGCAAAAAGGGAGGATTGGTAATTTTTTATCTTTTCGTCATACTTCTAAGTCGAAAATTTTATTGAAGGAAACAAAAATATATTTTGTAATTTTCAAAATAATGAAGCCCTCTGTATGATACCCCACTTGCCCTTAGTACTACAAATTAATTTTTTAATCACTTCGGCCTGCTGTGCCCCGCAAAATAGTAGTATTTGAACAAAAAAGCAAGGGTTAAATTAATATCGTCCTCCTTTTTTGAAGCCCGTTTAAAATACCATTCTTCCCCTTATCTCAGAACTTTGCAAAGACAAAGATTTGAAATAATCAGGGTTAATAGATATTTAATATGTTACAGGACAAAAACAGTCCTTTTCGCCACATTCGGGTTAATAAGGCAATATCTGCAGTTCTTAAAAAATCTGCATTTTTTAACATAGGCACATATTATGTTGTGTGGTCTTTAGGTGACCAGAGGGCTGGTAGTTACCAATGTACTGGGCACTGTCACACATGGTTCCTCTTTAGAGATCATGTATTATATTAATAAATATTGTAAATAGGTAAGTACCTGTCATTTTTGTTTGTTAAAAAAACCTTACCTACTTATTTTATGCATGATGGGGCAGGCAGAGGTATCCCAATTCTGTAAATACCCACGTTTCACCAGTAAATTCTTTGGACCCCTAAACGTGATAGGTGGTAAGCCCATCGTCGGAAGGGGGTGCTGTTACACATGTTTCAGAATTTAGAGACTAGCGGGTTTCCTGGCGATGCTTCTCTTCACCTTCGAGCTAGTGATAAATAGGTACGTAAGTTTTTGAAAAACTTATTGGTACATTCCCCCCCCCCAGGATTCGAAGTAAGAACCCGACCATCACGAATGAGAAGCGGGCTCTCACTACTCTTTATTTCACTGCTTTTATTTGTTGTGGTCCAAATAAAGTTAAATTGAACTTTAGTACGTACTATTAAACTACCGTGGTAGATATAGATATATATGGAGATATACATAGATAAGGTTTGGAACCCTCGTGTGCTATTCAGACTCGCACTTGTCTGGTATTTATTTGTCATCTGATAACGAAACATGAAGATTATTTTATTAAAGGTTGACTCCCACGGTGAATTTAAAAATAAATGCGAATTGGCTTAGCTACTTAGTGATAGGTAGCTTGACTTTCATCAAGTTTAATATATTTTTATTGCCTAAACAAGGACTAAATATATTAAATTCTTCCGACCTTCCTATAGAGATATTTTGTTTGATATGATGATTTGTGAGTAATCTTGAACATGATTTCTAGTAGGTACAGAATATTGAAATTTTATTAAAACGTTATATATATATAACCTACCTACTTGCCTTTTCTCACTCAGTGATCTACACTATCTACATCTACACTAATGCTATAAAGAGGAAAGATTTGTATTCTGGTATTTTTGTATGTTTGTAACGATAAAGTCAAAAACTAATGGACCAATTTTAAAAATTCTTTCACCAATCAAAAGCTACAATACCTATCCCTGAGCTAGGCTATATGTGATTCCCGTATTCCTACGGAAAAGGGAACTACGCGGGAGAAACCATGCAGAACGTCTAGTCCTAGTATTAAAAACGCGAAAGTTTGTATGTATGGATGTCTGGATGTTTGTTCCTCTTTTACGCAAAAACTACTGAACGGATTTTGATGTAACTTTACAGTTATATAGCTTATACTTTAGAATAAAACATAGGCTTTCCCACGGGAACGGGAACTACGCGGGTGAAACCGTGGGGTGCTGCTAGTATATAATATGTTCTGTTTGTTTTAGATAATCAATGGGACTGCAGTGACGGTGGCTTGGACTGGCTCGCCATGGATAAAGAGAACGGTACGGTTAAGAGGATGATCGTGGACTACTACCAACTGGTGTGTCATCAGCAGCTGTACAGGGGGAAGCCATTGCATAAAGTCATGGACATAATTCGGGTAAGCTAAGATTATTAGTTCATCGCGCGTCGCCATGTGTTTGTATTGATCACAATCTTTAAGTGTAATGTGTAAGGTATCATTCACCACGTTCTTATCATATTGTTATTGTTAATTAATGACTTTAGAAAATATGTTCATCATATTTTGCTAATTACTATATTTTCGGGTTTAAATAGTCGATATTGTGTAGACGTAGTCAGTATTAAGACAACTATGAAGCAGTGTTAAACTCAGTCTTGAATAAATAAATTAAATGTATTTACTCATCGCGGTTTCACTGTAAAGACTTCGGAACTGCTGCCCATTTTAACGTTGGGTGTGGTCGAGACCTCATAGTTATAAATCGGTTATTTCATGAGAAGCATGTAAACAATTATACAAAACTAGCTGACCCGACAGACGCTGTCCTGTAAAAATTCACATAAACCATCTGCTAAATAGCCCGAATAAAGCCTAAAAATTTGGTTTGGATAGGTGAGCCCGTTCTTGAGTTATAAAATAACAACGAAAAGTGGCATTGATTTTTATATATATATAGATGCATTTTCATACATAACACTTGTCACTCTTCTTCACCTACTTATGAAGTCAAAATATTAAATTTTCATAATATTTCATTTCCAGTAGTAAGTCTGATAATTCATAGTAATTAAATATCATTGTGTATGAAATATAATGTATAAAAAAATATTATTGTATCGAATGATAAATTGATTTAGATGTAGCCATCATGTCATCATCAGGAGCAGTGATATCCTTACGGTTAAAGAGCCCGCTTCTCATAATGATAATCAGTGAGGCTCGGGTTCAGATCCTGGCATGTACCAATGAGTTTTTCAAAAACTTACGTACATATTTATCACTAGCTCGACGGTGAAGGAAAACATCGTGAGGAAACCCGCAGGTCTCAGAAATAATGGAATACCTCTGCCTACCCCCTTTGGAGATACAAAGCGTGAGACTATTTATTATTTATTTATGTAGCCATCCTACCAATCCCTACCTAGTAGCATTAAGTACATCATTAGCTCATAAATGTTTTGAAAGGTACGGCAAGGCCGTTGGTTCCGATTTTCGTTGTGTTCACGCACAATGGAAGTCGTTAAGATATGTAATAAAATATTGGGCTTGAAAAAGTGAAAGTTTTAGGCCACTAGCCCAACACTATCTCACAATCTCTCTCACAAGCTCACATGTGAGATTACCCATACTTACTTACATGAGAGAAAAAAGCAGCTCAGCAGTGGTCTGCTACGAGTTGATAATGATGGATTAAAGCTAAGATAAACGTGGAGTCGCCCGATGAAAAGACTCTTCAACATCCTTTTTGATTGGTGATATAACGGTAGGTACCAAAATCTTTACCACTTCAGTGAAATGATGTTTACTGAAATCTCCTCACAATTTAATTTTGAATTACAACCTGTTCATTCTCAAGAGCAATCAAGGGAAACTCAATTAGGCGTTAAGTGACATGACATTATGTCTTCAACACTTAGTAGGTGATGTCGGATTGATACAGTACCGACGACCGAGCTTCGCCCGGCTTTTTGTTTTGTTTAAATAGTTTTTTTTCTGAAAGGTTTGCTTTTAAAGTTCTTCCTGAAATCTGAAAAATGATTTCAGGAATAACTTAAAAAGCAAACCTTATACAAAATTTTGTCCAAATCGTTACAGCTGTTTTCAAGATACACATTGATTATTATTACCTCTACCCTGTGAGTTCACGTTGGAAAATTAAATCCATTCTTACACTTCTAGAAAAGCAAAGATTCCATTGCTGAGAGAATTTTTAAAATCAGTGCAGTAGTTTCGGAGTCGATTCATTATAATCAAACATAGAAAAAACTAATATTTTCTCTTTATAATAATGGCTGTTCCGCGCGGATTCATTCGCGTAGTTACTGTTCCCGTGGGAATATTGGAATAAAATATAGCCTATGTTACTTTAATGGTGAAAGAATTTTTGAAATCGGTCCAATTAGTTTTTGAGTGTATTCGTTACATTATTTTTTGGGACAATAATTACAACAACTCATAACAAATTAAGCTCAAATTGTTATCACGTTGAAATTTTAATCATGCGGTTGCGGTACCATCTTTTGATGTACCGTCTTATCTGCCTAATCTGTAGAATTGTGATATCGTTAACCATCACATTGGATACCTTTTGTTTTATCTGTTAGTTTGTTAGTTCGTATGGGTAGGTCAAATCTTGCAAAAACTAAATTGAAATTTCAAATGTTCAAAGTTGAATCATTCATGAACAAATGAGATTAAAGAAGACGTTTCATGAATATATGGAGACTGGGCCTGTACCATGTACACCAGTTTTTTAGATAAATATAAATAAAATAACTATAGTTTTATTCATGATTTTGCTCATAGTTGTCTAGTTTCGTTGTACAATAAACTTTTCACACCACATGCTCGACAAAGCCGGATTATATATCATATAAACGTCACCGAAAGCAAGACATTATATCCCTTGGCTTTAACCGGGTTATAATGTTGTATGGAATTTAATTATAACCATAGGTCAATAATGTAATTTTCACTTTTCATAATCCTTATTGCTATTGCGATAAAGTCTAGTTTCGTTAAGCAAAATGTGGTGCAGTCGTGGCCAACTCGATTTTCGAAAACCGAAGCCGCGACCAACTAGATTCGCACGATCTTCAATTGTTAAATCAAGTAGGTACCTAGGTTACGCCGGCAGAAACAAGTTGCTGTATCCATTTTATAGCTTTAACATTTCAAAAAGAATATCGAAAATGTCGAGTGATGAAAGTACTTTGACTTCAGAGTCCATTATACTAGATGCCATAGGCATTGTCAATAATCTACTAACTACCATGCAATTGCATTTTATTGTCTCGCATAAGGTGAGAAAAGTAGAGTATATAACTTGGGAATAAAACTGTTTTTGTCTTGGGCGCTTAAATCCCTCACTAAACTCAGGACTCAGTCTTAATTCATAACTCCCTCGCTGCGCTCGGGAGTAAAACTGGGAGTCCTTCGTTACGTTTAGGATTCAATGTCGCGCCCGTGACATAAAACAGTGCTTTATTCCCTTGTTGTATAATCTACTATTAATTTTCATTAAACTAGCATCGCGACGACCGAAAAAAATAATTGCGACCTGACCGGTAAAATGACAATTGACATTATTTTGATTTTTGTCCTACTAATTCACAATAACATGGAAATTGGGATTAAGAAGTTAGAAATAGTAGTGTATTAATTCAATATGATTCCATGTGGATCCATTTGTGCAAGTTAAATAGATGGATTTTTTTTTTATATTTTTTTAAATAATCACTAGATTTTTCTCTATCTTTCACGCTGGTGTACAATGTGCAGGCTCGAGACGGAATTCTCTCCTTTCACATGCTCCTTTGGTTAAGGATCACATCATCACTCCTCATGAGTTGCCTAATTCCTCAACAGCTAGTAGCACGAAACCTGTTGAAAATACATGTTCATAATTTTGATGCTATCTATTGAAAATATTGTTTCTTTTAACAGAGACGTTAAGATCGGTTTGTTTGTGTTGTGATTGGCAAGATTAAATAGACGAAACTTATAATACCTAATGAGTACCTACTAGTATTACAACCCTGAAATATTAATTATACCTACTATTTCAAAGGAAGCTACTTTAAAAAAATGCTTTTGAACAGCACATAGTTGGATGCCAAACGCAAGATCATAGAATTTGCAAATTTGCGTTATATTGACTCCTCGTTAGACTTGTTTGTGTGAATTGTTTTCAACCTATTTGGCAAGTTTAAGAATTCAGAAATTGTTCTTGCGTGCGTGCATGCCTCACAGGCATTTCTTCTTGCAAATAAAACATTATGCAGCTGCATTTATATGAAAATACTTACTTATTAAAAAGTAAGAGCGGTGATAGCCCGGACGGTTAAAGAGCCTGCCTAAAATCAGTGAGGCTCGGGTTCGAATCCTGGCATGTACCAATGAGTTTTTCCAAAACTTACGTACATATTTATCACTAGCTCGACGGTGAAGGAAAACATCGTGAGAAAACCCGCAGGTCTCAGAATTAATTCTGAGACATGTGTAAATAGACCCGGTCCGGCGATAGGCTCACCACCTATCACGTTTAGGGGTCCAATATATCTCGTGAAATGTGGGTATTTCCAGTAATGGAATACCTCTGCCTACCCCCTCGGGGATAAAAAAGGCGTGAGATTATACTTATTAAAAAGTTTACGATATTTTAATGGGTGAAATCTGCTTTATTGTCAAAAAAACCTACATTTGAAGAACGTTTCGGTCCTGTAGATTTTATTGTGTTTTATTCTACCAAAATATCGTTATTTATAAAGATGTTTCCACACCACATGCTGGACATTGCCCAATTATGTATCATGCAAACCTCACCTAAAGCAAGTCATTATTAACCAGCGGGTTATAATGAGATTCAGTACAATATTATGACAGGGCGGGTTGACAATGAATTCGTTCCATAGAGAACTACAGCAAAAAGAACTTATTTGAAAATCGAACTGACCACTACAAGCCATATTAAGTAGCCTTTTTGTTTTTCATAGTCTCGCAAAAGTTTAGAAAAGTAGAGTATTATCCTTTGGTATAAAGCTGTTTTCGTGATTTTTGAACTGGCAACACCCTCGCTACGCTCGCGAAATAATCGGGAGTCCCTCATTTGCTCAGGATTCAATATCGCGCCCGTGACATGAAACAGTACTGCTTTATCCCCTCAGTGTATAATCTACTATTATTATCTTTTGTAGACTGTGCGGCTGACCTGCCCTCCGCCATGCGCGTGCGCAATGACGCACGTGGTGTCGGACCGCGCAGGTGCAATAATTCCTCTCATCACGGTGGAGTGCTCGGGCCGCGAGTTGGGGGAGCCGCCGGCGACTCTGCCGCCGAACACCACCACCCTCCACATCGAGGGCAACAAGGTAACATGGTACGATAACCTTTTGATGTTCCCCAATTTGGCTGCTTTGATGTTTTATGAAGATGGCTTCGTTTTCTTTCGGTTACAAGTGTATGCGTAATATAGTTTGCATTGCTTACCTTTTAATCATTAACAATATTGTATATTTTTATCTGCATTCCATTGTTTATAAGGTGTCCAAATAGAGAGGAAGCTTTTTGTGTTTAGCTTTTAATTAAGATTATAATTATCATATTTCACATAAGGTAGGTAGGCGTAATGTGGGCCTTGTCTCTGACACAAAGAATAATTATTTAAATTAATAAAGTTCCCTGAAGCGGATAAAATATGAATTGACTGTAACTATTCTAGAAATGAAAAACAGCTCCTTAGATCAATCTTCTCTTTTTACTCACCAAAAAACAACTAACCCTAACTAAACGAATATATATACTTCATAAATGTGAAAGTGCACTTGTTTGTTTGTTCTGTCTTTACGTTGCAGCGGAGCATCGAATCAACGTGATTGATTGTACAGAGATTTATTAACAGGTGTCATAGTTTAAGTTTAGTTTTTTTTTTCAGAGAAAATACCTATCTTTTTCTCTTCGGCAATCAAATGGTTTGGTACATTGCACCACGCTAGCGAAGCTGCGGATCATAGTTAGTATGTTATAAAATCTTGCCACGACCCTGTAGAAGAATTAATTATTTCTCGCAGCGGAATGTGCCGAGATTTAATATCTTGGTCTTCGTTCGTACTAGACGCTTGTAGATAAAAAGTAGGAATAAAATAGAATGCATAGGTACAATATTTCCAGTACAAAATAAAGCAAAAGTAATAAATGGCGTCTAAATACGAACACCTTTGAGTAGGTATACTGTATAGTGTACGGTTATAAGACGTCTTCTTGAGTAGAAAATATTGTACAACATTAATTGATATGAAAATATTGTACAACATTAATTTTGTGACTGAATCTCATCTTCTTCATGAACCACATTTTTTTTATCTCCCCACGACGATGAATATTTTTTTATGGATTTGTGTCAAGAATCACCAGCATAAGCACCTGTCTTCGTTTTCGGAAGCGTTTCTCTAATACCCTTTAGGTATAGTGTGTTGGGAAATAGGTTGGAAAATCGCCAATATCACCTTACGTAATTAATGAACCTGCCAAATGCGAATATACTGTTATTTTATTCCAGAAATTTCAAACCCGGGGTTTGGGGTTTAAAAAATACAATAGTATTTTTAAAATAAATTGGATTTTGAATTCCACGACTTGATCTATTCAGTATCAATGTCCGTAGCAGTATTAAGTTTATTATTAAGGTGGTTCCTACCTAGTACCTACTACTCAAGTCTACATTTTTTTAATTTGGTGAATAGTTTAATCACTACAAGGAATGAAAACTACATTTTTGCTTGCATCCACATATAATTAATTATCTTATAAGTACTTCGTTCACCTAGCATATGTTGTGGAGATTTTAGAATTTATTCTCATTGAACTTCTGAGTAACCGAGTAAAAGTACTGAGTATAACTCCGTTACTCAGTACAATATAGGTACTACGAGCGGTTTCGCACTACGGCCGGATCGAACCCGGCCCGAGTAGACGTCGTTAAAACTATTTCTATGGTAGTTTACGCACTAGATCCGGGATCGAGTGCATAAACTACCATACACATATTTCGTATTTTCACGGGTTTGGATCGGACGTAGTGCGAAACCGCTCTTACAGTACCTACCCACTTAATTTGTTTATAGTGTGTTAAATGTTTATACATAATTCGATCACATCTCTCAGTCGCACAGGCAGGACGCACTTGGTAGCTTTTGTTTATAAATGTTTATAATTACGTCATCAAATTTCACTGAGATAGTAAGTAGGTAAGTAAGTAGATTCTTAGATTCTGAAACTTGAGACTCGACCATAAACTTATTAGGTAGTGTTTATTGTTTCAGATCATGTTATGACTAGGCTGGCAGGAAGAACGGCGACCTACAATAATGCCACATTAATAAAAACTAAAATGAACAGGAAATACGAAGAGTTGCGATATCAAACATGATATTGCAACTCTTTTATTCAGTGAACTTGTCTTTAAAACTGCAGATCACATTAGGTTAAAAAAAAACATTTTCTCTTTAAAATTTTGGCAATCAGTTGACCATAGTATGCATAAAATTTTGTATGTAATTAATACTGCTCTTAATGGCCATGACCGGCGATACCATTAAATTCAGACGTCTATACAATAATCAAATATATTTTAAAATTAAAATACCTACTCTATTTTTGTATGTGTTGTGTTGTTTATAATTTATTTCAAATAAAATGATCGAGTCACAAATTATTTTAGCTTTTAATTGTCAAGGAATATACCTAGATGAATCATATTTTATTATAAAATTATCGAAATGCCCTCGCTCTTCTGCGGTTTACCAAAATAAATTACGTATATCGTCTGAACCCTGGAAGATACTGAAATGGAACATAGGTACACGAACATTTTACTCATTTCAAATTTATTACCCAACATTTTCATTGGAATTCGTTGAGCTGCTTCGGAACCAATTCAAGATGTAACATTTCAGACATTACAGGTATTTTATGATCAGGCATCCTATGAATGTATTACAGCCAAACACTTTAACTTTATTATATTTTTAAAGACAACGACAAGAATCGAATAATATTGTACCTACTGTACGAATGCAAGTTCAGTGATTAAACAGAATTCTGAACGAATGTTGTGAATTAATTAGGTATTCAAATTGCGAACAAATCCAACCATTGCATTTCTTTGAAATTTATTTGAATTGTAACATACTCGTAGGTATACTTATTCTTCTCTGAACCATGGTGACATGTAAAGATTTATGAAATATAAGTAAAAGGTTCTTTAAAATGTAGGAATGGAGCATAAAGCTAACCCATACATGAATTTGGTTCGGGCATGGCCTCTTATGGCCATAGATATCTAGACACGCGGTAGCGTGTCAAGCCGAGTTCGAGCAGGAGAACGGCGAGCAGCACCGTGTGTAATTTTACACGAACCATTTGGAGCCACTTTTGACAACCTCATAACTGAAAAACTATTTCACATAAAGGTGTCAAATTGGGCTCATATTATTGAGACTTGCAAGATACATACGTGCTCTAAATTTCATAAATATATCTCAAACGGTTATTTAGATATTAACGTCCAAAAATCTACATTTTTATCACTGACTGACCTATAGACCAAAACTCTAACCCAGTTCCAGGTGACCTAGAAAGTTCAAATTTGGCATGCAGATAGGTAATTAGGTGAATACAAAGGAATAAATCAGAAACTGGTAAATTTGTATAATTTTATTATCCATTTACCTATTATTATGGAGTGAAGTGTAGTTTAGTTCCGCTATCTGCCAATAGATGGCGTCGCACGTATGTAAACCCAATGGGGAACAAAACGCAAAGCTAATTACAGATGTCGCCACCAGCGAGAGGTCCTTGTCACGGCCATATTTTTTTGTTTTCCTTTCGCATTGAGCTTTTTGGTGACGAAAATGTACTCCTTGATGACGGTGCCGCAGTTAAAGTATGAGTTAAAAAAACAGAAAGCTTCTGCAGCTGGTAAAAAAGCTTTTTCCGTTTTAGGGCAATTTCCCACAACTTTCTTTGTTTAGTGTCTTTCGGGAATGCATGAGTTCCTTTATTTTTGCAACCAAAGGCAGCACATAACGTCATTTTAGACAGAGTTTAGAAAAAACGCTAACGTAAACAAAAAAATGTATGGAGTTTGACAGCTTTGACAGATCATTTAGGCCCTCTCGACCATACGCCCTCTGTCGGGATAAAAAGTCAGTTTTCTTCCCCATTATTATGAAGTGTAGTTTAGTTCCGCTATCTGCCGATAGATGGCGCATAAGGCCGCGGTAAAACGTTATACTGAAAAAAATCCAGTTGTAGTAAAGATCGTCGAAGTTTTAATATGAAAAGAAAAAAATATCGTTTACTAATGGAAATGACATAATTAACAAACTTACAGACAATACAATATGGATACCAACATTAACTAAAGTACGATGGGCGGTCTTATCGCTTTTAGCGATCTCTTCCAGACAACCTTAGGATGGATGAGCTTTTTGAGAAGTAGACCTCTGGCGCCTGAGCGCGCAAAAATATACTAGATAATTACTGTAAAGTTTTAGATCGCGTTCAAAGAAAATACAGTAGCTTAACAAAAACCATTTTGAATTAATTTTATTATAAATAATTACCTACTAATAATTTATGTACAAAAAGTAATGATATCCCATCAAAAACATAAATGTGAAATGAGAGCCAAGTTCAATATTATGCCTTGGTTGTTGACTTCAACGACAAAAGAAGTGAGATCTAAATGGGTGCAAAGGTCAACGGTCAGTCCTGAAATTTATTTATAACAACATAAAATATCATTTCTTCTTATAACTTAGGATAATATATTGTAGCCTAAGGTCTGACTTGGCTAGTTTTCATATACGAATTATTGCTTATTACTGGTAGAAACTAGCCATTGAACATAATACTTATTATAGCCTTCGCAGGTTCTAAACCTGTTACTTTTCGTGTCTTATTTTATTATTCCGAAAATTTGGCTTGCTGGTAGAAACTAACCATCGAATATAATAATTAACGAATATAAAAATTAATAAAGTAAATAACACTCGAACGACAGCTCGCATTCGTATCAAGTTGAACTTGAGATCAAAATATTTTGTGGGAAAATATTCCCAATATGCCTATATAATATATTTAACTTACTTTGCATATGGCTAATAAGCAAATTGATTGACTGGTTTGTTGTCCACAGATTAATACTATACGGAGTATAGTCCAGAATGCGCATTATAAGAAGCTAGCGGATTTATATTTGGACAACAACAGCATATCAGCTGTAAAGGAGCTAGAGGGCTCAGAATGGTTCACTACCTTCAGAGTTTTGAGCCTGCGGGGTAACAAGCTGAAACAGGTACGTCTACATCGAAATGTTAAACAATAATAAGATTTTGTTTACGTCGTCATTTAGTTAGATGACCCAAATAAGTATCGTATCGGTCTCATTGAAAAAGTTTATAAAGGTTGTTATTTGTGAGTTGTTTCTTTAAATTTGTGGTATGAAAAAGTATTCAGCGCTAATTAAATAGTTTGATGCTTTATTTTATAATAATCTAGTATCCAAAGACGTTTAAGAGAGAATGATTTTCTTCCAACATCTTTGCTAGTACCATAAAAGTCAGTATTATTCATGGAATCTTTAAAACGAGACTAATTAGCTAGCAAGTACGACGACCAACATTAAAAAAGTTTGTATTTTTAGCTTTGACAACTCAACAGCGCAAATTTTAATTTGCTTTCGCAACTCTTACTTTTTAATCACTGAATCCTTGATAGGTTTGTTTGTTACCCCTTTGCAACTCGTAACTCGTTTCTTCGAATCACACTGATTTGCCAAGAGCTATAGAAACGTATTATTATTATAGGGCATCAAGCTCGACTTTATCACGCTCACCACCTTGTTACGAAACTGAAACTTGTGCGCAAGGTTTCGAAGTTGAATGGATATCCGATACACTATGTTCTTTCTTTTGTTGTTCCTCCTTGTAATACTGCTTTATACTGTAAAGTAATTTAAGTAATGTTATGAAGAAGGTTTGGATTTTTGTATATGTTTGTTTTTTAACAAATAGGCTCTGACACTACTGGACGGATTATTAAAATTATTTCGTCCATGGAAAGCTTACTTTTGTTGGAATACGGTGTGCTGCAATTCTCCAACGGGAACGAGACTTACCGTGGTGAAATCACGAGAGAACAGCTACTTAATTGGTACTATATTTTATTGTACGTGGGAGAGCAATGCTTCGGCACGCTTGGGCCGGCTCGACCGGGAAACTTCGTGCCAGGTAGTCTTGATTCGCACCGATCATAACAATAGTTTAATAATTTGTAATTTGTCAACTTTTGATATATAAATTTGGTAATAAACTGAGTAGTTACTTGGTAGGTCTTTTTTTATGTTGTACCATAAATATTTTGTTATACCAACAATTAAACCATAATTTTAATTTGGCTTTATTTAAAATAATTTAGCTTCAGCTTCAACTATTATTAGTTATTCTTATACGGGTAAAACAATTGTTCCAGATTCCAATATACGCATTCGATAGAGCTCTCCAAGGAAACAACAACATAATGCACGTGTTCCTTGGGCGCAACCCGTGGAGATGCGATTGCCACTTCATCCCGCGGTTTCAGGGTCTCCTCCTCAAGTACAGGAGGGTCATACGGGATCTCCCGGACATAAGGTGTTCCAAATCGGATGACAAGACGATATCGCTTGTGCAGGTAAAATAATAGATACCGTAATTAGGAATTCCTATGACTGCTACTTTGAAATCATGAAGATACTTTTTTCATATGATTTTTACATGTGACATTTTACAACCAATGATTTTTTATTACGATGAAAAATCACATTGTCTATTGGAAATGAAAATGTGAAATATCAAAAGTGAAATGAAATTAACATGATTTGTGATTCCATTATTACCAGGCTAGGTGTAGAAAAATAGCAAGTGTGCCGAATGAAAATTCATATTTTCATAGGATTTTTGACATGCTAATAATTAAATGACCCATCTCTACTTGATTCCGTTAACGACACAATTGTAGCAAGATCTGTGTTATCAATAATTAAAATTTGTCAAATTTTCTTAAAATAATTACAACACCCAGCGCCAATCCGAAATAATAAATGATTTGGCTACTTGGGGCCTTATTGTCTACTTATAATTGTAATCGTAATAGTCTTTATTTGAAATTTATTATGCGGTCAGTGCTTGCTCTACTAACACTGGCGGTGATGACAAATGTACGGAAGATTGCAACCTACTTCAAAATGAAGATTGCGATTAAGATTTTATATAGACAATACGCCATCTGGTTTGGAAACTACTATACAACTCGTAACAGAAAAAGCGATTCCTCATACACCCCAATTAGTATATTAACTTAAAAAAATATGATGTAATCGAACTTTAGTTGTGTCGGACCAATTTTCTTAAATATCGATCAATAATAGGATGATTTCCATACAGAGCACTGAATTCAGCTATGCTAAATCATTTTTCGGATAAATTTAACACATATTAAAAATAGCTGAAATCGATTAAGTAGTCGATACTGAACAAAGTAATTTCAGGAATTGCGCTTATTCTGTTACATATTGTATATAACACTGTATAGGACGTACACATTGAAACAAGATGTAGTATTGCACAAAATATACGTTATAAAGTAAGTAATACAAACAATCGATAGATAGAAGTGTAAACCTTTAAAAATATGTTTATGTGATACCGTTCATTTTATCAAATATTGGTACAGTATCTTCTATCAAAGTCAGGGGTAAAACCATTGTCAGTATAAACAATAAGTAGGTACCTGGTAAACCGAACATGGCTCGTACTAACTAACACTAGTGTCACTATCTGTAGGTAAGTGATTCTAACGCCATCTGCCGGGGAGTGGCATTATTATTTAAAAAATAATTTTGTTTTTGTGTATATTTGATTTTTGTAGAGGAAACACGACACATATTAAAAAGTAATACAGTACTGTATCTGTATACAAAATTTTAGTAAAATCGTTAGAGCCCTTTTCGAGATAGCCAAAATATATTTTTTTCATACAGGTTGATTATAACCTGGATTAACACATAAGATACTTTTTATACGGAATACAAACGGAGCCGCGGTATACTAGTAGGTACAATATAAACTAATCAACTACTAATTCTTTAAAAGGCTCTAGATGAGCATGTATCACTAAATCGACGAGGGAAGAACAGAATTTGAATTTTACGTAAGAGGAAAGTTGAGAAATTAGATTTTATTTTTCAATTTGATTGGTTGAGTTGCTTTGTTCTTAAAAAGTTTCGATACAAAAAAGATTGTGTTCAAAAGTACAAATAAAGCCGTATACAGAAAGAAAGCCGAAAACTTATCAGCGCCGACCGGCGCCTGTCGGCACTTATCGGCGCTTATAGGCGCCGGTCTACGCAGGTAACCAGCGGAGGCATTTATATGAACAAGCGCTGATAAGCGCCGATCGGCGCCTATTGGCGTCGATAAGCGCCGATCGGCGCCGCCTCGCGCCGGTCAGCGCTGGTGCCGCCCGCCAATCATCGTACGACATTTTGCTCGCTCTGCTTCAATCTGCTTGCTTTCTGTAGAATGGACCAGCGCCGATAAGCACCGATCGGCGCCGACAAGCCTTCAGCCTTCTTTCTGTATACGGCTTAAATTAATATACCTATTGCTTGCTCATTTCATGCAACTTCGTATTTAAAAAGATAATTACAACTTGTACGTGTTTAATAAACAAAACTTTCACTCAAATATTACGTTTGTTTTCTCTGTAAAAACTTTAAATTCCCCATTTTGTGTGTGGCTAAAACGCTATCCGTGACAAAAAAAAAAAGAAACCTTAACAGAGAAATTCGTTCATTCGTTGAGAAATTATTATATAAATTCGATTTTTAAAATATATTATACTTGTAATTACGAAAGTTCAAAGGGTTGTAAAATTAATTATGATATAGGTAATAGCAGTTCTGAATTTTTGTTTGATTTTTTTAATGAGTAGTGACAGCCCCGTAATTAAGCCTTTGAACGCCATGTAGGGCACCGGTGACCCACATCCTGCCTTAACTCCTACCTTCTCGGGGATGAAACGCGTGTTTTTTTATTGACTCTTGCTCCAGTCGCTAGGCTTTATTATTTGTTTCCTTATCACAGTTTCAGTTCACAATCGCACGAAGTTTGGAAAGGTAGCAAATCACAGTTATAAGAAAAGGTAGAGATTAATTTAATATAACCACCTTTACCACGATTGGTAAAGTGACTAATCGCTTTACCAATCGCTGATCTGTGCAATTGTGCCTTTATGTGACCGAGTTCATATAAAATGTACAGTTTGCTGCGGAGCAATAAGCAACTACGATTTATGGTTTATGAGGCTGCTGAACCTACCCCTGTCCTATTAAATGTTTCCTGATGGTGTGCAATCCCAATGAAAGTATTATCCGAATGATCATCGGATCGACAACGGATGTTGCCGCCTGTGCTATGCTGTGGTGACACGTGTCACCGCGACGTCCGACACAATGTGTGAATTGCGATCCTTGCAATAGTTTCAAAGCTTAAGCCGTATACAGAAAGAAAGCTGAAAACTTATCAGCGCTTATCGGCGCTTATCGGCGCTGGTCCATTCTATATAAAGCAAGCAGATTGAAGCAGAGCGAGCAAAATGTCGTACAATGATTGGCGGGCGGCACCAGCGCTGACCGGCGCCTGTCGAAGATTGTCGGCGCTTATCGGCGCTGGTTCATATAAATGCCTGCGCCGGTTACCTGCGTAGACCGGCGCCTATAAGCGCTGATAAGTATTCAGCTTTCTTTCTGTATACGGCTTTACAGTAGGTATACAACAGATAGGTACTTTGCTTGTCTCGATCGCAAGAGATACTAAACACACACAAGAGTATTGAAGGGTCAAAGAAATAACGAACGACCACACGTCGTTGCGCATTCAGGTTATTTCGCAAGGGAAAATATAAGAGGAATTTGCCAATAACACAAGTGTGTTACTGATCCTACGATCGACACGTAGGTACCTACGTACGAAGTTAGTTTTGGTAATGTAATCTTGGCGTCCTGGCTACTTGTGGGGTATGATGATAATATTTTTTCCTCCTCAAGTAGGTACAAATTATTTTGTGATATTCGTTATTTTTCTTGTATCTTGTAGGAGCGTCGAGCGCAGCGAAATACAAAAACTAAATGAAATAAAATTTTTTGTTATATTTATTATTTTTCTTATACTATATTGTAGGAAAGAACGTAGAGAGACTAGCGAGGTACAAAAACTAATAGAAGAAATTTAATTAGGGTAAGATTCATTAATAATGTAGTACGTATGAGTTTTTTGCTGGTTCTTCTTAGGGGTTGGTACTGCATTTGGAACCAGCAACTCGTCTTTGGAGATAGGCTGCAGTCTACATTTAGCCAATCTTCATGGACGAGTTTAGAGTGCCTTATTATTAGACTATTGACATAAATTACGAGGTGTACTTTTTGTACCTACAGAAAATAATTTTTTTTTGGTTTGATTAGATATTCGTTCGGGCTGACAAGGTCTCCTAAAGAGTCCAGTGTGTCAAAATTACCAGTATCCCATAACGTCCAGTCCCATAATGTCTAGCCCCATATCGTAGTGGATCATTTGTCTAAATTAGTCATAATCAAATCTAATCAGTGTTCATTCGCTGCACAAATTTTTGTTGTGGAAATCCCTATTTAAGCCATGAAAGTCAGTTTCCTTTTCATTGATGAATTCGCTCTTGCAACTCTGAAAGCGGTAGATATTTAATTGGGTGTTCTATTAGTTCCAGTAGAGGAAATAACCACATCTATAAAAACCGTCAGCGATCGGTACCGATCGATTCTTAATTAAGAATCGTTCACCCTTGAGACGAAGTTTGTTTAATGAAATAATTTCCAAGCAGTGTTATTAAATACCTAACAATATTTTATCTAGAGTACGTGCTATGAAAGCCTTGTTTATAAAGTGGCCGTTTCTCATCTACGAGCCGCGGGTTCGAGCCCTGGCGAGGGCATGTAACAATGGCTTTAAAAAAACTTTCGAACAAGAAAACATCGTGAGACAGCAAATTTTCGATGTCAGTATTTGTTTTTTAGAAAAGCGGGCAGCAGAGTGCCGCTTTGCTACTTTCAGTGTCTGCGGAGGAATGGAGAGTACCTAAGCTAGATGAAGTATGTGAGATGATGTGTGATAGGTATGATGGATGTAGATGAAGCACGAGAGGTGTGCCATCGTTGCAGGTGGCGGTCTATCGTCTCTGCCTACCCCTTCGGGAAAAAGCGTGAGCATATGAATGTATGTATTGTTTTTTATTTTGTTAAATTCCATATTTTTCTATCAATATCATTCTGCTGCCCCTGCAATTTTGGGATAAATTCACAATGTAATACGATGTTATTTGCCATGGTTACATACATGGCCTAAGTGTATTAAGCGACAGGCAGGAAGAAAGTATGTGTGCTTAAGCAAGATTCTGACCACTCCACTTTGCATTTCAAACAAAACCAGAATCTAGCTTAAATTATGCCAATTAGTCAAATGGTGTGTTGTGTTCCACCAAATGTGTGTTCAATCAAATGGGTTGAATGATATTAGTACAAGGTAGAAAAATAATTGGAGGAAAACTACCTACCCTAAATTGATAGGGTAAATTTTTGTGAAAGGAAACTTTCCTTTATTTTCAAAAATAAACTAAACCGATTTCAAATATTTTTATAAATAAAACTGAATAATAAAATAATAATAAATTTTGGGACACAATTCACACACGGTTACATACATACATACATAATCTCACGCCTATTTCCCATTGGGGTAGGCAGAGACAACAGACCGCCACTTGCTACGAACCTGGCAGATCTCTCGCGCTTCCTCCACATCCATCAAACGACTCATGCATGCTCGTCGGTTTCGGGTACTCTTTATCTGGCTTTTCTTCAACACATCGCCGATCTGATCGATGTAGGTACGCCTAGGTCGTCCTCTACCGACTCGCCCATTCACAACACCCTTGTATATTTGTCTCGTTAGACGACTTTCATTCATCCGCTCAATGTGACCAAACCACCTGAGCATTCCTCTTTCAATCCTAGTCACTATATCATCTTTCAAGCCGCAACGCTCTCGGATCACACTATTTTTCACTCTATCTATCAATCTTACACACGGTTATTTAGTCCCAAACTAGGCAGAGCCTGTACTATGGGTAATAGATCTGATAAACATACTTAAATATACATTATACACCCAGACACAGAATAAATTATAGTAGTAAACCTAGACACGAAGCTAGACATGTTCATTTACACAAATGTTGGCCCCGAGCTGGAATCGAACCCGCGACCTCCTTCTTAGAAGGCAGGGTCACTACAACACTTTATGACTGAGCCTTCTGATCCATATTTTACTGGTGATTTATTTTCACAAGTACAGTAATGTTAGATTTTAGTAAAATTTGCCCTCACCAATATTTTAGTACTTTCCTTCCAAACTTAGGCTTTTTACCAACTAGTAGTACCTAGTTAGTATTGTCACAGACCACTTTAACCTCTTAAACAAATAAAATAAAACACAATTGATTTTTAATTGTTACGGTGCCCATTGGAACCGCGCAGTGCTCGAAGAATTTAAATAACAACTGGTTTGTGGTATTGTCGATTGACTAGTAACAAAAATTCCATATCCATGAATAGATTTACTTTGTCCTATAATGGCCCTATACGTACAGATAGAGTCGATAAATGATCTAACTATATTAAGAAAACCTATGTGAGGTTATGGTATGTAATAAATGATAAATTATTGAGATTAGAGTAGGTATCCTAATGTGTGGAAATGGATCCCCTTCTAGAATGTAATAGGGGAAAAATACCCTTTAACTTTTTTTTTGTTCCAGATCAGTACAATGCCCCTCGGAAACGTCTGCAAAAATGGCGTAGAAATGCCGATAAGTGATATAAATATCATAAATTTAGTGTTGGCGATATTAATACTATTAGTTGTAGGCCGATTTCTTTACGATTGGCGTAATTTTAAAACCACGGGAAAGTTACCCTGGATATCACGTATATTACCAAGATAAGAAAAAGTATAAATAACTTTTATATTGTATATTCGTTGAACTCTTGTGATGTATACAGGTACATTGCAAGAGTTGTTGATAGAGATCAAAGGATTCTGTTACGATAATAAGTATTGTTGTAATGTACTGTTTAAATGAATTCAAATTGGTAATGGTAAAATAGAATATGTTTGATTCATAAGTACCTACCTAATTGCTAATTCTGTGAAAACGTAAATATAAATGATTATCATAGGATATATCATCATTATCTTAAACCAAGTACCTACTAACCATATCACATAACAAATAATTATATTGTTTGTCTAAACTATTTTATATTGTATTGTTTAGAGAAATTAATATGCCTAGTGTACATACATTATAAATTTACTGATAATTTAAATGTGTATTGAGTAATTGTACCTACTTATAAGTCACCTCGTCGTTGTAAATATTTTTTAATAAAATAATCGGAACTTTCGTATAAATGTTTTGCTATCGCAACCCTATGTCACTATAAAACACTGTAACAACTTCTATTGTTACAGTATTTTAAAACTCCAACGAGGTTGTGTGTGCCAATGAAATGTGTTTTGAAAATTTTCGCTGTAGTGTAGATAGTTATCGATATAGATATAAAAAGATTTTTTTTTGAAATTTTTGTCTGTGTGTCTGTGTGTCTGTGCACACATCACGCAAAGCTACTGGACGGATTTTGATGAAATTTGGTATGGAGATAACTGATTACCTGGGTCAACATCTAAAGTACTTTTTATTCCAGGAAAATATTACATCCACACTGGAAAATATAAAAACTGGTTAAAGAGAGAAATACGTACTGCAAAGCTGCTGGGCACCCGCTATATATTTGTAAAACATTTCCCTATGCGAGTCTTAATATTCTTTACACAATGCAAATCTTACTTTTCTAGGAGTAACATGAGCTATAATTTTCGTACGGGAACGGGACTGTCTCGGGTGAAACCGAGGATAAAGAGTAGAGCCGTTTGATGGACGATAATGAAGCACGCCAGATCTGCCAATTACGTAGCAATTGGTAGTTTATTATCTATGTAAAATAAGGAAAGAGGCATAAATATGTATGTAGGATCTTTGTATTATAAAATACATTGATTATACTGGCACGTATATTCTAATTCAAATTGTGAAGGGAGAGTCGGAAATAAAATATGGAAGTAATATAATTGAAAACGTATTTTTTATTATTATTTTTTGAGACCCGCCCCCTACATGTATGTAAAATGTTCGGAGGCTACTAGATTAACACCATCTCCCAATCCGCGGTGGGCTCGCGTGGGAGATTAGCTAGATTAGATTATTATAGCCCATACTTCCTCATGCAATGTACCTACTCGTATGTACCTTTCTTACGTCACAGCGATCTTTTGTATTGATGATTGTATTGATCAGCAAGTGTTCAATACAGTACAATAACGCTTTATTGTACGCCAAAAACAATATACTTAGTATGGATATAAAAAAATATTCAATTACAATGGGCGGTCTTATCGATGTGATTTCTTTACAAAGTAAAAGCTAGTTACCGATTCATGTCTGACCTTCAACATTGGTAAAACGAGTCGGACCTTTTAATTTGACCTTTATGTATTGTTTCTATGAATTTTTACTGGGAACTTACGATTGTGTAGGCCCGAAACACAATAGAAAAGACAGACAATAAATTTTAATATTCCGTAATGTAATCATCAAAATTTAAAACGAAAATACAAACTTACTTCAACGAATTGCACTAAAAAACAATTATTTGCATATTCAACATCCATTACCCACTGTTACTTATCCTATTACGCAGATAGCGAGTGATTTGCTGAAGTTCTTCATCAGATTTTCACAAAACTTATATGAGACCGACTATAACGGATATACTTAAAGATATTAAGTATATCCGTTCCAACGAAAAAAAATATAATCAACATCTTTTAACATTTGACGGAGTTATAGATTAACATACACAAAAAAAGGTAATAAAAAACATACGCGACGAATTGAGAACCTCCTCCTTTCTTTAGAAGTCGGTTAAAAATGAATCCTCCATCCTATGGCTAAAAGTAAAACACTTGACGGTTTTGTAAGTGTGCTATGTTGTTAGATTTGTCTTTATCTCTGGAGTATCATACCTAGACTATATTTTTACCCGACTGGTGAATTGGAATGGAAAAAACAATGCGAAGAATGTTTTAGTAATGGAAGGCAGACATAATATAATAATATATTATTATTGTCATTATTCACACGTGGGACCATTCTTCAATGGTAATATAAAATGGACTTAGCTCAAACGATTTACATATTAAATGAATTAGCTTAAATCGTATAATATTGGTACCTATTTACGAACGCTAGCTAGCACGTAATAACAATTACCGCACGTAATTACAATTTCTGGCAATACTAAGCAATATATTTGCATTATTTGTCATTGAAATATTCATAATAATAAACGTGTTGCTACGGATTTAATATACACTTTCGAGGTATTTTGTAATATTCGAGTAACTCTTGAAAATGATTGAATCGTAAAATCGCAAAAGGTTTCTAGACGAAGCGTAGCAAATGTAATTTTTTTATTGAGACCTTTAATTACTAAAAAAGTACTACATGCGATAATTCCATACCAATATCGTGTATATTATCTCGATATATAATATTATTTTATGTAATGTACAGAGAGTGATTAATAATGAAACATATATGTATACGCCGAAAATCAGTGAGGCTCGGGTTCGAATCCTGGCATGTACCAATGAGTTTTTCAAAAACTTACGTACATATTTATGACTAGCTCGACGGTGAAGGAAAACATCGTGAGGAAACCCGCAGGTCTCAGAATTAATTCTGAGACATGTGTAAACAGACCCGGTCCGGCGATGGGCTCACCACCTATCACGTTTAGGGGTCCAATATATCTCGTGAAATGTGGGTATATCCAGTAATGGAATACCTCTGCCTACCCCCTCGGGGATCAAAGGCGTGAGATTATATTATTATATTATAATATGTATACGCTTACACTTTCTTTCCGTAGAGACAACAGCCGTGCAGCCATACCAACATCTTGCTCGTCGGTTTTAGGTAGGTAATTATTTATTTAGATTTCCTTCCTCCTCTCATAACAGAAATTGCGAAAATCCGCTATGTTAGACACTTAGGTGTACAACCTGTCACAGAATAAGCGTAATTCCTCATACACCCTGTGGCGACACCGCACGTGAAGTTATGCGGCACGTAATTTTAAGATCAGAGACAAGTTAGATCAATAGATGATAAGTCACATCTTGTAATACATAGTATATAAGCAGTTGTTATGTTAAAATAAATTAGACTAAATCCATCTGCACTCTCATTTTATTATGTACCAAAAGGCTCGGTACACACTCCAATAAGTAGATTTATAAATAATAATAAAACGAAATTTCTTAAATAAAGAGCAATAATAGTAAGACCTAAATTCTGCTAAGCTAATTAATTTTTCGGAAAAAAATTAACACCTATTAAAAATAGCTCAAATTGATGAAGTAGTCAATACTGAACAAACTAATGTCAGGAATTGCGCTTATTCTGTTACATATTGTATAATACATCCATAGATTGTGTTATGTACCTATATAGATTAATGTTTTCTATAGAAAACATAGTTAGACTCAATTTGTTATTATGTATAGGTTTATTACACTTTACTTTATAGAGTACCTATTTTCATATTTGTAATTGAGTTAAGCCGTCAGTGCACACTTTTTTGTTGTTCTCACATGCTTATGTAAGCGATTAGGTACCTAGCAAATGTAATTTCGATTTTAAGTACCTACCTACACGACGATTATTCTAATAGCGTATACTAAAAAGTATCCGCTACTAGAATACTCGTAAAAATATTATATTTTTATTAGAGCTATAAAATGCGGAATCAGTATGTACGTAGTAGTTTCCCTACATAAATGAGGTAAACGGGATCGTATTTCAATAACCTAAGCAAATTATTGGTAAAATTATTGTAACAAGAACGATTGCTACGTTCGGTTTTATAAGGTCGTTGGACTTATGCACGTGCTTGATATTCGCAATTTCTATATCTAAACCAGTTCATAACCAGTGCCGGATTCATACATTTCATAAGTACTTACCTATAGGCCATTTGATTGCGTCGTCCTAGAAAATGATCAATTAACAAAACTGAAATGTTTGAGTATTATGTTCTAAAGGTGGTGACGAGAACGGGTGTTTTAGGACAGAATTTTCCGAAAGAAAATGAATTTGACGGCTTATACCTACCAAAGCTAGCGAGCTCAATCTGAAATCTATACCGCCGTCCCTCTACGCGGCCTATACGGTTTATCAAAATAAAATAACTCCTGAACTCTAGCAAAATATTGAGTTTCAACAATCGAACGAACGACACGAATATTTAATTTAATAATAATAATAATATAATCTCACGCCTTTTTATCCCCGAAGGGGTAGGCAGAGGTATTCCATTACTGGATATACCCACATTTCACGAGATATATTGGACCCCTAAACGTAATAGGTGGTGAGCCTATCGCCGGACCGGGTCTGTTTACACATGTCTCAGAATTAATTCTGAGACCTGCGGGTTTCCTCTCGATGTTTTTCTTCACCGTCGAGCTAGTGATAAATATGTACGTAAGTTTCGAAAAACTCATTGGTACATGCCAGGATTCGAACCCGAGCCTCACTGATTTTCGACCGGCTCTTTAACCGTCCGGGCTATCACTGCTCTATTTAATTTAACAATTTAAAATCCCTTCTACACTCTAACATTTTTATTAAAATCCAACGTACGTCCAAGATAGGGTTTACGTGTTTATGATTGAAGAAACAAATAAACGTTTTATATATTTCTGTATACCAAACTTACTCGTATACTCGGCTCAAGGGTAAAAATCAATGCCACTTTTGATTTTTATACTTGAGCCGAGTGTACGAGTAAGTTTGGTAACCAGATACTCAAGAACGGGCTTACCTATCCAAACCAAATTTTTAGGCTTTATTCGGACTATTTAGCAGATGGTTTATGTGAAGTTTGCTTAAAAACTGTCGAGTGTTTTTTTTATTATTTTACTTTATACGTTGCGAAGCACGTATGTACCGGGCCGGGTATTTTATGAAAAACAAAACACGCACTTGTAAATAAAGGAGACTTTACATCTTGGGACCACACATTGTACACCGGCGTGAAAGATAGAGAAAAATCTAGTGATTATCAGGAAAATATAAAAAAAAATCATTTCCATCTATTTAACTTGCACAAAAGTAATTAAACTTCAATGGATCCGCATGAAATCATATAGAAATAATACTATTTCTAACTTCTTAAGCCCAATTTCCATGTTATTGTGAATTAGTCCGACAAACATCAAAATAATGTTAATTGTCATTTTACTGGTCAGGTCGCAATTTTTTTTTTCGGTCGCCGCTATGCTAGTTTAATGAAAATTAAAATTTATTTTACAACGAAACTAGACAAATACGAGCAAAATCATGAATAAAGCTACTGTTATTTTATTTATATTTATCTAAAAAACTGGTGTACATGGTGCAGGGCCAGTCTCCATACATTCATGAAACGTCTCCTGTGCCCAAACTCGAGGGGCTTACGGGTAACCATTGAAGAGTTCGTCTAACTATTTCCTGGCTCTATTATTAGTTCAGCTCGATTACACCAAACTTGCTGTTCCGGGCGACTTCACCGTAAGTCCCGCTCCCTTGGAAAAATTTAAGCCCATGTTACTACCAGAAAAGAAGGCTTTAGATTGGTGAAATAATTTTTAAAATCAATGTAGTAGCTTTTGAATTTATTCGTTACAAAAATACAAATCTTTCATCTTTAAAATATTAGTGTAGATGTTTAAGTATAAAGATTATACAAATACATACAATTGCAAATTAGCTTTGTGTAAAAAAGAGTAAGAAGTAGGTTAAATTCGACTTTCAAGATTTGTTTACATACATAGTAAGCTAGTTAGTTAGGTGCAAGTGGAGTTTATAAAAATAAAGATCATTAATTTCTCTCCGTATGAGTAGGTACACAAGGCACTTAATACTCAATAATTTTATTGTACCATAATGAAAACATCATACAGATCATTATGGACCCTGAAGGGCACATCAAAAAAAGAGAGGGGCTTTTCAAGACAATCTAAATACAATATCTAAGAACAAAAATAAAAAATACAAAAATAATAAAAAACAATAATTTTACATAGGTACTAAGTACTTGAGTAAGCCTTACATTTTATCACTTAAGAACTCAGCTATATAACTTACTATCTTTGCTGCCTATAAATCCTTTAACATCCTGTCAATATTATATGCAGCAGATCAAAGTTTGTAGAGGTTTTGTGTTACGAAGCAATAACAAGCGAGGAACCAGCTAGTCTGCATAAAGTAACTCCATATTCCTTAGTTACTTTTATCTCATGAACTATATTGTTGTGTAACTATAGTATACAGTGAGCACGCCTTTTAAAAAAGCGCGAGGTTTGGGGTCAAATCCTTGAATTTTTCAAGTACTTACGTACATATTTCAGTATAATTAGGTTGACGGTGAAGGAGAACATCGTGAGAAAATATAATTGATTCTTATGATTATTCTGATTTTCAGAATTGATTCTTAGGCACGTGTAAAAACAACTATGTCCCGCCATTCGCGCTCCACCTTTTTTTAAATATACTTGTGAAAAGGAGTTACTTCCAGGAATGGTCGGGGGTAAGTACACCAGTCTATGTATTATATTTTTAAATATTGTATATTACGAGCAGGTACAACGAATTTTATGTGCGAATGGTTCTTTTTTTTTAATGTACGCTAGAATTTTAAAGTACCTACCATAAATGGCTGTAAACATTACCGCAGCTTAGATTCTACAAGTAGATATACTACGGGATACAAATACATTAGCCGGTAAAAAAAAAACTGAAACCGGCAGTAGGTTATAAAATTCAAATACTAAATTTTGTTTATTTAGCCACTAGCAGCGCCCCGCGGTTTCACCCGCGTCAGTATCGTTCCCGTGGAAAAATGATAGCCCATGTAAAGACACATAAATTTAAGAAGAGAAACATAGAATATTTAAAACAGATAGTGTCCAGCGGCGTGCCCACGTGGATCAGCTTATTCCCGTTCCCGTAAGAATTTCCAAAAATTCCTTCATAGTGGTTGCCTACGACATATATCATCTACTTACCATATCTACTCAAGTTTATTAGGTGTAATCGTCAGAATTATACGTAGTTCTCTTTGTAACCAGTTTTTATATTTTCCTGTGAGAATGAGATATTTTTCTGGAATAAAAAGTAACCTAGATGTTGACCCGGGTTTATACCAATTTTTATCAAAATCCGTACAGTAGTTTTTGCGTGATGCGTGCAGACAGACAAACAATAAATTCGAAAATTGATGTTTTTGTATCCACATCGATAACTATACATATACACTACCGCTAAAATGTTCAAAAAATATTTCATGTACAGACACGGCCCCGTTAGAGTTTTATTATAATGTATAGATTACTTAGTGAGATTACTGTACGGATGTGACTCAACGGAAAGTAGTTTATAAATGAGTATGCGTAGACCCACAAAAGCAAGATAACATATTATGTCAAAGTCATGAATCACTATAATATAAAAATTATACAACAATCTTACTTTGTATATTGCTGTCCTGGTCCTGAATGACTGACTGACGGATCAACGCACAGCCTAAACGCTGATCGTAGAGACCTGAAACTTGGGTGTGTTCTTTGTAACGTAGACCTCCGATAAGAAAGTATTTTCCGAAATTCTACTAAGAGGGTGAAAAAGAGGGCCAAAGTTTGTATAGGACAACGTGATTCCTTTGTCTAATCTACTTCAAATTTCACAAAAACAGACAGAATGGATGGAAGATTTTCGTATTTTATTAAAATTCATCCCATAATGGGGTTAAAAAGGGATAGAAAGTTGTTTTTGGGATGATTTGAAGGTGATTTGCTTCGAAGTTGATATCAATACCTACTAATTAGTGCTTTTGTTTTAAATTACATTTTACTTTGACACATATTTAAAAACTTAATCCGATTTTATTTAAATAAAAGCTTGGTGCAATGCAAAACTGTAACTGTAACAGTCGCTTTTTAAGGAAGCTGGCAAATATTTTCTTTTTATTTTCCTTTCGGATATCTACGAGTATCAATGCAGGCAAGTTTTAGTATGTAGGCATATTTTTTTTTTTAAATGCAATTAATCTACAACAGCAGCTACTTAGTCAACCTTTATAAACACGGGCCACTTCTGTGGTTTTCCTTATAATAGAATACGTTGCATAATTAAGGTTAATTGGCTATTTCACCCAAAAGTTGTGTGGGCATAGAGCTGAGGCTAATTGGAGCTCCATTATCCAGGCAAATATATCCCACCAAAAAAATCATGTAAATTGTTGCCAAGCCGAGATCATATGGCTCGCATGGTCAAAAAGTTATCAAATCTCATAAATCTCATGTAGAGCCAAGCTTTTAACACGACACGTCCTTGCTCTACAAGCCCTAACTTCAGAAACCCTACGTCTTAGTCAAAATCCGATCCTATATCCCTCCAGAAATCTTTATAATGAATCTGTTATCATAATGGTTAGACAATGGTACCTACATATTAAGATCAACACTACGACAACATAGCCGACTCCCAGGAAACAATCGGAAGTTCTAATGCCGAAATTATATAATTCTATAAATATTGAGTGGCTTCTGTCACTTGGAAACGACGAAACTAAAATAAACTCATAAAAGCATTAGCTCCGTTTTAATTAATATTCTTTCATAAGTCAGTTTGACATAATAACAACTTTTTAATACATGCAATAAGGTAAAGGAGTTTTGAAGCTGACATTACTACATTCGTCCCTTCCCATCCCTAACTCGTTACATCTCCTCAATGAGTCGACGAGGAGGTCGCACTGTCCTGTGACTTTGTCGTTGTATAGTCGGGGTGACCATGACAGCACGTGGTAGTCTCTGGGTATTCTCTTGTGGTGATGCTTCTGGCCTTGGATGTTGGCTGTATGGAGAAGGGACCTCAGATAATGGGGAAGTTTCCGCACTTGAGGGGACGCTTGGTGGCGTTTGAATAGGAGTCGGATTGGGCGTGTGAAAAGGAGTCTGTGTTCCTGGAGGACTATCTGTAGATGATACTTGTTGCGAGTTTTCGATTGGTGAGTTTATAGATAGTGATTCCGACGGCACTCTAGGGCGGATATGGTCCGCATGCCGGCGAATATTACCACCCCTTGGCGTTGAAATTATATAAGCGTAACGATGTTTCCGTTCGGTTACGACTCCAGGTTGCCAGGTCTTTTGCAATCGTGTCCTGTGATACACTGCATCACCGGGTGTATAGTCTGAATTTTTATTTGCGGTTTCATTGATATTGGCTTGTACGTGTTGGTACTGCCAGGTTCTCCGTTTGTTTGGTCGGATGTTTGAAAACAAACAATTTAGCTGTCGTCCAAACATGATTTCAGCTGGTGCTTTGCCAGTAGTTGTATGTGGTGTGATCCTATAAGTAAAAAGAAATTCTTGTAGACGCTGTTGCTGGGAGCCTGTTGAGGATGCGTATCTTGTCTTGAATGTTCGCACAAGTCTCTCCGCTAAACCATTGGTTCTTGGGTGATAAGAAGATGACCTGATATGCAATATACCTTGACGCTGACAGTAAATTTTGAACTCTGTTGAAGTGAATTGTGGTCCGTTGTCAGATACGATCATTTGTGGTAGACCAAACGTGCTAAATATGTCGTCCAAGACAGAGCACAAGTTCACAGTGGTTATACTTCTCATCGGTCTTATTTCAACCCACTTGGACAACGCGTCACTTAAGACCAACCAGTAAGTGCCTTCGTAAGGACCTGCAAAGTCGATGTGTATCCTTTCCCACACTTGGTCCGGAATAGACCATGAATAGATAGGAAGTTCTGGATTGTGTGGTCTATGCTGTTGGCATCTTGTATATCTCTTGACATAACTGTCTATGTCTTCGTCAATCAATGGCCACCAAATATAGAAGCGAGCAAGTGCCTTCATTGCTGATATGCCTGGGTGACCTCTATGAAGGTAAGTCAATACCTTTTGTTGTAGGCTTGTTGGGATGATCATCCTTCCTTGCCACATAACGATTTTGTTTTCTATAGAGAGTTCGTTGCGTTTTCTGTAGAAATGTTTTATGTCATTAGTATATTTAAGTTCTCTCCAGCCAGTTTTCATATACTTTAAGACGTCCGATAGTGTTTTATCCTGAGCAGTTTTCTCTCTCAAGAGGTCTTCAGAGAGGTACAAGTCAGCCATTCTAGCTCCTAAAAGACGTGATTCAATTTTGTGTACTGTACGTTCTGTTCTCGATGGCTGAGTCTCATAGTTGGGTAGTCTTGATAAGCAATCCGCTAGTACGTTGTTGTCTCCCTTTTGATAGCAGATTTCGTAGTTATAACTGCCTATTATAAGTGCCCACCTGACTAGTCTGTTGTTAGCAAGTTTAGGAAGGTTACGCTGTGAGCCTAATATATGTATGAGAGGTTTGTGGTCAGTAACTAAAGTAAATTTTGTACCACGTAAGTACTGGTCAATTTTTTTTATTCCAAATAAGATAGCTAAAGCTTCTCGATCTATAACAGAGTACTTTGTTTCTGAGGAACGTAATTTCCTTGATGCAAAAGCTATAGGTTGTTCAGTGTTTCCGTTTTTGTGGTACAATACGGCTCCTACGCCCTTTTCTGAAGCGTCACATGCAAGGAAGATGGGACGGTGTTCATCAAATGCAGTTAAGGGTTTTGATGTGGCTATGCATTTCTTTGTCATTTCAAAAATTTGTCTTTCGTGATCTGTCCATCGCCAAGGGTGTCTTCCGCTGGTTAGCTCATGGAGGTCCGCACAAAGCCCATGTAAGTGAGGTATGAAGCGTTCATAGAAATTGACAAAACCAAGAAACGATCGTAGTTCCTTTGAGTTCGTTGGCTCAGATGCTTTGGAAATAGCTTCAATCTTTTTTGTTGTGGGGCGTATGCCGTCTTTGTTGATTTTGTGTCCGAGATATTCTATCTCGTTTTTGAGAAAGGAGCACTTTTTTAAGTTAACCTTGAGTCCTGCTTTCAACAAGCGTTCAAAGATTAAACTAAGAGTACGTAAATGTTCATCCATGTCTTTGCCTGTCACTGCGATGTCATCAAAATATACTGCTGTGTTGGGTATATTTCTTAGTAGTTTATCGAGATAATGTTGGAAAATGGATGGTGCTGTGGAGATTCCGAAAGGCATTCTGTTGTATTGAAAGTATCCTTTATGCGTTGACAGGGTTAGGTATTTTTTTGAATCCGG
Organism: Ethmia dodecea; assembly: GCA_963855545.1. Classification (NCBI taxonomy): domain Eukaryota; kingdom Metazoa; phylum Arthropoda; class Insecta; order Lepidoptera; family Depressariidae; genus Ethmia; species Ethmia dodecea. Next base: position 8,733,298 of record OY979450.1, on the reverse strand, counting down.
TGCTATTTCAAACTGTAAGTAGGCGTCTTTGAGATCAATTTTCGAAAATATTTTTCCATGGGCCAAATTCTGTCGTAGTTGGTCAAAAAGTGGGACTGGGTGTAGATGTTTAATAAGAACGGGATTTAGGGTGCTTCTGTAGTCTCCGCAAATTCTAATATCACCGTTGAGTTTCGTGACGTTGACGGTAGGCGTGGCCCATTCGACAGGTGTTACGTTTGGATCGACTTCATTAACGATCCCTTCGGAAACAAGGCGGTCTATTTCTTTTTCAATGTTTTTCCGGATTCCAAATTTGATCGGTCGTGCTGGTAAATGAACAGGTTCTGCTCCTGGTTTGACGTGGATGTTGACTTGGTAGTCATTTACTTTGCCGAGTTTGCCGTCGAAGAGTTGTTCATATTTTTTTATGATGTGTTCTAATGTTGTAGAATTAGCTTTTTTTATGGAATATACAGGTTTTGGGAACTCCATTCCAAAGGTTTCGCTCCATTGTAGCCCGAAAAGCATAGGGTCGGCGTTTTTCATTACTACTACTGGTACAATTTTCTGTTTGTTATCGAATTCTACTGTTACTTCTGACAGGCCTTTTGATTTTAGTTTGTAGTTGCAATATGCCTTTAATTTGGGTGCTTTGGTTAAGGCTGGGGCCCCTATTTGGCGCCAAAATTGGGTGCTTATAATTGAATATGCAGAACCGGGGTCCCAGTCCATGGTGCAGCGTTTACCGTTGATAAGTACATCGATTCTTTTACAGTCTTTGTTTTTTGTCTGTGTGATACTGCATACTAACTCATCGTCAGAGTTGTTATCTTCAGAGGTACTTGACCCATTGTCTGTCGCGTCTGTAACACGCTGAAGCTTGTGTCGAGGTTTTTGTGGCTTGTCTTGCACAAGGTAAGCTCGACCAGTTTTGATGCAACAGCTTTCGTAGTGTCCATCTGTGCCGCATTCTTCGCATGTGTGTGTCTTAGCTGGGCAGTTGGAAAAGTTATGCTTGTCATTTTTTCCGCAGCGAAGGCATTGGTTAGAATGAATCTTGCGAGGGCTTCGGTGGTTTTCCTTTCGTGGATTGCTTTTTTGTCTGGGTTTGTTCTTTTGTATTCTTTTAATGTTCATTGCTGGTGTGTCAAGTTCGGCTTGCTCACGGGACTGAGCAACGGCGAAGAGCTGTGCGAATGTGACTTCTATGGTCTCGCCATTGTATGTTTGTTTCAAATCTGGCCACTTTTGTTTCAAATCTGTTTCTAATTCTGTGTGATTTAGTCCGGTAGCGAATCTATCGCGAAGTTGTCGTTCCAATAAAATGTCATCGTAATCGCAGTCTTCACTCAAGCTTTTTAATCGGTTGGCGTAGTGTTCCATCGATTCGTTGTCATCTCTGACACAGTTCCAGAACTCTGTGAGAGCTCGATATCGTGTTCTCTTGACACGGTATAAGTCTAATAACTTTGTGCGTATATCACCATATGTGCTCGTATCGAAGTTCGGTGTGAGCTTAGAGTCTGCCATTCCGTATCTATCTAGAACATTTTCGGCGAAGCTGGTCTGATTTAACCTTATTTCTCTTGGTTTCTCAGATTGAGTAATTTGCATGCCCAGACATTCCTTGGCCTCACCCAAATCTTTAATCTTAAAACCAGTCTCTACGTGTTTCTTTACGGCATCAATCTCCTTCTCCGTATTACCAAAAATGTAGAAATCGTCAACATAAAGTGCAATAGCTACAAAACTATTTCCGTTTCTCTTAATATAAACACAAGGGTCATATTTAGACCTTTTGAAGCCATACTTTATGATGTGAGCGTCCACCTTAACATTCCAGCACCGAGCTGCTTGCTTTAAGCCGTAGATTGCTTTTCTAAGCTTGCACACTTTATTCTCGGTCCCTTTCCTTATGAATGCTTCAGGCTGTTCCATGTAAAGGTCTTCCTCTAAATCACCATTTAAAAATGCTGTGGTTACATCGATATGGTGTACCTTTAGATCCTTCTCTACTGCCAACGCAAAAAGCATCCTAATTGATGATAGCTTGACTACTGGCGCAAAAGTTTCAAAGTAATCTTCCCCCCACTTTTGGGAATAACCCTTTGCAACCAATCTTGCCTTGTATCTCTGGACTCCCCCATCGGCTCCTATTTTGAGTTTAAATAGCCATTTGCATTTGACGACATTAATCCCACGGGGACGGTCAACAAGTTTCCATGTCTGATTTTCCATAAGAGAGTTATACTCCTCCTCCATTGCCTTACGCCATAACTCTTTATCAGAGCGCTTCATGGCATCTTTAACCGAAACAGGGTCAGGAGAACCACTCGAAACTACAAAGTTGTACTCCATGTCTCCAAATCTTTTCGGTATTCTGACTCGAAGAGGGTACCTTCTTTCCGTTAATATTTCATCAGCTTCTATACCTGAAGTTTCAGCAGCTTCCACTCCTGGAGCCTCACCGGCTGCCATACTGGGAGTCTCACCTGAAGCCTCAACTTCTTCTAAGGTCGATGATCCATCAGCTTCCTGCACTTGCATTCTCTCTATATTACTAATTCTTTGAGTCTGAGAGCTTTCTGAACCTTGATAATTTTCATTGGCATCTTCAAATGACTCATCTTCTGTCACGAATTCTTCTTCTGTGAAGTCGACATCATTCTGGACACTTTGATTCTCAGCAGAGATCTCTTCGCTGTTCCAAAGATCAATATAAAAATCTTGAGAGTCATGCTGGTTAGGTTGAGAAGTTCTTCCTACACGAGTTTCCTTAGGTGTAGGCTCTTTGATCACCTTCCCTGACTGACTTGCCATTGTTTCATCAAAGACTGCATCACGAGCGATGATCAATTTTTTCGGATTACTGAGGTCAACGAATCTGTAACCTTTCTGGTTTTCGCTATATCCGACCATAACAGTTTGACGAGTCTTGGGGTCGAATTTCTTTCTGCTCCCATCTTTGACTAAAACATGCGCAACCGAACCAAACACTCTAAGATGCGAAAGATCTACTTCCTGACTGGACCAAACTTCTTCAGGAACCTTGTCCTTCAGAGCCATCGTAGGAGAACGATTCTTTAGGTAGATGGCGGTGCGCACAGCTTCAGCCCAAAACTTTTTGTCTAAGCCGCTGTCTCGCAACATGCATCTTGCCATTTCAGTGATCGTGCGAATGCTGCGTTCAGCTACTCCATTCTGCTGAGGAGTGTACGCAATACTAGTCTGGTGTTGGATCCCGAATTTCTTCAAAAATAATTGAAATTCTTTGTTGGTGTATTCGGTTCCGTTATCGGATCTAAATTTTTTGATCCTTTTTCCCGTTTGGTTTTCAACAAACGCTTTAAACTCAACAAAACATTGGAAGACTTCTGTTTTTGACTTTAACACGTAGCCAAAAATCTTTCTACTATAATCATCTATAAATAGCAAAAAATATCTAGCGCCTCCCCAGGATTCCAATTCTATTGGACCAGCAACATCACTATGAATGAGCTCCAACAAGTCATTGGCTCGCTTACCTTTCTTCTGACTAGGAAATTTCTTAGTGCATTGCTTACCCTGACTGCATGGTATACAAGGAACATCAGTGTTAGCCTTCCCAAAGGCAGCTTTAACCTTAGGCATCATCCTAAGTTTGTTCATCTGAGTAACCGGGGGGGAGCATGTTAGCGACCAGCAGCTAAAGCAATCTTTTTATACTTATCTATGTTTTTATACTATTATATGTTTTTACTTGTCAAAGGAAAAATAAATGAGTGTGCAATTATTATCATTGGTGTCAGAAGTAAAAATTTGTAAAAAATTGCGAAAAACGTATACCTACTATGCTTACAAGATTAAAAACTAAGGCTGTGGCCACAGAAGCGAGTGCTAAGGATATGCCCAAAGATACTCCTCAGGAGGGCGGTACCTCCACTCTCGGCGCCCCCGCGCTGGTCCCGCCCTGCATCATACCGGAGGAGATGTCTGCAGCCGCACCCGCTTACAGTTTAAGTATGGTCTCAAATAGTAGCGCTCCTCAAAGTGCACGTTCCGCCCGGTCCAGTGAGACTCTAAAGGCACAAATTCTCGCTGCCAAAGCGGAACACGCTCGCCGACTCGCAGAAGCCCAGGCTGAGCGAGATCGATTAGATTTAGAGAACGCGCGCCGCCTCTCAGTAGCCCAGGCAGAACGAGAACGCGCCGTTGCCGAGTTGGAGCTGCAAGCGCAGCTGGCCGCAATTGAAGCTGGCTCATCACACGGCTCGCACAGCTCCCAATCTCGGCGCGTAGAAGACTGGCTAGACAATCACTCGTACCATATGACGGCGCGCCGTAATCCTAACACTAAAGTTTTTCCATTTGCTTCTAGTGTAGTACCGCGGAAAGCTCCGCCGGCGGTACCCGTCACAGCCGCTTACCTACCTACGAGTCCTCTTCGTCCTCCTCCTCGTCCTCCAGCTGAGCCACACACATCACACATACAAGATTTAGGCAAACCTCCAAATTGTGATGATTGTTATTACTACAAAAATAAAACTCAAAAAGAGATAGGTACACAGTTTACTCAGCTGGCCGAGGCTATAACCCATTTGGGAAGCAAGAAGGCTACAAAGGTATGTGATGTTACTAAGTTTGACGGTCGCACCGCGGATTGGCTTCTCTTCAAGAAGTCCTACGACCAATCCAAGATGCACTTCTCATCTAGCGACAATATAGCTAGGCTTAGCGCAGCGTTGCAAGGGGCCGCTAAGGAGGCCGTCTCCATTAGATTGGTAGCTGCGGATGACCCGGAGCAGATTATGCAGGCTTTGGAGACCAGGTTCGCTCAGCCAGAAGTCATCGTGCTTCACCAACTCTCCCTGGTAAGAGCTCTCCCGAAACTAGGTGCCTGTGATTCTTCGCGTGAGTTGAACGTCTTTGCTAGCCGAATTCGAAACTGCGTAGAAGTCGTCCGTCTGTTGAACCAGCCGGAGTATCTCGCCTCTCCTGAGCTAGCTAACTCTATTATTGGTAAGTTGACCGCACTGCTTAGGTCTAGGTGGGCGGACTTTGCATCGACGAGAGTCAATTTTGGTAAATTCAAACTAGAAATTTTGGCAGATTTTCTCGAAAATGAGGCAAGTTTACAAAATAGATTTGGTGTCATTGTGCCAGAGTTGACACCCGTCAAAAGTCAGCCGACACCGGGCAAAAGTCAAACTCAACCCGTCAAACCTTCCAAAGACAAAATTTTTCCCTATGCAATCTCGTCAACTCCAATTCCTACACAAAAAAGTTCGAACGCATGTAAGTATTGTGCATCACCCGCACACGAGGTCAGCGATTGTAAAGATTTTCAGTCTCTCGCCTTAGATGATCGTTGGCAGTGGGTATTGGATAATAAAGTTTGTCGTAGATGTTTGAAGAGAGGCTCTCATCAGTACAAAAATTGCAAGAAAAGGTGTGAGGCGGAAGACTGTCCTTCCGATAGGCGGCATCATACGCTCCTGCACAGGCCCCCGTCAGATGCCTCGCCCTCTGTTTCGCAGAGTATCGAGCCAGTCGGCTTTCAATCGGCCACCGTAGCGCATAGCGCCGCGCCAGCTGACTTTACGAAGCCTCTACTAAAAGTAATTCCAGTCACGTTGACGGGTAAGAAAGGTAGCGTAAACACATATGCACTCTTAGATGACGGCAGCTCTGCTACTTTGGTGGATAAGTCTGTGGCTGATTTACTTGCTGATGAGGATTCAACGGTTCCCTTACAGATTAACTGCGTTGGAGGTCTCACTAAGATAACTAACGTTAGCTTCCTTGATATTACGGTCAAAGGTTTACATAGCTCGGATAGCTACCCAATCCAGGCACGTTCTATTCCTAATCTAGGTCTTAGGGCTCAGTCCGCGAGCATCTGTGACATCAAGCGTTACAAGCACCTTTTTGATCTAGCGAATGTGTTAGCCTATTCCGATGCGAAGCCAACCTGTCTTATTGGTACAGACAATTGGCATCTCCTCTTGCCTAAAACCGTACGCCGTGGCCCTAAATCGGAACCAGCAGCTGCTCTAACTCCCCTCGGTTGGGCTCTCTTTGGATTCATTAGCGGTCGACCTAACGTGGAATTTGTCAATCATGTAGAGGTTGACAATCATGATTCTAAGATGGACTGTCTCATCAAGTACTATTACAAGCTAGACTCCATAGGCATAGAAAAGAAACCTCATTGTAGTCCTAGTGATAAGCGCGCTTTAGAAATTTTAGAGGAAACTACGATTCGCTTACCTTCCGGTAGATTCGAGACTGGGTTGCTATGGCGCAATGACATCAAAGTCGTTCCTGATAGTAGGCGTCTGGCTTTGTCTAGGTTTTTGAATCTTGAGAGAAAAATGGCTATGGCGTGGTCCACCCGCACAAAAAGAAGTTAAGAGTAGTCCACGACGCAGCTGCAAAATGTGACGGGGTTAGCCTAAATTCCATGCTTTTATCAGGCCCAGACCTCCTCCAGCCTTTGCTCGCTATTGTCATGAGGTTCAGGGAAGGACGCATTGCGCTCACAGCAGATATTAGGGAAATGTTCCCTCAGATTAAAATCCGAGCTGAGGATCGCGACGCCCAACGATTTTTCTGGAGAGGCAATTCTCAGCATCCCCTTAAGGAGTACCGAATGTCCTCTATGATTTTTGGTGCTACGTCTAGTCCATGCACAGCGCTCCATTTAAAAAACAAGAATGCTCTCGACTTTCAGCATCTTTATCCACAGGCTGCCCGTTGTATTGTGGAAGACCACTTATATGGATGATTTTCTCGGCAGCGTCAATGACGTGGAGGAAGCTGCTCGTCTTGCTTTAGAAATCGTGACCATTCACCAAGCAGCTGGCTTTGAGATGCGCTCATGGGTCTCGAATCATGCTGAAGCTTTATCCCTAATTTCCCCTGTCCTTCGCGCCACTCACACACCCGAAGTAGGGTTAGGACCATCATCTCCTTCTCAAACTAGAGTTCTAGGGTTAACTTGGCTTGTGTCTAGCGACTCCATATGTTTCGTCAAATCGATACCAAATCTACCTGACACGTATACCAAACGGTCGGTGTTGTCCCTGCTTATGTCAGTGTTTGACCCTCTCGGCTTAATTACTCCCTTGGTTATAAAGGGTAGGATTCTTTTTCAAAAAACTTGGAAATTAGGGGTTGACTGGGACCACACTCTACCAGAAATACTTATAGAGAAATGGAAGTCTTGGTATCAGGAACTCGAGAATCTTTCCGGGTGTACCATCCCTAGATGTTATTCGGAACAAGCATCAATTAAAGAAGCTCAACTTCATGTTTTTGCTGACGCGAGTGAATTGGCATACGCTTGCGTCGCTTATTGGCGCTTCACATTATCCGACGGTTCGGTGAAGGTAGCGTTAATCGGAGGTAAAACTAGACTTGCACCCCTAAAGCCAACGACTATCCCAAGACTGGAGTTACAGGCAGCACTTATCGCGGCTCGATTTGCTGTCTATATCTCTAGTGCTCATAGGACGAAGCCTTCTAAAACGTTCATGTGGTCAGACTCCATAACGGTTCTAAAGTGGTTGCGTAGTGACGCTTGCACGTTTTTCTTTTCAACAGAGTTGACACAACAAAAACATAACACAATCATAGAACATCAAACACATGACATTAATAGACAAACTACACTACAGTGTATCGGGTATGCAACCTCTTCAACACCCCCACTGAATGCCCATACATTTCTTAAAAGTATCTAGTTTAACTCTACAGAGTCCCTTTGTGAGAATATCGGCCGGCATCTCATCAGTCTTGCAATATTTAATACATATCTCATTTGCCTCAGCCAATTCTCTCACATAATGATATCTAATGTGTATATGTTTAGACCTCCTACCAACTGTTGGCACGCATACTAATTTAATGGCACTCTGGCTGTCACTAAAAATATCGATCGAGTGATCACGTCCAGTCAGTTCATGGTAGAGACCTTTCATACAGACCACCTCTTTGGCTACTTCGCTGATAGCAATGTATTCTGCTTCAGCTGTACTAAGTGCAACGCAACGTTGCTTGCGTGTTTGCCAAGAAACCGCTGCACCACTGAGAACAAGCATGTATCCAGTAAACGAATGTCCATCTACGTTGGCACCCCAGTCTGCATCTGCATATGCAATCAAAGAATTGCCATTCTTCTTGTAAACCAGCTTGTGGTCTACTGTACCCTGCAGGTACCTCAGCACCCGTTTAAGTGCCGCCATATGAGTCGAATTCCAACAAGAATTAAATTGACTCAGATAACTCACTATAAAAGTGATATCAGGTCTAGTGCCACAGAACAGGTACATGAGTGAACCCACAATCTCCTGGTAGCTCATATCCTGAGTCGGCTCGCCTTTCTCCAATTTAAGATTGGCTTCCGTTGGTGTGGACACAGCTTTACAGTCCTCCATACCATATTTCTGAAGGATCTTTCTAATGAAGCTGCTCTGATTCAGATGTACTTCACCCTTGTCTTGAGTGAGCTCTATGCCTAAACAATCCTTTGCAACACCCAAGTCCTTTATCTTGAAGGCATCCGCAATTTGACGTTTCACCTTCTGGATCTCTTCAGTGGCTTGTCCAAAAATGTAGAAATCGTCCACATACAATGCGATTGCAATGAACTTGCCATTTGCCCTCTTCAGGTAAACACATGGGTCATATTTGGACCTAGTGAACCCAATTTTAATTATATGAGCGTGAACCTTCACGTTCCAACAACGCGCTGCCTGCTTCAAACCAAAGATGGCTTTCTTCAGTCTGCACACCTTTCCTTCATTCCCCCTCGTGATGAAGGCCTCTGGTTGTTCCATATATAGGTCTTCAGCAAGGTCTCCATTAAGGAAAGCAGTAGGGACATCTATATGATGCACTATCAGTCCAATTTCTGCCGATAGGGACAGCAGCAATCGAACTGACGAAAGCTTAACAACTGGGGCAAAAGTCTCAAAATAGTCTTCCCCCCACTTCTGGGAGTACCCTTTAGCCACCAGTTTCGCTTTATGACGCTGCACTGTCCCATCAGCGCCAATTTTCAATTTAAAGAGCCATTTACATTTGACCACATTTGCTCCTCTTGGACGGTCAACCAGCTCCCAAGTTCCATTCTCGATGAGCGAGTCGTACTCCTGCTTCATCGCCTTAAACCAGAGATCTTTGTCTCCACGGTCCATTGCATCTTGAACCGAGACGGGATCATTTGAGATCAGAAAATTATACTCAAAATCTTCTAGTCTCTTTGGAACTCCTCTAGTCCTTTGAGGGTAACGAGGTCCCTCTGCTGCTGGTACAGCTTCTCTTTCCTCGCTTACTTCTCCTTCAGCGGTAAACTCATTGTCATCCCCATCATCATCAGGGATGTTATCGAATGAATCATGAAACTCTTCAGATTCTCTCACGGCATTTTCGGCTGTAGCAGACCCGGTTCCTGATACTTCAACACACTGGCTTGGTACTTCTTTCTCAGTATCCATAGCCTCAGTAGTTCCACTTGACAAGGAAACTTTAAAATGTTCATTAGGAACATCCACCACCGGCATTTCAGTTGACTTGTTTGAGGGTCCAAGAAAATCCATTTGGGCCTTGGATTCATCTGGCAACCTCTCGTCAAACACGGCATCCCGAGCGATAACAATCCGCCTCGGATTATTCTTAACATCAGCAAATTTGTAGGCCTTTTGATCCTCACTGTAACCGACAAACGTCAGTCCTTTTGTCTTTGGATCAAACTTCTTGAGGGTTCCATCCTTGACAAGAACTTGTGCTTGAGAACCAAACACTTTCAAGTGTGAAAGGTCCACTTCCTTTCCGGTCCACACCTGTTCTGGAACCTGTTGCGAAATTGCCATTGTGGGCGAGCGGTTTTTCAGATAAATCGCGGTTAAAACAGCTTCACCCCAATATCTCTTATTAAGATTGCTTTCCGCAAGCATACATCTTGCTTTTTCAACAACAGTCCGGATGGTCCTCTCTGCAACCCCATTTTGCTGTGGAGTATGCGCTACAGTTGTCTGGTGTTGAATTCCACGCTTCTTAAGGTAATCTTCAAATTCCTTACTGGTGTATTCCCCACCATTATCGCTCCTCAACTTCTTAATCTTTTTTCCGGTTTGATTTTCAACTAATGCTTGAAATTCACAAAACTTACCGAAAACTTCTGATTTGCATTTCAGCAAATAGCCGTATACCTTCCTACTATAATCATCCACAAATAACAGTATGTATCTTTTACTGTTCCAAGACTCCACCTCAATAGGTCCTGCAACATCGCTGTGGATCAGCTCCAACAAATCTGAAGCTCTGTTAAATTTCCTTTTTGGAAACTTCTTAACGCATTGCTTGCCTTGACTACACGGCACGCAGGGGTTTTTGCAATCTTGAATACTATAACTAAGGCCCTTGACGATTTCTTTGAGTTTGCGCATTTCAGATTGAGATAAGTGGCCCAATCTACAATGCCACAACTCGAAGTTATCCTCACTTTCTCCTACAAAAACCGTCGCCTTGTTATATCCGGAACCTAAAACATAGAGTCCGTTTTGCTTACGTTGCGCTGTGAATAGTAACTTCCCGTTCACAGATACATCGCCATCAAAAACTCTGCAGCAGTTCTTATCAAACAATACCATTTTGCCATTATCAGTACACTTTCCAACAGAAATTAAATTGGTGGCTAGCTTAGGAATAAACAATACGTTGTTTAAATTTAATCCTAATGGACGTCCTTTATGACACACCTCTAGTTTCACGGTGCCCTTCGCGGTCGAAACAATTTTGTCATTATTTGCACAGGTTACCGCCTCTGAGCGAGATCGATTAGATTTAGAGAACGCGCGCCGCCTCTCAGTAGCCCAGGCAGAACGAGAACGCGCCGTTGCCGAGTTGGAGCTGCAAGCGCAGCTGGCCGCAATTGAAGCTGCCTCATCACACGGCTCGCACACCTCCCAATCTCGGCGCGTAGAAGACTGGCTAGACAATCACTCGTACCATATGACGGAGCGCCGTAATCCTAACACTAAAGTTTTTCCATTTGCTTCTAGTGTAGTGCCGCGGAAAGCTGCGCCGCCGGTACCCGTCACAGCCGGTTACCTACCTACGAGTCCTCTTCGTCCTCCTCCTCGTCCTCCAGCTGAGCCACACACATCACACATACAAGTTTTAGGCAAACCTCCAAATTGTGATGATTGTTATTACTACAAAAATAAAACTCAAAAAGAGATAGGTACACAGTTTACTCAGTTGGCCGAGGCTATAACCAACTTGGGAAGCAAGAAGGCTACAAAGGTATGTGATGTTACTAAGTTCGACGGTCGCACCGCGGATTGGCTTCTCTTTAAGAAGTCCTACGACCAATCCAAGATGCACTTCTCATCTAGCGACAATATAGCTAGGCTCAGCGCAGCGTTGCACGGGGCCGCTAAGGAGGCTGTCTCCATTAGATTGGTAGCTGCGGATGACCCGGAGCAGATTATGCAGGCTTTGGAGACCAGGTTTGCTCAGCCAGAAGTCATCGTGCTTCACCAACTCTCCTTGGTAAGAGCTCTCCCGAAACTAGGTGCCTGTGATTCTTCGCGTGAGTTGAACGTCTTTGCTAGCCGAATTCGAAACTGCGTAGAAGTCGTCCGTCTGTTGAACCAGCCGGAGTATCTCGCCTCTCCTGAGCTAGCTAACTCTATTATTGGAAAGTTGACCGCACTGCTTAGGTCTAGGTGGGCGGACTTTGCATCGACGAGAGTCAATTTTGGTAAATTCAAACTAGAAATTTTGGCAGATTTTCTCGAAAATGAGGCAAGTTTACAAAATAGATTTGGTGTCATTGTGCCAGAGTTGACACCCGTCAAAAGTCAGCCGACACCGGGCAAAAGTCAAACTCAACCTGTCAAACCTTCCAAAGACAAAATTTTTCCCTATGCAATCTCGTCAACTCCAATTCCTACACAAAAAAGTTCGAACGCATGTAAGTATTGTGCATCACCCGCACACGAGGTCAGCGATTGTAAAGATTTTCAGTCTCTCGCCTTAGATGATCGTTGGCAGTGGGTATTGGATAATAAAGTTTGTCGTAGATGTTTGAAGAGAGGCTCTCATCAGTACAAAAATTGCAAGAAAAGGTGTGAGGCGGAAGACTGTCCTTCCGATAGGCGGCATCATTTGCTCCTGCACAGGCCCCCGTCAGATGCCTCGCCCTCTGTTTCGCAGAGTATCGAGCCAGTCGGCTTTCAATCGGCCACCGTAGCGCATAGCGCCGCGCCAGCTGACTTTACGAAGCCTCTACTAAAAGTAATTCCAGTCACGTTGACGGGTAAGAAAGGTAGCGTAAACACATATGCACTCTTAGATGACGGCAGCTCTGCTACTTTGGTGGATAAGTCTGTGGCTGATTTACTTGCTGATGAGGATTCAACGGTTCCCTTACAGATTAACTGCGTTGGAGGTCTCACTAAGATAACTAACGTTAGCTTCCTTGATATTACGGTCAAAGGTTTACATAGCTCGGATAGCTACCCAATCCAGGCACGTTCTATTCCTAATCTAGGTCTTAGGGCTCAGTCCGCGAGCATCTGTGACATCAAGCGTTACAAGCACCTTTTTGATCTAGCGAATGTGTTAGCCTATTCCGATGCGAAGCCAACCTGTCTTATTGGTACAGACAATTGGCATCTCCTCTTGCCTAAAACCGTACGCCGTGGCCCTAAATCGGAACCAGCAGCTGCTCTAACTCCCCTCGGTTGGGCTCTCTTTGGATTCATTAGCGGTCGACCTAACGTGGAATTTGTCAATCATGTAGAGGTTGACAATCATGATTCTAAGCTGGACTGTCTCATCAAGTACTATTACAAGCTAGACTCCATAGGCATAGAAAAGAAACCTCATTGTAGTCCTAGTGATAAGCGCGCTTTAGAAATTTTAGAGGAAACTACGATTCGCTTACCTTCCGGTAGATTCGAGACTGGGTTGCTATGGCGCAATGACATCAAAGTCGTTCCTGATAGTAGGCGTCTGGCTTTGTCTAGGTTTTTGAATCTTGAGAGAAAAATGGCTAAAGACGAAGGTTACGCAACATCGTACAAGCAAAATGTCCAAGGTATGATTGATAAAGGTTACGCGGAGCTGTGCACTAGACCCCCGTCAGGAACCGTCAACTGGTATCTCCCACATTTTGGCGTGGTCCACCCGCACAAAAAGAAGTTAAGAGTAGTCCACGACGCAGCTGCAAAATGTGACGGGGTTAGCCTAAATTCCATGCTTTTATCAGGCCCAGACCTCCTCCAGCCTTTGCTCGCTATTGTCATGAGGTTCAGGGAAGGACGCATTGCGCTCACAGCAGATATTAGGGAAATGTTCCCTCAGATTAAAATCCGAGCTGAGGATCGCGACGCCCAACGATTTTTCTGGAGAGACAATTCTCAGCATCCCCTTAAGGAGTACCGAATGTCCTCTATGATTTTTGGTGCTACGTCTAGTCCATGCACAGCGCTCCATTTAAAAAACAAGAATGCTCTCGACTTTCAGCATCTTTATCCACAGGCTGCCCGTTGTATTGTGGAAGACCACTATATGGATGATTTTCTCGGCAGCGTCAATGACGTGGAGGAAGCTGCTCGTCTTGCTTTAGAAATCGTGACCATTCACCAAGCAGCTGGCTTTGAGATGCGCTCATGGGTCTCGAATCATGCTGAAGCTTTATCCCTAATTTCCCCTGTCCTTCGCGCCACTCACACACCCGAAGTAGGGTTAGGACCATCATCTCCTTCTCAAACTAGAGTTCTAGGGTTAACTTGGCTTGTGTCTAGCGACTCCATATGTTTCGTCAAATCGATACCAAATCTACCTGACACGTATACCAAACGGTCGGTGTTGTCCCTGCTTATGTCAGTGTTTGACCCTCTCGGCTTAATTACTCCCTTGGTTATAAAGGGTAGGATTCTTTTTCAAAAAACTTGGAAATTAGGGGTTGACTGGGACCACACTCTACCAGAAATACTTATAGAGAAATGGAAGTCTTGGTATCAGGAACTCGAGAATCTTTCCGGGTGTACCATCCCTAGATGTTATTCGGAACAAGCATCAATTAAAGAAGCTCAACTTCATGTTTTTGCTGACGCGAGTGAATTGGCATACGCTTGCGTCGCTTATTGGCGCTTCACATTATCCGACGGTTCGGTGAAGGTAGCGTTAATCGGAGGTAAAACTAGACTTGCACCCCTAAAGCCAACGACTATCCCAAGACTGGAGTTACAGGCAGCACTTATCGCGGCTCGATTTGCTGTCTATATCTCTAGTGCTCACAGGACGAAGCCTTCTAAAACGTTCATGTGGTCAGACTCCATAACGGTTCTAAAGTGGTTGCGTAGTGACGCTTGCACGTTTAAGCCCTTCGTTTCCTTTCGTGTCGCGGAAATTTCAGACCTAACTGACATCCAAAGTTGGAGATACGTCCGTACGGACTTAAACGTTGCAGACGACGGTACGCGTGACACTGGAGTTTTTACAACACGGTCACGTTGGTTTGCTGGACCATCTTTTCTTCTTTTACCGGAGGATTTGTGGCCCAGAGAACCAACGACTAACGTTCCCTCAGTCTCGGAGGAAAACAAAATTATTTCTGAATTGGCTGTCCTTTTGGTGGAAGAAAAACGAGTGGAACCCCCTGCCTTTTCACCTATAATAGCTGACTACCGACGATTCAGTAGGTGGTTACGACTACTTCGAGCGACAGCTCGTGCCCATCAGGCAGCAAAAGTATTTAGGTCTATTTTACCTCAAAATTCCTTTGGCGCCTCACTTCGCGGTAACTGTAATATGCGCATAATAACCGTTGATGAATTGGATTCAGCAAAGCTTCACTTATTTATGACAATTCAAATCGATGCTTTTTCAGATGAACTCGCATGCGTGAAAGCAGGACACCCCGTTTCTCGCCACAGTAGGCTAAAGAACGTGTCCTTGCTCCTCGGGGAAGATAATTTACTTCGGCTGTCCGGTCGCACTACTGCTTCTAACGTCGTAGAGTCCCATCCGATTATCCTCGATGGAAAGCACCGCATCACAAAACTTTTAATCCATTCCTACCATACACGGTTTGCGCATGCCAAAAATGAGCTTGTCGTGAATGAAGTACGCCAAAAATTTTATATCGTCAATTTAAGGCCTACTGTCAAACAGGTAGCGTCAAGATGCCAAGCCTGTCGGATTAGAAAGGCGAAACCAGTAACGCCACCTACAGGGGACCTTCCCGAAGTACGAATGGCCCACCACGAGCGACCGTTCACCTATGTCGGTCTTGATTATTTTGGCCCCGTAAGCGTCACGATTGGTCGCCGAACAGCCAAAAGGTGGATCGCTCTATTCACCTGCCTGACAATTAGAGCAGTTCATCTCGAGATCGTGGAAAATCTGTCGTCTGATTCCGCCATTATGGCCCTACGTCGCTTCATCGCCCGGCGTGGATGTCCAGTGTGTATATACTCTGACAACGGGACCGCCTTTGTAGGCGCCTCCAAGATCCTGCCTGACATCTACGAGTTTGCAACCACTAAAGAAATTCGTTGGAAGTTTATCCCACCCTCAGCCCCATTTATGGGAGGATGCTGGGAGAGGTTGATAAGGAACATCAAAAGTGCACTGACTGTCACCCTAATGGAGAGATCGCCCAGAGAGGACGTCTTAGCGACGTTATTGGCAGAAGCGGAGGCTATCGTCAACAGCAGGCCCCTCACTTTCGTAGCCGTTGACCAAGATTCAGACCCAGCGTTGACGCCATTTATGTTTTTAATTGGATCTTCATCAAACGACAGGCAAATAAAGCAATTTAATGACAGCGACCTGTCAAGTCGGGCACAGTGGAGGAAGTCCCAGCGGTTAGCTGACCATTTTTGGCAGCGATTTGTTTATGAATACCTGCCAACTGGGACTCTACCCAGAAAATGCTGGCCTAGAGGGCGGATTGTCGCGACATTTCCGGGAAAGGACGGCGTGGTTAGGGTAGTTGATGTAGCCACGATGGGGGTTGTCTTGCTTCGCCATGTGCGGAAAGTTGCGCTGCTGGTCGCTCCCTAAATCTACTGGTGTTCACACCGGGGGGGAGCATGTTAGCGACCAGCAGCTAAAGCAATCTTTTTATACTTATCTATGTTTTTATACTATTATATGTTTTTACTTGTCAAAGGAAAAATAAATGAGTGTGCAAGTTGGCGTGTGGGCGAGAGCTATTTTTAAAATTTGCAACATTTGCTCCTGTTGCGCCTGTTGAGCGCTCAGGAATTGCGCGAATTGTTCGGCGTCCATCCTTGTCGCCAATAAAATAAACTCATAAAAGCATTAGCTCCGTTTTAATTAATATTCTTTCATAAGTCAGTTTGACATAATAACAACTTTTTAATACATGCAATAAGGTAAAGGAGTTTTGAAGCTGACATTACTACAGAAACGGAATCATGAATTATTTATATGATATAATATAATAATGAATTATTTACAGTTGATATTATTATGTACTCGTTCACACCTATCCACCCTGTCATACTTCACCCCCCCCCCCTTCCCAACACACACACACACACACACACACACACACACACACACACACACCCCGAGGCACGTTACTATTATACAGACCGACAGACACACACAGACTGTTTCTGCTTTTATTTTATATACTTGTTAACTTTAGACTATCGACTGTTTTCTGCCGTATCACCTAGTTTGAAGGTCAATGGATTGTTATTAGTGTTTTGTTTGCAGCCGAAATACTTGTAACCGAAGTTAGTGTAAAATATTTTAGCTTTCGAAATAAATTATTATTATTTATTAAAATATGTAGTTTGGCTGTTTCATTACTACAAGAACTATTGTATATAACAGAAAAGTAATGAACAGTGAATAAATTACGCCCATGTGACATGTGACGGTAGCCAAACGGCCAATCCACACATTTTGACTAGGATGTAGAGCTAAAGTTAGGGCTTGAATATAGAAGGTCACCGAAACGACTCAATAATAGGGAAGTGTTGTTGAGTGTGTTCCGATTCTATTACTTTAATATAGTTGACTAGCGACCCGCCCCGACTTCGCACGGGTGCAATGCTTATACTAAAACCTTCTTCTTGAATCACTCGATCTATTAAAAAAAACCGCATCAAAATCGTAGTTTTAAGGATTTAGGCATACATAGGGATATAGGGACAGAGAAAGCGACTTTGTTTTATACTATGTAGTGATAAGCTATTTATGCTCGTTACAATGCACATATTGAAGTGGAGTTGATGGTGAAGTACCAGGATAACTCCTCAACAATTAACGTCCCTGTATGAATAATTAATATTTTGTAAAAGATAATGAGCAGTTTTCGTCTTTATACTTAGTGCTTTTCTTGAAGTTGAAGTGTTATTTATGTATTTTTAGGTTATTTACAAATTTGAATGACCAAATGGTATTTTTTCTCATCATCTAAATCGATGATAATGTTGACTTGGCTATAAGCCTAAGATCGACCTTCACCGAGCTGTTTATTTGATGAAACTATATTTACTTAATCATGTTTTTTTTTTAATTTTGAATTTAGAATTATGAAAAAAAAATAAAGAAAATTCGAGTCTGTTTCAACGATCTAAGGGAGGAGAAAACTTTATTTAATTCGCTAAAGTTGGATTTTTTATTGATGTTTGTGATTATTGGTTCCATAAAAAGGCTACTCTAAACTTTAAGCCAGTTTTGTAGCCAGTAAGGCCTGAAATTGCCGCCCAAGCTATAGCACTTTTGCAAGCCGGGCATAGCCAAAGAAATGTGAGTGCACAACTGAATTTAAGCCGTAATACTGTCCGAAGAGTTTATCAATGGTACTTAGAGACTGGCGGCTTTCGTCGTCAAGGAAGACCGCGATCTCGTGTGACAACGTTTTCAGCTAGGGACCGTCAAAACTTAAAATACTAGGTGGGCCGATAGATGTGTCCGGGAGTCTAATATGTCGACGCAAGACATATCTAAACAAAAATTTTCCCATATTCTTTAGGCGCCACTCTGGCGAGACGTCGACGGCAGGTGCATAGCAGGTGCGCACGCAGGTGCGAGATACCGGCGTCGGCAGGTGCGAGGCAGCTGCAAGCGTCGCCATCACGGCGAAACTGCACGTGCAATCATCATGTGGCCGCTCGCCGCTCCTATATAAAGCTTCCTTCGCCGCTTGAGAAATTAGTCGATCTCTGTTAGTCGATCTCTAGTCGACTCATATAGAACCGATCACTTCTGATTGTCCGAACACTTTATTTGTAAAATCGGTTTGAAGTTCGCAATACATTTAGTTAATACTAGCAGCGCCCCGCGGCTTTGCCCGCGTAGTTCTGCGAATACGGGGATGAAATATAGTCTATGTGTTATTCTGATGTAGTTTTTGCGTGAGGAAGAATCAAACGCCCATGCATCTATCTATACTCACAAACTTTCGCGTTTATAATATTAATAGGATATCGTAAATTTTTGGAAATCCTCGTCTGTTATTGTCAACAAAAATAATTAATTCGCAAAGCAAATCCAAGAAAGTAGGATTATGTGCACCTATATGGTGTCGACAACTCACAGCACTATACACATTAGCTACATATTTTATTACCTATATTATTATTACTGTTGCAAAGTGTCTGAATTGGGATCCCCCCTCATATGGTTTTTTGCATATTTAGGGTTGGTTTCGATTTTGTCAATTAGTTCTATAGGTAGATTATTCAATACAAGGGGCAGGGTGCAACTTCAAACTCTTTTTACATATTAATTACTATATTTAGGGATACAACGGGGAGCAACATTGGAGAAATTGCGTAGATTATCGGGTCACCTTTTTTACTTAATTTTACATTGTTAGATTTATACTAAGAAACTATTTCAAGCTTTAACTTGTCATAAACGCTCATTACTTTGCAATAATGAAACAATTTGTACATAATTATGTTTGTACTGAAACTTTACTTTTAGTGGAACTATAGTTTTTATAAGCTAAGCCGCGGATAGACAGACGGAAAGACGTGGCGAAACTATAGGTTCTTTGTTTGACTCAGACTTAATTTTAGTATTTTATCAGGCTCACCAATAACAGCAATTATAGCCAGCGCAGACGACGGACTTTGTCCCCGGAGGACAAAGTCCCCCGAATCGTAAAAAAATATGTCCGTCTCTTTTTGTCCTGTACCGCCCGTCGGTGTCCGCGATTATTCGGGGGACTTTTTGTACGAATCCCTCGTGTGCGTTACTCGATAAAGTTGTAAGCGTTCTATTTTGGCGGACAAAAAGATACGGGGACAAAGTGCGTCGTCTGCGCAGGCTATTACGGTGTTAGTTAAATTCGGCAATAACGTCATCATTGGTATGGGATATTTTTAAAAGTGAAAATAAACTGTCCATAAAATACACTGGTGCAAAGTGGGTATTGTATAGAATGGAATACTTCTGCCGACCTTCTCGATGGCACTAATAAATTCCATAATGAGATCGTGCCCGTATTTCTAGGATGGTAGCGCCATCTACCCAAATTCGAATGAAGCTTGATCCTTTGAAGCTGTATGAGCTAACGAGACGGGTTTGATATTTACTTTCTTCTTGTGAATACCAAAAATGTTTTGCTACATAACAGGAATTAGTTCATCTAGCTGATGATAGATGGCAGCGAGTTTAGTAAAGAATATAATAAATCACTGAAGAAAGGAAGGTCTATCAAAAACTACAGATTTTTATTTTCAGGAGGAGAAAGGCAGTATTAAAAGATGTTTTTTTTCACGCGACCTCCTTTTTAGACCTTATTAAAATACTAAAAAATAATAATTTTCAAAAAAATAGTTTTTAGTTTCATGTTTTGACCGAAGACTGACAGTATTTATAAAAAAAGGATTGTCAATATGGTAAAATAGTTAAGCTGCTGTCAAACATTTATTTACAATTTTTCAAAGCTATAAGTTTGCTATAAGTAAATTTTTATTGAGGTGTTTAATCCTTGCAACCAAAAACCTGATGAAAAACCATTCCAGTAAAATTTTTATTCCCAAAATATCACTCATAAATTTTGGATAGTAATCAAAAGTTCCATGGCAAAGGTAACGATGGACAAAACCTTAAACGTAGTTTTCGAAAGAAAGTACCCGTGCATGCAGGAAGACGCAGAGACTCAACGGTTCAAATTCGGCAAATTAGACGCAGAAAGTAGAGCAATCGTAAGAGAAATAACAAAACAACAGATGAAGGCGAAACTCCAAACGGTTGGAATAGTTAGAAACGAATTTTCAAATGTCAATAACCATGGAAAGGAGTATAATCGTTTAGTGGACGTTATCAAAGATACAAAAAAAGCTGATGAGTGTGCTGAAAAGTTTGTCAAGGACATAAATGTTATGATGATCACTTTCGATACCGATATGAAGAAGTTGCAAGAAACGTACAAAAATGTTTTGAAAAAATTACCGTTAATGGGCACAGATTCGTAATGTTTTTTGACCATACTTAGGTACAAGTACTAAACCAAAATATGTACTTTCGTATCTCAATTCATTTGGCTGACATTATAAAGGTTATACTTTAAAACAAGATATGTTTATCTTTTTCTTTTATTTTCCGCAGTAAATCATTAGCTAACTTTGCGAATATAACTTGCTTCGGTCCGTGCAAGAAACTATAGCTTCATTCTTGTAGGAATTCCGAGTAAACGTGCAGCATTGTTAATAAATAAAATTGTGGTCTAGTCGTTGCGGAAATCTACAAAGAGTAGGTATCCGGGCCGGCGAAATAAGCTCCGCTTGTTTCCGTCATTTGGGTTGAGTCATTTCCTACTTCCGAACATTCAGTAGGAGATAGTTCTATGAGAAATAACGTCAGATGAAGTTATAAGAGTATTCTAGAAACTTCTTTTTGATCCCTTTGAGGAAGTAGCTACACTCACACCCACCTAAATATGAAAATAAAAAATGAAAAAAAAAAATAGACAGTAAATTAGCTCATGATAATAACCACACTTGGATTTTTAGAAGATGATTAGTTTTTAAATTGGATTGATAGTTTCCTATAGAATCTTATATTATAGGTAGGTAGATTCTACAAGATAAATATTTTTACAATAATATTTCTACAAAATTTGTTGGTTTTCGTTGGATAGGTGTACCTAACTTAAAAAAACTGAAAAAGATGTTTCTATATCAGTGGTTTTAAAACATGCTGTCACTTAGTCCACACTACACACAAACATTTAGATTACTAAAATGGTTTCTTTATATATTCAAACGTTGACCTAGAAAAACTAGGCGAGGCTATAAATTTAACACCTACATATTATTATTAACTGAATACCAACCATATCGCTCTAGGGCCTATCCCTTGGTAGATCCCAAGCGTAAGGACCGATTTCTGGGTTTTTTTTAATGGGAAGACAGTTCAGTCGCGATGGTTGTTGCCTATTTGATGAAATTCTGTCCAGCTGAGTTACAAACTCTTATTTTATTTAGATTTCATATCCATGTGTAAGACCACAGACCATTAATCTTAAGACTAAGAATAGGTATTGTACAGCTTTTTCTATTATAATTCACTAAACAAGCAGCCTATAACATTTCTAAGATAGGTACATAGGTATAATTAGTCCATATCGCATCTCAAGGTAGACGTTTGAAACAGCTTAACCCAATTAACTGAGATGCGCGACGTATCCAATAAATCTTGAGACGTGAGATGAGATGAGATGAGTCGCACCTCAAGCTGTGAGTTGCAGAATGCGGCTCGAGCCATCTAGAGCTTGCTACCTTACGATTCGGTCTAAATAGAAGATATATTATATAAATGTTATTATATTAAATTTGATTGCTTGTTGTTGAATAAAATATTTATTGGAAGTAAGTATAATCTTTGGAATGTGATCTTATGCAAATAAAATTTAGAATTAAGTGGATTTATGTATGGGTCATTCAGGGAAATATAACATATTTATAATAGAAACTAGCGACATTTTCTCTCTTCGCTTCATACTGAAAACCATATCAAAATCTATTATGAAACAGACAGAGGCAGATCGCGACTTTGTTTTTTACTATTTAGAAATCTATCTCCCTATTTCTCTAGAAAAAGAGATATTATGTTAATCATCACATTTTGTTGTTTTCTGTCAGGTACCTAATTGTTGATATACCTAAATATACTCGTATATTGACGTAAGACTTTATTATTTATTGTCACCACGAACAGTACTAGATCCTACTTAAACAAACGAAAATATTTTTTATACTAATTTCTTTGCTTTTTAGAAAGTGACTTGTTTAACATTAAAATAAGCGAGAAATACAAAAGAAATTTCACGATTACATGCGTTGCTTATCTCTGACACAACATTGAATCTGTTAGGGTTAATAACTTTAAACGTCTATTGAATTCAGAGCTGTAATTGAATCTGCTTCCTTGCCAATAAATTGTTCCAGAAGTGATTTATCTCGCAGGCTGACAGCCACTTCGCCGCGTATTCGGGCGCGCAGTAAGACATGGTAAAAGTATTAGAAATTATTATTAATAGAAATTGTTTAGGGAAGGATAGATCATTAATACGTATTCGTAGTTATTTTAACATGCAGTGTTAGGATTTTTTTTCAAGTACCTTGGTACTACTGGCGAAGTAGTAGTGTCATCGGAAATGCTGTTTTACCCATGTCACTACTGGTAGAGTCACGGGAAAGAAAAATCTCCCATGACACTACTAGTAGTGCCATGTAGTAGTGTCAAAGAAAACAAACGCTACAATGTACTATATTATTATAATGCAACTTAAATCGAAAATAATAAAGAGAGAAAAGCTTTAATATTACCTTCCCATAGTACCTACCCCATACCACCTCATACACTGGTGATCTATGAGTTCGATGAGCCATAATTTCCTAACCAAACATCCCGCAACTTAAGCGTTGTTATCGTTTCTAAACGCTGACTAATCGAATTATAAGCCCGACTGTCACAATCGAGCACAAAATACCAATAAATCGAGATTCTGTGACGATATATCACACGGCTGGCAGCTGAGTCGGCGCGAGGTTGCAGATAATGACGTCACCATTGCGACGCGACGCGCCAGGCTCACAATGCCTTCATTATGCCCTAACAGCTTGCTTACCATTGTGCCGACAGTCTGCCGGCTAATGGAAATAGGGAAGCTGCTGGAAGACTATTTTTGTTCAGAATTCCACTGGATCTGTAAGTGATCAGAGTGGTTTGCGCGGGGCTGCTAAATTATTTCAGTCATTGAAGTCTGGCGATAACAATTGAGTGCGAAATACTGTTTGTGTTTGAAATAGAGTACGAGTATCTTATTATTAATTATTATTAGGTTTTAGAAAAAAGGCGTTGAGTATTGCAAGTTGGTATCTACTATTATCTGACATGATCTCTATCCGTTTGCTATGGAATCATCCTGGAAAATATGTTGTTTGTTATTCACATAGAACCACTGAGGATTTCAATGTTGAGGTATAACGTAAAGAGAACTGTTGGTAAAGGCTTTAGATACACGAAGTTCGGCATTAAGTCCGAGCAACAGTGCTGCAACTGGTATTTTATGCGCCCGGTGCGAGGTTCTATACTGCGCCCTTACATTCCTTACAGATTCCTTACATTACAGACCCAAAACATGGTCCTTCATTTCTGCGCCCTATGCCTGGGATCCGCTGGCACCGTTACGCCAGTTGTTACGGCACTGACTGGAAAGTGTTGCTACTCGACCTGTGGTAAGAGTAATGACCGAACCGTTTCAAACTGAGCTCTACAAGCAAACTTCATAGACCAACCGACGTATTTGTTTATTTATGTGCTGGCACGTCGCATCTACACTTGGGCAACTATCCTAGGTAGATTTATTTACATTAATTTCCAGTGTTTATACAGTTTGAGGAGATTGGAAAGTTCTCAGACATGTCTTTATTTAAGCCCTCACTTCACTCGCGCCCAGGTGGAAGTTATAATGCACTTTCAGTTAACTTTAGAGATATGAACAAGTTTTAACAGGCGCGCGTTCGTTCCGAGTCGTTTTATTACTTATTAGTTATTATATTACCGTCTTATGGTAATGCCGTAAGGATTTGATGGTCTGAGATTTCTAAGTAATGTACCTGCTGAGTACATGGAGCTATGAGTTAACTTTTTTATACATCTACAAAATAAATAGCATACTTCAGAGTGGAAATGGACGGAAAATTTACTTATTTATTAAAAGGTTATAACGCCTTCCTCATTTATTCGTAAACCCGATTAAACAAGATGAAATTGAATCCTATATAATCCGATGCATGGATTCTTGTTCTTTCACGCAAAAACTACTGAACGGATTTGGATGAAATGATAATAATGATAATAGACAACAATTTATAAAAATGTGTTCACCCCCCTAACTCCCTTTCCCGCAAAAATTATAGTCCATGTTACTCAGCGAAAAGTAGGATTTCTATTGGTAAATATTTTTTAAATACGATCTAGTAGGTAGTTTTTTAGTTTCTTCGTTACAAACACAAATCTTTTCTTTTATAATAAAACAAGTGTAGAAAATACCCTTTCAGTCCATTGTGAAAAAAGGCGAGCGAACTTGCCTTTTCGTTGTAGTCCTATTATTAGGTATATGCGAAAGTTTTTGAGCATGGATCTATGGATAGATGGATATCTGTGGCTCTTAAAAAACTACTGAACTGGTTATGATGAAATTTGACAGTGAAATAGCTTATATACATCCGAATAAGGCATGGGCTACTTTTAATTCCGGAACGCGGGCGAAGTCATGGAAAAAAGCTAACTATAATAAATAAGTAGATCTGGGATGTACCCAAAATGCTGCCAATATGATGAAACTAACCTTAAACATTATAGATACAATGCCTTCCTTCTTTCTTCACTAAGTCAATTATTTCGGGCTCAAATAATAAAATAAAACAAATCTCAATTTCCTCGCATTATTTACTTACCGAAATATTAATGAAAAAGATAAAACAATATTCGAGATTACGAAGAATATTTATTGGTTTATGGAAGGCGAATTGGTTCATTTATTTGGTACATATTGCTTCCAGGGTAGACAGGGGTTGATTGATGTAGTGGGACATAGGTAAAGTCGTATCTGCAATCAATCAGAGTTGTCCTTGGCAATGGCAAATTAATTATGTGTTCTTGTTCAATGAATATGTCAGTAATTTTATTGCCGGTCTGGAATATTAATTTTTATAAGAAGAATTTGATAAGAATTTTTGTTATTAAAGTATAAGGTGCAAGGCTTTATACGAAAGAAGTTAAAAAAGGAAAAACCTACTTGTTTAATACGTGGAGACTTTTTGGTCCATTTTTGTGTATGACACGGGGGATCAGTTAGTTTATTTTATTTTATTTTATTTTAGGCTTTTCCGCTGCCAATAAATTTGAAGCGACACCTATCGACCCTATATAGCACTAACAAGCGCCAAAGCTAGCAATCAAAGTTTAAGCTTATAATTAGCGTTTGGACATATACTATGTTTACTATATTGTAATACTTAGCTGTTAGCTTCCCGAACATAATAAAAATAAAATAAAATAAAGTTTTCACAAAAAGAAAGATCGAAAGGGCGAAAGATCTTGTCTTTTCACGATGGAGCATTCCACCTCCTCCACAAATTCTATTTTAAATAATTTATCAGGCGATAGATAGACAGACTAATAAAAAACTACTCCAGATATTATATTGAAGCAAAATGTGGAAGTTGATCTAACTAAATCAATCATTTTTGTCACTCTACTAGTGAGCTACGAGTGACAAATCAATAGGTAGGTACACACAACTCCAGTTCGGTCCGACCGACCCACATGTTGTCTTTGAATATTCATACGGATTCGATGGACCGTCCTTTATTCCGACCCGTGGCGGTATTGCTAACAAAAATAATATCTTTATTTTGGCCACAGACTAACCTTTTGTGCAAATACGAGTAAAAGTTTTATGTAGCAATTTTCAAAAACGAGTTTTATGTACCGACAAATTCGGTTACTCTGGGTTAATCAATAGGCATATTTGGGTACAGTATGTTAGTCTGTCTAAATAGAATTATGTTACAAGCTTCACTGTGATTTAGAAGGCACGCTAAGCTGTTGTTTCAGATTTGATAGTATTTCCCGGTTTCCATGGTTTTAGGTAATTTTCAGTGGGGAAGAAAAGTGGTCTTGCTTTTCCTAATATTATATTTACTGTCATTTTAGAGCTGTTTAGATATGATCATGACTTGAGTACCTAACGTAGAAATAAAAACTACTTACGATATTTTGTATTGTAATGTTGTAGTTTTTATTGCTTCTAGTACCTACCAATATAATTTATAAACACTCTGGAAAAAAAAACAGATTTGCTTATCCAAAAACTTTTTTTTTTCATACTAGTAGGTATTCACAAACAAAATCTTACAATCTTACTGGTTACACACAATTTACACACGGTTATTTAGCCCCAAAGGCTGAGCCTGTTCTATGAGTGCTAAACATCTGTTATGCATACTTAAATAAATATTAAACACACAGACTCGAAGCCAACAGACACGTTCTTGGTACAGCAATATTGTTCTCGAGCGAGAATCTAACCCGTGGCCTACGACTTTGACTGCCCATCTTTAATTTCAATTGTTTCATTTCAGTATTTTATTAGTTTTCTCAAACTACCTCCTCTAGTACCTATAGACAGACAGACAGGGGTTTCAATCCCTGTCCCCGTTCAAATCGCAATCAATTCACACATTCTAATTACACTGTAAGCGAAACACTCGTGATTTCGCAAGTACATCAGGATAGATGCCGGATACGTGTGGCCTGTGTAGTTTCAGAGACATTAATTAAAGAGGCTGCCAGCGCAAGAAGGCGCATCTAAGGGATCAGACACGCTACTTCTGTCCAAAATAACGAGACCCCCAACTTCCTCGCTGAAGCTTTCACTTCCAGCTATTTCGAGGAAAAACTAACATATACAGAGACCAAGTTGCGTTGGTAAATCTGATACACACTTCCAATAGATTAGTTTAATTACAACACGTCTCTTATAAATGAAACAATCTCTGTTACATATTTATTTAATACTTAGACTTTACTATTTTGCCAAAATGTAACTTCATATTGTTTATCTGATGGATATTGGTTTCGTATGCTGCTTCTTATATTAGGTACACACTAGCGACCCCGCCCTCGCTTCGCTTAGCTTTATCTATTTAAATTCATATCTTCTACATCCTGCAAGATATCGAAATAGAAGATTTACCTGCAGAAGTTTAAGTTAGAATTCGTATTTTAATCTCTAAAATTTTCATTGAAGGTGTTTAGCCGTTTATGAGCCTATTTGGGACAAACTTTCAGACAGATAATCATTTTATGTGGGTTTTTGTATCAGTGAAATAATTTTCAGAATCGGACTAAGTAGTTCTAGGGATTATCTCCTACAAACATACTTATTTTTATTTACTAACAACTTTACCTGTTTATTTAATATTATACGTATAAAAATCATAAATACGTGTCATAAAAGTACTATAAGTAATTATAATTATGAAGAATGCTTACTGATGCTATAACAAAGCAGTTTCTTTAACCTCACCTGCCCCGATAGGTTGGATAGTCCACTAAAAATTAAACAGGACGAGTATATTATATTCTGTGAATAAATAAAAAGAAAAAACATGTTATATGACATCGAAAAAATGGTAATAAAGCCTGAATGATATTCGTAAGCGTGCAGACAATGAAGTTTTAAGCGCGTTTCACACGAGGTCGTTGACAAATATCAACCCTCTGTCATCGATCACACTTACTGGACGGAACGGTAAATTGATGAAGCATTTTTGGAATCCTACCCGTGGAATATTGGATGGGAAAATATCGTATACTAAAAAAAATAACGATATCGAGTTGCATTTTTTGATGCGTGGCTTTTGTCACATTGTGAATTTTAGTAAGTCATCGGATAAAATAAGTCGTCGATTGCAAAGTTTTTAAAAAATATATCAAATCTGATATGGAAAATAATACTAAACTGTTAGGTATCTATTTTACTTTTTTCAATCTTCTAGGCCATAATTGTAAATTCAATTATCGAAATATATTATTTTATAGAAGAGTTTTGAGATAATCTTTTCTAAATGATTACTTACATAAATTTTAATTTCGTTACATTCTAATACCTGATTGTAGAGGATTATAAAGACTTGTACTGTTTCCTTTTATAAATTACAAAAAAGGTCTTCACTTCACCTTTTTTGTAACTTATAAATGATAGTGGTTTTGATATTTGTTTTTACCGTAGGTAGGTAGGTACTTAGATTTTGAAAACTTTGGACTGTTCTGTTACAGCTCTTTAAATATATTTCTCTAAAAAATTACATATTCAACTGAACCCCTATAAGACCCCTTTAAAAACTTCTCGAACTACTTATTAGCCACAGAGGCTTTATAAAAATTGTTCAGCTAGTTTAGCAGAAACATGATATTGCTAGCTTGCGGCGGCTTTCCCAATGCAGTTAGTGTACGTACAGCGGCTACTTATTCTACCACTTGACTGCTCTGTGCACTCATGTTGTACTGGTACTTGTGGTGTAACAGGAGATGCTCTGTGCTAATAATATCATTGCGAGCAAAGCACGTGTCTATATATAATTGTGTAGTTACAATGCTTCATTTCCTGCAAATGTGTTAATATTTATATCGACACTTTATATAGATCCCCATAAATACAAATGAATGTATGTAAATATAGACTCACGCCTTAGCTCAGAGGGTTGGTAGAGGTATTTTACAACACTGTAATTTCTAATTTGTTAGGTTATTGCCGGACGAGTACTTTTGACACATGGATCGAATCGATCGTTATCCTCCATCGTCGAGTTAGGTAGGGTCCATGTAAGTTTATTAAAATCTCAGAGTATGACCGAAACCAGGTCTCATTCGTGAGGGGCGGGTTCAATTCGATTCAATTCAATTCTATTAAAATGACATGAAACATTCTTTGACATTTTATTATTACACTTAGGTATTTCTTTTGACTGAACTTTGAAGTTACATTTCAATAATGCTGAGAAATACCAGGGACATTAAATCTTATTTAATTAAAAGTTAAAACCTAAGTCAGGATTCGACTTTAAGAATACCCTTGGGCTTTGTGACTATACTGAGAAGTATTTCTATATTGTTTAATAAATAAATAATGTTTCTTAGAAATAGGGCTGAACCACGCTATGTAGTTTTAAATTCGTAATATCCCAAATTTAGTAATGCATTAGTCTCCCTTCTTTTTGGTAATATTTGGGTTTAGTACAATATGTTATGTACAGTGTGTTTATCTATACTGCAGATGTATAGGTACCTACACCCCGATCCGGCGATAGTATCTCCACAAGTCACGTTTAGGGGTCCAAAACATAAACTGATGAAAAAGTATATTCCCAGAAATAGAATACCTCTGCTTACCCCCTCGGTGATAAGAGGCGTTTATTCCTATTAGTGTCATCGCGAGACTAGTGAGATTTTTCCTAGACGTTCTGCGGGATATATGAAAGCAATTAATTATGATTATTTTGAGGCGGTAAGCGCCAGGGTCAGATACCGTTATAGCCTGTTGTAGAAGAATATAAGTTATTGTCCGTGATACTTACAAAAATACGTATATATTGATCACTAGCTTGACAGCGAATGAAATCATAGCGAGGAAACCCACAGACCGAGAATTATTTCGGACCCCAGTCTGGCGATCGGCTTACTTGTCACGTTTATTTAACCTTAGAAAAATTTACGCTATATATAGTACGCTAATGTCACTTCAGTTTAAATGGTACACAAAAACCTCCCGCGTTCATCGCTCTTTCTTTTAGACTGCTTGAACTTGAATGAAAACTGCTTTGAAATCCGTGGCGTGATTACAGACGCGGAAAGCGGCTTTATCTTATAGTAGC
Source organism: Ethmia dodecea (assembly GCA_963855545.1). Taxonomy (NCBI): domain Eukaryota; kingdom Metazoa; phylum Arthropoda; class Insecta; order Lepidoptera; family Depressariidae; genus Ethmia; species Ethmia dodecea. The sequence continues at coordinate 8,703,371 of OY979450.1, read as the reverse complement.
TGTTTCACGCAGTTTCACGCGCGTATAGTTTCCGTTCCCGTGCCTATGTAACATACTCAGGTATATTCTAGCATTCTAATGGTAAAAGAATATTTTAATTCGGTCCAGTAGTTTTTGAGTTTATTCGTTACAATAATACAAATCCTTCCTCTTTACAATATTCAGATTCATTCTTCGTCCTATTATTTTGGCGTTTGTCATTCAATTAAAAGTCGAACGCAATTGGTCCGATTTCTATAAGACCCTATATTGAAATGAGAAATAAGACGTAATAGGAACATCCTAAAGCACTAGTAATCGTTTCGCTAGCTAGTCCAAAGCTAGTATTATTTAAAGGTTCCCTCATCAGAGAAACGGTGACAGATCTTAGTCCGATTTATCTATTTATTTCCTTGACTTTGTAACTATTTATTCTAGTTCAAAGAGAAATGAAAGTATTTTGTGAAATCCACCAACCCGTGTGTGTGCGCAATGTCCGAAAAACAAAATACCTTGTCTGAAAACTTTAACCATTATCAGGTATAAGGCATAAGTGTATCTTGTTTCCGCGACTTGAAGACTCTTTTGCGCCTATTTTGCGTTATAGTATGAATGACTCTACTCTTGCCATCCCAATGCATAAGTGATTTATTTATTTTATAATGTTTAGAAGGTCGTATGTTTAGATCCCTTTATATAGTTCAGACTGCTAGTGAGAAGTGAATTTCCCGGCTCACACTTAGGCCCGGTTAGGTTTGGTTATCGGCCGGACTCAAAGCAAGACGTACTTATGTGCTAAACCACTGCGGACAGCCTCCCCTATCAGTGGGCCCACCAGTCGCGGCTTACTCGGGCGGGTTACTATGCTTTTAAAGGCGTAGTTTCTAAAGTATACAGGAAACAATTCTACATGATATTAAATAGTATAAGATATAATAAAAATATATAAAAAACCTAACGTATTTAAAATAAGTTTTTAAAAAGAATTATAAACATACAAGAACATAAAAAAATATATATTTATAATTTTAGTTGGAAACATTATTTCCTGCTTAGTTGTTTCGTGGGAGATTATGATCCATTATTCCTCATAATATGTGAAAAAATACCCTTAGCTTAGCAGTACGGGTTGATGATGATAACATTGTTTCCACTACTTATATTTGGCAAATATTATAAATTGATAAAAATATTATCACTTCGTTCCTTTTTTCTATTTCTAATAATATCATCTGATAAGCTGGTATAATATGCATCTCATCACTGCAGAGTTCTTTGGATTCCACGGAAATAGCTTCATAGAAAACTGTGCCTACGACGCGACGTTAAAAAAAAAGGGGGATTTTTATCTTCAAAAAGTGCTTCACATTATCTGATACAAAAAGTATACACAGTGCAGGCAGATACAGGTGTCTATGGAGGTACACATTTTAAGGGATAAAAAGCGATCAAAAATTTTTCGGAATTTATTGATGGTAATATCTTATCTGATTATGAAGGGGACGGCGCGTACGCAGTCCCCACTACCAAAAATAACGCACCCGAGTTATCCACATTAGGGATAATCGCAGGGGTCAACCCTTCCGCAGTGCAATGGAAGAGTCTCGCCCTGGGGGAACCGCCTAACTGATCACGGTTTCCCCTGTGCCAGGTAAGTATGCTTAGAGCCGAGTCGAGCGGCGAGGTCACTCATTGCGGACGACTCTCTATAGCGCGTTTCAGGAATCTAGTAAAAAATGCATAGCGCCATCTAGTTTAATGTTGAGCAACTACATTAAGTACTTAGCTAGCTATTGGTTGTAAAAGTTCATGTTCCCAACTTAAATAATAATTTTATTATAAGAAAAAAGAAAATAGAGACGTTACATAATTTTAAGAAATTTTAATTTATTAAATCTAAGTCAGCTATACTAATAGAAGAAGCAAAGGCAAAAGCACTTACAGCAATTTGACATGGAAAAACGTGGAACACTGAAAGCAGTGGACGAAACAATAGCAGTTTATTTATATTTGCAGCTAAGTCGTGCCGTGAGAGCTTCATTACGGGGACAAAGCCTTTCTGTTTATTAACTCGCACCTGCTTTTATATTATTATAAAGCCAAGAAAAAGTACTAAGAAAATACAGTGGACCCCCAGTAATCCGGCCCCTGTCTAAACCGGCACCCCTTGTAATCCGACATGTCTATAATTATTGAATATTGTTTTGTCAATCTTCGCTAATGTAGATAATGCAAGATTTACTGATACATGATTGATTCCTAATCTAATGTTATTATTTTTTGTAAGTTCTATAACATTTTTGACGTTAATTTTATAATAAAATTGTTTAATTTACTAAATTTATTATACCTACATAATGCAGTACGAGTTTTACTCCAGAGTATAACATATAGAATCTTATCATTGGATCTGTAATTTGTCGGATTATAAGGTACTCTTTTGTTAAAAAATCCGGACTATAGGGGTCTTAAGCAGTACTCTATAATCCGACAAATTCGATAGTTCGACACTGCCTTGCAAAACATTTGTCGGATTACCGCGGGTCCACTGTATTTTGTTTTGTTAACGTAAATGTCTTAAATGCGATGGTGATAATATTCCCAACTGAATTCGCAAGCTTCACCAAAAGGAATGAGTAATCAAATCGCCTTCTACCAGTAGCCGAGGCAAAGTGAATGACGTTTCATTAGGGTACAGTCAATTATCCGGGTAAAACATATGGTTGGCCATATTTTAACTCAAATAACCTTCATTTTGTACTGTTCACCCGTGAAATGGATGAGGAAAAATTTGTTTAATGTTTTAAAAGGAAGCATACTTGTATTATATACGTTACGAAATAACTTGGTGTTAAAATATTAGGTGCCAGAAAAACAGCTCAAATACAATAGTCTAGGCAATGAAGCGGATTTTTGTATGAAGACCCCAACATTCATTCCTCAGTCGATGAAACTTTGCAGGATTGTAGTATAGTATGAGACAATACTTGCATAAAAAAATCCAAAAAAAAAAACCTTACCGAAGTTAGGTATTTTAACTGAAATACTTATTTATTTGATATCTTTGTTGGGAAAAATGCTCAGTCAAAATTTGAGTAGCTCAGGCGAAATATCCAAAAAAATCTCCTGGTAGAAACAACAAAACTCAGACGTATATGTACCTTGCTCGGGAAAATTGCTCAGTCCATTTTTTTAACTGGAATGTCATTTAATGGTCGCTGTGGACTTATAATAGGAAAATCCAAAATAAAAACCTTTTGGCTACATTATTTTTAGAAATTATCAAATTATCAATAAAAAAAAAATTTTTTTTTAGTATAAAAACCTAACTTCGGTTAGGTTTTTTTTTTGGATTTTTTTATGCAAGTATTGTCTCATACTATACTACAATCCTGCAAAGTTTCATCGACTGAGGAATCAATGTTGGGGTCCACTACCTTTATTGCCTAGACTACAAACAGATTTGTGCTATTTAAATCTCATTGCAAAAATCCTACTTATATTATAAACGGGAATGTTTTTATCTATGAATGTATGGATATTTGTTCCTCTTTTACGCAAAAACTACTGAACGGATTTTGATGAAACTTTACAGTTATATAACTTACACATCAGAATAACACATGGGCTATATTTTGTCCCCGTATTCCCACGGGAATTGGAACTACGTGGGTAAAACCGCAGGGCGCTCTGCTAGTAAAATCATAATTAAGTGTTTTTTTATTTAATCGTCATGCTTGCCAGTACGATTATCCTAAAAATGAAGTTGGCACATTGACATGAAATTAGTAAATCATGAAAAGATCATAAACCTAGTAGGTTCATGGTATTAATTAATTTTCAGGGGGCTAGCGGAAAAGTTCGAATCTTAAAATAAAAACCACGCTAGGCGACAAAATGCACTTTTGCACTCAGATTTCGAATGACAAACAGACTCTATTGTGATCTATTAGAATCTGTTATTTTTTACTGGTGCAATAAATAATGTCATTATTCAGTCAATTTATTAAATCGTTTCTCTAACCAAATTTAGGCATATATGGTACATTTATTTATATACTATATTTTAATTAATCTCATTTCAAAATATTCAGCTAAGCACCCACCCGCGCTTCACCTAAAGACGTCTAATTAATAATGAAGGGAGGGAACTTTTTGCAGCAGTCACCGTGATCCAGTTTTATGAAATCAATTAAGCAATTTTTAACATCAAAGCGTGCCATATCCTTCACTTAACTTCAAAAGGAAGCTGAGAAAGATTTCCGGCTACATTGAAAAAAATCCCAGCGTCAACATGGTAGAAAATTATTAGGTACAAAATGCATGGTGGGTCAATATGACCAGGATTTTTAATAGCACCTAATTTATACCTTTTGAAGGAATTTAACGAAATGATTTAATGCGATGAATATTTCCCAAATTATTATATTCTGTTTAAATCCAATAGAGTAATATTCGGAAATTATAAAAATATTTACGAAAATACTATAAAATCCAAAACAAAATATATGAAAATGATTTTATTTTCTGTAGGTAATTAAAAATTACACAAAAAATCGTATTATGGTACCTATGTAATTCGATAACTATCACTTCTCGTAGCGTAGTTTAGCTACAAGGTACAAGTTACCAACAATTGGCATGACATGCCAGCGTTGATTAACACTGAAATAAATGAATGGTTTCGTTGTGAAGTATAAGATTTAATCTTTAAATCAATGCCATAATTGGTTCGGTATTTTCGAAGGTATCGAGCTTAATTTCAAGGAAACCCGGAAAACACTAAGGAAAGTTACGGTAAGGCATAAGCAAAATTAATGTGAGTTGGGACGATCGTCATTTTAGAGACCGTCAAGTCTCACTATGGAATTGAGATGTTCTGATAATGCCTTTGAGTATTAAACCAACAGGAGACGTCACGCGCACTAGTTTCTTTGCAAAAAAGTCTGCCAATTTCTACGGGGGGGACGAGGAAACTCACACAAATAATGTTTAAACAAACGCATTTATTGACAAAACAATTAAACACTAGCTTGAACTAGATGCACACAAATACATTCAGCAATACGAGCACTCCGTGAACTCAAAAAATACTATTTGTATATAACAGGTATGATCGTTGACCGACACTTTTTTTATGGTATGCGGTAAATTGTACCTACCCGCATGGCATAGATCTAGAATATGATAGATTTTTACCAATATAATCTTTTTTTACCATCGGAAGCATAAACCTAAAAAAAATTACCTACATCTATGATGGAAAGCATATTTTTGTTAAAATCTTTTTAGGTAAAATAAGATTCCTTTGATGTTTTTATAAAACTGACATCACCCACTACATTTTACATCAGGCGGCGTCAAGTGGGTATGGGACTTGGGTGTCATACCTAATGGGGAATCTTAAGTGTGACAAGTTAACTCAATATTCTATAAAGGGAGTATTTACAAAATTGTTTTATATATAATAATATATAATCTAATTATATGTATTGTTCTCTAAAATATGTTAAAACGATTAATTCAAAAATACATAAAAAAGTATTTATGTAAGAGAACATCATTAAACATTGGCAGCCCCATGGCATACTGTCATCATGATGTCTCGTCTGTCATGTCTGTGGTTGTTAACATTACAATTTACAGTTTTCTTTTCTTCATTATTGCATTGAGTTGAGGCGTGGTTGAGTCTTTGTTCCTCCGCATTAGTGTTGACGTGCTTGCTATAGTGCTAGCGAAGTATTCGTGAGATAGAGACTTGAGGAGATAGAAAAGGTGTTTGTGTTTTGTTTGTCGTTGTGGCTGATAACATCAGAAGAAAATGTTTGAAATGTGGGCTAAAGCCGAAGGAAGATTCGGACATCAAAGCTTACAGATTTCTTAACCCCGGAGCTACAAATATATTGAGGTAAGTACCAATATTTACACATTATTTTTGTACGTATCCTAGCAGCGCCACACTACTCTGGGTACGAAGTAGTCTTGAATTTCGTACCCTCGCGGTTTAGCAGATATGGGGGGGGGGGGGTTTGGTGGTTTTGCCAAAATGACGTCTTTACAGCAGCACCAAAACCTGTATCCGTAAATAAAGGTCATTTTTTTTTTCATAGTATATAACTTCACCAACATTTAGTACTCGTGAGGACGTTAGTACGTAATGTTTCAATCTTTATGGACGAGTTTATTATGCCTTGTTATTAGGCTATTGGCATTTCTAAGTGTAATTTTAATTACCTACAGAAATAAAAACATTTTCATTTCATTTTACTTTACTAAATCAGATGACATGTCTAGTAACTATAGTACAGTCTCAGCCTATACTTTTGGATGAAAATAACCATTTGCCTGAATGTAGCCCTCATTTTTCTCAAAACCACTGCATATAGATCTGTAATTATTATTTTAATCATAATTATTTTTTTAGGACCCCAGATATTGAGCAATTCTATATAACTGTGACTGGAACAATAATGAACAAGAATACTGTGGAAGAATTTAAAACTATTGACAAAGCAGCTTTTTTAAACTCCGTTGGAGAAGTGATATGGGCTAATATTAAGAAAAAGACCTGGATCACCAATCCTGTATTGAATTTTATTGTACTGGCATTTGCTGTAAGTTGATGAAGTAATTTAAAAATAAGTTTTTAGTATGTCATCGACATCATCGACAACCCGTAACAGCCCACTGCTGAGCTAAGGGTCTTTCCTCATACTGAGGAAGTATATGGGCTATAATCTCCCACGCAAGCCCACCGCGGATTGGGAGATTGTGTTAGGCTAGTGGCCACCTAACTGCCGGAATTTTTCAAGCCACCCAAAGGTATCCAACATGGCTTAACGACTTCCATTGTTCGTAAACAACGAAAACCGGGACCAACACTTTAACGTGCCTTCCGAAACACGGAAGCGCTCGTGATATAAGTGCCACTAGGCGGTCACCCATTCACTGACTGACCGTGCCCAACATTGCTTAACTACTTTTGTATGTACCTTCTTTGATTTATTGAAGCCAATGACATTTTATCGATAGATAAATTATGATTGTATTATAATATGCTAGAAGCGATATCTAGTGGATAATTTTCTTTGAAACTATTTCGTACCCGAGCATCTTAATATGTTGCAAACATATTTTAGAAATATGATGTACCTACTTTAAAAGATGTATATATTTAAGTCCACGAAGAATTTAGTGTGAGTTCTACTCCCTTCCTAAAAGTACAAAATAGTACGAAATCGTCGTGTAGCCTAAATACAGAAATATGCTATATATCATTTTGGCATCGCCACCAAACTCTACATCTGCTAAACGGCGAGGGTACAAAATTCAAGACTATTTCGTACCCAGAGTAGTGTGGCGCTGCTAGGATGATACATACATTATTCTTATGTCAATTTTGTCGTAAAATGTTTGTAAGAATGCTTTAATTTGTTTTCAGCTATGAATCTTGGGCCAAGTTTTTTTCCCGGATCTGGGGGCACTGCCGTGCCCCCGCCAAGTCGAGCAAACAGCGGCACGGCCGTACCATCCTTTTCTCGAAGCAATTCACGCACTTTTCGATCCCCTATAACTTTGTTGTGGATAAACCTAGAAGCCTGAATTTTCAGTAACCAAGCATGCATTTTATAAACACAGTACTAGATGTCGCGCGGTGCGCGAGGCCGCAAACGGCCACGCGTGTCTCGGTGGGGTCTTATTTTGACAGAAAAATAGAGTCGTATTTTGGGCAGCCATCTTGTTTTAGCCATTTTAGATAATTTACTATGTGAAAATGGTAAATTTTAAGTATAAGTCGAAAAATAATAAACTTTTGTAAAATATTTCTTTTCATAGCAATACTGCTTACTGAGACCCACAATCGCTCCATACAACCCAACTTTCCAAAGTGTTGCCAACTTGCCTAAAAATACCGATAAAAATTATAAAAACCCAATTTTTTCAGTAAAGAGAGAATACCGGAGCGGCCATCTTGTTTTTCCAGTTTTTCGGATTTTTCTGGTAAACTACAGGATATGACCTATGCAATGACACTAATCACGTCTCTATAGCATATTGGCATCTGGGAGATCAATTCGGGTCTTTTGAGGTCTACCCTAAAAACTCAATCGGCCATAACTTTCAGTGTTGCCAGGTGAAATTCAAAAAACCTACAAAAGGTCATAGAGAGAGATAAAATGTACCGTTGACTGCGACTTGTTTTTGCAAAATGGTAAAATTTTGAGTTTTGACATTTGGCGTTAAAAGTAAAAAAATACCCATAATTTTGGGGAAATTATTAAACATGGCAACACTCCGTAATAAGAACTCTAACCCCGCTATACAAGACAACTCGCTCAGGTGTCGCCATCTTGCAGAAAATCGACATTCAAAATCTGGTAATATTCATCTTTTTCTTTGGGAGCCAATCACAGGGCGGCCATCTTGGATTTTCAGTTTTTCGGATTTTTCTGGTAAACTAAGGGATGTGCCTAAAAAGATGACGTGCCATTTGTAACCGCACGATGTCGGCAACCATGCGACTAATTCGGGTCAAGTGGGGTCTACAATAGCCTAAACTTTGAAACATTACTTCGCGGCCGCCATTTTGTTTTTTCAACTTTTTAAATAATATTCTTAAATCATCCAAAAAGTTTAACCGATTCTAAAAATTTGAACCGAATCGGCCGGAAAACAAAAGAGATACGATTGGCAAGCCCGGCCGCCATTTTGTTTTTTTGAAAAGTCGGAATTTTCCCTGGGTCACCCCGCCATCTTGAACACTTTTTCCCTACAAGACTTTTCTCCAAAACGACTCCTTCTTGGAGAACAATTATGTCAATCAGTCAGTGAGTGAGTGAGTGAGTGGTAGTCGAGCTTTATATATTATAACTAGTTGTCGCGCGGTGCGCGAGGCCGCAAGCGGCCACGCGTGTCTCTGTGGGGTCGTATTTTGACAGAAAAATAAAGTCGAACTTTGGGCGCCCATCTTGTTTTAGCCATTTTTTAGTACAAGTCAAAAAATAATAAAATTTTATTAAATATTACTTTTCATGGCAACACTGTTTACTGAGACCCACAATCTCTCCATACAAGTCAACTTTCCAAAGTGTTGCCAACTGGCTAAAAAATGCCGATTCAGATTAAGAAAATTAAAATTTTTCAGTAAAACAAAAATTACGGGGCGGCCATCTTGTTTTTTCTATTTTTCGGGATTTTCTAGTAAACGACAGGATATACCCTATGCGATGACACCAAACACATCCCTGTAGCATATCGGCATCTGGGAGATCAATTCGGGTCTTTTGAGGTCTACTCTAAAAATTAAATCAACCATAACTTTCAGTGTTGCCAGGCGAAAATGAAAAAACCTACAAAACGTCATAGGGAGAGATAAAATGTTTCACTGACTGTCACTTGTTTTTGCAAAATGGTAAAATTTAGAGTTTTGACATTTAGCGTTAAAAGTAAAAAAAAACGCCAAATTCTGGGAAAATTCTTAAACACGGCAACACTACGTAGCAAGACCTTCAACCCCGCTATACAGACCAACTCGCTCACGTGTTGCCATCTTGCCGAAAATCGACATTCAAAATCTGGTAAAATCCATCCCTTTCTTTGAGAGCAAATCACATGTCGGCCATCTTGGTTTTTCAAATTTTCGGGATTTTCTGGTAAACTACAGGATATGACCTATGCGATGACATCAAACACATCCCTGTAGCATATTGGCATCTGGGAGATCAATTCGGGTCAAGTGGGGTCTAAAACCACTCCAACTTTGAAACACTACTACGCGGCCGCCATTTTGTTTTTTCAACTTTTTTAACTATTTTCGTAAATCATTTAAACATTTCTACAGATTCCAAAAATTTCAACCGGATCGGCCGGAAAACAAAAGAGATACGATAGGCAAGCCTGGCCGCCATTTTGTTTTTTTGAAAAGTCGGAATTTTCCCGGGGTCACCCCGCCATCTTGAACACTTTTCTCATACATGACTTGTCTCCAAAACGACTCCTTCTGGGAGAACAATTATGTCAATGAGTCAGTCAGTCAGTGAGTGAGTGAGTGGTAGTCGAGCTTTATATATTTTATATTTCAAAATTCATCCAATTTGAACCAGTAGTTTTAAAATTATAAATATTCAAAGTTTCCTAATTTTGTCACTCACTGACTGACTGACTGACTCACTGACCGATCATCAAAACTCTAAGGCACTTCTAGCAGTCGTAGAAGCTTCAAATTTAGAATACAATTAGGGTTTAGTGTATAAATCAAGGAAAAACTCAAATAATTTGCAATTTCGGTCTAGGTTTCTAGATACACTAACTACATAAATAACTTTGTAATCCCATAATAATTGTATATGATTACAAAATTAGATGTTCAAGTGAAATCTTGCAACTCAATTTTGAAGCAGATATTTTCAACCGATTGAGCTGAAATTTGGTATACTTATGTAAGTTTGGTCACAATGCAATATTATGGTACCATCAAGCTGATCTGATGATGGTTTAAGGAGGTGGATATCGCAACTCCTCAATGACTACTCGTAAACCACTCGAGTTCGGGCTCGAATGATTCGTCTTGACAAATACTTTGGTGCTAGATTGTAACCAGGGTCTGATGATGGAGCTGGAAAATGGCCATGAGAACTCGGTAATTAAATGACATAACCCCATGGGACCGTGGGGGCCTTCAGATGACCAGAGGGCTGGCAGCTATCTCAGTCAAAGGATCAACCTAGATATCCAGAGAGGGAATGCAGCCAGTCTTCTGGGCACTGTCCTACATGGTTCCTCTTTAGATTTCGGTTATCTAAACTTACCAAATCCTTGACCAACATGCATGGGATTAACCGACTCGACGCTATGTAAGGCTATTAATTATAATTATTATTGTAAACCATATTTATTAGTAAGACATGAGATTAAAAAGAGCTGCCTTGAGTTGCTTGCTGGCTCTTCTCGGGGTACTGCATTTGGAACCAGCAACTCGTCGGTGGAGATGGGCTGCTGTTTACATTTAGCCAGTCTTCATGGAAGAGTTTAGAGTGCCTTATTTTTAAAAACTATTGACTTTTCTAAGTGTAAATTCAATACCACCTACTGACAATAAACGCCTTTGACTTTCGAGGACATTTTTTTATCTGTAATTACTGTAAATGAATATGTATATTTTCTTTGTAAATGAATGTATATTTTTTTTGTTAATGAATGTATTTTTCTTTGTAAATGAATGTATATTTTCTTGGTAAATGAATGTATATTTTCTTTGTAAATGAATGTATATTTTCTTGGTAAATAAATGTTATATTTTAGTAAAACAATACCTAAGAAAGTTTTTTTTTTAGCTAAATCAAGTTTTTTAATCTTGTGTTTAAATGTATATTTAGAGCCTGTCCATATACTTCTCCGGGGTATTATTCATATCATATTCTGAGAAGTTATTTAGGTAAAACTTCAATAGAATATAATATGAATAGTACCCCGGGAGAAGTATATGAATAGGCTCTGAATATACATTTTAACATTCCACTATAAAATTCAAATATCCCGCCATACGGTGATACGTCAGTGGTTTTTAGGGTCATCACAGAGATCGCGCTGTAGGTCGAGTTTTGTCGCCATATTTTTGTATGAGGTTGGCATTCTTCTCCGCTAGAAGTAAAAGTGTTCTGTGTTTTACATCAACATTATTTTTGTTTATTTAATTATTTTGTTGTAAGACTTAATTACCTAGTTTTCGTAGGAGAAAACCGAGGAAACATTGTAATTGTGTTATATTCATTCAAAATAATAAACGAACAGATACAGAGATGGAGAATAATGGAGCAATATTTGAAGACAGTGAAATCAATATCATCCTAGGGTTCATTTTGGATGTATACGGTAAGAGAATGATATCCAATTACTTACCCATCAAGTAAAGTAAAGACAGAATGAGGTTATAATCGTCCTGCTCCGACCGTTGTTATCGAATAATTGACTAGAATTAGATTATTTGTGTCCAGTAAAAACATAAGGTGTATTACCTGTATATATTAACCAATTTTCATAAATCTGTCATCGTGAGGAAACCTGCAGGTCCCAGAATTAATTCTGAGACATGTGTAAACAGACCCGGTCCGGGCGATTGGCTCACCACATATCACGTTTAGGGGTCGAATATTCTCTTGAAATACGGTATATCCAGTAATGGAATACCTCTGCCTAACCCCTCGGGGATAAAAGGCGTGAGGTTATTTATTTTATTTATTTATCATATAAACCATAAAATCATTGGAACAGCCGTTGGTAAGCGCTACTAAAAATGCTCGTAGCATCTAAAACTGACAGTTAGCTAGCATAAACAACATAAAAGTTGTGCAACATTATTATAACACGTGATTTGGTCCGGCGACCGGCGCGGGCGGCGCAGCGGAAGGTGCCGGCGCGCGCGAAGACGCGTCACTTCCGCCGGAAGCGACCGCCGCGCCACCGGACGCGGCCGACGTGCGCCCACCCTTGCACTGCAGTGATGGCGGTGAGTGCAGACACGATACTGCTTTTATACCTACCACTAATATTGTACCTGCTAATTCCATATTGAAAAGGGCAATAGGGTAGTAGGCTATTCAATTTAAATTAAGAGTAATCATTCTTTAAAATGATTATCCCAAAACCATTAAAAATATACTTATTCTGATTTTCAATTAACAATAATGTCAAAACAAATTTTGAAATAATAATAATAATAAATTGTGGGACACACGGTTATTGAGACCCAAACTAGGCAGAGCCTGTACTATGGCTACTAAACAACTGATAAACATACTTAAATAAATATTAAACACCAGACACGAAGCCAACAGACATGTACATAAACACGTATGATGGCCCCGAGATGGGTATGAAACCCGCGGCCTCCGTCTCAGAAGGCAGGATCACTACCAACTGAGCCAACAGGCCCGTTATAAATAAACAGTGATAGACCAGTGGTTAAAAAAACCCCTTCTTATTCGTGAGGCTTGCGTTCTAATCATTGCATGTACCAATGAGTTTTTCAAAAAGCTTACGTAAATAAGTATTTACGGTGAAGGAAAACACCGTGGGGAAATTTAGAGGTCCGAGAATTAATTCTGAGACATGTGTAAGAGCAACCCGGTCCGGAGATGGGCTCACCACCTATCACGTGTAGGGGTCATAAGAGTATGCCGGTTGTATTTGTTTAAATAATAAAATTATTCAAAAAGTGAACCAACTGAGTAGGTACTAAAAATTTGTCGTGATAGGTACTAATAGTACGTTTTCGTATTCTTAGTCGTTGTCATTTCGAATAATGTGATGCCTATATAGGTATATACATTTGAACATAATATATCTTATGAGGATAAAACGTTATGTTCGAATAAACAGGATACTTATTATTTACTATACTATTTATGGAAAATCCAGTCTCACATAAATGTTTTTGTCAATACCATGTGCGTAAACAAAAAATGAGGAAATGAATTTTTAAATTTAAGTTTTAATTATAAAATAATTAAACATTTTTCCAGTTAAGCCTCTTATTCTGACAATGAGGGAATTAGTATTTATTGGATGCATGTATTGTCCGTAGGACGCTGGGGCTTGACTGGGTACCACAATATGTTTTAATACAAACATTGACAAACTATAGTCAGAAATACGCTCACAACCCTTAATAGGTTGTACAGTCTCTCGACAACTTAGTCTATGAGAGCTGAGTCCATCTAATTCCAGGGCAAGTTAGCGATTTATTATCGACTTCAACCCTGATATGTTGCCGGACGCGATAGTTTATAGTTTTCGCAACTATCGTTCGGTCTCTACTGTAAGGAACATGAGAAAACAGTCCGAACTATGATTTTAATATGGTATGTATTTTTGCTTTTGTGATTATAGACGTTACTGTATATACAATATGTAACAGATTATGGGTAATTCCTAAAAAATGGTTGGTTAAGTATCGACTACTTAAACGATTTTAGCTATTTTTAATATAATTATGTTAAATTTTTCCGAAAAAAATCATGTATATTCGAATTTGAATTGCGCTTATTCTGTTACGCGTTTTATATATTGTGTACTGGAATAGTAGTAAATTGTGTCGTAAGGGAGCAAAACGATATTTTTACGGCAAGGGCGTTTTTTTAAATCACGAACATAGTGAATGATTCTTAGTGGGGGATTCTGTAGAATCATGAACGAAGTGAGCGGCTTAAAGTAGCCCAAGGTAAAAATATTTTTCGTACCATATAGATGGTACGAATAGTCGAAAAGTGACGTTTTGATCCTCAATAACAGTTGCTCCCTGTTATTGAGGAGCAAAACGTCACTTTTTATTCACGTTTCGAATAGATGGTATGAAAAATATTTTTACCTTGGGCTACTTTAAGCCGCTCACTTCGTTCATGATTCTACAGAATCCCCCACTGAGAATCATTCACTATGTTCGTGATTTAAAAAAACGCCGTCGCCGTAAAAATATAGTTTTGGTCCCTTATGACACAATCTACTATTTGCGACCGAATGATCCACTCTGCTTTTCATCCCTTTCTTAGAGAAAAAAACGACGAAAGCGCATGCATTGCCACAGCGATTTTTTTCTGACAGTGTGGCACAACCATCGAACGCCATTCAGTTCAGCTATGTCAGCTTATTGCGGCGAAAAATGGAACTAATGTTTTGAAGACTACAGTGCAAGTGGCGCCAACCTTAGATGCAAACTTATTTTGCTTATCTTTTTGGTTAAGAATGTTGAAAAATATTCTTAATTCCAAATTCAAAACACTTTTATTCGCACTTATTAAAACCCTATCGGAAAAGACTTACTTTGCTCCCTTTTATTGAAGAACAAAACGTCACTTTCCGAATAGATGGGATGAAATTATCTATATTATGTACATCGATCTTTATAACAACAATAGAAGTCAAAACAAGTGGGTCAGTAAGGGGACGAAGTCACGGGCAAATCTAGTTGACAATAAACCTTCTATCTAAGTAATAAAAGTGATGCTGGCTGAATGAAAGATAATGAAATGGTGAAAAGAAGGATATCCGAAAATGGAATACATCTGCCAACTCCTTTGGTGATAAGTGTATATTTATATTTATGAAAGTAATAGAAATATTTGTTATGTATTTGCGTGAGTGCGCAGCATAACATGACTTTAAGTTTTTATTGCCATAATTTTTACTCTCCTTGTTTAACCGTGAAAACGTAATGCAGGATTTTCTGCTACGCTATTTCTGCATATGGTTTATTCGCGGTATAACATGAAAAGTGCCCATTCACGTTCTTCTATGGAAAATAAATAAACCGTAAAGCTGAAATTATTTCAACTCTTAAAACGGAGGTAGCCAGCAATGAGTCGGCAACTTTAAGGGATATTTGTACAATAGTTTCAGGCTAGGGTTTTTTTTTGTGCTTATCGATAAATCTATTCATTTTTTATTTTCGTGCATTATATCTCTTGTCAACACAATGGCTAGGCATAAGTGGAGGGAGGAAAAGAGGCCTTTTCTCAGCAGTGGGACAAAATCTAGGCCAATAAAAATATCTATATAATAATATGATTGTTGAACTTCACTTTCGTCGTCATTCAGTCTAAAATTCGCTCTAAACACGGCGAGTTTAGTGTGAAAGCAGATATAAAAGATTTTCATGTCTGTTTATATTACTAGGTATATGTATTTACGGCTCGTTATAGTCTTCAAGCCCGGAACGCAATTCGAGGACAGTCAAGAAGAGATGCCACTATAAAAGGCTAATAAAGCTGTCTCCTTCTAACTGTGCTCAAGCGTTCTATTCCTGCAATCCTCGCTTAAATCTACTCCCATATTCGCACCGATAGTTTCCAGACGTTCCGAACCTAACAAATATACGACCACAAACCTTGCAACATAAAACACCGCATCATGGGAACATGTGAGTGCGGACTGGTGGGCTCTCATTAAAATTTCCCGCACATAAAAACGCGGCGCACCATCAAGTTTATAAAGCAAAAAAACGGTCGACAATTTATTCGGGGCCGGGTTGGGCATCACTAATCGGCGTCATCAATCAGCCCGCTGGCTCGCGATCGGATCAACTGACGGACACTCCCTTCCCCCCACTCCTGTAGAACACCCATATATTCTGTTTTTACCAAAAAGTCCAGATACGCCAATAGCATTTTTTTATACATTACTTCTTCTAAGAATCGTTTGTTTTATAATAAGAAACGTGCAGACAGTGCACCAGTGCACCAGAAGGAGCTCAGAGTTCTTTGGGTGTATATATATGTGAGTCTATATTTATGAATGAATAAATAAAATATGTATTACGTTATTCCATAGATCGATTAAATAATATTGATGGTAGTACTTAAGCTTAAATGGATGATTTGATTTATTGTCTATCTTATATAGCAATCAAAATGTATCTACTACTAACAGAAGATTCACATACGTTATACCTTATTTGGTATTTTTATTACATTATGTTCATGTTTGTTGACAAAAAATAATGAAAGCTGGTCATCCTATTGTGCGGTAATGCCGGCATGGCAGTTAATACTTCGTGTAATTGGCGATTACAGATTGAAACTGAAAATTAAATGAGCTTGATCTGCTTCAGATGTAAGTATAATGGATAAGGTAGGCCTTAATTATTTAGGTGTCAGGTGGCTTCCCATATTATTGATTGTAATAATTTTTTTTTATAACATTATACCTATTTGCATTGCATTAAAATGCAAGATATGAGCTTGGACATTTACAAAACATTATTTTTAATAAACAAACACTGTCGTTGCATTTTGTTACTCGCTTCGTAGCGCAGAGCTTAGCGGCGTAGCTCGTAGCTGCTTCAAAGTGTGATAAAAAATACCACCTTACAAAGTCATGAGGGCAAACTATTTACCTATCGGAGACCTAAGAAGCTTTTGTTGTCACATAGCTTAGCGACCCTTCAAAACAAACAAGCCATCATAAAATAGCGTACGTGAAAATAGAGCGGGAGAAGCTATGAAGCTATCCAACCAATTCCATCGGATTAAACAAAGAATACTTGAAATTTCATCCGCATAATATTTTGACAGAGCCGTGTTTACCCCAGTCGGTGGCTTGCCCCTTATGTTTTCTGTGACAACAGTAGATCCCAAAGGGTTGAGTTACTATGAACGGCCCTGAAATATTGTGCGTGTGGTGAAATTTATGTCGTTTAGATAGGGTTCAAATCAATTTTATGCGAAACAATCCTGTGTCAGCCGGCCTTCGCGGCGCTGACGCGGGTAATGTTTGCGCCTTCCGCAGAATTGATTTACCCACATCCGTAAATGTCATGGTTTTTTGGTTCACATTTTGTAGGCATTGGTATATTGTGTATGAATTTTGAATAAAACGAAATGGGTTTTGCTATGATGTTCCACGGCTTAGGATAAAGTACGGTTATATACCTAATAATAATTAAGTTATATTGCTTGAAAGACTCAAGAGATTGATTAGAGGTTAGACAAAAGTACATACCGTGGAGCTAAATTTCAGTTAGGAAAACTTGCAATTAAGCCATGATAAGTTTATGAGTAGACTGCTGCCTTATCCCAATTTTTAACAAACATGTGTGCCTTTTCTGCCAAAATGGATAATTAATATATTCGGATAGATAATTCAAATGATTTTTTATGTCAATCAAATCAAAAGTTCTTAGCATAAAAGAAAAGGAATAATAAATATTTATTTCCAAAAAAAATTATGTTAAATAGAAATAATCAAATCTAATATTTTTTGTTTCAGAAAAAGCAATTTTGTCGAGTTACATATCACTGATGCGACAGTATAAGGAATTCGTTGCCAAAGTAGCTGAAGTCAAAGCTTAAAAAACATGTTATAATATTAGTTAATTTTCAATAAAAAACAATTCATGCATGTTTTCATTTATTTTGAAGATAGAATGACACAGAAGGCTCAGTCAAAGAGACTGGCAATGCTCAGACTAAATCTAAAAGTTTTATTGTGTCTACATGTTGCGGTTTGACGAAAGTTAATTAATCAAACAAAATAGCATAATTTAAGATTTTTGAAATTATATTCATAAACTTACTAGCGGATGCTTTTTTAAGGTTCCGTACCCAAAGGGTAAAACAGGACCCTATAACTAAGACCACGCTGTCCGTCTCTCTGTCTGTCCGTCTGTCATCAGGCTGTATCTCATGAACCATGATAGTAAACGTTTAAAATTTTCCCAGATGATGTATTTCTGTTGCCGCTATGACATTGTTGTAAGTAGGTACTAAAAACAATAAAATTAATATTTAAGGGGGCTCCCATACAACAAACGACATTTTTAAACTATAATAATGGTACGGTCGAGTCGAACTCGCACTTGGTCGGTTTTTTACATATATTTCATAAAACCAATGGATTTTACAATGACACTCATACTTAGCTAGGCTTGTCAAATAGAATAACACACAAATATTAGATTTAAATTACGAAATAGATTTACAAAAGGGTACGGCTATTTAAATTACTCTTTTTTATAATTTGAAAGAATTAAGATATACTCGTAGATTCCAAAATTAAACCAAAACAGGCTAGTAGTACTTCCTCCGTTCATTCTTGAATACATTTATATCCTCATTAAAGTGCCATTTCAAGGCGTTAATATCACGGGAGATAGGAATGTCCAAATATTATCAAGCTGAAGTTTATGAGCCGACGCGGAATCATTTGATGGACGACGGTTCTTCTTGTTTCCACTAACTGAAACATTCATAAAATAGGGTGCTTTACTCAATGAGGCTATCACGTACGAATTCGCCACTAGAGGCGCCAATGTAGTGTGAGGTCTCCGAAGTATCAAATGTCACTTTGTGGATGTACCTACTATGCGGGTTTATAACATTTCCACTTAGAATAATGTTGTGAATATTTTGCAATACCTGAGATTTATTATAGCAAATATGAGTTATGGGTCATAACAATGAATGTCAGTGCTTTAAAAGTAGAGTTTCTTTTTTTTTGGACAAAACGAGACTACTCCACACTGCGGCATGCTCGATATTGTTTCAGTACGGGTTGAAAGCACCAAATACGATTTAAATAAATATAAACTTAGTTTTCATGCTTGTAGTAACAAACTTTGACAGCCATTGACAGCTATAGGTACTCCAGCACCTTACTCGACAGTGGCGCCAACTGGTGAGAACAAAAACGTTAGCCCTCATTCTGTACTGCTCACGGCCATTCATAAGGATTTCTGGAAAAACTTGAAATTTTCGATGCGATTCCTGGTACAATTTATTCCAAATACTCTCTTATATTATATCAAATGTATAGAACTATTTTCATATGAATACCAGTAAAGGGTGTACTTACTACGCCAGTAATCACTAATGCAAGTAAGTAACACCAATAAAAATGTGCAACAAGTGACACAATGATAAAAATAAAAAACCGGCCAAGTGCGAGTCGGACTCGCGCACCGAGGGTTCCGTACAACCTTGCAAATTTATGGTTTTCGTAATTTTTCCTTTATCTATGCTATAAGACGTTGCTTCGTACCAAATTTCAAGATTCTGAGTTCACGGGAAGCACCCTGTAGGTTTTGATTCCCTTGCAAGTGTCGAAAATTTGCGGCATAAACGGCTGTATCTTTTGATTACGTTGGCTTAGAAGTTTGATTTTTTCACAGCTTCAAGGGACAGTAGACCTGAGTAATTGATATAAATTTCAGCTTCATACCTCCACGCGTTCCTGAGAAAAAGGGTCTTGACAGACGGACGGACGGACGGACAGACGGACAACAAAGTGATCCTATAAGGGTTCCGTTTTTTCCTTTTGAGGTACGGAACCCTAAAAAGTACAATGGGCGGTCTTATCGCTTTAAGTGATTTCTTTCAGACAATCTTAGGATGGATGTAACCGAGATAAACAGATGAAGGCAGGTGGTGCACTAATGTATCCCTTTTTAATATTAATAAATGCAATCTGTCTGTATGTTTTTATTTGCTTAACTGGTGTCGGATCTTGATGAAATTTGGCTGGACGATAGTTTACTCTAAACTAATACCTACATATTAATAGCCCATCCCTGTCCTTACTTACTATGAAAAGTCTGGTAGAAATCTTTTAATTCTTGTCATCGTCTCATTCAAAGATGCGCTGACAAGTCTAACTCTTATGTCAATCCCATAGATTTGTCATTCTGTCCGACTCGCATTTACATTACCTATAGACACTTAATTAGGACCTCCGATTTTGCTATATATATATATATATATATATTGTTGCAGTCCACGCGAAAAGACCCGCGGGCGTACTCGTAGCTAGTTGACTATCAAAGCGAGAGTACACCTAAAGGCGAGTCAAGTTATACGAGGGAGGAAATGACACGGCTGAAATGTCGGAATCGTCTTCTCCGAATTTGACGGTCGATTCAGATATTTTCGCAAAGCGCACTGTTTGCTAATACGAGGGCTATACGTTTGTGGATTGATCGCCTTTTGAGAGGAAATCGTTCGACTTTTAGTAAAAAGCCGTGTTTTCTGATGTAGCTTTTTGATTGAGCAACGTTTTATAGAAAGACAATACAATCAGTAATGACTTGGATGTACCGAGTTTTCAACAGTATTAAGGATTAGTTAGATAATAATGCAATTATATGAAAAGAGTTTTAAAGGAAAACATAAATTAAAACAACGGCCAAACCATCAAGTAGCTACATGTAAAGTAACTTAAAAGCATGTAGAGAGGTAAGAAAATTGAAGGGTGAGTCGGTACCTAAGTGTAAAAAATGTTAACGAAAGGGTCACTTAATATACATTTTCACTATACTTATAACAGTACGTCAAACAATAGGATTGAATAACGATTCTTATCAAAGAAAGTATCTGTAATTGCCCCCATTTCGGGGTCAGGTGGGCATTTGTTGGAATTGAAAAGGTCTCGTCCTTTATTCTCTCCTCCTTGATTTTACGCCGCAGAACAAAGACGGGCCCTAAATAAGACCTTCAGATTCCACTTTGTTGTCCTATGAGGAGATTAGTTATATATCGTATACGAACATATATGTTTACACGCAAAAGGCTCGGGAAGGTCGCTGTAGTGAGGCACAGTGGAATTCTCATAATGTACAATTTATGGTAGGTACAAAATCTAGGTCAGGTATACTGTTTTTATCTTCTTTTGCGCTAGGCGTGAAATTTGTTTTTCCGTCACTGTTCAGCACTAAAACCCTTAGGTAAGCTATTTTCGTCACGCCAAAGCATTTTTTTTAATTATAAAAACGCGGTGAAATACAAAAGTATCTCCGTCCTGAAAATACTGGCCAAGTGTGAGTCGGACTCCCACACAAAGGGTTCCGTACCACTGTACGGAACCCTTTGTGTAAAAAACCACGTTTCTTGTATGGCGATCTCCTTTAATTTTTAACATTTTTTGTTGTAGCGGTAATAGAAATACACAAACACATTCTGTAAATTCTGTGTTTTTTTTGTTTATACAGTGTAGAAAAAATATGGACCCTGGAGGGAAACTGCCGGCAAATCCTTTATGTATTTTATTTTAATAAATTAGACTACAAAGCGCCATTTTGTTAGTAACAATGATCTTATAACTATGTTAATATCTTTAGTTAGCTCATTTTACTTTAAGGAAACATTTCTTTATTTTTAAAAAGAAACAAAACTGCATTCAAAGATTTTCTAAAATACTTGACTTCAACTAGCTAAAAATTCAAAAAAATAACATTTGTTATTTTATTGTACTAATCGATAGGATTATTGTTCAGGATAAAATTTCTCTAACAAACATTTATAACGACCATCATAACATCTTTATTTCATAACTAGCGGGTGCCCAGCGGCGTTGCCCGCGTGGATCCGGTTTATTCCCGTTCCCGTGGGAATTTACGAAAATCCCTTCATAGTGGTTGCCTACGACATATTTAAGACACCTACATACCATATTTCAAATAGCGGGTGCCCAGCGGCGTTTTCCCGCATGAATCCAGTTTATTCCCGTTCCCGTGGGAATTTCCAAAAATCCCTTCATACCAGTTTGCTACGACATATAAGACAGCTACATACCATTTTTCAAGTTTCTAGGTGTTATCGTTTCGGAGTAGTACGTTTTTCTCTTTTTAACCAGTTTTTATATTTTCCCGTGGGAACACGGAAAAAAAATATTTTTACAATACTACCAGAATGTGTAGTAAATGGAAATTAGTTCTCCTAACAATTTTTCTGTTGGCCTTACGAATTTTTTCGTATCACCAAGTATTTTTTGTGTAACAGTGACAATTTGTTTGTAACGGGCAATATTCATTTCTAGTAACTTGCAACATTGTAAGGGTTACTATCTAAATGTTTAAACCAACAAATAAGCAAGTAATAGTTGCAATAATATCGTTGTGTTTACAATATGCATCGTTCTCTCAACGAATGAGATGATAGCGGCTAGAATGTATGTGGTAGACAGCGGGGCGTAACGCGTGACGCAGTTAGAATACGTCGTTCATAGATGGCGTGGGGTGCGAATTAGAACGCGCTATCGTTTGGTTCCCGGCGTTTAGCCATAAGGTCGGACGACTTTTGCTTTGTATTCAGTTTTAATCGTAAGATTTACACCACTAGTAGACGGTTCTCCGACTCTTTTGGAAATCTTTGCAATACCTGGATTAGGGATTCCTGATTAGGAAATTCACAGTCATAGAATGGTACTACAAATTAGTATAGTAAATAAATACCACAAAGTAATGTAGGCACAACAAGGTCATATAGTAGACGTTACAAGACAGTATCGTAGACGTATGGGACGTACGACGTATACTAAAGGCAGTTTACAATTTGAATCGTTATGCGTACTATACATATTGTTGTAAATACTATACACATAGTTGTCTATACTATTATGTTTTACAAGAAGTGTATAGTAGAGTTAACTATCTGTAGAGTTGTCACATATAGTACCAGAAATATGGTGGGAACAACCGAAATATCGTTACGGTAACCATTTTTTTTTTTCCGTGAATGAGATATTTTCCTGGAATAAAAAGTGCCCTAGATGTTGACCCGGGTACTCAGTTATCTCCATACCAAATTTCATCAAAATCCGTCCAGTAGTTTTTGAGTGATGCGTGCACAACCAGACAGACAGACAGACAGACAGACAGACAGACAAAAATTCCAAAAATTGGTGTTTCGGTATCTATATCGATAACTATATACACTACCGTTAAAATTTTCAAAAAATATTTCATGTGCAGACACGGCCCCGTTAGAGTTTTATTATATGTATAGAAGAATGTTTATTTTTTCATTTGACGGATGAGACAAGCGATGCACGATGTTTAGAGTTTTTTAAAATAGGCCCATATTTTTTTCCACACTGTATATTATTATTAAAAGTAACCCTGAAATAATGTATCTTTTAGAATTAGGTTAGCACCCGAACCTTCTCAACAAGGAAGGTAAAATAACTCAAAGTTAACGGAGCAGAAGATATTATAAGCTACTGGTACCGCTGTATTATTATGAGAAATGATGAATCGGGCCGAAGTTTCGCCTAGTTTGAAGAATTCTGCTCCCCGCCGACTGAGAAAAGCGCACTCAAGTGTTTCTTTATGGTAGAACTTCAGGGAATATTTGAAATATCGATCTTAGCCTTGTTATGTAGGAAGTTTGAAGGTTCGTACTTTAAGTTCGGGTTACTGAATAGCCTAGTCTATGTAATAGATTTGTTCTTTTTCTTTTGAGACATAGTATTATATCTGGAAGATTTAATAATATGTAAATTTATGTAAATTATTTACAATTTTTATTACGTTCTATTCTATATCTATTTACAATATTTATTGTGTCCTGTTTAAATACCACAAAAAACACTTATGGATTTTCCAGGATATTAGGTATGCTATTTTTCCAGGCCACGTTTATAATTTTTATTTATATACCTACTCATGTTCCTGAGGGAATTTCCAAAAATCATTCATAGCAAAAATCCCTTTAATTTATGGCGGTTGCTACGATATACCTATATGACATATAAGACAACTATATCTACTACAATATACATTCAAGTTTTTAGGTGTTTTCGTTTTGGAGTACGTACTTCTCTTTTTGACCAGTTTTTATATTTTCCCGTGGTAATGAGATATTTTCCTGTTGCAAGAAGTGCCCTAAATGTTGACATAGTTACTCAGTTATCTCCACAACAAAAAATATCAAAATCCGTCAACTAGTTTTTGCGTGATGCGTGCACAGAAAGACATACAGATAGACAAAAATAAAACTAAAATGGGTTTTGATATTTAAATGGATAACATAACCGTTAATTATATTTCATCTACAGAGCTACAGACGGTTATTATATGTATAGATGTTGAATAATGACTGTTGTAATGTAAATAGCTACTGAAAAGGAGAGAATGTGGAATGCTCCTCCATCGTGGAAAGGGAAGATCTTTCGCCGGCCGAGGTGATAGTGCCTGGGGACCGCGGTCAGTTGTATTTAAAAAAAACTAGCAGCGTCCCGTGGTTTCACCCCCGTTCCCGTGAGAATATCGAAATAAAAAGTATCTTATGTCCGTCTCCTAGTTTTAAGCTACCTCACCACCAACTTTCAGCCAAATCGGTTCAGCCGTTCTTGAGTTATAAATAGTATAACAAACACGACATTCTTTTGTATATATATAGATTATTACAACATTTAGATATCGTGGTTTAGAGTTTTCCCGGCAATTGGCGCTTTAGTAAGTTCTATTTAGTACCTACCTACCTTTCTTTGTACATTTATTTACTGTACTAAGCGATAGATCACTTAGTACCATTATAATAAAATTCAATTTGATCTCTTCCCAAAGTTTTTAGCAGCTGCATTATTGAGCTAAATATAGAAAAATGTCTTAATATTTTCGAGTTTATTACAAGATCACTTTACTTGTATCTACCTTTTATATAACATCGTATATAGCCACATAGATATCTATTAAAGGGGCACTGCGTGGAATGGGCCCGGGCTTTCAAAGGATTTTCCGCGGACAGCCATGGACAAATATTTGTCACTCCCTTTGTTTCTATTCACATAGTTCATACAGTTCATGCTCTCACGTTCTATATTATATATACTAGCAGCAACCCGCGGTTTTACACGAGTATTTACCGCTTCCGTGGGAATACTAGAGTAATATAATAGCCTATTTTAATGATATAATATAATATAATCTCATGCCTTTTATCCCCGAGGGGGTAGGCAGAGGTATTCCATTACTGGATATACCCACATTTCACGAGGTATATTGGACCCCTAAACGTGATAGGTGGTGAGCCCATCGCCGGACCGGATCTGTTTACACGTGTCTCAGAATTAATTCTGAGACCTGCGGGTTTCCTCACGATGGTTTCCTTTACCGTCGAGCTAGTGATAAATATGTACGTAACGTACGTATGCCTATTTTACTCCCTGATAATATAGATATCCATTGCTGAAGAGAAATATTTTTTTCACACCGAATGCTCGACATTGCCAATTATATATCATGCAAACTTCATGTAAAGCAAGTCATTATTAACCAGCGGGTTATAATGAGATTCAGTAATGACCCGGCGGGTTATAATGAATTCGTTTGAAAAATTGTTCTATATGAGACCTACAGCAAAAAGAACTTCTTTGATTCAACTGTCACATGTGTTTTTTATTGTGTGGAAGCCTCGGTGCCAGAGTTCGACTCGCACTTGGCTGATTTTTACGTAGGTAGCATACCTACGTAAAAATCAGCTAACTGCGAGAGTGCAGTGAGTTTCTAATCCTAGAATAACGTATATCAGAGATCAACGTCATTATGGGTTAATTTTTGCAGACGTTTCTATTCACTCTCCCGAAATCACAGCTCAGAAATCAAAACTGGATCTTATTTGATTGATTAGGCCGTTAGACCAAACGTCATTTAATGTTAATTATGTTCGGCCTAACTATAAGATCTTCGAAAACACGCCGCACCTGTATAAAAAAAGATCATTATTAAAATTAGTAACTTTGCGTACGTGTTGTATCACATTTTACAGAGCTAAAAAATGATCAGTACGTCGTTACTAATCAATAGTCTCGTATAAAGTGAAGCGTGGCTTATCACCTTTCAATAGGCTAAACGTAAAATCTGGCAGCAATGTCAGTAGGTAATTTCCACTTAATTGATCATGTCAGTTGCCGGAAGTGACGGGACATTCATCAATAATGCCTATTATTTTAAAAATAATGCTTCTTTTAATAAGTTAAGAACCGCCGGTTCCAATTGGAACCGAGACACAATTAAAAATCTTTTATGTCTGTGATTCATGGTCTGAGAGGTTAAAGCTTTTAGCAGAAAGTTTTTATAAAAGTAAGTGGAAGAGGAGTATTTTGTCAGGAGGTCAGGCTACATAATCTCGCAGATAAAGGATTTTTTGTTTCAATAATGGTGCGTAGGTATTGTAAGCATTATAGTTAGTTCTTAACTTAGAAACATTTTGGAATAATAATATGTTTTTTAGTACTTTTTTTTTCAAATGGCTAAGGCAAAGATTCCCTCTGCTAACAACTAAAGAATTAACCAATGCTGTATAAGAACTAGTTTTTTTACAATTTCCACTGTCGTTCACCACAATTAACCATGCAACCGTTAAGTGCTCTATTGCCATATCTAAGACTTGAATATTAATTACCTGTATTGTTTGTGTTAATGCTCTAAAAGAAAGTTTGCACCTGTAGATTTTAGGAAAAAAAGTTATTGTTTACACGAAAATATCTTAAGTTGCACGCAGTTTTTATAGCTTGACGCGCTGCGAATTTTAACCGAATATAACCTATAAGCATGTTTCTTACGGTTCAGTATATTAGGTATTCTGTACGAGGTGCGCTGAAGCCCCAATTTTAGGCGGGTTTTCCTGTTTTTGCCGTGTTATCGGCAGCCTGCACGGGCGCGACTAACGACCGATGTCGATGTCGCCATGTCGCTCGCTGAAATGTCACAATGATTTATCGCCCGCACCAAATAGTCGTCCCAGATATTTGGATATAGTTTTTCGGGGAATCTGTATAGGGTAACCCGGTGGGGAGTTTCGCTGCTGAAAAGTAGATGCATAACGATTGCTCCTTGCAGTTGTCAGCACTATTTACTGCTAAGAACATTAATTTTGAATATCAAGAACCTTACTCCGTTTAAAAGGCACTGAAAATAATGAAACCCTTATTCTTCTGCAGCAGCAGGGTTAAGAAAAAAATTTAGTATACTTCTGAAATGTAGACGATTTTAGCGACACTTTGCACTTCAAAATCCGTCAAGTACCTACAATTATTGTTTTTGATGTCACCTACCGAGTATTAATCCTACGACTATAACAACACCTCATTCATTAAAATCTATTACTGTTTAGCTTATTCACATTAAAAATGATAAGTAATTACCCTTTTTCTGGTGCAGTGGAGTAATAAATCGTGGGTAAATGTATTTCGTGGTTTCAACTTGTGGAGGAGTATATCTGCGAGTTGCCAACTCAAAACAAAGGCACCAGCATCTTCCAATACGCATATTCATTTGTGATGTAGAATTTTCGATAACCCAGCGAGCCACTTATTTGGAGCAAATTTGTGTAGCGACGTGTGCGAAATTGGTGTGGCAAAATTGGAACACGGAATGTTTTGGCTTATTTCCGACGAGGCTACGAGGTGTGGCTTCAATCCTTTTTTTGGTTAAATTGAGTGTGATCATAGTCTTCCTTTTTTTGATGTGAAAATAAATTGGTGAGTTTTTCCCAAATTCCTCATAACAATATAATTGACTTCCCTTATAAGTGTATTGTTAGGTAGGTACTTTATAACTCGACATATTTTTATCAGCCTGTATAAATAGGAGTCTTTTCCGAATATTCCTAAATTGTTCGAGTGATAATTACTGACTCAATTATTATTGGTAAGTAGGTATGGTTAACGGAGCAACTGAGAAATTGTAAATTCATACGGATCAAGGTAGACCATTTCTTTCATATGCCCTATGTGACAATGCGAGCGCTAAGCAAATGGTTATTTTTAATATATATATTCTTGTGATGATGATAATAGCACCTCAACCTCACCACCTGTCACGGTTAATGGTCTGAAGAATACCCCGGTGAAAAGTCGGTATTTGGAATACCTCTGTCAATCCCTTGGGCTAATACAATCTTGGCAACCAAGAAAAATAAAACATTTATTTCTTTTTGCTCTTTTTTTTTCATAAAAAATCGTAATCAATCATCATCACGGATCACCCCACATTAGATCACGGTTGAAAACTAGTCTCTCCCAAGGTGCACCACTACCAATCTCAGCCCACGCATCCAATAGACAAAACAACATATAGACTGAACCGAGAAAATAAAGAGCTTGGGACTACACAGAAAAATAGTCCGAGAAAACGGGACTTTTTCCGGGAAGTTTCCACAATCGGTGCTAAAACTGGTGCTTTGGGACGGTCTCAGTTATTCCGGGTTGTTGGAAGCATTGTTGACAATAGCAAAGTAAGCGATATTAGTCCGCGCCCGTCGTGCAAGTTTGTACAATAGCCTATTCCACTGATTTCTGGGTATTCGGAATAATCACCCAGTATTAACGTCTGTGCGTTTGATTAATGGCGTCTGTGTTTTGTCATTTGGGACATTATTACTCTGTTATCGTGTTGAACTGTTATATTTGGGTGTTTGGAACTATATTTGTTTAATTACCATACATGCCACAGGTACATAATATGACTGTCTTCAATTATTTCAGATCAGTACGAGTTCATACAGCACGTTTATACAATTTATATATATGTATTCACGCCTTTGTCCCCAAAGGGGTCAGCAGAGGCATTCCATTCCTGAAAATACCCAATTTTCACCAGTATTTTTTTTGACTCCTAATCGTTTATATATAGGTGACGACTTCATCGCCGGGCCGGGGTGCTGTTACACATGCCTCAGAATAAATTTCGGCACCTACGGGTTTTCTCACAATGTTTTTCTTCACTGTCAAGATAGTGCTAAACATCTTACGTAAGTTTTTGAAAAACTCATTGGTACGTGCCAGGATTCAAACCCGAGACTTAATCATGAGAGGCAGGCGCACTAACCACAACTCTTTTCACTATCACGTTCGGGATGAAATGTAAATAAAGTTTATCATAATATTAAGCAGGTACCTAGTTGACAGAATCGCAAATAATTTTGTAAAGAATAAATAGATCACAAAATTGTCGCAATTTATTACTAAAAAGGTCGTCCAGCTGCTTTGACTACAACCGTAGGAACTAATTACCTAATAACTTTGGTAACCTATCTACTCTCAATTTGAAGTATATACCTATACTATAGACAAAATTTAGGGTGGCAATTATAATTTGTTGCCAATAATATCACCACAAACAATGTTTACGTAGGGAAAACCGTTTCTTTTGAGTGTCTTTATTCGAGAAAGTATTATAATTTATAACTTATAATTATAACCATTTGGTTTTGCAAAATTTGTTTCGTGCATTACTTACTTTACTAATTTACAAACCAACAAACAGGTAACGTTAAACAAAAGTTTAAAAAATACCTGATCCGAATTGGTTCACATATCCATAAAGAGGGCTGTATCGGGCAGGGCAGATGATTAATAGTGCCTAATTTTAGGTTTTTTAAAGATGTTAGTTTGAAAAATAGATAAGCGTCATCTAACAAATTGCTCCAAAATATCCTTGTCTAGTAGCAGTTATACCAAATCGTCGATTTCAAACCAATTTCCTTTGCTTCACGGCTATTTATTTGCGGAGTTTCATACTATCATAAAGCTGTCGCTACCATAAGGCAGTAAAATCATGAACTATGTAATAAGAGCCGACGTAAAATTGTTTTATGTTTTAATCGTAGTGAAATATGGTTTGCTAGCACTTTATTATTTACGTTATTAAAAAGTTATTTTTATTTTTTGTAAGTTATTGAAAAGCAGGTGTGACTTGCATTATAATGATAAACATACCTATTGGTTTCTTGTTGTACTGTCACGACAAGACGTAATCGTAATGATATCGTTCGGTGAACGCCACAAACATAATATAGATTCAGGTCTAAGTTAGGACACTGTAGCAGGTACTCATATCATGTAACCATAGAGTCGCTTTGAAAACACTGAATACAGTCAGACTCAACTCTGAAAATATATTAGTGAGATTCAGGTCTGTGGAGAACGCCTACTCAAATATTCTAGCTGACCCGGAAAACATTGTTCTTCTGCCATATAAAGGGGGGAGGGGGAGGTAAGAAGGTGAAAAATACTTTACGACCTATACTCATACCTACCAAATATACAAAAAAGATCATTAAAATCGGTCGAGCCGTTGCGAAGGATTTCATCCACAAACACCGTGACACGAGATTTTTATACATTAGAATATATTACACACGGTCGTACCTATAGCTTTGACATGAGGGGGAGGGGTCCAGCTTCGTATAAAGGTAAACTGGTTATTACCCTATTGTAAGCGCCAGTAGAATCAATCAGAAGGATAATATAACAACGCAATATCATCAAGAACAGATGCAAATAGAGGATGTTCGGCGAAAAATCATGATGCCAAGTGGACTTAATTGGAGGGGGGGGGGGGGGGGGGCTAACTAGTCCCTAAACCGCCCCGATGTCTTCCACATCCAATTAAAAAAAATCATTATGTACAATGGGCGGTATTGTATTGTATTTGCTTCCTCATGCGCGAGGAAAGAGTTCTGTTAAGATGATCTATCTATTGCATTAACTCTTACGGACAAGAGTTTTAATAATGTAGTAGCTATAAAAATAAGTGATTACTACATTGCACGTGTGTGAGTTTCAGACTTTCAGTGGTATGTACATCAACGTACACTTAATGAGAAAATCACAGGCATCATGAGCAAAATAACTTAAAGTAAACACGTAGAATAAACACACGGAGATTAGATAAGTTTCTAATACACAAATTTGAATTTTAAACGGAAAATTCCGTTATGGTTTGCTTGTATAAAGTAGTTAGCGAACTGTACATGTATTATGTAGTTGTGTACGTTGAAAGTGTATTAGACGAAGTTCGGTCTAGATGGTGGGGGGTCGATAGGTGTGGCGCAAGGGGTTAGGTTGCGCTGGAAGGCATAGCGTAGTTGAAAAACATCGAAGGTGTAAATTGTGGTCATACCAGCTTCCGCCATTCGTTCGTGTTCCCTTAAAAGCTAGTCTGTGTCATTTCTTATCCCCCAATTCCGGGGTCTATCAAGACGTCGTTTCTATACGATATCTTTAGTGCCTTTTCACTTTTTTCTATATTAAATCTACGAGACAGATATATAATTATCTATATGCAAAAAATCCATCCAGCTAAGGTGGAGATGATCTCACAAAAGTCATAGGAATTCGCTGGATGCAAACCGCTTGGCATCGGTTGTAGTAGAAGACTATTGTTTATTTAGTTTTGTGTCTATTTTGGCAATAAGTAAATTTCAGTAGACGTCCTGTGAAAGAGATGACGAAGTTACTCATAGTTGATGATGATGGCGTTCCCTTCTTCCTCGAACATGGGAATAAACTAACGAATTGAAGCAGAATGATTCTTAAAAAAAACATTATCTAGTGAGAAACGAAAAGTAACTTTGTTATTTCTGATTATAACTTAAAACATACCTACATTCAAAATCTGATAACACCCTATCTGGCTAAAGATAACAGGATTATAAAAATAAACAGTTTTGCCTTTTCGTCAAGGGGTCTAACAGATATAGGCACTCGATTCCTGGAGATCCTTTTCCAGTGTTCCCAGGGGACCCCATATCATGACTTTTTGTGACTCAGAATTGTAGGGCCTGCTGCAAGTTTCCTCATGATGTTTTTCTTTACCGTAAAGTGACTACCTGAATACATTTTTTACGAGTACGTAAGTAAGTAGTTGTAATAATATGCCCTGAACAGGGTCTCATGGATGGGAGGCGGGCTGACTCGGCTGCATGGTTAAATCTTATTTTTATTTTGTCCTTTCTAGCCAGGTACTAAGCCTGTAGCCGATAGGTGTACGGCGATCTAAGCAACGTTCTCTAGTCACGTCCGCTACGTTTATCGCGGACACGTTCGGCGACTGTAATAAAAACTTCTCTAAAATGAAATATTTAATGCCACCCTGGCTGAGTGCTGCGCTCCTGGTACCGGCGATTCAATGAACAAACTTGTATACTTTTTTTTTGTATAAACTAACATTTTTAGTGCCACATGCGGGGTGGCTTAGCAGAACGAGAGTAGTATTTTGCGGGTGCAGCTTTAATCGTGGTATCGCTAGGCTTCATATCATTGTAAGTTGAGTAACATGCAGAATGTTCTAGATATATTTTTATTTACATTTCATGGGTATTATAGGGTCATCCTTTTTATTAAAATATTTAAGATTATATTGTTTTGGTATGAGAGTATGTGAGTCTGTTTTTAGCAGCCTATATAAAATGAAACTTCATGATATAACCGGACTAAATAGATTGATAGATCAGTAAAGACAGAAACAGAGTAATGTGTTTAAAATATTTTCAGGTCCTTTTACAAGCAATCAGGTGGTTTAGTTATTAAAATTTATTAAATTAATGCACCATTACTAAGTAAAACTATTTACCGTTCTACTGTCGGCAATGGGACCAAGAACAGACCATTAGTGGGACCAAGTGTGCCCAGGCGTACAATTTGTAATTCTATGGTCTAGGTAGCCCCCACTTTGCGTCGGTGGCGGAACTGATCAGTGTGGCCACCGAGTAAATAACCCTTTACTCGATAGTGTGACTGTGTCATAGATGCCGTCTGGTAAAATTTTAAAGCAAGTAATTAAATTTAGTATTTCAAGCATAAGAAGATAATCTGAATACAGATCTAAAATGTTTAAATTTCCAAATTTTATATAGAGTATGATTTGAAATTTGATTTTTAAAATTTAGCTTATATGATATTCTGATGTATAAGCTATATAATTGTAAAGTTTCATCAAAATCCGTTCTGTACTTTTTGCGTGAAAGAGGAACAAACATCCATACATCCATCCATACAAACTTTCACGTTTATAATATTAATAGGAAGTAGAATTAATAACCTTTTATCATGCTTGTACTCGTAGTTAAAATCCAAGATAACACCGGTATTAACATTTTATGACCGCCACGGCGACCACGGCTAGAGCCCGTATCCTTATAGCCCTACTAAAACTTTTGACGTCCCATCCTAATTTAAAATTCATCACGCCGTGTTCCGACAATTAAACATTCTAAAGCCATCTGAGACTAACTCGGAGAATCTGGGTTCATAGAAAATTACCTTCTAGTGACCACGGAAGCCAAATGAAGGCACAACTGCTACAGCACAAACATGCCGGTCAAATATTAATTCAGGTCACATTTGCCGCTCTGAATGTCCATGTTTGCAGAGATACAACTTTCCGACCATCGAATTTAGAATGGTTTACTTTGGGCCTTGTGTATTTGACTATTTATGCAAATTGAATCTGACTTGCAAACACGGCGCGCACGGGCGCACTAAACATGACATGCCTCGGAGGCAGGCTCCGTAAATTCCGTAATCCGATATTTTACGCACGGCTTCCAATTAAATAATTGTAAGATGGTGTTGCCAGTTTCTGTGGTCTTTAAAAACAAAACCAAGTGCGAAGCTGAACTGAGCACCGAAGGTTCCGTTCAAACGTGCTTTATGTAGATTTGCCCTTCTGTAAATGTAAGTTTGAAAAAGAAATAATTTTATGTAGGTAATATAATTATAAATTAATGAAGTGCTGCTTAGGCGCAAACAGCAAGTAACAAGCTGAGGGGTGAAATATAGAAGCGAACTGATCTGTAAGAACGCAAACTGTACGCTATTCGTGTCTACCTGGCGAGCATCGCATTAACTCAGAGAACACCCAGACACGAAAAAAAAAAGACATGTTCACATTTAAATACAAAATCATTTATTTCTGTAGGTAAAAAAAATACACTTAGAAACATTAACAGTCTAGGTACTAGGTAATAGGTACAACGCACTCTACTTTAGGCACATAACTGTTGGCTTCAGGCAGAGATCAAACTCGCGGTCTTCGAATTAGAAGACAGTGTTCGAACCACTGAGCCAACAGGCTTGTTTGCTGCGGACCTTAAAAAATTGCAAAACTGAGAGACTACACATGTGAGTAAGATAGGGGGATAGTGAGAGATGAAACAATAGAAATCGCTAACACTAGAAAGAGATGGGTGATACAATGTATGTTGCATCCTTTTCACCCCTTCTATATACAGGTGTCCAGGGTATAGGCTAAGCGAGGCATTATCAAACGGCAGTAAGCCGCGCAAGCCTCAATTTGATCGCTGTCTGCGCGAAGCTTGACAGATGATAGCGGCTCGCCTCTCCAGCCTTGGTATAACGTGGCTTCTTGCAAAAGAGCCCAGATACATCTTAATATATATTACTACGAGAAGGTATAAATTTTACCCGACTTCGTCTCAAAGAGCTTCAGATGACTATAAAAAAAAAACAACGCTTTCAAATAATATGCATTAAAACGTCAGAGATGTTTTTTTTATATAACTTTAAGAAAATATAATAGATTTTTAAGCTATTGCATAGCTTCTATCGCGGGCCTTGAGCGCGGGGACCGAATCCAGAAATTCCGTAACGAAAAAAACCTCATGGATGGACGGACGGACGGATGGACGGACGGATGGACGGACGGATGGACGGACGGATGGACGGACGGATGGACGGACGGATGGACGGACGGATGGACGGACGGATGGACGGACGGATGGACGGACGGATGGACGGACGGATGGACGGACGGATGGACGGACGGATGGATGGATGGATGCCTTCTATCGAGGGCCTTGAGCGCGGGGACCGAATCCAGAAATTCCGTAACGAAAAAAACCTCACGCTCCCCACTCCGACGGGCACGGAGGTGTGGCTTGAAGGCGTTAGACAATTCTAACGTCGTTTGTTTTCGGCAGTCTTGTTGATACAAAATGCTATGCAATAGCTTTACCGCGGCAGTCCCCGAGTGCCACACGTCTTTTTTTTTATAGAACAAGTAATATTAAGTATAAAAAATTATACAACCCACGCTTTTACCCCCGAATTGGTCGGCAGAGGTATTCCATTCCTGGAAATGCCCACTTTTCACCAGTAGGTATAGTATTTGTACCTCTAAACGTGATAGGTTTTCTCACAAAGTTACATAAGATAAAGCATAATCTTTATTATTTATTATTAATACCAAGGCAAGGTAAGGCAATGAACCAAGGCTTTTGGTAATTAAAAATACTATTTTGTGGTAAGGCCCTTTATAATATGTAAAATTTTAAAAGTGTTTCCAGCTATGATGTGGGGTGATGATTTATATGTGGCAAAGTAATACGACTTTAGAACCAAGGTGGAAGACAATGGAATATGTACAGT
Organism: Ethmia dodecea; assembly: GCA_963855545.1. NCBI lineage: Eukaryota > Metazoa > Arthropoda > Insecta > Lepidoptera > Depressariidae > Ethmia > Ethmia dodecea. The sequence continues at coordinate 8,667,956 of OY979450.1, read as the reverse complement.
GGTTATGATGATCTATCTGGACAGGCGATGTATGCTCTGGCGAGCAGTTTCCCGAAAATTGTACCCACAGAAACAATTTCATGTAAAATGTTGAAAAGACGAGTCGACGACGGTACGTTACTACAAGAACTATTGTGTAACAAAAAAGTAATGAACAGTGAGTAAATTTTTCATCTTACTACAATGTGACGGCAAGGAAATGGAACGGAAAAGGAAAAGTCACATATTTTGACTAAGGTGTAGCGTTTGTGAAGTTAGGGCTTGTAGAGTTAGGGCGTGTAGAATTAGAAACTCTACATGAGATCTGATAACTTTTTGACAGTGCGAGCTATAGAGTCTCGTCTTGGCAACATTTCCATAGTCGCGGAAGTCTCATACAAACTTCCATCATCAGTTTGAGGGGTACAAGGTAAAAGAAGTTCCAAGTTTTTAATTTCTGTTGTTGTTTCTGGACTAATAAGTAAGTAAGTAAGTAAGTAAGTAAGTAAGTAAGTAACAACTCTTTATTGTACACCAATAAAAATATGCAACAAGTGACATAGTGATACAGAAAAGTACTAATACTAGGTTGATCATGAAATTTTAGCTTTCTAGGACTTCAGAAAGTATCCTAAGAATTTTCATGATCATAAGTGAGTGAGTCAGTGACGAAATCGGAGTTTCCTAGACATCCATTCAATCTTCTTCTATCTATATATATATATATATATATATATATATATATATATATAAAATGATAAACTGACTGACTGATTGGTGATGTCATCCACTAAGAAAGGAGTTTGCCCCTAACCCCTAAGGGGTCGAAATAAAAGTTAGTCAATTATAAAATGCTATGCAATCAAAACTTTCTATGTTTAAGAAGTCAACTATTGACATCATATCCCGAAACTTGTTTATCTGGTACTAGCGACCCGCCCCGGCTTCGCACGGGTGAAATGCTAACACTAAAACCTTCCTCTTGAATCACTCTATCTATTAAAAAAACCGCATCAAAATCCGTTGCGTAGTTTTAAAGATTTAAGCATACAAAGGGACATAGGGATATAGGGACAGAGAAAGCAACTTTGTTTTATACTATGTAGTGATGATGATCTAAACCGAACTTCAAAAAAACGACGAAGCGCTTCGAGAAAAGCTAGGTAGTGCCCTTCCGCTTTGCTTGGCTCGTCATGGCGGGGTCACTACCGTCACTACCGTGCCCCAGGTATTTAAAGTATACGTAGCGAATATTTTTTCAATTATATTTGTTACTTAAACTTCTAATTAGTATACAGTTTCATCGTAATTTATGAATTATAATTTGAAATATCTACATAAGGCTCAGTTGTTTAGAGGCTATTAAATCGGTTTATTGTTTACGCAGCTGCTCTAGAAATTCGAATAATATTCTAGAACATGGTCCCTACAATTTAGGAGCTTTGTATATACAGGATGTTTTATAAAATCTTGATATGAAAAAAAGAATGCTTTTGAACACTTACACAGAGTATTGTGCATAATTGCAAAGCAATATCCACTACGCCACTAAGGTCTGAGTTTACCGATACTAAACGACCCTAAACGGTTCGAATCACGAGTTTCGCCCGCTTTCTGTGGGACCTAAATAAAACATAATATGCTTACGCCTTTATCTCCAAGGGGGTAGGCAGAGGTACTCAATTCTTTAATACTTACATATCACAAGTATATATTTTAGACCCCTAACCATGAGGTGGTACGCCCATCGACGGATCCGGGTGAATATGCCTCAGAATCTATTTCTGGAGTTGCGTGTTTTCCTTTACCTTTTGTGGGGCAGGTTACATACAAACTCGACTATTACTAAAAATTCACGTTTCAGATCGCGACCGCTTTCCCGACTGAGTGTGCGTTGACCTTTAAAACAATAGCCAGCTGCCCAAAACCATGCACTGCTCATCACCAATGTGTCAGCTAAAGTTGATGAGTACGCATGAAATGTCAAGTAGGTACCTGATAATTATAAGTTTTTAATACTACACTTTTGGTCAGGAACAGTATTAGGTACCATTTTGGGTTGCTAACAATTGTTTTAACGGCCATACATTGTTGGTGAACTCGGACCCAAATGTACATTGTTGAGGGTGCAGTATAATGTCACGTGATTGTTAAATTTACACCTTTGAATTGCGAGTATTAATTTAAGTTAGTTGCAGTAATTCTGTAGTGGTACATTGTAATTTTCTAATTTAATAGATTTACTATGCTACGCCAAGTTCAGTGTAAAGTCGACTTTATTGTCCCGATAAATATTTTCTCTACCATTGTTCGGCTATATTACTATATCACACAGATACAATTGCTTCGGTATATTTAATGATTGTCTCTTGTTTTCTTTGATATTCTTCCTTCGACTGTATATAGGAAGATACAAATCGTTTCATCTATATCTACTCTGATACCGACTTAATTAAGTTTAACAAGAGGGCCTCAACAAGTTGCTAAATCGAATGTGCTGTTCTTTGAAATAATTTTATTCTTTATTATTATTCTTATCTAGGTACCTATGTATACGGAGATCTGTGTTTAAAAATGTTTTCTTAAAGAGAACCTGAAAGCGGTGTTTACTCGATTATGTACCTACTGTATTTTCGAAGCCGTATGAATTGATAGACATTATTGACAATTCCTAGCAGGAGATTTGAGCTAGTGTACTATTTATACCCCTTACATATAGGGGGATGATTTTTCAATCCGCTCCCATTATCTAGAGATTACAAGGGTGGGTCCAGACAGATTTGGGATGTTTTTGCTCGTTCGCGGGGTGTCGAAAGGGGAGAGGGTGGGTCTGCTCGCCCTGTGTGATTTATTGGCACAGTTGACGCCTGTTGGTGGCCGTTTTTTAAACCTCATTTTATCTTAACCGTTTTTCGATCAATTTACTTCAGTTCAGAACACAAGACGAACGTGTCAACTTGCAGGATTTTTGGATCTAAGTTACCTTTATTTTACATTACTAAGAAAGAAAATTTTGGTCTTAAGGAGAATAACAAAAAACCAGAGTTCCGTCAACCATGCATTGAAGGTCAGTGTTCAACACTAACCGACCGTCACAACAATAAACGGGTCGCTTATTGTCTATTTACAACTGTAATGGCAATCAGCTTTATTTCGCCGTACATTGATTATGGCGTATATATGTCATTATCACCGGTGTAGGTATATAGACCAAACGTCAAATGACTACTATACGTTAAACTTATAGTAATAAGGAGTAATATAATTTAATTTACTTACCTGATTATTATAAGTTGACACATAATGTGATAAGTGGTATGGTTTTAGGCATTTGATTATTGTTTTATAGGTAAGTTATTTTCGGTGAACTCCACATTTAATCAAAAAAATACATTTTGGCTATGATTCAGTCGAGACGTAACATAAGCCTAATTCTATTTAAAAAGTTAGGCATGTATGGATTATATTTTTTAGGGTTCCGTACCCAAAAGGGTGCCAACGGGACCCTATTACTGACGCTCCGCTGTCTGTCTATCGTTCATAGGGCTGAACTGTAATAACCCTATTACGTTTCAAAAGATACAGCCCTATACAAAAAACGTGTTTTTCTATAGTATATTAAACCATGGAACCCTTTGTTGGCGAGTCCGACTCGGTTCTTTTAGTGGTATCCGATTTTTTTATTCAAATTAATTCAATAGCTGCCGAGACACAGCTTGTTCTCATTAATGGAGCCCTAGATCGCCGGGTCAAGATCGGTTGGGTCAAGCGAAATTGCAGTTTTAATCCCGAATTTTTTGCGGTCGAAAACGCGAGCAAAAGCTAATTTAGTAAGAGTTTTCGGTAAATTTTATAGAAATTTACATAATATAAGTAGACACTCAGTTAATTTTATTAAATTGAAATGCCTTTGTCACATTGATCTTAAGTAAGTAAGTAACAACTCTTTATTGTACACCAATAAAAATATGCAACAAGTGACATAGTGATACAGAAAAGTACAAGGGGCGGTCTTATCGCTTTAAGCGATTTCTTCCAGACAACCTTAGGATGGATGTAACTGAGATAAACAGATGAAGGTAGGTGGTGCACTAAAGTTAACAATGGATCTTACTATATAAATAACAGAATAAACTGACGGGCTTACTGACTGATCGATCAAAGCACAGACAAAACCGCTGTTTAAAAACATATGAAATTAAAAATATATGCTGTTCGTTGACAAGCGCAACACTTTCAAGCGGCTGTAGAAAGGGGAATGCCCATTGCCCATACAAAATAATGCCTGAGATAAACAAAGATCAATTCTACATTGAATTGTAGTTCAAGACAGCAGAAATCCATTAAAAAATTATTTTATTATCCAAAAACTAGGCACAACCTAGTTTATAACATTTTAATAAAAAAAAGATAGGTTATGCCGAAATAAGGCAAGACTAACCCAACAACTCAAAGATCACAGGTATTACTAATCCGAATTTGTTTTTTAATTTATACTAGCTACCCGCCCTCGCTTCGCCTCGGTTTAAGCGCACAAAAACATGTTTTTTACGAAATCACATTACAGATCTTTGTAATTCTTGGATTCTCTCTACTATACTACTATAAACCGCATTAAAATCCGTTGCGTAATTTAGAAGATCTAGCGTACAGTCAAGAGCACGTGGAGCTTTACACATTGGACTTTGTAACGTTTATAATACAATCATCGCCTTAGATGTCAAACTCGCACTACAAGTGTAAAGCTTCGTGTGCTCTTGACTGTACAAACGTCGGGAAGCAACTTTGTTTTAAATTATGTAGAGAAGATTAACGAGCAATAAAGTAAACAAAATAATATATCTCAAAGCTTTATTAAAATAAATAAAATAAATAATATAACACTCAATAACAAACCTCATATATTTTTAAAACTAAAAACAAACATATTCCTCAATACATAATTGGGTAGTAAGATAACAGATCTCATTTGAGGTTCTTCTTCCTGCTGAGATACATCTGCGGATGCCGGACTCTGACTTCCCAAAGAAGTAGGAGGTGAGGCAGCCTGGTCGCATTGTTGCCAACAAGGATGACAGATCAAATCTGTAGACCGTAACTGCAACAAAAAGAAAGTCTTTTATTGTACCCTAGTTGTTGCATATAAGCAAATTGTGCAATAAATATATTGAGTTGAATTGAACAAGTAGTGTCGGATTAAGTCAGCATGGGACCCATATCAAGCTCTATCAAGATTTAATCAAGGCATGTAGCATTTGCTACCCTTGCTATGTTTCTAATCTGGCACTGAGCACAAGACCTAAACTACTGAAACGTATAAAAAAAAGATCTTACTCGTCGTGGTTGAATCCTGTGTGCTGCAACTTTCATTATGTGCCTTTCACGATCAGTGTCAGTTCGTAGCCTGTGTGATCGTTGTCTCAGAACAGACTGTCCACAGCAAACACATACATGGTGGTGACCTACATGTCTAGCTGGTTGACTGGTCCCTGGTGTCTCTACGACATTGTAGATGGCTGCCCTTATAGACATGCATCACACACAACACTGTGTTGATCAACCTGAAGGAGATATCAAGGGATGATTAAATGATTTTTATTGTGAGCAGTGATAACCCAGTGGTTAAAGAGCCAGCTTCTCATTCGTGAGGCTCGACTTCATGGGAATCCTGGGATGTACCAACCACTTTTTTAAAAAGCTTACGTATTTGTCACTGCTCGACGGTGAAGGAAAACATCGTGAGGAAACCCGCAGGTCCCAGAATTAATTCTAAGGCATGTGTAACAGCACCCCGGTGCACCGATGGGCTCACCACCTATCACGTTTAGGGGTCCAAAGAATATACTGGTTAAACGTGGGTATTTCCAGAATTGGAATGCCTCTGCCTACCCCCGGGATAAAAAGCGTGAGATAATTTATTAATTTATTGGTTTCTATTTAATCCTACTTGTGAAATAATGTCAGTAGAAATATAAATAAGGCAAACTAGGGAATCTCAGTACCTACTTACCGCTTGTGGTAATATCCATTCTTGTATTACAGTACGCACTTCATTATTTTGCATTGACAAGGAGTTACGCCTCATTCGTCTAAGATCCAGATAGCAATTAACACAGTGCAGCGTCCAATCCATTTCTATATTATGTACAAACCCAAATCAAAAGCAAAGTCGTCGTGTATATCTACCGTGTATTTATCAGTTTACTTAAAAATACAAGACGAAAACAAATGGAGTCAACGAGTGAGCGACATTTCATGTTTTTATTTTTTCGTAAATGTCAGTTTTTTGTGATCATAAAGATATTAAAACTATTTTGTAGTTCTTAAAATAATTAGGTTTTATTCAATATTCCAATGCTACTTTTTATATAATCTTTTCCACCCCCGAAAATAGTTATGTCAGGAACAGGAAATTATACAACAATCAAAATAAGTATTAAAACAAACGTTATATTTTCACCCTAGTTAAACATATTCAAAAATACTTTTATTACTAGTATTTTATTATGAATGAATTTTAGGGCTAGTAATGTTTTCTGTTTATTCCAGGCATTTCATGGGCATTGGCCTTGTATTGTTTTTAAATATACGTAACCTTGGTAATAAAAAACAAGGTTTTTAGAGAAAGAAAAATCGTAATAGCGGTCCAAAAAGTTCGAAAACTCAGAAAAAACTGAAAGTATTTTTATGGAATTTCAACAGGACAAGGTCCTCGGGTCATCTCATTAAAAATAATTATTCTTAATATGTATTAATGTTAAGTTCGGAAAGATCTATACCATAATACAGTAAAATCACTCAGTATTTACTCTCAAAGATAAAGAAATCTTTGAATTGGATACTAAAATTTCTTTCTACTTGGGATTACGATACTTTTGATAACGATTAATACATCTCTCGAATTATTCCTTTGTTTCCCGGTGATGAATTTTGATTCGAAGTATTTACGTTGTAATTGTCTAGCAAGAGGGCGTGGAGGACTTAAGTTAGTTCAAGATAATATAAGTTTAATTACGAATTTGAATGCGATTGTAAAAAAAATGCGACACACGTAGGTACTTAACCTCAAAGATAATCATAGTTTTCTTGTCATATTCCCATTGTTTGTTATCGGCGCAGTAAGTCTTGTTCTTCCTTTTATCCCTATCACCTGTCATCATATTATTAGTATATTTTTAAACAGTTTATTTTACTCTCGTTCTGAAGCCACAATTACCCTATTTGTATATCAGATACCAACACTGTTTCGATTCAAATAATACAGAACACAATTCCTGTGAAAGTCGTAACAAAAGCTTATTGCATTCAAGTGAAATTGACTCAATAATCTGAATACTGGCTTTGTCCTATGAAGCTCGCAGACCGACGCGACGCTAAAAAAAAACAACGCATGCAATCAACCGTCCCACTACGATTAGCTGGCAACCCCGATGACACGTCCCGCCTGCTTTATTATGCCTATGCGCAATCTGTGCCCCATCTACTCTGTGCTCGCTTGTTATTTTAAATTGGACGGTGCATTGCGAGAATAATGGAATAATGCAATTGTATGGGACACGTATTATTTCATTGAAGATTGAGTTATTATAATGCGAAATAGTCGCTAAATGATAAAATTGGCCTAATTTGGACTCGTTCTTGGAATACTAAATATGACATCGATTTATCATTTAACGGAAATGCATTTCAAGTACCTGCAGTTTTGTGGTATTATATAATTCGATACTCATCATCTATCTGAAAATTGATCACCTTGTTCCGCTATGTCACAATCCATGGTGATAATTATGACCCATGTTCAGCAGTAGACTGTTATAGGTTTTAATCGAAGATTAAAAAAAAACTAGCAGTGATAGCCTTTACGGTTAAAGAGCCGGCCGAAAATCAGTGAGGCTCGGGTTCGAATCCTGGCATGTACCAATGAGTTTTTCAAAAACTTACGTACATATTTATCACTAGCTCGACGATAAGGAAAACATCGTGAGGAAACCCGCAGGTCTCAGAACTAATTCTGAGACATGTGTAAATAGACCCGGTCCGGCGATAAGCTCACCACCTATCACGTTTAGGGGTCCTATATATATTTATATATAAAAAAAACTTTTTACTAAAGAGGGTAACATAAAGTACTACGTCTAAATAACTCAGGAGACCCAATGAAGTGCTCTGTAAAATGTAAACATTACGTAAGTATACACTTTTGTAGTACATAATTCGATCCTCATCGTATATCTGAGAATTGACCATCAACCAACCAACCAACTGCATGTCAATTGTAGTTATAATACAGGCCCACATTCTATAGCACACAGTTATATGATTACCAAGTAAATAAAAAAAAATGTTAACTTATTCTCTTTTATATATTACAGCGCCCCGCGTAGTTCCCGTAGAAACACGGGGATAAAATATAGCATAATAATATAGGTATGTTATTCTGATGTATAAGCTATACAACTGTAAAGTTTCATCAAGATCCGTTTAGTAGTTGTTGCGTGAAAGAGCAACAAATATCCTTACATATACTCATAAACTTTCGCGTTTATTAATTAGTAGGACTGTCAGCATATAAAAGTATTAGATTTAAGCAATTCAGGTCAAAATAGAATTGTTTCCCTCTAATAAAACTCTGCAGCGTGTTGCAAAGCGAAACATTTCTGGAACAGGGTTAAATTCAAAAACAACTTCAGAGCCTCGGCAACTTATCGGAAGCCTCTTTGTGAAATACTATCCGATATTTTCAAAAGTAACTATGTTCTGAGTTTTCTTGGCGCAAGGATATGAGTTGACTCTTCCGTAAATTTTAGTTTTAGTTTCGTAGCCATAGCAGTATTCGTTTTCAATTTATCAATATACGAGATGAAAAGCAGGTTCTTGGAGAAACGTTGTGACTGACTGAGTAGCCGCTACTCGCTTCTGAACCTAGGACGCTGAAAGTTTAAATTTAAGTAGTTTTTGGGACGTTTAGGCTTCCAACAAGAAATGAGTTTCGGCAAACCCAAGAAAAAAAGATTTCCGCGCGGGTAATTTCGCTTTGGGCTTGTTACTTCCAAATTAATCTAGCATACATTATGTGTTTCCAACCTTGAATTATTGTCTTTGTTGTCTCTTTACTTGTGACACGTACCTACTTACATAATTTGTGGTATATTCCTCTGTCTTCAAACACACCCAATTAGCGCGCTAGTAGGATAATGGGAGAGTACACAATGACATGTGAACCATCTAATAGCTGTTACTAACAAGACGAAAAGTTTATAGAGAAGTCAATATCACCAGGCTTGCAAACATAATGTGGGATAACTCGACGGCGTTCAGCACAAATTCGGTAATACTTTAAGTAAACTTGAGCCGAAGTTAGCAAGTTGTCAGCGAACAGGTGCTGCATCGAATACGTTCTGATATTCACAAGCGAGGTACATGCATCCATGCACGAATGTATGGAGTTCTATTCTTCAAGTGTTGTAACTTGAAAATAATGTCAAATTGAAAAAATACTTAAAATAAAGATGATATTCCACAATTCCATAACACATTATGCCATCTTAACATAATATAAGTAAAACATCCATGGTCGTGCTATAAAGTACAACACAGATATATTCAGGGCTCTCCATGTAGGTTTTTGACGGGATTGCAATGGATTTCAAGTTTTACAATAATTGTTGCACAGTTTATCGCTCAAAGTAATAATATTTACTGATGCCTACCTTGCCTCGAGGGAACTCGCAGAAGCATTATTTTCCAGAAAGTACCCAGATTTTACCCCAGAAGTTTCCAGAAAAGGACATGATCCAAGATCAGAATGCAAATTTAATCAGTGTCTTATTTCAGTCGCTGCTACAGACATTTCCTGCTGAATGAAAATCAAAGTCGACTCGCTAATTGGGTCCGACTTTTCATTAATCTTATGTCATATCCTCTCTTTTGTAGATGGTGGCAGAGTTAGCACGCGGGATGCAGCGCGTTCGAACGGGATAACGAAGCCAGAGAGCTACGTGCTCTCGCCGATTTCGTCTATCAAACTTCGGATTGATTATTTTGTCGACTGCCACTAAAATGACACTGGAGCTAGCTTTGAAATGAACGTTTCTGCGCACCCATTGGCTAAAAGCATCTTTGTGTTCGATGTAATCTCAGAAATTGAATGATAGATTTCCTATGTACATAGATTCTGATATCCTATTAAATATAATATTTAGTAAGAGTATACTTGCGGCAGTATGGCCCGTAATATTTGGATTATTTATTACAGGGAAAAAATTAGTAAGAAAATTATAGCCTATGTTACTCCCAGAAAAGTAAGTTTTCCATTAGTGAAATAATTTTCGAATTGGTCATTAGTTTCAGAGCTTAATCTTTACAAACAAACAAAAAATCTTATGTTTCCTATGTACATAATACATAATCTCACGCTTATTTTCCATTGGGGCAGGCAGAGACAATAGACTGCCACTTGCTACGAACTTGGCAGATATCGCAGACTTACCTTCTTTACATTAACCCTATGATACATACAAATTGATTAATATTGACATAGCCTCAGTTTAGCCGTAGACCTGTAGTTTACTTCTCAACTATCCTTATTGACAAATCTATATGCAATAAATTAAGTAAAAAATAATTTTTAAAACAAGCTTTTATTTTAATGCGCTAAAAAGAACAAAATAAACTTTTCCTTTAAAACTGTCTTAAAACGTCATTACACAATTTATCATGTAATAAAAGCTTGTCGCGAGATCTGAGTAGGTACTCATATTTAAGCAAATATATAAGTAACTCTAACTGATTGAATTAAATTTTTAGAATTTTCAGACTAAGTTAATATGGGTAGTTACCTAATTAATCCCGCGACAAGCTTTTATTACATAATAAATTGTGTAATGACGTTTTAAGACAGTTTTAAAGGAAAAGTTTATTTTGTTCTTTTTAGCGCATTAAAATAAAAGCTTGTTTTAAAAATTATTTTTTACTTAATTTATTTTATACTTTTTAGTTGGATTTAGAAGGGCGTCACATGGCTAACCCTGCATTGTTATCCAAACTAAACGTGTATACAAAATTTCAGCTCAATTGGTTATCTTTAAGCTCCATCATCAGACCCTGGTTACCATCTAGTACCAAAGTACTCGTCAAGATGAATCAATCGAGCCCAAACTCGATGGGGTTATCTTGTTTAATAACTGAGTTCCTATGGCCATCTTCCAGCTCCATCATCAGACCCTGGTTACCATCTACCACTAAAGTACTCGTCAAGATAAATCAAACGAGCCCAAACTCGATGGGGTTATGTCGTTTAATTACTGAGTTCCTATGGCCATCTTCCATCTCCATCATCAGACCCTGGTTACCATCTAGTACCAAAGAACTCGTCTAGACGAATCATACGAGCCCAAATTCGATGGGATTGTGTCGTTTAGTTACTGAGTTCCTATGGCCATCTTCCAGCTTCATCATCAGACCCTGGTTACCATCTAGTACCAAAATACTCATCAAGACAACTCAAACGAGCCCAAACTCGATGGGAATATGACGTTTAATTACTGAGTTCCTCCTATGGCCATCTTCCAGCTCCATCATCAGACCCTGGTTACCATCTAGTACCAAAGTACTCGTCAAGATGAATCAAACGAGCTCAAACTAAATGGGGTTGTGTCGTTTAATTACCGAGTTCCTATGGCCATCTTCCAGCTCCATCATCAGATCAGCTCGGTGGTGCCATAATATTGCATTGTCACCGCACTTACATAAGTATACCAAATTTCAGCTCAATCGGTTGAAGATATCTGCTTCAAAATTGAGTTGCAAGATTCCACCCGAACATACATAGTTACATACATACTTACATACATACTTACATACATACATTGCAAGTTAAATAAAAGCTTTTAAAAAAAAAAAAATTGCTTCAGAGAGGTCCACCTCAGCCGTACGGCGTTATTTATAAAGTTTCCATAATCTGTTTGCAAGCTAAAGGAGACGTTCCATCTTGGGCACATTGTACACTAGCGTGAAAGATAGAGAAAAATCTAGTGATTATCAGAAAAATATAAAAAATTCCATCCATCCATCTATTTAACTTGCACAAAAATAATTAAACTTCAATGGATCCGCATGAAATCATATTGAAATAATACTATTTCTAACTTCTTAAGCACAATCTCCATGTTATTGTGAATTAGTCCGACAAAAATCAAAATAATGTCAATTGCCATTTTGCCGGCCAGGTCGCAATTTTTTTTTCGGTCGCCGCTATGCTAGTTTAATGAAAAATAAAGTTTATTGTACAACGAAACTAGACAAATATGAGCAAAATCATGAATAAAACTACAGTTATTTTATTTATATTTATCTAAAAAACTGGTGTACATGGTGCAGGCCCAGTCTCAATACATTCATGAAACGTCTCCTTTTGTCTGGGAAATACATTTTAACGATTTTTGCTTCGTAGTGGTATTTAGGGTACCTAAGCAATATGCTTATACTTTATTGGGATACCATTGTGTCCAGAATTACTTGAAACGTAACTGGATAAACAAAATTATGCTCGAGACTTCAAACTTAGCTTTAGTGTTATTACAGACTGCAGGATTTCCAGTAAATTCACAATTACCAAAGCTTGGTTTGCATAGTTTGCTAATTGAGTTTTGACTGGTTTGTAACTCAATTTGATTATGCGATCATTTAGTTTAGTAAGATAGGAATAATCTCACTAAACAAGCTTAAATTGAAAGAGGTAATTTATTACACGGGTGAAAATTGGGTTAAGTATTTAGTAATTTAGTTAATTAATAAGAGTAAGAGGAACTTTATTTGCGACAAATGTGGTAGATAAGTTGTTATACATGATTGATAGTATATCACACATTTAACCAATATACAATTGGTATGCAAATTGAGAACGAAAGTTTCATTACAATTATCTATAGATACATATAATAAAACTCAAACGGGGCCGTGTCTGTAAATGAAATATTTTTTGAAAATTTCAACGGTAGTGTATCTACACTACACTATATCAAAACACCAATTTTAGATTTTTTTGTTTGTATGTCTATCTGTCTGTCTGGTTGTGCACGCATCACGCAAAAGCGACTGGACGGATTTTGTTTAAATTTGGAGTACTTTTTAGTGTGGGAAAATAGTTCATTCCCACGGGAAAATTTAAAATGTCGGTTAAAAGATAAATACGTACTACTCCGAAACGATAACACCTAGAAACTTGAAATATGGTATGTAGGTCTTCCATCTTCGCAAGTCCAGGGGGCTGCTGGGTAACCAAAAGCCCCCGAGGACGAGAACTTCAAGTCGGCTTGGACGATTGTGCCCAAACACCCGAAGGGTGGTAAAGCCCCACAACCAGCTGGTGGCTTCCGCCCCAAGGGTAAACAACAGGAGCGGAAGCGGAGATCGCGGCCCAATGCCAAGCGCCGGCGCCAGCTCAAAGAGCGGTACGAGGCCTCTATCTCCTCCACTTCCTCTTCCCCTGCCCCCCCCTCAACATCCAAAGGGGTTACCACAAACAAAAACACACCCAGGTTACCGCAAAACACAGCCAGGGACCAGCGCCCCCCGTCAGGTTGCGGCCAAAAGGGCCCGACTTGATGAGACGCAGTCGCCAAGGGGCGAGCGCAAGAAACCCAGGCTGTTAAACGCACCATCTAACATGCCGCGGCACAACACCTACGCCGCGGCGGCAAAGTCTGACTTGATAGCCGCCATCACCACCTTGGAGTCCGGCCATCTGAACAGTGCCCAGTCAGACCTTGTCCTTAAGATGGTGAACAACAAGCTCTTCGAGCTGTGCGACGACGAGCCAGTCGTGGACGATGCGCCGGGGTTTAACGGCAAACCCACTTTCGTGGGTGGAGCCCTACAACTCTGGTGCAAAGACCAGAAAACGTGGGACTGGCTCAAACTGACAGTGGAGGCCTTAGTTTTGCCCCCTGATACAAAGCTGACAGTGAAGAGGCCCCAAGACATCCCCAAACGAGTCGTGTGCGGCATCCTGATCCCGGGCGTATATGAGCCGGTTCGGATCGGGAAAATGCTGCGTAGACAAAACGTCTGGGCGAGTGTCGAACGGTGGCTTCTTCTCACTGTCAGTGAACAAAAGGAACACACCTTCCTTATCGTCAGCGTGCCGGAAGACGTGGTCCCGGAACTCGTCGCACGAGGTCGCCGCCTCTTCTTTCTAGCAGGGGCAGTGTACCTCAAGTTCCGGGGCCCGAGAGGGCGTTTTATTGACGTCCCTCCTAGCAAGGACCCGACAACAACACCGGAGTTGCCCACAACAGCAGCAGACCCCTCGCCTGTGGCTCCATCAACCACGACCCAGATGGAGACCGGGCTTTCCTTGCCCAGCCCCAAACCCGCCACTGCACCGGACACGGCTGCAGCAGCGGCGTCCGACCTGGAGGAAGCTGGAGAGGAATGGGTCCTCGGGATCGAAGACCTGGATCTCGGGGAGACGGGGGAGTTGACGCAAGATGGCGTCTCCTTCGCCTAACTGCTGCTTCATTCAAGCAAACCTCCACCACAGCAGAACCGCAACGGCTCAGCTCCGGAGATGGTTGGAGGAACACGACGCAGCTGTTGCCTTGATCCAGGAGCCGTGGATCGGCGCAGCTGGCAATATACAGGGCCTCTCCAATATTGGAGGTAAGTTAATCACAAACAGCGAGCACTCCCCAAGGGCATGCATATACATTTCCAGAAATATAACAGTGCATCCACTAACAGACTTCTGTTCCAGAGATCTGTGCGCAGCCACAATAACAATCAAACAAGTTTCAAGCCCATGCGAGCTAGTAATAGCGTCCGCATACATGCCGGAGAGCGATGACCCTCCTCCCCACGAGATGGCGAGACTTGTAAACTACTGCGAGAACGGCGCGAGGGAACTTATCATCGCCACCGACAGCAACGCACACCACCTCCTATGAGGAAGCACCAACAGCAACATCAGAGGTAAGAAATTGGTAGAATATCTATCCACTACTACCCTAGATGTCCTTAACCAAGGTTCGAAGCCAACTTATGTCACCAGGCGGAGTAGGACCATCATCGACCTCACCCTGGCGACGGCAGGCGCTTCGGACTTAGTCTCCAATTGGCACGTGTCGGACGAGGCTTCGTGTTCCGACCACAGATGGATACGCTTTAACATTGAGGTAACAATCAAAGTCGTACAGCCACGCAGGAACCCCCGGAAAACGGACAAGCGGTTTATTCAAGGCTGCTGTGCAAAAAACTGGGTGCGCTAAAGCTTCCTGCAAGGATACAAAACACTCAGGAAATAGAAGAGCAGGTAACTGAGCTAACCAATTCGATAAGCTACAGCTACCATAACGCCTGTCCTCTAACCACTCCACCTGCTGGAAAGGCCAACAAGGAATCGTGGTGGGGCCCCGAACTGGAGAGGCTCAGAGGTAAGGTAAGACGGCGCCTAAACCGCGCCATGAACACTTGCAGCGACCTGGACTGGGACCGGTACAAGGATGCTAAGTCCAGGTATAAGAAACGACTGCGCTACAGACAAACCGCCGCATGGCGCAAATTCTGCGGTGAGATCGAATCAAACAACACTGCTAATCGGGTAAGGAAAATTCTAGCACTACAGCAAAACCAGAGTGTAGGGTCTCTGCGCCGCCCAGACGACTCTCTGACCAACTCACCAGCTGAGGCTCGGGAAGTGCTGCTCCAAACGCACTTCCCTGGCTGCAGTATCGTACAAAACATGTCCTGGGACGAGGAGACCACGATCCCGACGAGCGATTGCTGGTCTACCGCTGAAATTTAAAAAAATGTGGGCATGCCTGGCCCACAGGTATGTTCCCAAACAATGGCGGGAGGTGAAAGTAATTTTTATACCCAAACCAGGTAAGACAGACTATACAAATGCTAAGTCATACAGGCCAATCAGTTTGACGTCTTTCCTACTGAAAACGCTGGAAAAGCTCTGCGACAGAGACCTAAGAGACAACGCATTAAGAAACATACCAATGCACGACAACCAACATGCATACAGCTCAGGTAAATCAACAGAATCAGCCCTACATATGGTAGTCAGCAGGTTAGAAGAGGCTATCCTGAATAAAGCTATGTGCCTAGGCACCTTCATAGACATCGAAGGAGCCTTTGACAAAACCAACTTCACCAGCATAAAATCCGCACTTACAGGGCACGGGGCGGATGCGGCTATTATAGGGTGGATCGAAAACATGCTCAGCAAGAGAATAGTCAGGTTTGGTAGCGATGATCCCCAAGGGGCCCTCGTGGCTAGAGGCTGCCCACAGGGGGGAGTTCTATCACCCCTCCTCTGGAACCTTGTGGTAAATGATTTAATTGCTAATCTTAACCTACAGGGCTACTACACCATCGGATATGCCGACGATCTGGCAATCCTAATATCAGGTAACTTTGCAAATGTTGTCTGCGATGTCACACAAACAGCCCTACACATTGTGGAAAGATGGTGCCAACAGTATGACCTATCGGTCAACCCGTCCAAGACAGAACAGGTAATGTTCACTAACAAAAGAAATATAGGTAGCTACAAACTCCCTACACTCTTCGACTGCCAACTCCACCTCTCTACGGAGGTAAAATACCTGGGCGTAACGCTAGACCATAAGCTGAGCTGGAGTAGCCATCTCGAGCAGAAGCTCACAAAAGCCAGCATAGCGTTGTGGCACTGCCGCAGGATGCTGGGTAGAAACTGGGGCCTTACCCCCAAAATAACACTCTGGCTGTACAAGACAGTGATAAGACCCATGGTAAGTTATGGAGCTGTGGTTTGGTGGCCGAGGACAAAACTCGCCACGGTCGCTGGTAAATTACAATCCTTCCAGAGACTTGCATGCATGGCGGCGACAGGCTGCATGAGGACAACCCCCACGGCCGCCCTGGAAACCATGCTGAACTTAACACCGCTCCACCTCTTCCTCCAACAGGAGGCGGCGTCAGCGGCGGTACGTCTAAAAACCTTAAAGCTGTGGCGTGACAGAGCTGTTACCCACACGAAAATCCTGGACAATGCCGTCGTGGACCTGCCGCTACTAGCGGCGGTTAACGACAGGATACCGGTAAGGTTTATATTTGACAAAAAGTACAAGATACAACTCTTCGAGGAGGGGACTGAGAGTCTGAACCTCCGGGAGCTACGCGTCTTCACGGATGGCTCAAAAACGGCCTCCGGCACAGGGTGCGGTGTGTTCTCAGAAGACTTACAAATTTATCTATCCAGGCCCCTGGGAGCTCACAATACAGTCTTTCAGGCTGAGTGCGTGGGCATCTACATGGCGGCAGCGGCCATAGCTTGAAGGAGAGTAAAAGGTGCATGTATATGTATCCTCTCTGACTACAGGCCCTCCGTAGTAACTCAATCAAATCGAGTCTCATCATGGAGTGCCATGAAAAGTTGACGGAGGTAAGCTCCGACAATACAATCACTTTGCAGTGGATCAAGGGTCACAGTGAGTCGCGCGGAAACGACGCGGCTGACGAGTTGGCCAGAAAGGGATCAGGTATGGCGGCGATAGGCCCAGAGCCCATGGTGCCCCTCCCCTTCGGCTGGTCCCGCACACAACTGCGACTCCGTGCTCAGGCTGAGCAGGAACGGGCCTGGACCGGCCTGGGTGAGTGTAGACAGGCGAGATCGGCGGTACCACACCTGGACCGGCGTCTCTCTCGCACCCTGATAAACCTGAGTCGGAAACAGCTACGTACGGTAACTGGGGCCATAACAGGCCACGGTCCTTTTAACAAACATCTGTTTACTCTAGGTGTCACAGACAGCCCCCTGTGCAGAGCGTGCATGGAGGCAGAAGAAACGGCTGCGCACGTGCTGCTGGAGTGCGAAGGCGTGGCTCAATACCGGGCGAAGCACCTTGGATCCCCGAGGTCGCTCCCCGAAGCCCTCAAGGACGTCAAGTCGCTGCTGGGCTTCCTGGAGGAGCTGGGATGGCAAGAGTAGAGCCATTCCCACCATCACGCAAAATAGGCGCAAAAATGACGTCGAGTTGCGGAAACAAGCCCGCGTTACCATACCATAATACCATACCATGGTATGTAGGTGTCTTATATGTCGTAGACAGTCGCTATATAGGGATTTTTTAAAATTTCTATAAACTATTTGCACCAGCTATTTGCAATATGGTATTTAGGTGTCTTAAATGTCGTTAGCCACGACTATGAAGGGATTTTCGGGAATTGCCACGGGAACTGGATCTGCTGGATCCGCGCTGGGCACCAGCTAGTAATTTAAATAAATTATGAGTCTGATATGAGCTGACCCAGCAGATATGATATAAAAACGAGATAACTATCGAAGACAACATCATTAGCTGCGATCACAGGCTGCGATCTTTGCCATATTGCGGAAAAAAGAAAACCTAATAGCTTGTCTGGTTGGAGAGAAAACCCAAGCTTATTTTTTAAGAACAAAGCTGATTAAATTGCTGTTGAGATCGCCGAGATGCTTCATTGCACTCCTGCGGTCGGGCCCGTCCGGGGTTTCCATTTCGTTCATCTTGTGAGATATACGGATCGTGTACGTAATAGAGTAGGTATGGACAGGATGTTTGCGGAATATAAATTTTGCACGAGACTATGAAATATTTCGAAGTTGTGTTTTGCACTTACGAATTTGCATAGTTGTGAATATAAGAGACATAGTAACTAAAGTATAAGGAGATGTTTTTTGTTTGATGTAAATAGTGTTTAATTAAAAACATTTTTTGATTTTCCAAATGTTATTGCTTCGCGGCATTGTGTGACTGGAATAAACAAAATTGCGATGAAATTGTTGGTTTCAGAAAAGTTAAACTCCACACACAAGAAACGTATTTTTTTGTCTTTTTGTTGTTCGGAATTCATACAGAACCCTTCTTGTGCGAGTCCGACTCGCTCTCAATCGGTTTTCTTTATTTAATATTTATGTTGGTAATATAATTTGAGATTCAGCCCTTTTCACGAAAAGTTTGACATATTTTTTACTAGTTACAAGTAATAAATCTTTATAAAATATAATATGGCGTCACGATTGTTGTTGTTGGATGAGCACAGGCAGTCATTAATCATTTTTTTATTGTCATACATTTTCCGGTTACAAAAGATCGCATACGTTCCATCATTGCGTTAAAAATACAAAACACAATGTTCTGTGTCCCAATCTCAACGTTTATTTATGCTTGAAGTGGAAAAAGTTGTACAAATTATATTTTATATTTTAAAGTATCTGGATGGGAATCTCTATCCACATTTTGCGGATCTTAAAACTGCAAAAACCATATCTGAATTAAAAATAGTAAAAGTTTAATTGAATTACCTGAATAAAGAAAGTCGTGGAAAGGTAAATTACCTTCATAAATAAACTGATAGAAACCCTGATAAAGCAAAAACTAGTTGATGCCAATGACCACCCTTGACCTTGACCAGAAGGGCTGATATTGCCGAAACGACTTGCGTGTTAACGAACTAACACAAGCATAGTGCCTAAAGCCGCTTTTTTACGGTACCAGCGCACTCAGATCGAGTCTCTACAAGGGCGCTACTCATATTATTTAAACTCTTGATCCGAGAGGACTCGGATACTAGAAGCCAATCATAGAATCGGACGCACTACGTCCAAACGCGCTTGTGCCGTAAAACGCGGCTTGAGTAAGACACACTATCGATTTTAATATACGGAATGCAGACACAATAGGATTATCTATTGGCCTTGTCCATCCGTGTGCATCTGATGTTGACAAGTAAAAGCTTTGCCGTCTACGCCGCACTTTGATCGCGTAATTAATTTATTTATATCAAATCAATTTGAAACATTGCAGTTCAATTAAAACCAATGCGTTACAATAACGAGTTTGTCATATCCGCATAGTGTGTTAGTATAGGTACTAAAATTTGGTGGACAAAAGAGAACTGTCTCAACCAATTTAAGTTTATAAAGAAAGTTTTGTGTGTTTTGTCTTCTTGATAGTCAAATAAATGTCTTTGCGTATCTCTGATATTAGTTCTAACCCCTATTAAGTCTGTATATAACTTCCTTTAAAATTCGCATGCTATTCGCTTGCAGTAGGCAATACTAGTAGGTGGCGTCCAGTTCGCGTGAACTTGAGCGAGTTTACTTTTTTTTATAGGATTGTGTAAGTTTTGCATAGCTGAATCATCTTTTCGGTCTTTCTGAATAATGAACATTCATATAGACTCCAGCCTGATGAGATTCACGGCAAATTCGCCTATTCTGGACAATGTTTAAATCGATACCAAATTGAGTCTGTGTAAAATACTATTAACTCGAAGTTCAAAGTCTAGACTGAGTATATTGATATCTGTATTCAGGTTGAATGATTCAGTAATGAAGCTGAGAGCTGAATATCTAATTAACTCAGTCGCGTAGTCAATCTATAACTATTCTTGATCATTAGATCTGTATATATCTATAGTGGAGTGCTAATTGCTCCGAATTTTTAGTTTCGATTTTAATTTAGGACCAGTCTTTGAATGTTATTTTAGAAAGAAACTATAGGTACTATTGAATCTAGTGGATGGATGGAGAGTCGATTAAAATTAAATGTTTCGCGGTCGTGTTAAAAGTACTAGACTAAAATAATACAATAGTTTATTTAATAGTTTATTTGCTCTTGGCAATTATGTACTTAATATAAGATGAAGACGAAACAGTGTAAACAATCGTTGGTAAACCTAAATAAATGAAATAAATTTATTAAAACCATTACCATGCTTCAAATAAACTATATTTATTATTAACTAGCTGTTCCGCGCAAATTCACCCGCGTAAGTCCCTTTTCCGTGAATAAATTATAACCCATGTTACTACCAGAAAAGTAAGCTTTCAATTGATAAAAAAAAAATCTGTTCAATCGCTTTTGAGTTTATTCGTTACAATCATACAAACCCTTCCTTTAGGATATTAGTGTAGATGTAGATAGTCGTAGTATATCATAATTAGTAAAAAAATGTTTTAATTAAGAACGAACGAATATGTTGATAATCTGCAGGTTTAATAAAACCATTTTAAACAAAAAAAAAATTATGAAATCCTAACTTTTCTGTGTATAAACAAAAATGGGACCAACCTATAGGCGAGATATCCTATCCAATAAAAAGGATCATTATAATCGGACCACTGTGTAAATAAGTTATGCGTTTAAATATACGCATCGACTTGGGAACCTCCTCTTTTTTTTTTGTCGGTTTAAAACAAAGAGTTTTAAACATCGATGTCCGTCTAGTAACACCCCTTATACTATCACCCTAGTAACTGGTTGGGAAAAGTATTCGTCATCGAGTAACAGTGTCACTGGTTGGGATAAATTAATTCACATCGGGTAACACTGTTACTCGATGAAACATTTTATTACCACCCAGAAGCACTAGCTCGTTTAATGTAATACTAGCGGTTCTGCGCGATTTCACCCACGTAGTTCCCGTTCCCGTGAGAATACGGGAATAGAATATAGCCTATGTTACTCAAGGATATTCTAGCTTTCCATTGGTGAAAGAATTTTTAAAATCGGTTCAGTAGTTTTTGAGTTTTTTCGTAACAAAGATACAAACATATAAAAATACAAATCTTTCCTCTTTATAATACTAGTATAGAAGTAGGTTCCACCCAGAAGCACTAGCTCGTCTATAATATTGAAATCTCTTTGGTTAAAAAGAAATTCGATTAGTCGTCAATCGGCGGGATATTTTGTTTTCTTATTATTTGACAATAATTAATATTTTGTAAGATTTGATAATTTGTTAAATTGTTACTGATCTTAAATCGATTTTGGTTGTATAAACAGACATTGTATGCCTGATAGTAGACCACAGAGCACCTAACTATTTTTAAGACCTTCATGTAATATCCTGTGAGTCACAATAAAGACATTTCATTTCATATTGTTAAAAAAAAATCTTTCAATATTCGTGGCGAGAGTGTGGTGTCCAAATGCGTCTAGCTTCCTGATTTCCGAGGATGTCAGCTACCGTTATTTAGTCACAAAATGGATGCAGGATAATCCCGGTGCACACCGGCTCATAGATCATAGGATTAATGTTCGCACGCCGATCTCTAACTAACGTGGTTTGTTTCTACTACAAATACGTAGTGCTCGCCAAGCTAAAGCCTTATCTAAGGTAAACGCAGCTATCAACGACCCATCGAAAATCTGCAGGTATTGCCGACCCATTCTGCTTATTCCTATTTTTATCGGTTTGGAACGATTTGAGTCACAAGAGAGTATAATATACACACATGTTTGTATGTTTCCTAATTAATTTACTGGTGTTAGTGTACGTAGGTACACGGGAATGTGACCAAATACGTTAGTTTCTGTGAACGTAGCGAGTGCGCCGATCGTGTCATACTAACTCTTACTTCCTCAGGTAAGTACTCAAATTTTTTGCTTAAGATATGTTATATATAAATATTTACGTTAAGTTTATTCTGAATAACTTAACATATTCCTTTATTTGTAAATTCCACATTTCGCAACGAAATTATTATGTTTTAAGGGATTTTAAAAAGTATTTTTGAAATTAAAATAGAACGGCAATAGCTGCGTGCATTTTAGTAGTGCAGTCATTACCGACCCATGGATCGGCAATGGCTAAAAGGTTATTCTTTATTTTTTCCCTTTTTCGTTAATGCTTACAATAATTAAATAAGTTTTTGTAACACCATTTCAATCTTAAGTATTCTAAAATTATAAGCATCTATTAGCGACATACACCATGTTATATTATAAACTTGTTTTTACGCGATAAACTGCCACGCATTATTAAACATTTAGACGTGGGATATGAAAGAAACTACTTAGAGTTTTCTTCGTATTTATATGAAAATGGTGTTTTTTTTTATAGTTTAGGACTAAATCGATAAATTATTGTATTAAAACGGATGGGGAAATATATTACAATTAATATTGATTATTTTTTGTGGCTCGGAAAAAGATTTGTTAATTTTTTTATTCAACACTAATAACCGATCCATATGAATCGGTAATAGCCACAAAGAGAAGCTATCACCGATTCTATACGGATTAATTGTATTTTTGGAATAACGGTATGTAATGTCTAAAAGTAAAGCTACTAATTTGTTTCAATATAATGATTTGATTCAATGAGTTAGGTTAGGTTTAATTTCATTTAATGTCATTAAATTTCATTTTCATTTCATATCCATATAAAAAATCTACTAAAGACTTGGCTGTATGTATAGTTCCCTTCGCCTACCCAGAATGGGTGAAGAAAACAAAAAAAACCTCTGCTTTTAATCTTTTACGGTTGGCGCGATTTTCCAAAAATGTTAGTTGAGTTTATTGTATTTTTATTATTTTATTAAATTGCTTAATTTTTTCGCAACTGTATTAAAATTGTTATTAAGTACACGTGCGGAACCGTCATTGCAACTTGTTCCGACAGTCAACCCTCACCATAGGCTGAGCTAAATTTGGGAAGTTCGAAAAAAAATATAGGCTTTTTGGGAAATAAAACATTATTTATTTTGCGTTATTTTGAAATAAAATTGTCTAATTATTTTTATTCAAAACATGTAAATTATATATTTATAATAGTTTTTACTTTTATTTTCAGGTTTGTGACTCTGACTTAAATAGTATAAAGTATTAGAGCTAGCCACGGTGGAGCAAATCATATTCATGTGTCTAGAAGCACCAGACACTATCCGATCCCAACTTGAAAAACTCTGTGCTGAAAATAAAACAGTGTGTTTTTATTTTATTAACATCTACACATTTACAAAATTATCTCTGAATTTTGATAGTGAATATTTATGTTTCAGGTGATTCAGTTATCCCGTATGTCCAAGACAATTGACACTAAGACCAATTCCCTTTAACGGCACTACAGGGAACTGCATTATGAAGTAACAACATTGACATTATTTTAAGAAGTAATTACTATTAAGCAGGCTAATCAATTAGAAAGAAAGGCTATGGTAACTATGGTTTGCACTAGCTGGCCAAGCAGCAGGTTTCCGGGGGCGCAAGATAACAATACGTGACCTATGTTCTCACTTTGATTTTATGAATGTTATTCTATTTACCATTTCTATTAAAGTCTATTTTCTTATATTACTAAAATTTCATTTGTGTCCACCGAGAAATCAATACCTTTATTTTTATTGAGGTCCAAATGTGAAAACAATCTTTTAAAGAATCCACAAGCATTCCGAGGTTCACTGCGATTAGTTGAAAAGCATGGGCACTAGAAGAAGAAATCTACATAACAATGAATTTCATGGCATGGCATGGGTAGGCAAAGGCATTACGCCATGCAGCCTTGTCATTAGTTAATGATATCCTTGAGTAAATGGCTCTGTTTCAGAGTCCATGCACAAAAATACAGTGTCTTCAACACTTTCTACATCCCTAACTTGGTTATCAACAGTAAAATAATAGTACTTTTACTGAAGACTTTATTATGACTTCTTGAGGCAATCCAAAAATGTCCATATCTCGCATTTTATCGAATTTCCCATTCACTGCACACTTTCACGGACACTTATTGCCACATAATAAACTATCACTATTATGATGAGTCAAAACCCGAAATACACAGCAAAATGAAAATTATACAAAAAACATGACGTCCCTCTTCGGATTCCCGCCAAAAAGTTTAAAGTCAAGTTTATCTCCATTTTCAGATTATTTTAGTAACTATAATTATTGTAATGAATCAAGTACAAAAATGAGAAGCAAATAAAAGTAAACTGGACATTTCGAATATATTTTGGGAAAGGGATATTTCGCTCAAATTAATAATTATTTTGAGAATCGAACATGTAGGTAGGTATTTTGTGAAAAAAAAGTATGCTTTATTTACGTACGGTCGGTGTTAGATTCATAAAAATCGGTAATAGCTTCAAAGCGTTTCGGATGGGTCGGTGATAGAAACAATTGACTTCAACAATCCTTTGATTATTTTTTTAAAGAAAACGTGATATTTATAAACAAATGAAAATATAAATATAAAATATACAATCTATATTTAAATATAAAATAAAAAAATCTGGTGTGTTTGCAACCACTACCCTTAATTCTAATAATCAATTTCAAAATTTGCTTAAGGGGGTCGGTAATAGCTGCGTTTACCTTATAGCTTATCTTAGTTAAACACAGCATTGGACTCGACTTTGAAATATTGCACGAGAATGAATTTTAATTCGCGCCCTAAGGGTGGGTGAACGGTAATTTATACTGTAGTCCATCTTGTAATTAGGTGTACGTTGTGTACGTGTGTTTCTGTTTGTTTAAATAATATTTTGTAATTTGTGTCGTTCATTATTATGATATAAAGCAGGAGTTGAAGTCTTACTTTTTAAATTAAAAGCTTTTATTTAACTTGCAATGTATGTATGTATGTTAAAAGCTTTTATTTAACTTGCAATGTATGTATGTAACTATGTATGTTCGAGTGGAATCTTGCAACTCAATTTTGAAGCAGATATCTTCAACCGATTGAGCTGAAATTTGGTATACTTATGTAAGTGACAATGCAATATTTTGGCACCACCGAGCTGATCTGATGATGGAGCCAGGGGGTGGATATCGCAACTCCTCAATGACTACTCGTAAACTCCTCTAGTTTGGACTAGTACGATTCGTCTTGAAAAATAATTTGGTGATAGATAAAAGTGAATCTCATATATAGATAATAAAAGTTTTAAAGGAAAAGTTGATTTTATTCTTTTTAGCGAATTAAATTATAAGCTTGTTTTAAAATATATATTTTTGGTAAATTTTTTTATATTATTAGGTAGATTCGATGTTTTCTGATAAAAAGATCATAAGTGCCCCGAAAGGAGCATAAAAGGAGATTGCATGCAGCTGAGAAAAGATGATAGTAATATTATGATGGATGTGTGGAGTGACTATAATGGATAAAATTAGGAATGAGTTCATAAGAGGAAGTTTAAAAGTAGGTAATCGTTTGTAGTGGTACGGACATATTTTAATGCGGAGGGATGATAGTAATGTTGAAAATCGAGTGCTTGATATGCATGTGGAAGGTAGGGCATGGAATACCGGAATGATTTTCATACCGGTATTGATACCGGTATTGAAATTTGAAATACCGGTATACCGAAATTTCGGTATTTTTTCGGTATTTTTTAAAATACTGCTAGTTACTGTTGAAATGATTACAAGAACTACGCTATATGTCAGAAACTGTTAATCAACTCCCTAGAAACCACAAAATGAGTTATTAAAGTAGAGGTAATAAAGAATACCAAAGAAAATACGTTATTTGATCCAAAAAATATTTATATTGTTTCATTACCACAAATATACCAATCAAATAGCTATAAAAATCACAGGATTATCTCAGGATGGATGAAATAGCGACAGGTCACGGCAACAATATTGGGACCCCCAGTGCCCCTCAAACTAAAGGGAACAATATACAAGGCCATGATAAGACCTATCGTCATGTATGAAAGGAGACTGCATGCAGCGGAGATGAGAATGTTGAGATGGATGTGTGGAGTGACAAGAATGGATAAAATTAGGAATGAATTCATAATAGGAAGTCTGAAAGTAGCACCCGCGATGGAGAAGTTGAGAGGTAATCGTCTGTCTTGGTGTGGACATATAATGAGGAGGGATGAGAGTAATGTTGTAAGGCGAGAATAGAATAGAATAAAATAGATCTTTATTTGCGTCAAACATGGTTTTACAGATGGAAAAATACAGTCTTGGCAGTGCATACATGTTCGCCGTAATTAAAAGACATGCAAAAACTTAGGCATATAGACGTAGGTACTTATTTTATTTTAAAATTCATAAATTCATTAATATTGTAAAAATTACATTCATTGAGCCATTTATACAAATTTCTTTTAAACATTTTAATGGGTAAGTCCTTAATGTCTTTCGGGATTTTATTATATATTCTAATACTCATGCAGAAACAACTTTTATCGTATTTCATAATTTTTGGAATTGTTTCAAAGACAAGCCGGTTTGGGTCTCTGTGCTCGAGTGCTTGATATGAATGTGGAAGGCTATAGGAAGAGGGGTAGGCCAAAGAAAAGATTTATGGATTGTGTCAAGGATGATATGTGCAAGATGGAAGTGAAAGTAGATAAATACATCGAAATGGAAGGAAAAATCATACTGCGTCGACCCCAAATAATGGGAAAAGGGCAAGTAAATAGGTATTAAAATCATTAGTTTTACTCTCTAATGATAAGAAAACTTAAAGCAAAATTTTTTAAAATCTCTTTTCGTCATAGCCTATAATATGAATAAGAACGTAAAACAAAAAAAAAAAAGATTAACACAAAATAAAATTGCAAATTAAGGTATCGTCGAAAGTAATCACTTTAAAATAAACCAAAATCAGGCAGATCGCGCTTTTTAGAACATCGAACGAAGAAAACACAAAACGCTTAAGCTTGCATTGTTGCGCGACGATCTTATTTTGTTACATATTATGTAACTTGCAGCAGAAAAGGCCATTTCTGATTTAACGCTTGTGGGAGTAAAACAATAGATGAACAACTGAAAGCAATATCACAAAATACCAGCTAGTGCAGAAGTGCATAGCTAGTATACGTGCATGCAGTGTTTTTCGCAGTTGGTTTTGTAGTGATTTTTTCTATAATCGTGGTTATTCGTGTCATTAAAACTCATCTGAAGTATGAACATCACTATAAACCATAGAAATCGAGCGTTCTGCATGGTCTTTAAAAACCCTTCCAAAAATAGAGCACTTTTTTCGAAATACCGAAATAACGGTATTTCATCCTCAAATACCGGTATCAAAATACCGAAAAAATTGACCGGTATACCGGTATTTCGGTATACCGGTATACCGGTATCCATGCCCTAGTGGAAGGTGAGAGGGTAGACCAAAGAAAAGATGGATTGATTATGTGAAGGATGATATGTCATGAAAAAGGGCATGAAAATTATGATAAGTGCCCTGAAATGTAAAATTGTTCTTACTTAGGTAGGTACATAATTCGAGTTGATAAAGAACAATGGCAAAAGTCCATGTGTTTTGGGTACCCTACTTACACCTGCCCACGGAAGACGAAACCGTGTAAAATCGATAGTTCTTGGACAGACTAAGATAATATGTAATCATACCACATTTTTATAAGTTGAGGTTTAAAAGTTATTCGTTACCTAGTGTATTTTGTAGGTTATTATGAGATTTTAGGTACCCAAGACGTGTAAAGAAAAAGTTTCTCTATAGTTAGGGAGGCGAGGTAGCTAAATGGCGTAATTCAACGGCGCGTCGAGACCTATCAAAATCGAAAGATAAAATAATTTCGAAAAGAAAAGCTAATATGGTAAAAACCATTTTAGCGGTGGGTTTGGCGTGTACGGTTTATCAAAAATGTAAAAAAAAACAGTTACTTGGGCATTCTCGAGCGCGTCAGATATTCATACTACGTATGCCCCAAGTGCCTCTGATAACAACGGTATACTAATCTGCCGGTTTGCGTGGTGGGGGTAGGCATAAAAAGTAGTCAAAAATGCAAAAAAAAAAATATTACTCGAGCGCGTCAGATTTTCGGAAGGGGTGTTAAGTAGGCCCCAAGGAAGCTCCCTTTAAAAAAACTGACGATTTGGGCGTGACGATAAGTTACGATGAATGTTTGAAAATGCAAAAAAAAATAGTTCTTTTGCAATACTCGAGCGCGTCAGATTTTCATAGGGGAGGTTTATATTGGTATCCTGAAAGCATATTTTCTTAATCTGACAAAAATGTTGGTGGGTTCTCTTAATCTGACCGAAAAAGGTTTTTGGGTTTATTTTTTTCCTTTCTTTCTCCTTGATAAAACTGGGAATTATATATATATTAAGGTGTACCGAAAATTCCCTTCTACCGCTTTTTTCCCCACCATCAATGTTGCGAAATAAAGGAAAAATACTGGTGGGACGGCATATTTCCGCGAAGCGCTCAGTCTGTATTACATGTTTATGGCAAATTCCTCTTTTTTGCTTCAATTCTTCACTTCGTTTTGCTTACGAGTTACGGTACGTCCAAAAAACAATTTGAGGATCAACAGGCTATTGAATAATATACATACATGGAACTGTACATGTTAATAAAACTTTTGTATACAGATACGCGTAACTTTTTCCGAGTCCACGAAAATTGTCGAGAAGCTTTAGAAAAAAAAATTTTGAGATATAGTAAAAGTTCAATAATTTAATCATCGTTATTTCATATCAATTTATTTTAAAAACCTCAGTTTTCGAGATATACTCAAAAATCCGGGAGTTTGAGTTTTTATGATGCTTCAAGTCAAAAAGTTTTAACTTTGGACAAAAATGTAAAGAGACATTTTTTGTGTAAAATAAAATTACCTTGTAAAATGTATCATTCGCGACTTATATGAAGCAACGCGTTTTTCGGAAGACGAAATGGCTCCTCCACACTTCCGGTCATGCGGAAACCGGCAGATTTTGTATTTTTAGTAAGTTTTAGATTATATTCTTCAAAATAAAAAATAAAAAAATCGCGCTCGAGAATGCCGGATTAACCCTACTACGACCCTATAACTTGGCGGCGTCAAGGACTTATCGTCAGATTAGTTAAATTTAGTCTTAAAACACTAAAATCAACCCCCAATATCTTAATCTGACGCGCTTGAGTATTTCAGACTATCGATTTTTTTTTACTAATCTGATCGTCTATCCTAGGCGCGCGTCACTACTTATAGAGCTAAATACTTGACAAGGTTGTTCTATTAGGTCTAAGGTATCTCTCATATCTTAAACTGCCACGCTCGAGTATTACCGAAAATTCCCCTATTCGCCTCCCTAACTACTAGGAAAGAAAATGATTTTCTTCCAACCTCTTTGTTAGAAAATAGCACTGCCTACCACATGCCATATAAGTTACTCTATGCCAGTGAATGATGGCTTGGGCAAAAAATATCGATACCTATATTAAAATATCGATATTTTTCCAAATACTAAATTAGCATATTATATATATCGTCGATATTTTTAATGGCGATATATCGACATTTATTTTACAGTATCGAATTCGTATCAATTTTAATATATTTTTAACGCAATTCTGGTTTCGTGTTTCATTTCATGTTAGGTACTAGATACTTGCCGACTCAAGCATTTATAAAAATATACTATTTTCATCGTCCTTTCTTACGAATTTGGGAATATGTATATGTAGTAATAATAATGTAAAACTGACGATATATCGATATTTTCACTCGATTTTTATCTATAGTAAGTATTTAGAAATGTCGATACGATAAATATCAATTTATTTTTTTCACTTGGCCATCCCTAGTGAATGACATGGTTGACGTGATGACACGACGTTCAATTTTACCACAACAACAAAAAAGTTTTTGTATTAATCAAAGACATTAAAATATAATAGCATAGAGGGGGCATTGGGAATATTTTCATACAAAACTTTGAAGCTCAAGCGTCATGTCCTTGTCATGTCAGTTAGTATGAACGCTAGCTGTCATTCGATCGAAATTGTACTAGACTTATTCCACTTGGAATAACTTTTGGCTTCAAATAATCCTCGCTTTGTCCCCTCTATGACTTATATTATATTTTAATCTCTTTGGTATGAATAGATTTCCCAATCGATCGATTCGAGTTTCTATGATATTTCTGTTTTATTTGACTCAATATTTTCAACTGCTAGATTAGTTTAAAAATATGGAAAATTTCGACTTGTTATGAGTCAATATAACAAGCATAGTGTGATACCCCGTGGGTGTCTATTTCAGTGGGTACCAAAGCTGCCGATGTTCTTTATTAGTATTATTAAAGCAAATAAATACTGTAGGTACCACAAACTGCATTTTGTATTTCTGCGGGAACAGTCTCTTGGCTTCGTGTTTGGGTGATTATTATTTACGTATGTATGTATAACAGTTGTTTAGTACCTAATCATGCTGGTTCGGCCTAATTAAGGACTACATATGACTGTGTAATAATTATGTTCCGCAATTTATTGATTTCATTTCTTCGTATTGAAGTGTGGTACAAGTGGTGGTTACAAGAGAGAAAACATAATAAAATAATAATACTTAACAGAAACTTTGCCCTTTAACTACTTAACCTATGAATGTGAATGAGGGGGACTCGCAACGGTTGACAGCAGCACTCTAAAGACAGTAATAGTACATTATGGTACAAGTGAGTAAAGTTGGTGATTACCGCTGAGGCGCCATTGAGACCCGAGCCGTAGGCGAGGGTCATAAGAGAGCCGAGGACGGTAATCATCAATACACACGTGTATCATACGACGTTTTTCAACACACTTGTGAATAAATAATACTAAAAAATCATTTTAAAATAATCATTCGCAATGGCGGGGAAAATTAATTGGTTTTCCAATTTTTTATTTATATAATTTGGAAAAGGCAAAAGGATCTAGGCCCATACAGCCTCGTTTTCCTATGCGCTCGCATCTTACAATGGCGATCGGCCATGGACTAAAAAAATTAGGTTTCTTTTTCTTTGGTTTGTCGTGGATAGCGTTTTAGCCACGTACAAAATGGGGTATTTAAAGTTTTTACAGAGAAAACCAAAGTTATATTTGAGTGAAAGTTTTGTTTATTAAACACGTACAAGTTGAAATGATCTATTTAAATACGAAGTTGCATGAAATGAGCAAGCCATATTTGTGTATTAATTTATTAGTACGATTGAATACGATCTTTTTTGTATCGAAACTTTTTTAAGAACAAAGCAACTCTAGCAACAAAATTGAAAAAAAAAATCTATAACTCACTAGTGAATAATAGCAAACAAAAAGTCTCAGTTTGATTATAGGTGTCATTATGTGCCTAATTGCAGTGAAATTAGAGCCACTTTATGAGCAAGTGTGTTGAAAAATTATTTATTTGAGCACGCCCCTAAGCGATCCTTTTATACAAACATGCACGGGGTTCTTCATTATTCAAAGGACACCTGACGTTTCACAGGACCCTAATGAAACAGGTGGGGATTGTTTTTTTCATTTACTGCTTTCTTCGGTTTAATTACTTCTCGAACGACGATTGATTCGGACACAATTTTTGACTTCTTCGAGAAATTGCTACGCAGTTAGTAGAATAATTAAGTTTTTATCTCATTATTTTTGTAGTCGAGTCGTTTGATAAACTGGTTTAACTTGAATCATATTTCATTATTGTTTTTCCTTCGCACGACTAATCTCCAAAAAGAAAAATGTCCAAGCAATCAAATATGTCTTGTCAGTAATTTGACCACCCATAAAAATGTCCAACTATATAAACACCCAACCAGATACATGACCAGCTATAATAATGTCCAACTGTAGTTATACCCGACCAGATACATGACCAGCTATAATAATCTCCAACTGTAGTTATACCCAAAATTAAAATTAACTTTTTGGTCATTTTTATCCATTGGCTATAGTTATCACTAGCTTTTCAATACAAACAAATAAACAAACAAAAAATCAAATCATTCTTCAATCCAGATTATTCCAGTTCCCGTTGGAATTTCCAAAAATAGCTTTAGCAATATCACTACTGGTCATTTTTAAGTTAAGTCCATTTTATTATAGGACATTTTTATAGTTTGACAATATAAATACTGGTCATTTTTATATTTGGGTAATTTTATTATTGGACTTATTTATGGTTTGTCAATTTTATCACTTGGACAAGCCTTTGGACATTCGTCTTTTTGGACATTTTTCTTTTTGGAGATTAGTCGTGCGAATCTTGTTTTTTATATCAACATTTATTTTAGTCCTTATTAGTTATGTGTATTTGTTAATGATTTTTTTCCCGTACACAACAAAGGTTTTGTCGCTACATGTGTTTTTGTACTTTAGTACAAGAAAATATCAGTGAAAATAAACTTTAATATTTCTTAAACTGGGTGACAATGATGGATGAGTTTCATTTAATTATATTTGTTGCTCCTTGAACTGCTACTAAAATTTGCATTATGTAAATCATGCTATTATTTAAAAACGTAATTACAGGCTGGTGTGACTGGCCATTTTGGTAATTCTACCCAATCTAACGACGCGGCGAGCCGGGCAAATGACGCGTTACTCCGATGGGGTAAGTAGGGGAAAATTGCTATAAGTTATGCAGTTTCACTACGCGCCATTAGCTTCAAGCCTCCAGACAGGGAATTTAGTACTCAGCGCTTATTGCATCGTCTGCTTTGAATTTATTTTCGAGGTTTAAATTACCTTTTTACATTCAAAATATAGGCCACTAACGGTAATTCTCCTCAGGTTAAATATTCTAAATGTGTAAGAAAAGCTTTTGTCGCAAAACATTATTTATTTCAAACAAATTATGTCTCTTGTACACATTTACCTTTGATAATATTATTGCCATGATATTTTTAAATAATGGAACTAAATAAAAAGAGGTCTGCGCTTTTAACGAATTGTCTTTGTAGAGTATGTATACGTCAGGCCAAGGCCTCGAGAAAGTATTAATTTATTTATAGGATAACAAAAGGGTTACGCCCTTCTAAATGTGTGCAGTAGTAAAGTAGAACAAGACGTCGTGAGGGCGTATTACTGCGTCGTAAAAACGTGTAAGTGACATTCTAGGATGTGAACATTGACTTTTACTTGTAGTGCCTTTGTCACTGTCTTCGTTTTTTTCTTGGAAATGCTCGACCTTCTGTACATTACGATTTATAGTGAAGACTTGTTCGATTTATATATTTTGGTTTTGCGGGTGTTTGGAACATATTGTTAACATTATTGCAGGGTTGCCAACTGTGCAAGATTTCTCGAAAAAATACGAGATTTGTTGTCTTCCGTACAAAAAGAAATGAGATCGTGTGAAATCGATAATATCATAACACGATTTACCATTGAAGGTAACTGTTGGTAGCATAAATAAATAGGTGGAGTGAATTCAATAGTCTGTTTAATCACGGATCACAGCAATGCCATAGAAATGTTAATAAACCTTAATTAAATATTTTAATCACTATCCAGTCAATCGTTAGCGGCCCACAAGCGCTCAAGAACAATAATTAACCTCATTGTTTCTGCTAGCCATAACTTGACGGAATAAAGACTTTTTTTTTTCAAAAACAGTTTGCATACCTTATTTTGAATTACTTCTAATAATGTTAAGTGACCTATTGATCAGACTCTAAATATCTTACGCATTAAGTAAACATAGTATTTTTTTTACTGGCTAGTTATTTTGACATTATGTTTAGCGACCTAAATTTCATCCACTAGAAATATGCTGTGTCGAGAGTTTCAACACACTTTGCACGTATATGCGTTTCTAGTCAATGTTTGAGATCCGAAATACGAGATTTTTACCTAGGTACTTCTTTAAGAGAAAAAAAACAAAAAAGGCAATGGCAACCCTGCATTGTTAGTAATACTTATTATATTCTCCGTTTACTTCTGACAATTAATTAGTAAGCTGAAAAGATATAGGAAACCTCTTATTTCAAGAATCACATGAAGGTTCTTTAATGTTTATCTTTTGTTGCTTTTTCAACAAAGATTTTTATAGTAATTGTTCTTCAAATAAAGCTTGCAACTGTTGTATTTATTCACTTGCACAAACTTGTCTGTGAGCACACAATTTGTCGCCTTAGCAATAGTATTGGTATTGCTCCCTCGCCGCGCCGCGATAATTTGCTCTCTATGTACCAACTCGTATTCTTGCATCTGGGACCATTGATTTTCCAGAGCTAGTAACACGTATTTCTGTATGATAGTATTATGTGATCATATGATCTCGGTGATAGACATTTATCTTTGAAAGTTAGATAAGTGTTTGATCCATGCCAGCGTCAACATGGTAAGTTGAATGTCGGTTTATTGGTTTGAATGTTTATAATTGTTATATATGGTTATTTTGTATTATGCATTGTGTCTTTAGTAAAATTGATCAGTAATCAATTTCAGTTATCGTCGTCAATTTATCTCTTTAACTGATTAAATTTGTAGGTATACTAGAAGGTTAGTATTGCCGAGATGTCGCTCTTGCATACTCTTGGTAATTTGGAGGGTAACTTTCTTGTTATTGCATTTCCATTGATGATATTAAGACTTTATTTAATCACTTAAAACAGCTGTAGAACTTTAGTCACACCCTATTCTAGATGTACCTATGTACCTGAACTTTAAAAAAACAACCAACGATTGCAGTTGTAACGATTCGATTGCAAAATAAATTGTTTTCCGATTCCGATCGCATTTATATCTTTCTTGTTCAAGACTGTAAACAATAGGTGTAGGTACTTACAACATTTAATTTGAAATCGACTAAGTACAACATTGTATTCAAGTCCCGTCGTTCCACCCTTTTCAATTCTTTCACGTCCAATATTCAAAGTTAGTACTTTCCTGCCGTTAAATTAATAGTCACATCGCTCGAGAAGCGTTTATACAAAATCTTTTAAATAAAGTCGGTACGTGATCCCGGGGGCACCGAGAGGGTTGCCAAATGGTGTTACAACAGATTTTTGTAATGTTCTGTATTGGTAAGCGAGGTCTGGACCTATGCCAATTCGGCCATCGATTTACAAGTTCACTTTATGTTTTCCTGATACTTTCCGGGAGAGACGAAAACTAGACGCATCGGATTTTATGTACATAATTTATACTATTTTATATTACTTTATATTTTCATACCTACAGTTAACAGTCATATAGATAATCGCTAGGGAAAAGCAGACTGTTTATAAAAAGTCTCTTTGGTCATCAAAAAAATACTTAAGCTCCTAACTTTATTTGATGCTAACAGGCATGTTGGAAAGAAAAGAAGCATCTGTATTTTGTAATTTGCACATAGAAGTTTGAAACAAGAAATATAAAATATAAAAATGTAAATGTTTCCTCTCATTTTATTGCTAAACTCGAAAAAAGTCAAATTAAGTAGGCGTGTTGATGTCATGACTTTAGAAACAATTTCGCCGGAATAAAACTTTGTAACGCAAGGTTTTCTTGATAAACTAGGTCTTCACCCTGCGGCTGTGTTTGTTTTGGCTTGAGATTTATTTTAGCAATGGACTTTGCAGTTCAAAAACAAACAGCAAGAATCCCTCTGAACAAAAAGATAAACAAAATCTCGATGAGAGTTATTGGTTTATAAATCCAGTTTGTAAATACTAATAACGGAATGAATCAATTTCAATCGGAATTCGAAACAAAAGTAAACTATTTGGTACGACATGGTTCTTTTGTAAAGTCATAAACAGAGCCAACTTCACGGGACAAAAAGCTGAATCTCGTTGCGGATTTATCACGGAAAGATAACTGACGATAAAATATCGGCATCATTAATTGAATAGCAATATTGCTTCAACAAAACAAAGGCCGCTGTGGATGACAAATTTGTTTCGTCCTCGAGGCGTCAGTTGCTTCAAAATCGACGATGTATGAATAGAATTTGAATATTGAATGAATACGGTATGATAGGATGAGAATAAAATTGAATTAAGTAAACTACATGTCATATTTTAATAGGAATAATTGAATGCCAAAGGAATTGTTCTAGGAGACGAAACAACTTAAGTGGTCTATGTTTTTGGTTTTGATACTATAAGAATGAGCAAAGTTTCCAAACAGTAACATGGACTGATTCATTTTTTTTACCTAATACATCATGTATAAATGCATACTGCTGTGTTAAAAATTATTAATACTCTTGTCCATGGTTTTTTGTATTAGTGCAAGATTATAGTTTATAGCCATTGAAATTCCCTTAAAGCTTTATTAGTAGATCGTTGGTTTCCCGAAAATTTGATAGGATTCCACCTCTGCGCCCCGCTGGATCGCGATACCAAATAACAAATTGAATTGTAGGAGCGGCCTACTTAAGATCGTTTTTAATTTTTCTTGATTTAACCTATTTAAACAAATTTTTCAGCTCATTAATAACTAGGTTCGTTAGGTAATAACGGTTCTGCGCGGTTTCACCCGCGTAGTTCCCGTTCCCGTAGGAATACGAGAATAAAATACATATAGCTTTAGCATTCTTTTTATAATATTATTATAGAAGTATTATTTATAGATAAAATACAATCATTTTATTGCATTGTATCCAAAGGGCATTTGACTACCTAGTCCAGTAAGTAGCTTTTTATGATCTGTCAAATCTAAAAATTTTTCTTCTAAAGGTTTTTATGATAATCTTTTTAATGAATGATTATTTTACGCAGTCAACTACCTCGTTCAAATAGATCGGGACATGTTTGATAAAATAATACTAAGATAAAATAAGTCTCACGCCTTTTTTCCCTGAGGGGTAAGGCAGAGGTATTCCATTTCTGGAAATACCCACTTTTCTCGAGTAGGTATATTAGACCCCTAAGCGTGATAGGTGGTGAGTCCATAGCCGGACCGGGTCTGTTACACATGCCTCAGAATTAATTCTGGACCTTGCGGGTTTCCTCACTATGTTTCACATGCCAGGATTCGAACCCTAGC
Organism: Ethmia dodecea; assembly: GCA_963855545.1. Lineage (NCBI taxonomy): Eukaryota > Metazoa > Arthropoda > Insecta > Lepidoptera > Depressariidae > Ethmia > Ethmia dodecea. The sequence goes on along the minus strand of OY979450.1, from coordinate 8,630,525 downwards.
CTCACCGATTATCATCATCAGAATTAATATTATTATCATCAGAATTTTTCAAAATTTGTTAAAATTTGCAAAATGTTATTATTACAACTAAAACGCGGAACGTGAATAAGAAGCCGTGAGCACGCGGAAACTGAGATCGCACTCGCAGCAGGAATTTATGCAAATGAGTTTCACGTCACTTGATGGAATGCATTATACCCTCGGCGCATGAAGCTTTAACACATAAAACAAATTACCATGCGGCCTGGATTGTGGAGCTACCTTCCTGAAGTTATGGTAGCACTTAGGTATAGTATCATAATAATAAATAGGAGCAACCTTTAAGTAAACTGGTGCCTCTGGATTGAAAAGAAGGAATTATTATTTATTAATAATAAAAAAGCTGAACTTCGAATATCACGAAAGAAGCGTGGCATGTATCTGAGTTTTGTATGACGTCACTCACGATAGTGTGTCACTTTATTATACCCTATTAAGTACAACTAGAATCCGACTACGAAAAAAAATAGCCTGTATCAGCAGAACTATAATACCAGAGTTGCTTTTAGGAGCTTCGGTTGAACATACGCATACAAAAATTCATAGATAACAGACTGCTAAAACATAGCTCTTCTTTTTTTCAGAAGTCAGGTACAAATAAAAGTGAGTAATCATTCCTGATATGTGAGAGATCAAGATTACTTGGCTTATTTATATACCGTCATATTTTTTTTACATCAAATAAAAACAAACAGTACTCCTGGGAGTCCCAGCCATCACCGGGAGAAAGGTTATAAATGCAATGTGGTTCCTCCAAAAATTTCAAATTTGCAATTTTCGCAATTTTATTTATTTATTTATTTATTTTCCACAGAATACAACAATTTACGTATACAGTTATAGTATATAGTTAAGTATCGCCAAACTGCATCACAGTTTGTTGGCGAAGGTTTCACTCACTAAAACCACTAAAACATGTAATATTGTTGCTCCCTCAATTTGTTATTTTTTTAATGTACAAAACATTTTTTTTAGATTATTAGACATTAGATTTTTACTATTGTTCTTCCAAATCCTTTTGTTTCCCAACCACATTTTTATGTCCAACGAAACTTATTACAAGAGCAACAAAATACAGCAGTTTGACAATTTTATTACGCACACATAAATTATTTGCTCGTTTAGCATTGTGGCAGGATTGCGCAGTGTGCTGCCGTGCAATAAATCCGCGGGTGCGGCTCAAAATTTTAATAGCCTGCACCTGTCAAAGCGTGCCATATTCTCTGCTTCGCGTGTAAAATAACGTTTTATTTTCTAACATACATTTCGAGGTGCAATTCTATGCTGATTGTTCTGGGGAGTTGGAATGTTTATAAGGTTGTTATTTTGCTCTTTGTGTTCTCGACTTCTTCTCGGTTCCGTAACTACACAAAGGCGGCACCCTGACGCTCTGTGTCCATCGGTCGTCCGTCTGTCTGTCTGTCTGTCCGTCCGTCTGTCACAGGGCTGTATGATATTAAGAACCGAAAGAGGTTGACACTTGACATGTTTACAGAGTATGTACTACTACGTGATTCCCCTAGACTTTTTCGTCACCGTCGTGCTAGTTATGAATATGTACGTATGTTTTTGTAAACTCATTGCTTAATGTCCTTACCGGGATTCGAACCCGAGCTTTACTCATTACAGGCGGGTTCACTAACCATAGAGTTATCACTGCTCTTTTTCACCCAGTCAGATTTTTTATAATACCTACCAGTATAAAAGTAGGTAACTAGGTACTCACTTGCATGTTTACAATTTTAGTAATCCGGCCTCATTTTATTTAACCTACTTTATTTAATACGCCAAGCAAAATGCACTTGACTTTTTGCAGTTGCTATGTGTTTTTATTTGTACAGCATTGCACAACATGCACATGCAATTAAAAGAAAATAACATAGAACTCTGAAGAGTAAAAAACCGACTTCAACGAATAAAATACAGTCGAATGAAGGAGGTTCTCAATACCTTTTTTGAAGTCAGTTAAAAAAATTAATTTCCTTTATCTGCTATTTTACAGAAAAAAAACTCACGCCTTTCATCCCCGAGGGGGTAGGCAGAGGTATTCCATTACTGGATATACCCACATTTCACGAGATACATTAGACCCCTAAACGTGATAGGTGGTGAGCCCATCGCCGGACAGGGTCTATTTACACATGTCTCAGAATTAGTTCTGAGACCTGCGGGTTTCCTCACGATTTTTTTCCTTCACCGTCGAGCTAGTGATAAATATGTACGTAAGTTTTTGAAAAACTCATTGGTACATGCCAGGATTCGACCCCGAGCCTCACTGATTTTCGGCCGGCTCTTAAACCGTAAGGGCTATCACTGCTATTTTAACAGAATTAAAGTCAAATGTCATGGTGTCGCACAAATCTGACTTGTGCATTTGTTTAAATTTAATTTAATAAATCTTAGCAAACAATTGTACAATATGTGATATTGCACCGAACATTATTACACTTCTATGGCACCAGATGTACGGGACATAAATTTGGTCCTGCACGTTAAAATTAGAATGTAAGCTCGCTACCGAGAAATATGTGCCTTTCAAAATGCCGTATTATGTATTTGTTCACAACCATACAACAAAAATGGCTCAGATGTGCAAAAATATAGAAGCAGTAGGTAACTACATATTTTTGTAATTATTTGATTTAGTGGATGTAAAATATTTTTGTTGACCATATTGCTATTTAATGGTTGATTAACCCCTATGATTATGGTTTAATCTTCTAAGCTCCTATGATATAAAGTAATAAATAATTCATGTACCAAAAAGGTTAAATAAAAATCCCTCGTCTTTGACACGTACAAATGTCGTGGTGGTACAGCCAAGAGCAAGTCAAGCTTGACACTACTAGTTTAAGCTGAGCTCTGATTTATACTGCGCGCCATAGAATACAGGGCCGGGTCAAAGTCCAAAGTGTCAAGCTTAGCGTGCTCTTGACTGTACCGAGAACATTCTCAACTTAATCTTCATAATACGGTCTATATTTAAATCTAGTTGACAGACAGACGTTGTTCTGTTGAAACTTTTTGAAAATCGCAAGCACTTTCAGTAAGCTTTAAGTACCTTTGTATTTTTTTCTTTTCTCCAAAACTATATATTTAATTATTTTAAAATATTATGAAGTTGGTGCAACGGTTATCAAATGATGTACTTAACTCTTAATTTGACAGAAAAAAAAAGTTCGAGTAAACTGATATAATTTTAAATACTGGTTTATGGGGTGTTTAGGAGCCCCTAAAAAATATTGAAAAAAATGTGAAACTTTCAGATTCCAGGAAAATATATGTTCGCTGCGGCGAACATTGCCAATTAAGTAACGGAAAATTGAGGAATATACATGTTCGCTGCGGCGAACACTGCCAATGTATGAACGGAAAATTAGGAAATAAAAGATTATATTATGTGAATTAGAAAATTTTAATGAAATAATGTAACTTTTTATGAAAAAATTAATAAATACAATCAGGGCTTTACACTGTGGAATTCTAAATGACAATTTCGGGGAGATTTGCCCGTAACAAAGCAAAGCCCTTTGTCGCATTTAATGCAGAAGACCGTAGTGTTTTTTCTGCACAACACACAACGCCCTTCTGATTTCGTGGACACAAAATGACCCACGTTGTCATAACGTACTGAATCTACGGTTTTGGTCTTGGTATCAGAAATGCCACGAGGTGTCCTCTTTATCTTCACTCAACAACAAACAAATCTAAACTCTTTTAGGGACAGGTTCCTGTTGCCAACACGTCGCTGTAACAGCCAAGCATTGTTTATGCTTATATCAAGCATCTGCGCGAAAATGCCCAAATACCAACGTCGCGATTTGAAGGGTGATTTATACAATGCTATTAGCATATCAGCTAAGTCTACACCACCCATGTGTTTATTGTACTCCTTCACAACTTGCGGACACTGCACATCTACCTTCCTCTTCTGATCTTTACAATATCTTCTGATCGTATTTACGGGTTCTGCAGCTACAAAAGAACTGACAAAAGTGACAACCTTATTATCATGCCATTTGACAATCGCTAGCTTGTTTTTGTCGCAGACAACTTCTGCGTAGTTTCCACGTTCTTTCTTTCTCATCTGTTTTTCTGTAGGCAATTTGTTCTCAGCGCCCCGAATCCTGTTAGTTCGTATGGTGCCAAGCCCAAATATCCCATATTCTTCTCGAAGTAAATAAAACAGTTCCGGCGATGAGAAAAAGTTGTCACAGCAAATGATCGCAGGTTTGTGCTTTATGCTTTTACATAATGCAATGACTACTTGAGCTCCAAAGCCTAGTGATGATTCCTTTTCGGTAAATGTGTGGAAACGAAAGGTGTCTTCAGCGCCATAAAGAACAAAATCGTAAATCATTCCAGAAACTCCTAAAAATTACGTAAGAGCATTACGTAATTTTTAAATCCCCACTTTGTGGGTTTGTCTTTCATGTACTGTCTCCGTTTACCTGCTTTTGTACCTTTATAAGGAATCATCATTTCAAAGATGCTAAACTTTGTCTCTCGCTCTTGCGCTAAGCAGTTCTGTCTTATCTTTTCTACAAGAGGACGGACTTTATAGAATCTGTCGGAGTCTTCCAAATTGTTGTCTGCGAAGTGCAGATACCGCCGGATTTGCTGGTAGCGTTTCAAAGGCATGATATCAGCAATAAATGGGTATCTAAATTTTTGAGACCAGTAATCTAAGTACGACGGCATGGATACAATACCCATCATAATATGGATAGCCAGAAAATCCCGCAGCTCATCGTCGGATAAATTAATAGATCTGCCAGTTTCCTGAACGGAATACGCATTGGTCTGTTCTACTATTTCTGTCATAACATCAACTGAAAAAAATAGTGTAAAATAATCATAGGGACTTTCGATATCTTCGATGTCTTCATAGTTCTCATCGTGCTCTTCCAGTTCAGCTCTATGCCTGAAAACTTGCTTTTTCCATGAGTAACATAAAGTGAATTTAGTATTCTTCTTTATTTTTTTAGCTGGTGTTGTAGACGGTTGTTTAGATCTGGTTTTGCGGGGCAGTTGCGCATTACTTGAATTAGAAGAGGTGGATGGTAAGTTTGGCTGAGTTCTTGCTGTTTTTCTTAGAGCTACAAGTTTTTTACGTCCTGTAGCATTGTTTGTGCTCTTTGATTTTTTAGAAGCAGATGGGGAGGAATTAGCAGATTTATTATTTATAGAACTTATTATTGGCCTGAATGGTTCTTCATGAGATCTCAGTGACGGCAATGAGCTAATAGAGGGAATACAATTGTAATCTGGGTCGCCATTTGGATTTGGGTAGACGTCGGCTATTATGGGGGATAAGGGCACATCTTCACTATGGGAATCTTTGTTACAATCTGGTGTAATTGAAATATCAAGATTTTCATTGACATCTAGTTTGGGACTTGAAGTTTGTTGTATTAGGATATTAGCGACAGTTTTAATTTTGCCAGCAGGTGTTTCTAAAGACTTCTTATCGCATTCAATCTGGTCATCGCATACAATCTGGTTATTGACGTTTTTTGGACTTTCTATATTCAACTCCATTAATTCCGAACACACAGATGGAGCGGGAGAGGAGTGGGGTGAAAGCGGTAAAGCAGAGCCTGTTAGAGCTTCGACTTCAGAATCTGAGTTCTCACTAGATTCCGAGCCAGCATTTATGTTAGGTACAAGCGCCAATATTTTGTCAGCTCGCCCAGGTATCTTGCGCTGTTAGGAAGCAAAAGGAAAACCACAGTAAGAAAAACAGCCACACACATAAACAAAATAATGCAGAAGAGTTAGTTACATATAACTAGGTAACGTTCACCACTACGAACAAACATGCAACAAGGTGTTTTGTTATATACTTGGCAGTGTTCGGCACGACGAACACGCATTCAAGTGCACTGTTACCCAATATTACTGACAAGCACCGACAAAAATGTGTTGTATTTGATTACATTACATTGCTATCAATATAAAATCACAGAGAAACCAAAGAAAAGTAATAAAAATCACATAAAAAATAATAAATACAGACAGACAGCGCACAACCACGTCTCTTCGGCGCCATTTTGTTGACACTACTGACTGTCTAGTGTTGCCACAGTGAATTTTATATTTGCTCCCCATAGAAGAAATATAAAACTACCAATTGTAGTAAAAATGGTAACGCAAATTTAAAAGACAGCTCGCACAGTTTTTTTTTCTATGCTGTTCGGTACGACGAACAAAGTCAAATTAAGGGTCAATGAACAGTATTTATATATACAGATATAAGAATGAATATATCACGGGAGTCGTTTGCTGGATGTGGAGGAAGCACGAGAGATCTGCCAGGTTCGTAGCAAGTGGCGGTCTATTGTCTCTGCCTACCCCAATGGGAAATAGGCGTGAGATTATGTATTTATGTATGTATGTATATCACGCGTTGTTGCAAAATCGTTAAGCTAAACAACAACACAGAGATATAATAAAACAGCAGTAGAAATAGAGGAGAATAGCGAGCCAGTACCTGAACATGTATTGAAATTGCTTTGCAAGTTGATGTTTCACCTGAATGAATCCACCTTGATGAAATGCTCTCAAACATAATATCTCAAGTTAAAGAGCACTATGTAATGGCTGGTGTACGTAACCAGGCTAGATCGACAAAGGATACGAGGGTACAGCTACTTAATGTTACTAGAAGTGACATGTTAATATTTATTTATTTACTACACATTATTCTTAAATCACTACATAGTATAAAACAAAGTAGCTTTCTCTGTCCCTATATCCCTATGTCCCTATGTATGATTAAATCTTTATAACTACGCAACGGTTTTTGATGCGGTTTTTTTTAATACCTAGATAGAGTGATTCAAGAGGAAGGTTTTGGTGTTAGCATTGCACCCGTGCGAAGCCGGGCGGGTCGCTAGTGTATAGTAAAGAAGAGTATTTAGCGATTAGTAAAAAATACTTCAACCCCCCATACAAAAAGCTTTTATTCACTTAGTTGGCATTCGCTTGAATTGAAATAGTTGGTATTAAGAACTACTTTTCAGTAACTATACTTCTTAATAGTGTTGCGTCCACTTTACTTGGTCGCGCTATAAAGCCGTGTGCATGACAAGTCGAGCGCTAATGTCAATCACATACATTTGCCAGTCCATTGCTCTCAGGTAATTTTGTGAAGTCAGTGTCTACTTCAGTTCGATGTATCGTGTTATATCCTATCACACCAAAGCACCTTATCCTTTTGACGTGACAAAGTCTTATAATTCGATGGAAACGGCTGCATGGACGAAAAAGTATGACGTATGGCGGCGTTCCAGTGCAGATGAGAGCGCGCAACGAGCGACAAAGAGGCAGAATCCACTCCATCAGTATTTACGAAAAAGTATGACGTTGTCACGTTCAACTATCGTCAGTTAACCGACTTTACAAACAACCGATTTTTTTAGCAAGATAAACAAAATGGCTTAAGTTCAGGCTGTAAAAAGTTTCACGGCATATTCAGTAAAACTTTATTACGGTGATACTCTAAACCCCAGATATCCCATCTCGTCCGGCAGCGCTGCAGTTTAATCAGCTTTATTCTTTTCCAAGTTATCTGCTTTCCTGTGTTATCTAAAGTTTTACAGACTTAGTTGCGAAACTTTTTTAAATGAATCTTCTGTATTCATCAATTTATTGATTGCAAAATGACTATTTACACTACTAGGATAAACTTGTTGTCTCCGCAGAGGAACCTTGGAACATGAATCAGTGACCAGGGCCCGTATTCACGGAGACTCGATATTCAACTCTGAATCGAAAAATCTGTTGAATGGTTTCGAGATGGGCTCACAGCATGCTCACAGATATCATATTTGACATAAGCATTCGACAGATTTTCCGATTCCGAGTCGAATATCTAATCTCCGTGAATACGGGCCCAGACCACTTACTGCATTCCTTTTTTAATAGAAAGTATAGACTGATAGATGTTTTGACAGAGATAGCTGCCGGCCTGAAGACTTGAACAAACGTGCTGACAGCTCTTATTAGCCGCTTCTCCGGACTTGGTGGTCCCATGGTCTCTACGGGGGATATTACATTATCATATATCTCTGATCATTTAAATGATCATATATTTGATGCAATATAATTGACTATTTGAGTCATATCTCTGTATTACACTATCAAAGTTCTTTGATGCTATTTTACGTCATATGTGGTTGCAAGTCGTTGGTGTGCGCTAAGTTACTGTACTATTGCTTCGGCAGGTATTGACGTCAGGGTTACCAGATCTCAGAAAATTCGATTTGCCAAAAGGCATCGTCATTTTAGTATGGCTTGTTTTTTGTTATTTCAGCAAGATTATGCAAGTATATAATTAGAAAAAGAACTACATTACATTATTTGAAACATATTGACGAACAAGAAATCAAAAACTGTCTTTTTATATTTGCTTTTAAATACCTAGTGGAAAAAATAAAAAATAACTGGCAACATCTGTTTCTATGACCGTATTGGATCCAATCTCTCAGCAAATGTCAAAAATCTATGATTAAGGAGAAAATGAATCATATGTCTATATTACATTATCCAATAACATTGACTCATAGATCTATGATCCAAGATAAATGATAGTGTAATATGCCCCTACCTCAAACGGTACTAACATTAAGGTATTGGTATATTTGCGCCTCTTTGTCTAATAATCTTAGATTGTCAAATGATGTGTGAAGAAAAGTTTGATCCTTTTTATAAATTACTAACTTCAACACAGTAAAATTTGAGTGCCTAATAAAAATCTATTGTGCAAAATTGTATTCTTTTTCAGATATGTTTTATCTACTCCGTCTATCTACATGTAGCCGCCCAAGCTTTACCCAAGAGGGCCATTCGTAAACTTCGCTTTTATTACTTGCTTTTGAATTTTTTTAAAGTTTTGTCTCCGAGGGAATGTACCTAGTTTTTCTATTCAGTATTGTGCTTACTTTTTGTTTGTATGTTACAAGACACTGGAAGGTTTTTTATATCAAAATTGTTAAAAAATAATTAATAATGTCCATTTCTATAGATATTTACGAGTATAGCGTGAATATAGCTGCTGCCGTTTATTTAAGGCTAATAGCAGAAATTTAGCTTGAAGATTATTTAATTAATTGCTTGGCACCCATACAGATTGTTAAGCTATTATGTGTCTACTCATGGACTGCTACGCTTCATTTGATAATATTACGAACGATTGCCATACTAACCAATTTATGTACGAAACAAAGCATTATTTTAGCCCTAAGGTTTTTAGGATTATTGAACTAAAATTTTACCATTTTTATTTCCTGGTAGAAACAAGGTTTTGTCTAAATTCAAACTAAATTTTTTAGTTTATATTACTTTTACTAAGTCAACAAAGATATCATATTTAAGGCAATACGGTACCATTTTTTTGATGCAGCATTTTCCACTAATGATGACAAATGTCTGAACAATGTAAACTTGAAATAATTTGAGTAGGCACAGGTATTCCATTTCTGGAAATACCACGTTGACGTCAGTATACCTATTTTTTGGACCTCTTAACGAGATAGGTGGTAAGCCCATCGCCGGACCGGGTCTGTTACTATGCCTTACAAATAATTCTGGGACCTGCAGGTTTCACAAAATTTTCAGTCAGCGCCGAGCTAGTGGTAAATATGTACGAAAGTTTATGAAAAACTCATTGGTGCATGCCAGGATTCGAACCCGAGCCTCACGCATAAGAAGCCGGCTCTTTAGCCGCTGGGCTACCACTGCTTTGTGTACATAAATTTTACAGAAAAGATAAGACGGTGTCTTTTCTGTGTCCAACTAGCGCAGTTTTATATAATCAACTAAAGAAAAAGTCAACAGAACGAAAATAGAATCAAGTTCTATTTTGGTGCACTAAAATAATTTAAGGTACGAATCGGTACGTAAGTCAGACTTGCATTTGGCTGCTTTTTTATTTTGCTCAAACAACGGCAAATACAAACCAGACCAGCTTGTCTCAACAAAACGTTTGTCCTCTCAATCTTAGAATGTGAGCAAAACAGAATTTTCCGGAGGCATTCCCACAGCATGTCTAGTGATTTCGTACACTGAAATGATTTAGTATCTCGCGTCTCGGCTCCACTTGCCTCCTGCTCCATTGTTTCACCTCATCACAATTCTCTAGACGTGCAAGACTTGTTCTACTCACGTCTTGTTATTTTCCCCAGATTAGGTACAAGTTACGCGAATTGTTATCAAGACTAATGACTGCTTTGGCAACTAAGATTCGTCCTGCAACGTAACAACTCTTTATTGCACAACAATAAAGTACATCAGATTAGAGACATAAAGACAGAAATGGCGCAGTGAACGGCCTTATCGCTTTAAGCAATTTCTTCCAGACAACCGACGATGATAAAGATTGGTGGTGTCCAAAGAATTAGGGTACTTATATGCATAATGAGTTTTTCTTAACTTACGTACATATTTATCACTAGCTCGACGGTGAAGGAAAACATCGTGAGGAAACCCGCAGGTCTCAGAATTAATTCTGAGACATGTGTAAATAGACCCGGTCCGGCGATGGGCTCACCACCTATCACGTTTAGGGGTCCAATATATCTCGTGAAATGTGGGTATATCCAGTAATGGAATACCTCTGCCTACCTCCTCGGGGATGAAAGGCGTGAGAATATATGCATAACAATATAACACTACACGATATACATAATGTAAGATGTGTTGTTTTAATAAATAAGTAAGTGATTAATAAAAAAAGAAATAATGTCACGCCATTTATGCAGATAGGCAGAGGTATTATATACCAACTAAACGTGACGGATTAGGCGCACAATGCGACATTCGCAAAATGCCACATTGACGCAAAATGCCACATGCCACATTCGCAAAACGCCACATTCTCAAAATGCCACATTCGCAAAAAGCCACATTCGCAAAATGCAACATTAGCAAAATGCCACTCAGCAAAATGCCACATTAACAAATTGCCATACTTGTTCAACTCCCTTTCTTGCAGTATGTTCGAGAGTGTGGCATTATGCGAAAGTGGCAATTTGAGAATGTGGCACATGTGTGGCGTCTTGAGAATGTGACGTTTTGAGAATGTGACATTTCGCGAAAATCGTATGTGTCATTTTGCGAATGTGGCATTATGCGCCTAATCCAACGTGACAGACTGGGTACTTAGTGAGTAAGCGGAAAATATTATTATGCTGAATAGGTAACCGCTTTCCGTCCCTTGTTTTCGTATCTAGAACAATGAGGATGTAATTTCACGCCTTTGCGAATTTTGTTATTAGTTAATTTTCTGTATGTAACTTTAGATGAAGATGAAAGTAATAATAATGACAGAATAGTATCTTGTTTACCAAGTAGTTGAATGAGTAACTTTTGAGATGTAATTCTATAGCCTAATCAAGATAGTGCTCATATTTTAGTATTGTACAACAGTTGTACGTTTAATTCTGGATTTATAGAAAATTTTAAGAAAAACTTAGAACTGTTTTATAAATTAAAACTTAGTACATATTTTATTTACAAAACAAAACAACCCTCTCAATTTGGGGTAGAAGATTATATCACAATAAATACTTAAAATTTTATATAAGTCGTGAGTAATGATGGGTACGATTACAAAGAGATATTTTCATTAGATATCGAACTCAGTATATCATTGACAAACATAATTAAGCACAATTTATAGTCGATAAAATATTCCACCTGCACGGTCGGAGTTCAGTATCTTGTTACCATAAACGTGTTTTTCTCATGTATTTTTTAAAAGCTCTTTGAGGAATTTCTTTTTTATCTGTCGACTGTAGACGTGTGTGAGGTTTATTAAAGAACCTTATTTCGTCACACAAAGGGCCCGTGCTTTGGAATAATGAGGTTCTCACGAGAGTACACTCGACGGCGGTCCTTCTATTTCAAGCTTGACATTAGAGCTACCTACGGAGACACGAAGAACAAGGGAGGATATTTGTTTACACAAACACAAGAATATTTTAGTGTTAAAATAAAAAAAAATAAGTTTGCCTGATAAAGTGCGTTGTATTATAAGAATACTCAAGTATGTAAGTAAGTAACAACTCTTTATTGTACATCAATAAAAATATGCAACAAGTGACACAGTGATACAAAAAAAAGTACAATGGGCGGTCTTATTGCTTTAAGCGATTTCTTCTAGACAACCTTACGATGGATGTAAATGAGATAAACAGATTCAACTTGGGTCATCCGTTATTAATTGGTATAAATTACAAATTTAAATATATATTAAGTATATGGAATAAACAGAACATGGAATGCTTGTGACTATTGTATCTACTTCTCTGAGCATAATAAAATTAATGCTATCTCGCAAAATTTATCAGAAATTGTACTTTAGCCAGTTAAGCATCAGCGTCCCGTAGACACTTAAGGGCAATAGATAATCCTATGGTGTCTGCATTCCATTACTCCAAGTTTATTACGTATCCAAATCAAAACGGCCAAGCGATGTCCAATCAAAATTAGGATACTTTTTATGTTTAGTCATACTTGGCTATGTTTGTAATAAAAGTCACTTGGGCTAAGCTATTGGCTTGGCTAGATCAAAAGATGTATAGTTATTGAAAGTCATTCAATAAGACAATACAATAGGAACATATCGTCAACATTGACTGTACGTCGTTAATCTTAATCCGATAATTGTGCACGTCATGCTTCATTCCGCAAAATTGAGGAGTTATGTGGAACAACTCGAAACGTCACTTTGTAGACATTGAGGATTATTGGCAGTTCCATGAAATAAAAAGAATAGTACCTATTATATATAGTCTTCTATTTAATATACACTACACTAGGAGGAACTACGCAGGTGAAACCGCGGAGCGCTGCTAGTCGGTATATAAAATAAGAAACTGACTGTCTGATTGGCTGACTAATTGATCGATCAATGCACACTGCACAGCCGAAATAGATTGGTCCTACTAGATTTTTTTTTGTTTTAAAAGGTTTATTAAATGAAGTAATTGTAAACAGATTTTTGGAAATTTACATGGGAATGCTATTATACAGGGGACTTATTGTCTACTAACAACTGTAATCGCAATCGTTTTCATTTTCACGTACATTGCTTATGACGTACTTCTGTCTTTACCTCAGTGCCCGTAGAGCAAACGCTGGCCACCTAATAAATGTCAAATGAAGACGATTCCGATTCCCATTATAAATATGACAAGTAAGGCCTAGGTATTACCTACTTAAAACTCACAGGTCATTGTGTTCATACACGCTAATCTCCAAAACTAGATCTGAATTCGGAAGACATTATGTAGGAAGTAGGTAGTACCAGAATTATGAAGTGGGGGAGGATAAAAATGGTGGTAGTTCTACAAAAGCTAGATAGTAAAGTTGTAGTATACTTATTTACTTATAATTTACTTATCTTTCAACCGAATGAAAACATTAGGTAAATCTCAATTTGAAAAGTCGCAAATAATATCTAATCTAAAAACCAGTGACGATCGTAAATTGAATGTCATTTGCACTGCAGTAAAACAGAGTAATAATCCTGGAGCCTGAAAAAGACAGCTGTCGAAACAGCGTTGAGAACGACTTCGTAAAATCTCCGAACACCTTTCATTTCAAAGATTGGCGGAATATTTCGAAAGCTGAGATACATTGTAACGTTTAGAGATGAGGTGGCCAACTTAGTCAGCTCGTTTGGCTCGCACGATCCAGAAAGTTATCTTAGAGTGCATCGAAATTACAACGTGCCCGAAAGTTGGGGATTCAGATCGACGGCTCTGAGTATGATTTTACTGGAAGGGACTAACCACGTCAAACCATGGGCCTTATTGTCTGTTTATAATTGTAATCGCAATTGTCTTCATTTTGACACTTACGTTGCTTCTTCCGTACATCTGTCAGTCAGAGAAAGAAGAGCAAGCACTGATCGCATAACAAATGTCAAATAGAGATTATGATTACAATTATAAATAGACAATAAGGCCCCAGTACCTGTAGATAAAAACTGCCTATATCACCTAGGGGTTGGAAAAGGTATTTCCTCCTAGGAGTATCAATTTTAACAAATCGTATCCAATTCCGATTCGTAAATGAGACAGGCTTTTTGCCGGACCGAGGTGCTGTTTGCCTTGGAGCCATTTCTGGGATACGGGTTTTCTAGGTAGAAAATAATAAACATCACAACTATAATAGTCCCCAAAAGAACCCTCTTACTCAGTTTTTGCGTTACAGCATTTACCACAGCAATGAAAAAGCGCGCGAACAGTGAGCATGCCTGGTGCGCACACGAAATCTATATAAATAAAAATTGTATGTTGTTTGTAAACGCATCAATTTTGAACGCCTCCACTAGTTTGGATTTAGGTTTTTTTAAATAGTGCTAATAAGAGGGTAAGAAAAAATCATAAAGTTTCACTGAAAACTGGAAATATCAGGAAAATTGGTTTTACTTTGGGATTTGGATAGGGTCTGCCGAGTTAGATAGTAACTTGAAAAAAAAATACTTGTAAAAATGAGTGACAATTCACTCACTTTTTAGTCCCAAAATAGAAAGAGCAAAATAATTGTAATGAGCACCCAGTCACGAAACTACAACTAAACACGTTCGTGCACACATAAGTTAGCGACGGACGGGAATCAAACCCGCTACCTCCGACTCGAAACGGCAAGGCAACTAACTATTAAGACAACAGGCCTGACAAAATAAAAATATTTTAAAAAACGACAGAATCAATTTAATTTTTTCTTTTATACGGTCATAATTTATGTTAAAAGCACTACTGATATATTAAAATTTAATAAACAAATACCAGCATAATGTAAAATAAATAAGTTCTAATTTAAAGCACTATACTTAGCCCGATGAAGGGCATACACATTCCATTCGAATTAATGCCTCTCAAGTAAATTCTAATCTAAACGTTAAATAAAGGCGAGCTTAGTAATTTGGTTTCTGCTTAAATATTTCAAGTAGGTGAGTAACAACTCTTTGTTTTAAATCAATAACAAAGACGTGATAAATGATACAAACAACTTACAAAATAGGATACTTAATAACAAAAATCGACTAGCTACTTAATTGGGTTTCATGGTGATAAGTAAGACTTATAGCCTGCACAGACGACACACTTTTGTCCCCGTATTTTTTTTCCGCCAAAATAGAACGCTTACAACTGTATCGAGTAACGCACACGAGGGAAAGTATGGCGTACAAAAAGTCCCCCGAATAATCGCGGACACCGAGGGGCGGTACAGGACAAAAAAGACGGACATATTTTTTTACGATTCGGGGGACTTTGTCCTCCTGGGGACAAAGTCCGTCGTCTGCGCAGGCAATTAACTTAAACCACAAGTTAATTTTAATATTCGGTTGGCTTGATAAAATTCACTATAAAGTTTTACAGTTAATGAGAGTGGTAGTGCGTTTATGCATATCTTAACCTCAAAATTAACCTCGTATCTATGATATTTATACTAGACCCCCCTCTTCCAATCTGTCAATCTCAAACAAAACTAAACAATTGACAAGCGGCTCGTTTTATCACACCTTCAAATCACACTTGCCTGCTGCTTCCAGATGTACTTTATTTCAGCGTGGTTAAGGTACACATTTGTGTAAAAGGCTATGTGCTAACTTTGAAGAGATACCTGCGAGAATAAGCGAAGTTCGAGTGCGCTTGAATGATAAGTTTTCGAGTAGAATAGGGAATTCTCCTTTGCTGAAGCTGATGAAATGTTGAGAAAATGCTCATGAAGATTAGGTGATATTTGGAAACGATGGTAGAAACAAAATACGACGGTATTTACTCAGTGAAAAACTATTATTATCGATTCTGTTTCAAGACCATTACTCTAATAAATGGTTTGGCTGAATAATTTTCAAATAAATCCACTTTAAGTTAGACTTTACATTAGGCTTGAGTTCATATAAATGCCCATTTTTAGAGCTAACAAAAATCCCAGACAGCCTAAAGGGCACTCAGTATTGGGTTTTAGGCACCTTATATTATTCTTTTTTTTTGTTTTGACTACAGTAGGTACATATTACCCAACGTTTTAAAATCTTAGCTTGGTCAAAACATAAATTTTCTACGGTAAACTAACTACAATAATTCGAACACATTGTGATAAGAAAATTCTTAATTTAAGCGAAATATATTATTATTCATCTTTTCATTAAATACATCTTTATTCTACAACAAACATAAAGGATTTCTGGTAATTAACAATTTCTACTAAGTAGTTGCAGAATTTTTGTGATAAAAAAAGATATCGAATTTATTGCAATTCAAAACATTATTTTTACTTTACAGCGCCCTTCCAGGTTATCTGTGTGTCTTGTATCTTATTTTACTTACCATCTGTAAAACCACAAGCAATAAAAGGTATGACTATGTACCAACTACCATGGAATATTTCCATTCCATTGCCGATTTAGTAGTTTTGTTTTATTTTAAATTTCGTTGTTATTAGCAATAAAAAACTTACGATTGTTGTTTTGATGCAACCAAAACTATGCGTTGTAATGCGATTTGAGTTCCTCGGCAAAGTTGAGTCGTAAACTCCAGCCGTCTATGGTTAGTTTCAGGTGCATTAAATTTTAAGTTTCACCGTTTCTAGAAAATTTCGTTTGGGTACTGTCGGTGGTTTTGAATTTTAACTTAACGAGTTTCTCTATTTTATTGTGTAGGTATACTTATCATAAAAGGCTGCATAAAATATTAACAATGTTAATAAGATATCTGAGAAAGACACGTTGGTAACACAATGAAAACAAAGAAGAAAAACTTTTAAACACACTTGTATTATTGCTTTTTTTAACTTAGTCTAAAAGTTTCATTTTACATTCCAGTTGCGATTATAGTCAGTAGGTTGTAGTATAGTTTATAGGTGACATATTTATTTACTGTGAATACAAATATTACGTATAGTATTTTAGAATAGCACCTCCAAGAGATACTGACTCCAATGTCTGAAAATGACGATTTTTCTCGGAACTTGAAGAAGTTTCTCTACTTTTTCCTATTGGTCTACTTTACGGTACTAGATTATCTACCAGATAGAGTTGAGGTCGTAATAAGCGATGAGATGTCCGTAAGCATACCAGACAGGAGCAGGGACGCCGACGGAGGGCCAGACTGGAATATTAAAAGAATTCACGTGAAGTTTCCTACTTTATTTTATAGCGATCGTAATAAGTGCAGACTTTGTGGATATTGTTATGGGTAGATAAAAAAAATCATTAATGAATAAACGCTTGAACGCTTAAGATTGTCGAGATTCAAACAGAGATAGTCTGGGAACATGATGAGACACGTGAATAATATTAAAAATTAACGATGGAGTTGAGCGGAATAAAATTTGTATTTGTAACAGTCAAGACAAGACAATAAACTACAAGGGGGTCGCAGATGTATTTCCTTGGGAACGGAAAACCGGTCCTGGAAATACCCACGTTTCACCAAAATATTTTTGGACCCATAAGCGTGATAGGTGGTGAGCCCTTCGCCGGACCAATACCTCAACAACTAATTAAACAGTCAGGAGGTTTCCTCAAGATGATTTCCTTCACTATCAAGCTAGTGATAAATATTTACGTCAGTATTTTAAAACTCATTGTTATGCCCTCAACAGGATTTAAACACAGGCCTAACAAAATTTATCCATCGCACGTAAATTGGCATAGATTAATATAAATAGACGTAGATACGATAGATACGAGTGTATATAAAAACATACAAAACATATTGTAAATGTTCAAACACATTTAATTTATCAACAATTCAATATTGGAGTCGTTATCAGCAGTCGCCACTGAAAGGTGTCGATGGTGTCGACGCAAATAAGCGAAAATAATAATCCGTGTGAACATTTCACACGAATGAAAGTTCGCTGATATTTTATATCACAATACGAGGCTTTCTGAATGGGGAGAGCACTCATGTATTGCGACACGGCAGTACTTGCGCAAAAGTTTAGTATCCCAAAAATAATTTTATTGACGTAAAAGGATGCTGTGTACGATCTATTTGAAAGCCAGTAGGGAAATTTAGCACAATCTAGTGTTGCATTTTCATCGGTGTTACATCACTAACTCGATTATGGTGCCCAATTATAAATACGATAATCTAACTTATATAAAAATCTCGTGTCACGTTGTTTATGGTCGCACTGCTCTAAAACTGGTCGATCGAATATAAAGAATGTTTTTTGTATAAGTATTTGGTGGGTATAAGAATAGGTTGTAAAGAGTTTTTCACCCTTTTTATATGGCAGAACAACGTTTACGGGGTGACTGTCCAAACACGTTTGACTGTCGTAACCGTCTAACCGATTTAAAAAAAATGAAAATATTAATTATAAATAAATAAATAGTGGGACACAATTCACACACGGTCATTTAGTCCCAAACTAGGCAGGGCCTGTGCTATGGGTACTAAATAACTGATAAACATACTTAAAATAAATATTAAACGACCAGACACGAAGCCAACAGACATGTTCGTGCACACAAATGTTGGCCCCGAGCGGGGATCGAACCCGCGACCTCCGACTCAGAAGGCAGGGTCACTACCAACTGAGCCAACAGGCCCGTCAAATTAATCTTTGGTTTCAGAGATATAGGATTAATAAGGGGCTGTGGTCTAAATAGAAAGAGGTCTGTGGTAGGATAACATCTGCCCGGGCCCACTAGTCTTATATTTACAAGGCTGGCGTAAATGTTTATACTTAATTAACAGGTTCCCGTTAGAATATCTAAAATCCTTCCTTGACAGATGCCTACATCGCACACCTTACTTATATACCATAAAATTTCTAGGTGACATCGTTTCGGAGATTTTGCGATGAGCCAGTCAGCCAGACAGCGGTATAAAATAATTTTAAAAAATATAAGTAGAAGTGAGAAGATAAAATACATGTGATGTAGTGATATTAAACTAATTTATTATTACGTATTATTTTTTCCTAGCGATTTTAGGCTTCCATACGCAAAAGGACAAAATTGAACCCTTATAGGATCACTGTGTTGTCCGTCTGTTTGTCTTTCCGTCTGTGTGTTGAGAACCTTTAACTCAGGAACGCATAGAGAGTTGAAATTAAAACTTTAGTATACTCAGGTCTACATCTAAGTTAACGTAAATAAAAGATACGGCCGTTAATAGCCCAAAAAACGTATGTTTCGACACTATCAGGGAATCAAAATATGTAGGGTAGGTACTTTCCGTTGATTTAGATTTAGAACAATGAAATTTGGCAAGTAATATAGAAATACTCTATCGTAGAGAAAATTGTAAAAACTATACACTTGTAATTAAATCATAAAAAATATAGTACCTACGTACTTAATTAATCATACTGCGAGACTAGATTCCTGAACTATTTATACAACGCGTAACAGAAAAAGCGCAATTCCTCATAGGTACACCCCAATCAGTATATTAATATTAAAAAAATATGATGCAATCGAACTTTAGTTATGTCTAACCAATTTTCAATATCGATTAATAATAGCACGATTTCCATAGAAAGCACTAAATTCAGTTAAAATTCAGCTACGGTAACTCATTTAAAAAAAAAAATTAACACATATTAAAAATAGCTGAAATCGAATAAGTAGTCGATACTGAACAAACTAATTTCAGGAATTGCGCTTATTCTGTTACATGTTGTATTATGTACCTACCAGCAAAGTACGGAACTCGGTGGAGAGTACCTACGACTCGCACTTGTCCGGTGGTTTTTATCTAAACATCTTCAAATACTGAATAGAAACTTTACTATTCATAATCGTTGGTGTTGTTATGACTAAAATGAGTTCACTATTTATGAAAGCTTGTTCTTAAAGATAAGGCCTTTCGGCTTAGGCCAAGAACACGAGGAAGGGAAAATGAAAAAGTTGCCGGAGGGAAACGTCGCCGAAACATGAATCGACGCAAATGGAAAAACTTTGTCGAACACGATAAACAAAAATTGAAATAGGTATTTTAAATATCGAATGTAAATTTCAATCAGATTGCGTCCTGTCCAAAAAGGTGATTCTCAGATTTATAATAAAGAACGTCTGAAAATGCTAGTGAGTATACAAGGAAAGATATTAAAAATGAACTTGGTTCTTTAATATTATTTTCAAATTTTCGTACTTACCAATTTGTTTTTTACATGAAATGTTACTTACTCATACAAAGGGAAAATCAAAGTTTGTTCTTGAAAAACTTCCCGAAAAAATAGAATATTGTTATATATTATCAGCGAGTTAACTCCCATACAACCACTTTACAAAATTATTCCGCAAAACTTTTTAGGTACGAACATCGTGTAAGTTTGTACGCGCTGCATCGTCATATAAAATGAATGCATGCAGCAAACTTTCTGTTTTTAATCCGTTCAGGGACAAACTCAAAGCTGCTTTCGGTGGGCTTTGCACTGTCGAGCGCCGAATACGGATTTTGTTGGACAGTTTGCGAGTAGCGGACTGTATACAGTCAGTCACTAGTATAAACCCACTATACGTAACCTAAAATAACGCAAGCAAAGTTGAAACTCGCGTGAAAAGGTGTATGTCACTGCCCATTGTGCATAGATTAATGTGTGACGGATGCCGCAAAGCCTGACGTTCCAGCGTTCACGCCACAGTTTTGATTTTATGATTTTACGGGCAAGCGAGCGCGAGGTCGGTTAACCTGACATTATATTCTGTCTTCAACTAAATATTTTGAATTCCAGCGAGTATTCGGCTTATTTTGTCTATGCCAATTACAATAATTAAAATTATTAGAATTATTTGTTACATTTGGTAGTTCATATTACAAATACCTAATTGTAATTCGATTATCTAAAAGACAATGTGTAAAAAGTAGAGATAGGCTACGACCTCCATTACAGACGGTCTGTGTGGCCATACGCGCTCGACAGAGGGTTAATTCAGACCCTTTGTGTGGCAAACAAGCTTAGGTACGTCTATCTGAAACCTATCTGATAAAGCAGTATTATGCCATTACAATAAATGATTCAATTTCCTTTACGCAAGTATCGGATCCACTTAAGTATTATGAAAGTAATAGAATCGAGGGAATAGTTTTCTTGCTGACGCTCCTTTTACGATAATGACAGAAAACGCGGTCCAATATCTATAAAATATTACAACCTACTCGTCCGAGTGCCGGACCAGACTAACCGGACCAAACTGGTATGGGGCAGTTCGTGGAATTGATTGTACGAATTAACTTTGACCGGACACAGAGACGGTGGCTTATATACGTTGTAGATGAAAATTTTTATCGAAATATTTAGTATTTTCTTAGGATTTTATTGCATATTGGATTGAACCATTCATTCTGTTTGAGTTTACTTCTATTGATAAAGACATTCTCCTAGTCTGCCACATGTGGTTGCCAATACAAGGATCGCATGCGAACACACAGGCATGTTGGTTCAGTTGGTAGTAACTTTGTCTTCTCTTTCGGAGGCAGAGGGTTTGATTCCGCTCGGGGTCAACATTTATGTGTATGAACAATGAACTTGTATGTGTGTTTAAAAATATATATTTTTGTTTAGTACCCATAGTAAAAGCTCTTCCTAGTTTAGATGTTCTGTTAAAAAAAACTTCATTACAAGCAATATTTACGTATTTTGCTAGCTATCTATGTACTCCCCGTCAATGCAATCAGAACTCGAAGTGCACCCTCTTTACTTTGCGCCCTGTGCCAACAAACACGAAATAAATACACAAGGCTAGCAAACTTATTTGTTTGTAAAGCTTTAAGCAGACATGCGCTAACGAAGGGATTAGTGAGAAAAAGTGGCCCTCCCGAACTGGCGTGAACGAGCACAAACCGGCGCAAACTAGATTAGCGCAGCAGAGATCGGGCCATTAGTAAGCGATACCTGATTAGGCTGAGGCGCTTTGATACCTTCTGATGCATGCTCTTAGCCCCGTAAGTGATAGGAATAGATTGCCAATGAGAGCTGGGATACAAAACATACTATCCTAAAGCAAAGTAATTACATTATATATAAGTGCGTCGGGAATATCTAACCCGCTGGATTTAGCTAGAGAAGCAAACTGTATGGAAATAGTTATTCGTGTTAGTCCTACGGAAAATGGACTCACTATTGACCTGAGTGAAGTCATCATTTTGAATACCTTTGCGAATCCGTCATTTTGCGAATCTGAAATTTTGCGATGGTTCCTCAATAGCTTTACTTTTTGATTGTTTTATTTCGCTGTAATTTTTAAATAAAAATGGAAATACACTTTTAATCTAAAAATCCAGTTAGTGGACTTGATTCTGCAGACCAGCTAAAATTCCTAATTTTAAGTTAGCCTATCCCTCTCCATAGAATACGCAAGAAAAAGGACAGAAACAAACCATAGATTCAAGAGTAATGTCAAACATGTAAAAACCAACTAATTTGAACCTTATAACATGCTTATCTGTCACTTTTGTCCATGACCTTTTTACATCGTCGCTAAAATTGCTAAACCCGCCTTAGTTGACAGGACTAATTTTAATTTGACAGGACTTCATATCTCTCGTCTCTTTTCTTTTCTAGGAGAAAGAAAATGACAGGACTAAACTAAAATAAGTTTAGTCGTTGTAATGCAGAATCGAGCCCAGTATCAGCGTCCCGCGGGCGTTCAAGGACAATAGATAATCCTTTCATAGATAGTCATATTGGGTCCTCATTCCGGTACTAGATGTTTTTATGAGAATTAATAGAAAATATGGAAAGTGAATATGGTTACGGAGTTATATGCTTATTTTATGAATATTTGGATAAATTTCGCAAAAATAGAAAACATCCAGCTACTGAATGTATACATTGTGATGATATTCAAATAACATTTTTGAATATTTTAAATGCACTTTGTCTAAAGTATTCTGCTGTCACATAATACAATCATGCAACTTTAGTTAATAGTTGCTATAAAAATGGCTGGCCGCTGTTTTCCACTTTGCTCAGTCGCTGTTTGTCTGGGAATTATTTATAAGGCCTTAATGAAGCTGCACTTTCTAGAGTCTTTATTTGATTACTTTATGACATTGTTTGGACCATATTTTTCTAGCAGAATATAATGCAGTTGTGTTATAAAAATAAGGAAATATACTGGAAACTGAGATGTATTTTTGGTTGCTGGAATTCTAGGAAGAGTGCATTCTCTTACGTATGTTTGAATGTTGGGTGTAACTGCTTTAAATACTGAACCTATTTTAAAAGTCCTATCATTGATATAAAAATTAATTGTCCCAGGCTTAGGTATTAACAGGCTCTATTTTATTTTGATATAAACCAAACCCTGAAGTGAAGCCATGGTTAGTCGCTATTGTTAAAAGAAACTAATGTTAAGATTATGTCAGGCCTGAAGGCTCAGTTGGTAGTGATATTGCCTTCTGAGTTGGAGGTCACGGGTTCGATCCCTGCTTGGGGCCAACATTTGTAAGCATGAACATGTTGGCTTCGTGTCAGGTCGTTTAATATTTATTTAAGTATGTTTATCAGTTGTTTAGTACTTAGGATTGAATAACCGTGTGTGAATTCTGTCCCACAATTTATTATATTATTAGATATTATTATGTGCGAGGATGTTCCACTTAAGCATCACTATATCAACCCACTATTATTAGCTCACTGCGGAGCTGTGGGGTTTTTCTCACAAACAAGAAAATATAGGACATAATCTCTCACCGAAGCGAATCGCGGTTTCGGGCTAGTGGCAACCCAACTATCGGATGTTTTCACATCCTAGAACTGGCCTTCCGAAACATGGAGGAGCTCATGATGTAGATTGTAGAATCACTTATTAACTAACTGTCCACATTATCACTCAGCCTGTGTATCCGGAAACACACCGGCATCTCTGAGGTACCTACAAGCGCTTCAAGTATAGGGATTACTGATTACCTAATAATATTATACTAGCTACTAGAAGTTTTTTATTATTATTTTGTTACCGTATTTTTAATTAAACTGACAAGACAAGGCAGCCTCATTTTAAAGTTACATGTAATCTCGCTGAACGGGACTTAGGCTAGCGTAAGTTTTAATGGGGCCTTCCTGCCGCTGTACAAAGCTCTACGTTTGCCAGTATAATGATTTGCTCCCCAGAACCCGCTGTGAAAATATTGACGGACATTATTGTTTTCCTTTCCTATCTCTTTGAATCTGTTCGTGTCAGTTTATCAGACAATGAGGTCTTTGGCTTTTGTCTACGAGTGAATTTGATGCTAGGATTTTACTGCTAATTAAAGAAAATGTTGTACTTACTGTTAAACAACGAAAACGCAGTAAAATTAAGTCGCGTGTTATTAACATACTTTATAACTAACAAAAAAGTTTTATTAGTGTGTATGTATTCACGCATGTATGTTTGTGATTTTCTTAAAAACTACTAATTCGATTTGGATTGTTTTAGAGTAAAGTTGCAATTGTTTTTAATAATAAAGAGTAGTTTATTATAAAAAACGATTTAAATTTACACGTAATAGGTATTCTTCTGCTGATGAGTAACGAGTATTAAATATGTATCTATCTATAAATAAAGATTTATCACGTTTAAACTTGCATATCGGTAGTAGTATGTTACGGTGTTATACCTATAAAAAACGATGACAGGCCCTACTTAAACCAAAGAGGTCGTTAATCGTAGGAAATTGAAATTTCTCTCTGAACTCCCACTTATATAGAATGGAGTTCTGTTCAATTTTGTCCATATCCAATGAGGTAGAAGCTTGGTAGAAGTGATTTGTTCCATGAATAAAATTATCATTATAATTTTCTGATTCTTAAAAAGGTTTTTGCGAATTGAATGTCTCTGCCTTTACGTGACACGACACTGTACTAAAAGCTGTGATGGCTCGCCCGATTTTTCCTTTGTCAAATTTCTAATTCATCATCAACCGTAACAGTCACCACTGTAAGTTATGAGTCTTTCTCATATTCGAGGAAGTATTATTTTTCCTTCGAGCCCATCGCGCCTGACAGATTTAGATATACTTAGATTGTAAACACAACTATCGACTTACAGGGTAGGTGGTTTTAATATCAAATCACTTCTATAAATAAAAAATATAGAATATATAACTAGTAATACAATATTAAAAATATAATAGCGCTACACGCATTATAAAAACCAACCAAGTAATTTTAGTACGATTATTTCGATTGTTATCGAAAGTTAATTATCAGTTTTGTGAACAATGCGCAGTATAATAACTGAAGGACTAAATATTTGATACTCGTTAATAGATAGATAATTGTTTTCTATTGTGGGGCTATTATTTTAAGTTCATGATTACCGAATAATAAATTGTAGGTACCTACCTACTTAGTATAGTCTTGGTTGTATTAAATAATAAAAATATTCATGGCTTGTCCCAGCGGAGGCATTCCATTTTCGGATCCCTACACAAGACAGGTGGTGAGACCATTGCTCGGCCGAGATGTTGTTACACATGCCTCAGAACCACTTCTAGGGACAGTATATCATATTAAGAAATATACAAGCATCGTTCGGTCAGTTCCGGTCGGTATTGCATTCCTCCTTAATTTCTAAACAAAATTATTTACCAAAAAGAAGATTTTCTTTTCAGCCACTAAAAGAAATATCCTAGTGGTTAATCCGTGTTTGCACACTTGAGAGCCGGCGAGCCCCGGCCCGCTCCAAATCAAATAATCTAAAAGAGCTTGCAATAAATAGTGTTTACGTGTTCCCTTTCAAAATAAAAACTCGTTAGACATTTCACGTTCTTTTCACTGAGCACAAGACCCTATATTGAGATTAAAATGCGAAAACATTTTATATTTCGATTTCTGAGACTGGATTATAGTAAAATGTTATTTGTGAGATGTAGGTACTCGTATTAATGATATTTCACTTCAGAAAATCATTGATTTAGAAGCGATAAGCATTCACATTGTACTATAAAGTAATAGAATTACAAAAATATAGAGTTTTATTTTCGCATCTAGTTTTTTATTAGGTTCATAGTCCTTTGTACCAAATACGGTACACGCCACAGACCTGAATTTCTCTTACAGAGTACCATACCTATAAATCATATAAACGTAATCAGCTTATTCACATTCAACTACAATGTACAGTTCTACTTAATACCAAAGGGGGTATTGTGTATTGTCTATTCTACACGGTCTACGGTTAGGTTAGGTTAGATACTTGCACATTGGACAATATTTCATTTTGGGTATAGTACCTACTTATTAAAACTTAATAACCATTTAGATATTGTGGTGTATTTTTTTCAGAATATTATACAAATTATTTTAAGAGTTATTGCGGATAAATCTAAATGCTAAAAAATATTAATAAACCATGAACGTTATACAAAAATTTCAAATACAAATGGTGGACTTAATATGCTTTACCGCTTACTATTATGTATGTTATTTTGGACTCATAAATCCGGGCTGATTTTACACACATTCGCCGGGAGATAACTTTGGGAGCGTTATGCAGTTAAACGGATTAAATTCGGCCACAGCTGGATTGTTCGCGTAATGGACACCCTGTACACCAAACGTATGGCGGGTAAAAGTACACACGTAAAATGTTTTATTTTCAACGCTATTTTCTTTGGTACAAAGTTGAAAACCAATTGGAGCAATCGACTTGCGGTCCGCTTGTACTATCGCTGAGTTCACAATAGTTGAGTTTTTTATTTATTGATTGTCACAAAAGCAATGACAAGCATCATTAATCGATTTAACAGAATGGGTACAAAATTTAATGCTGCTCATTTTCAATTTACTGATACGCCCTTTGGTTCGTGTTCGAAAACAAGCAATTTTCTTTAAATATAACTTCGTGAAAGCTATTTCATTGTAAATCAAAGTAGTAACAATTTTGTTTAGTCTATTATATATATTTTCAGATACTAGACAAAACGAATTAGTTACTGCTTTGATCTATCAATATTTTAAATTGGGGATAAGAAAATACTATATATATCATCTAGCAGTGATAGCCCGGACGGTTAAAGAGCCGGCCGAAAATCAGTGAGGCTCGGGTTCGAATCCTGGCATGTACCAATGAGTTTTTCAAAATTTACGTACATATTTATCACTAGCTCGACGGTGAAGGAAAACATCGTGAGGAAACCCGCAGGTCTCAGAATTAATTCTGAGACATGTGTAAAAAGACCCGGTCCGGCGATGGGCTCACCACCTATCACGTTTAGGGGTCCAATATATGTCGTGAAATGTGGGTATATCTGGTAATGGAATAACTCTGCCTACCCCCTCGGGGATAAAAGGCGTGAGATTATATTTTATATTTATTTATATGTAATATCATCTAAAAATGCTCGTAAAACGAATGTGAGCTGGGATTATTGAAAGCATTCGGTATTTACAGTATTGATCAGGTTTTTTAATATTTTGTTTTACATGTCTCAGAATTAATTCTGAGACATGTGTAAACAGACCCGGTCCGGCGATGGGCTCACCACCTGTCACGTTTAGGGGTCCAATATATCTCGTGAAATGTGGGTATATCCAGTAATAGAATACCTCTGCCTACCCCCTCGGGGATAAAAAAAGGCGTAAGATTATATTATTATTTTTATTATTTTAATATTTTAAGAATCAGAATATTTTGAATCGAAGACAATAAGTCGACATTGCAAGCAGCAGGTAATTATATTATTATAAGATAATCTAGAAAGCGACGTCACATCTCCGCATTTAAATAAAAATGTCATTATCATCTCTCCGGGCGGAAAGCGGCAAATTTCAGCCCGCTACGCTAAACAAAGTTGCCGCTTTCTGCCTCCGTCGATAAGGAAAAAGTATACACACCGGCTTCGCCTCGGTTGACAATTACATGTGTCCTGCCTGAGACATTTATTTTTATACTAGATGTGTAATATACTACTGACACTTGAATTACCCAGTGTCGCATAGACTTTCGTAAAAGATGCACCAGAAATTATTATGATCTGAAAATGTAAAAATAAAGTTTGGAAATCTTATGATATCTCAAAATGGTTTCGGAACCGAATTTATTATTAACGTGATAGGTCCCTCATTGGATCGGGTGCTGTTACACATGCCTCAGAATCAATTCAATTCTTTATATTTTCCTTCACCGTTGAACTAGTGATAAATATATACGTAGGTTTTTTAAAAACTCATTGGTACATGTCCTCGAAAGGATTCGAACCCGTGCCTCACAGATGAGAAGTGGGCTTCTTAACCACATTGCTATCACTGCTCACTATTGATAACTCGATCAATAAAGTTATTTCTGCATATTGTTATATTATTTTTTATGGGTGAAAAAGAAAACTTATACCGATACTACTTACGCCAGAATTAAATCAATGTACCTTGGTAATACCTATCATCATGTTACGTTATACCAGCGTATTTGCTGAGTTTAGGTATAGCAATTTATCATAATTATGATTTATTATAATTCCCAAGAAGTAAATTACTGTGGGTTTCGTGGGCAGGCCATAAAAAGTTTAAGAAAATAATTCCCTCCTAAATTTAAAGAGGCTCCCAAAATTTCAGTCGTAAAACTGGAGGAGCAGGCATAACCTACATTAACCAAATTGTGCAAAACAAACATATCTAATAATTACGCCCACGAGCATGGAACCTCGTTTTGTGGAATTCCGCGACCGCCCTTAACTTTTTCAATCCCAACTTCGACAATTAAATTTACTCAAAGTATCAACATAACATTTCAATAAGAGGATCGGGCAATTGTATTCAGAGTTCAGGATTCCATTTTTTCTTGTTAACACACCAAAAAAACTAAACTTCAGAATTATAAAATAAAATTATCCTCTTTCATCGTAAAGAAACAGTACATAGCATACATACGAATAAATATATCTCACATCTTTTTTACTTTGATAGAGTGAGGAATGGTGTAATCTAAGAGCATTGCGATCTGAACGACGATATATTGAAAAAGGTACCCTAAGGTGAGGTGGTTTGGTCATATTGAGCGGATGAAAATAAATATAAAAAGGGTGCCGTGTGAAGGCAAATCGGTAGAGGACGACCTAGGCGTACTTACTAGATTAGTGAAGTATTGATGAAAAGCTAAATAAAGAGTAGGTGCTAAGACCGACGAGCATACGTGAATCATTTAAGAAAGAAATCATATTAGGGATTGTTTTAACAATAACGCTACTATTTTTAAGCTATTGCATAGCTTCTAATCGCGGGCCTTGAGCGCGGGGACCGAATCCAGAAATTCCGTAACGAAAAAACCTCACGCTCCCCACTCCGACGGGCACGGAGGTCCGAGTCCGGGTCCGGGTCCGGGTCCGGGACCGGGTCCGGGTCCGAGTCCGAGTCCGAGTCCGAGTCCGAGTCCGAGTCCGAGTCCCAGTCCAAGTCCGAGATAAAAGTTGCACAATCGAAAGTCCTTCTTAATCTTGGTAAGGAATGCGCCCATTGTGCGCATGACAAGTTTGCTAAGATTATTTTTGCTACTTTTATAATATGCAGCTCAAAAAATATTTTTTGGCTTCCCCTCTGAGTGCTTACCAAAATTTTATTAAACAGTAGCAGCTCATTGCAGCTCAAAAATAATTACAGCCATCCAGAATGACATAAAATGCTGATAGGTTTTGTAATGTTTGCTGGCCATGAGTTGCTGACCAATTAGCTATTTCTGCTTACAGATTATATTTTTCTGCTTACAAAAATACGAATACTCTGCTGACCATTTAAATAACACCCGTGTGGCTTGAAGGCCGTGCATTGTCTAACGTCGTTTCTTTTCGGCAGTCTTGTTGATACAAAATGCTATGCAATAGCTTTACCGCGGCAGTCCCCAAGTGTCACACGTCTTTTTTATTTTTACCGTATTTATACGGTAAAAATAGTAGCGTAGCGTTTTCAAAGAACCCGTGCCGTATATCATTAATCTTTACATTACAAATTCATTCGGTAAGAACTCACTCACTTGGATTAAGCAGAATTATAAATGAAGTGTCACAGGAACTCTCGCAAAAAGTGTGAAAGGAGGAAAACCTCTGAATAACGCGGGTGCGTCGGTTTTTAACTCGAAGAAAATAGGCTCTGCGTAGAGAATTAATCTGGATAATTCTTAACTTAAATGTGACGACGAGGAATGGAAATGCGGAAGCTTCGTGTAAGCCGTGTAGTTTTCAGTTTGTAAATTAGAATTATTTCATGTATTTTATTTCATTTTACATTTAAATAAACTTCGTAGAAGTATCGTGATCCTTGTAAATGTAATGTTTGGGTAGCTTATATATCACTAGCAGCTCCCCGCGGTTTCACCCGTGGAGTTCCCATTCCCGTGGGAATACTGGGATAAAATATAGCCTATGTGTTATTCTGATCTATAAGCTATATTTTTGACGTGACAACGTCTTATAAATTGATAGAGCCGGCGGCATTCCCGAAAAAGTGTGACGTATGCGTCGTTCCAGTGCAAGCGAGAGCCCGCAATGAGCGACAAAGAGGCACAATCCATTCCATCAGTATTTTCATATGACGTTGTCACGTTCAACTATCGTCAGTAAACCGACTTTACAGACAACCGTTTTTTCTTTATACATAGCTAGTAATGTAACTCAGTTATGTACGAAGAACAAGGGTATAATATAACTGTAAAGATTCATCAAAATCCGTTCAGTAGTTGTTGCGTGAAAGAGGAACAAACGTCCATACATCCATGGATTTGTGAAGTTGCAACTTTATTAGGTTTACAATTTTCAAAGTGTGAAACGCATTTCATCATCAACCTCTAAAAATCATTGCTGAGCTAAGGGTCTTTCTTCACGCATGAAGAAGTATGGACCATAATCTCACACGCGTGCCCACCGCGGACTGGGAGATGCTCTTAGGCTAGTGGCTAACTGTCAGAATTTCTCAAGCCACACAATGGCTTATCGACTTCCATTGTACGTAAACACAGCAAAAACCGGGCCTAACGGTTTAGGTTTAGGAAATGCATTAAGTCTTCTTTATTATTTCAACAGCATCGAACCGGTTAGCGTTACAATATTCAAATAAGCTGTTCCTTTGTGAGCTATATCCGGGTTTGAAGGGTATTGAAATGTGTTTTTTACGCAATTGAATTTTTTGTTTTTCTGATTACCCTGTTCCCCGATTAATATACCAACTTCTCAATATTATAATTTCTAACAATCTCGCGTCTCTAATTGAAAGACCTTCCGCTAAGTCGTTAATTTACAATCTGTATTCAAAAGAGGATGGCGCAAAAAGAGCGTCCCGTGCTCCAGCAGCCTTTTGTGGAAGACATCCGTACAACCGCGACTGACAGCCTTTCGGAGACTCCGATTTGTATGTAGATAAATGGGAAGACGGCATTAAATCGATTCCTGAGGCAGATGCCCGGGGTTAATAGAAAAAGTTCAAGCTTATTGTTCTGAGTTGCCGGCGAATTGGTACAGTCGTTTGTGTTTTAGTTTAGGGAGTATTAATGAGATTCGGGTTTGTAATTTGGAATCGGTTGTTTTTCAAGGTTCGATCGTCGGAAAAAAATACGGCTGTGTTGAATTATTTAGGTTATTACTTCTTGTCATTATCATAATTAAATATAGTAATATTGCAGCGTTTTAATGCAATTAAGTTAAAGTTACAATTTCAGCTATAAATTACTTCCCGTGATATAACTTTTATTAGAAAATATTTTTTCTTACCTACTATCAATCGAGCAATATTTGTATAAGAACATTTGTAATCGCAGCATGGAAAACGGCTTCAAAGATTTGAACAAAATTATCAGTTTTAAGAATTTTAAATAATAATAATAATAATCTCACGCCTTTTATCCCCGAGGTATTCCTTTTCTGGATATACCCAATTTTCATGAGATATTCTTTGGACCTCTAAACGTGATAGGTGGTGAGCCCATCGCCGGACTGGGTCTTTTACATATATCTCAGAATTCATTCTGGCACATGGTTTCCTTCACCGTCGAGCTAGTGATGAATATGTGAAATATTAGAATTTACAAGTGCACGGAAAACATTTGTTAAAAACATTGTTATATTTATTATTGTGTACTACTGTTCTTAAAAAATATATAAATTTAAAATAAAATTTACGGAATCTATTTAAAACACCATAAAATTTATGTCAGAAATTGTTATATTGTCACAGTCACAGCAACTTGTTTTTCATAAATGGAATTCTTTCGCCCAGGTGTACATCACATCAACTAGGTACGATATATTTCACTCTAAGCATAACATGCGGGAAGCTCCAAAGCTCCGAAGATAGAAATGAACTAACAAGATTACCTATTTCAATTCCGAACAAGCTAACGAGAGACCGATGGATAAAAATAAACGAGAAATGCAGTCTGAACTACGCAACCGCCCTTTGATTCATTACAGTTTCGATCAGTTAGTCCGCTGCGTTTGGTTTGAAATTTTGTTATTGCGCAATTGTACTGTAGCTGCAACATTACATACTACCACTCAGGTGGCATATATAATATAACCTTAGAAACAAAAGGCTTTCGTTGATTTATACATACGCAAATAAGTTTATTCATACGTAGGATAAGAACGGTACGGTATTGGGGTGTAGGTACCAAAGGAAAGTTTAAAGTCAAATAGAAGACGACAATCGCTCTTAGATCAAAATTGGACAAAAATATATATTTTTTACATATTTATCACTAGCTTGACTGTGAAGGAACCAACCCACAACCCCAAAGGGAACAACCCACTGCTGAGCTAAGAGCCTTTCCTCACACATGATAATTGTAAAGCCGCCAATTTAATTAATTTATTATTTTCCGGCAATAATTTGTATAGCACGGCAACAGGCCGACGGGGTTGGTTGGACAGCGTCGGTCAGTCCTCGTAAGCCTCCAGAGGGAATAAAACATAAGATCTCTCTAGTATTTGCCGATTTAATCTCCGAGTAAGCCTTATTGCTTGTAGAACGAAGGTAGGCTGAGATCGATCGGAGGAAGGTAATTTACATTGCTATGAAATAAAATCCTACTTACTAAAAAATATCCGCATTTCCATCAAGTGAAAAGAATTTCTCCGAATCGCCACGTTGCGCAATTCTTGCATTCGCGATTCTACCGAAATAGTAATAAGGTTTTGAGCTAAATTTATTTATTTAATTGATATTATTGCGCTACTCGATTCCGTCCCCGCCGCGCCGGGGCGCCCGCGATCTAAATTTCTGTATAAATATAGTTTAAAGCTAATTAATAGAATTTCTAAGGTTAATAAACACTATCCACTAAGAAATTAGATAGACAATAATTCAAAGATATCAATATTTTAACAATGTCTTGTCTGTACATTTATGAAAACATTACGTACCTATTTACGGAAAAACATTACTTACTTCTCTTTAACAATAGGTTCTATCTTTCTATCTTCTATTACTTTCTTCTCTTTAACAATAGGTTCACGCTGAAGCGGTGGAGTTAAAATTACTTTCAATAACCGGACTTATAAGTCCCTACATGACATAATTACAATCATTTTGACTTCTTTGATTTGGACTTCTGCGATCTTTATTATGAGATAGACCTATGTAGCATGAGCAGGGTCTGTCTGATTACGACATACTGCTACATAATCTTCTTTTAATTCAATGTAAATATGGCGATAGAATAAATATGTCACATAAAATACTTTTTACAAGCTTATTCGGTATTCATTGAGTTCCTATTCTTGAGCATAAATGTATTCAGTCGGTTTATTGGTATTTTCTCGTCATTCCGCAGTTCCATTTCAGAGTAGTTTTATATAACATTGTTATTTGATATTGGATTCCTCAGAACCGTTCACACATTGTTTTGCACATCAAAAGTGCCACAAATGGAGCAAAGGAAGTATTACTCAATTTAGTTAAACTGTATATACATATTTATCTAAAACAACTACATTTATCTTTCCCCGTTCCCGTAGAAATTTGCAACAATCCCCTCTTAGGAATAACTTCTTTATAATATGGGGACAAACGAGTAGGCGTATACTAAAGTATACTATTAGGTGATCCGCCTGCTGTACTATTAGGTGATCGGCGAAGACAGTAACTTATAAGTGACTGGCTTCACCCATGGACACCTGCAACTCAAGAGTCACAAGTGCGTTGCCTGCCTGTGTTAGAGTACGCTCTTTTCTTGACTTTTCTCATTTAAGGAACCTTTGTGCAAAATTTCTCGCTTCGAGAGCTAGTAGTTTCAAGCTGTGCGTTGATTAATCAGTCAGCCAATCATGAGCTGTGCGTTGATTGATCAGTCAGCCAATCAGCCAGTCAGTTTCTTTTATTCAAGCTTTCGTTTAACTTGCATGTATGTATGTTGCTAAAAACTATTGAACTCAATGATGATTGGATTATACGTTGAGACAGTAACAAAAATATGACATAGGATTATAAAAAAACGCAACGCCATGTCAGTTATTTACTTTATCTGACATCTCATGTTTCGATCCTTACACAATTTTCTTCGTTCCGCAAAGTCTGTTGCTAACTTGAGACGACTGCATAAGCCGCGGCTGACAACTCAGTCGGTCCCTTTCCAATTTGCGATGGAATAAATGGAAAACGCTGGAATCGCATAAATGAAAATGGTGGAACAAATTGATTTCTCACTCAAACAGAACCGTGCGCAGTATTGGGTTTGCAGACATACTGACTGATGTGTTTTTGTAAAAGCCTCTCTATTTCTATGGTAAACTATGACATAGGTGTCTTTTAGTATACTGAACTTTGTGCGCTTTATTTAGGTTCGCTTTTAGAGACGAACGCGGAAGAGAAAACAACGGATCACAAAAATAGCTTCGCATTGAAGCGTATCTATTTCCAGTCGTGTTCCAAAAGAGACAGGTCTTTATCAATCTCACAGTCTATCGCACTCTTCTAAGACATCCTACAAGAGAAGAAAGCCTGAAAATTTTGCCAATAAATCAAAAACTTCTCAACGAAACTGCCACAAGCAAATACTTCCGAATTTCCCCGAGAATAATGTAAAAATAAGGGTCCCTTTGTCCCGTACGTGATCGTCTGGCGGGCATCACGCACGAGCCGTGCAGTGGCCAACGAAGCGATGACAAATGCCTAATTGAATTTTCAGTTACGATATTGTAGGGCCATCGAAAAGATTTATGTAAGTACACAGGAAGGTACGTAGAGAAGTTGCATGTACGTATAGTGTATGGGAATAGGGTTCAGCGATGAGCAGTGGTCGAGATGAATACTCATCTTGATATCCAAAAGTAAAACAAAATGATATTAATAACTACTAATATTTTTCCGTGATTTTGTGTGCATTTTGGGATCACCTATGGTCTCATTTAAGATGCAAAACTATGTTCCTGCCAACTTCCATCAAAATCGATTCAAAGTAGGTACAGTCAAAATAGACTAAATTATGATTCCAGTTTGTATTAATTCCCAACAAGCTGGATTTTTGTGCAGGCCTTGGATGCCTCATTACAAATGACATGTCAAAAGTCCCCATCGATCCCGCTTGTGCGTTGTTTTTTATTCAAGGTCAAAGGTCACAAATTTGCGTTTTTAGCTTATATCTCTGAAATAATGAAAGCTACTGAAAAATAGTTCAAACAAAGTTTGTAGATCGTAAAATTGTCTACAAAAAGATCTCAACACTTTTCTTCTATAAAGCATCTCTCTCGAGATATCGTGACTTTAGACCGCAGGAAAGTCGTATTTTGGACTATATGCACACATTTCCGCACCACCTCTGAGGTAGTGTACACGGCGCTTTTTTTAACGTGGTTTCCACAGTAGGAGTACTCCACTTTTTTTTGATCGAGAGTATGTAATGGGACACTATTTTATTCTTCCTCTTCACTGTCTTCTTCCTTCTTCTTTAGAGAGAATATAATTCACAAACACGGCTATTCACTAAGAACCGTTGAAAACTGACTGCATTTACTAGAGCTAGGTATGTCCTTCGGGAAAAGCAGGTATACGCTGGTTTCGACCCGAAAAATGGAGTGTCGCAGGAAGATGTTTCTCAAGGCCAACCGCCCAATAGAATAATGAGCCATTTACACGAGGGCAATCCAGTAAGACAATCCACTAAGACTGCATACAAAAAAAACTTGAGGACATTCCATTCCACTGTCCTCAAGTTTTTTTTGTATGCAGTCTTAGTGGATTGTCTTAGTGGAATGGCCTCGTGTAAATGGCTAATTAAGGACGGACGATGACTCACTCAGAATTGTATATTTTTCACGTACTTGTGTGCATGGGGGAAATAAAACTAAGTTCTAATTATTGGGAAATTAAAGGTACAGTCAAGAGCACGCTAAGCTTTACACTTTGGACTTTGACCCGGCCCTGTATTCTATGGCGCGCAGTATAAATCAGAGCTCAGCTTAAACTGGTAGTGTAAAGCTTGACGTGCTCTTGACTGTACGAGTATAACCAAACGTTCGGTGTAGCTAGAGGATTCGACCTATAAACATTGATCTCTTTGGCATATAGTTTCTTTTATAGTTTATCTAAATAAGTCTAAAGAAGTAGATTTATTGAAGTTTCTTGTTAGTTTCGTTGAAAAAAAAGCGCCGTGTTTACTACCTCAGAGGTGGTGCGGAAATGAGTGCATATAGTCGAAAATACGACTTTCCTGCGGTCTAAAGTCACGATATCTCGAAAGCGATGCTTTGTAGAAGAAAAGTGTTTAGATCTTTTTTGTAGACAATTTTACGATCTACAAACTTTGTTTCAACCATTTTTCGGTAGCTCTCATTGTTTCAAAGATATAAGCTGAAAGCGCGAATTTGTGACCTTTGACCTTTAATAAAAAACAACGCACAAGCGGGATCGATGAGGACTTTTGACATATCATTTGTAATGACGTATTCAAGGCCTGCACAAAAATCCAGCTTGTTGGGAATTAATGCAAACTGTAATGTCTATTTTGACTGAAAAATAACAAACAAAAATACATAGTTAGTTTGAAAACATCCGTAGTTTACTTGTGGTTGTTACATAACAATATTATACAATATCTTAGACCAAATGGTAAATAAAAAAACAGATATGGAATTTTCTAAGCAAAGAGTTCTATTTATAAATTGCGTCTTCTATAGTAAATACGTAGCTCTCTTAAAACCGTTGTGTAAGCCCGATAGGAAGCGCCTAGCCTCTCGAAGCACCCCTACTAGAGGGTTATTCAGTTAATTGAAAGAGATCGACGATCGAGGACTCCGTGTCGAGAGAGAACAAACTAGCGTGATACCATTTGATACCACTTAGTTTCAGTGCGGTAAGTACGTGTGGGTGGTTTTAAGTAGAAACGGTTAGTTTAGTTACGGAATAGTGAGAAGATTTCAGTTCTTTGCTGGTTTTAGTAATATCCGAGTGTAAAGCGTTATTTTTAAGAAATTTACCGTACCTACCTATAGGGTTTTGATTATGATTTTGTGATGCTTTTAAGAAGTGTAGAGGATGAAACGAACGCTCCTAGGTTGTTATGCAGGTATTAAATTTTATGCATAGTATTAGTATACATTTTTTGGTATTAAATAGCCTAAAGCCTAGCGTATTTGAGGCATGAATGTGGACTTATTCTGCAATAAATCTAAATGGAACCATACATTTGCTGTTTTTAATAAGTACTAACATTTTTTAAATCTTTGTATATTTACTTCACTTAGGTTAGAAATCATAAACTTTTTATTACGAATAAGTACATTTGAAATAATATGAAACATGCGGTTGCTTTT
Organism: Ethmia dodecea; assembly: GCA_963855545.1. Classification (NCBI taxonomy): domain Eukaryota; kingdom Metazoa; phylum Arthropoda; class Insecta; order Lepidoptera; family Depressariidae; genus Ethmia; species Ethmia dodecea. The sequence goes on along the minus strand of OY979450.1, from coordinate 8,592,786 downwards.
CCGTATCTTGAGATAGCTTTCTTAGTACAACTTTTATTAGTCCAAGTCTCTTTGGAAATGAGATATATTTTTATATATACGATTATATTTTTAACGATTTATAAATAACGGCAGTGAACGGTAACGTGGTTTTTAAAACACGATATTAATCTTAACATTAATGACATTCCTTTTGGCTCAGTTATTAACCAATGACTCAGACGATGAGATGTTTAGTGATTCGAGATTGATTCTCGACCGGAGCCGACATTTTTGTGCATGAATATAATTTTCAACACACTTGCTCAAAACGACGTTTTTATTCCACCGATTTTTGGCTCATAATCCTAGATATTAAACACGCGTGCTTTTTCAGTTTATTATTGAACGAGTGCCTTTAGTTTATTAACCCGACCAATTTACATTTGTACCCTAGTACCAATACCAAGTCGTAAGTAAGAAGAAGCGATATAATTTAGTCGGGTTATAACTTTTTATTTTAGCAACAAACAGTATTTATGCGAAAAATAACAGTAAATGGTAAATCCAGCTTTATTATTAAAAAATAACTTAAATTCATTTAAAATTTTCTGTTATTTCTGTTTTAAACATTACATTTAAATTTAATTATATTTTTAATCTTGGCTGTTGGCCGATCTAGTTCGCACCTTAGCCGAGCGCGCGCATCGGTATCGCGGCAAGAAAAAAAACAACGCGCCATTTTTCGTAAATAATTGTCGGCATGTCTACTTCAAGTGAAGAAAATGAAGAAAACCTATTATTAACTCCGCCGGACATACGTAACGAGGCGAAAAACGCTTGCGATAGTCTTTTGCCATCAAAATCGAGTGAAATGTATTTAGCGGCCTATGAATTTTTTTTAAAATGGAAAACCGGCAAGAACGCTCATTCTTTCTCAGAGAAACGTCGTTTTAAGCAAGTGTGTTGAAAAACGTCGTATGAAACACGTGTGCCTGTGACCATAATATACATATATACGAGGCTTTCTTATGGCGCACTCGCTTTCGCTCGTGCGCACACAATATCGCCTTGTATATAATGGTCAACTTAGCACACTTGTATCATAATGTACTATTTCGTTTACTTTTCTGGGTGTGCTTATATGTACCCAGAAGAAATAATAGTTCCTACCTAACGAACCCAAAGTTCACTTTCTACCTAATTTGGGATTTAACACGTTCGCTGCGAACTAAAATATAACGATAAGCATATAATAACAATATGTACCACGAGATATTCGCAGTTTGGCAGCGACCGTATTATGTAAACTATGGCTCAACTCCGCTGTGGTCCTGACGTATTTCATCAAGATCGGTTCAGTGGCTTAATAAAAAGGCAATAGACAGAAATAGTCACTTTCGTAAATAATATTAATTATTTATACAATACGGTCCTTTTATTTGGTTTTTAGAAAAAATAATTATAAATTTGAGTACCTACTGTGATAACATTGGAAGCAGTATTCTGGAACAAGTTTAGTTTTGAAGAGAAATTTATTACTTAGATCCATACCTCTTTATTTTTACACGTGGCAACATCTTTTTTATCCACGAAATACCATTCACAGTGAGATAATAGCTTGTGTTGTTGTTATGTTCGTTGCTGTAAGGTACTCGCATAGTCGCGTCATCTGGAGTGCACCACGCGCATAGACCTTGTAAAAAGGTGGTTACTTATATATTTTTTTACACTTTAATGATAAAATTATGTTGGCTCGCGCATACCAAAACAGAGGTAGAACAAAATTAAAACATTAGTAACCGGAATTAACTAAAGTTCTTTTATCTCCAATCTTCGACACTTTCTATCTGTAACTTGCCGATTCCCATTTCCTCCATATTTTCTCCTTCCAATTTACCGAACAGAATTCTCTCCCACAAACCGCTTATTCTTCGGAGCCTGTATCAAGAGCTGCTCGTAAACTTTACGAGCACCAACGACAGGGGAGCGGGTCAGGCCTTCCTTTGGGCCTCGAATCCTTACAAAAACAGAATAGCTCCAGCGATTTTCGTTTGTCTAGAAATGAGAGCTGTACGGCTCAACCTTATTTTATTTTTTACTAGTGGCCCGGGCAGACGTCGTTCTGCCACCGTATAAACCATCCCTGGACCCACTCTAACCCACACAAAAAGTTTCATCAAAATCTGTCCAGCCGTTCTGGAGTTTTAATCAGACTAACGAACATCAATTCATTTTTATTTATATAGATTTTTAAAATTTAAATACATTTTTTTTTGAAAACTAGTCACCACAACACGAAAACCTTACATGGTTTATCTGTGCGGGTGAAACATTCTAGTAAGTAAAAAAGTAAAGACTGACACTACTTATTTACTACGTACTGTCTTTCCATCATGACTGTGAATATAGAATTAAAAGTTATAATTATAATTACCTCTTAAAATAGTTATTCTCAAGCTTTTTTCCGAGGGAGTCGGCAGAGGTACTCTATTATCTACTTTTCAGACACACGAGTGGTCCCTAAGATTAAAGAAAGAAAAGCAGATGAACAAAATCCATTATTAAAAAAAAGCTTTATTCTTAAATTGACCGTACTGTAATCTACTTGGAAAACTCACAAAGCATCGAAGTTAACTACTACCATCACAAAGGAGCGAAACTAACTTATAAAGCGTGATGGCGGAGAATTGTGTCTGCCCTCGGCCACGATGACGTAGGGACAGGATAGGTTTGATTGACAAAAAACTGGCATACAAAAAAACACGTTTTGTATGGAGACCCCTTTTAATTTAATTTATTCATTTATTTATAATATTTTGTGTCAGCATTTCAAGTGTCTACCTATTATGGTTCAATAGATATAACCCTGTGACAAACGGACGGAGAGACAGCGGAGCCTTGTTAAAAGGCCCCCGTTGGCACCATTTGGGTACGGAATACTAAAAATACCTACATGCATACTATGAGGCCGTTCTATCTGGCTAAGGATCCATGGACCAGCCAAACGGGAATTCAGTTTATAACACTATTCTGTACAGAGATAAGCTGACTGGTATAAGTTGTATTTAAATTTGGGTGGACAATAGCTCAGGTGCTGACGGTGAGCTGAATTTCTGGGCGGATATGTTTTAGCCTTTTTTAGATTTACTATCAAATAGAAGATATAAAACAAGACTTAAATTTTTGTACGGCTTAAATTTGATATTAATAATAATAAATAAAATAATAATCTTCAGGGATAAACGCCTTTTATCCCCGAGGGGGTAGGCAAAGATATTCCATTACTGGATATACCCACTTTTGACGAGATATATTGAACCCCTAAACGTGGTGAGCCATCGCCGGACCGGGTCTATTTACACATGTCTCAGAATCAATTCTGGGACCTGCCGGTTTCCTCACGATGCTTTCCTTCACCGTCGAGCTAGCGATAAATATGTATGTAAGTTTTTGAAAACTCATTGGTACATTCCAGGATTCGAACTCGAGCCTCACTGATTTTCATCATGTAAAGAAGGCTCTTTAACTTACGGTTAAAGAGTAACGCCGATAACGATAGTTCACAGGACATGGGCTATCATGGGTTTTCATCCCGGATGACGGGACGCGATACTCTAGATTTCGGAGAACGGAGTCATGAGCAACCGCTAGTTTTGAATAATATAATACAATGGTTAACAGAAAAATAAGAACACCACTATTACATTTACAGATCCAATGCTTGTTTGCTTAATAAAAAAAATTAGCCTTCAATAAATACATCGTAAGTACCGTGTAAAAAAAAGAGAGCTGGAATGTCTTGGACGCGATACAAACTATTATTTAAAAATTAACGAGCAAAGTTTTCTTGTACCAAAGTGAAGAACGTTGAAATAGCCCTGGATTTCATAGTACCTACCTGTAATTGTATATTATACAAAACTAAATAATATTTTTTTCAAAAACTGTTCACAGGATTTATTATTATATTCAATTCATGGGTGCATAATACTTAAATGTGTATCGTATCTTTTAAACTGCCGTAATAATATTTCTATAGGTATAATACATTGAGGGTTTCCGACACATATCGTCCTACGTCGGATATTACGACCATAAATAAATTTAGGAGGCTCCAGTACCATTTAAAAACTACTTTGATCTTTACGAGCTAATGCTCAGTAACGTTACGGTACAAATTGGTTTTTCCCGGGAACATTAAGCAAATAACCGGGATTCCGCTCACGCAATCTGCCCCTAATGGTGCGTTAAGATGTGACTTAAACAACTCGATGACTTGTTACAATTTTCCCCTGCAGGGAGTCGCTTTGACAAGGTATACGGATATGCGATTTTATGTGTCATTTCACTACATTTTATACAGTGTTTGATTCTTAAACTTAAATTAAAGAAGGTATATAGATTTCAAAAATAATTTATTGCATTTTGTTAGAGATATCTGCATGGTTCTCGTGTTACGAGGGGTAGGTGTAATACAAACATGGTATGGTACATAACTAATGAATACTAAATAAAATATGTAATATTGCTTTTGCCTTTTTACTAGACTATGGCGAAGCCAAAGGGAAGGGTTATGTTTTAGCAGGCTATGCATGTTTGTATGTTCCACCGAATCATCTAAACTATACTCATCCGATTTTGATGAATGAGGTGTCATGTCACATGTCAATCAATTCGTTATTATAGTCAGGTTTACCTAGGCTACATTTTACCATAGCCGGGTTTTAGTTTTACTTACTTAATTTTGAGTCACGATCGGTGTGGTATGTCTCTTGATTCAATTTAAACTTATTACCATCACATCTGCATTCTTCTGGCAAATAACCATGCTTCACAGAATTTATCCATATTTTTTATCTTATGCTACAGCCAGTCTTCTCATAACATTACCCTCATTCCATCCGTACCACGACAAACGGTTACCTCAACAAATAAAACATACATGAATGCGGAAAAAGTTTCGAGTTTCTATACGTGTCATTATAATATTATACCCCTCTGTGTTTTATATAGTAAGTACTTGTTAAAAGAATAATTCTTCAAATTTTCATTTTAACAATCTAGTATAATAGTTGAGTTAGTAATCTAATAGCTGAGTCTTCAAGTCAATATTTTTAAGTTTACATGAAACAATAATCTTAGAAATAAATAAAACAATAAAAAATGTCATATCATACCCCATTACAAACAAAAGTCGAACTATTTTAGACGAGTTTCTGGATAATCAAACTACGCTTAGAAACAACTACGAGTAGACGGCTGACAGAATCGTTTAGTTGATAGTTAAGATGTATTGCTGCTATATTCGAGAGCAGCGCTACTCGATCGACTCTACTGTCAACTCGAGTGATATAGGTACATTGAATCATCAACAAAATTGTTTCTATCTAGGTATATAGTTTCGTTTAAAGGGGACCAATATTTCAAACTGGACGATATAAAATAAAAACTTGATATTACAATATTTATTTTTTTATGACTGGTGCATTGGTCTGGCATAAACAAACGAATTTGGCATTTTTTGATTCAAATCGACTATTTCAAACTTTATCTCTGTTTAGATGTGCAAGTATGTGATTTATTTGTCTTTATGCAAAAATTCAGACTTCACTCGGCACTTCTTTCTGACTCTCTTCAAGCGGAGATCGACCTCAAGTTACATTCTGTGATATGACCCTAAATTCTGTATTACAGTAGATCCTTAAGCAACAAAAATCCGCTGGAGAAGGTCGTCAGAAAGGGATGCCGCTATATCAGTCACATAAGGCTGTCCACTTCTAATTGGGCCCAAGCAAAGTTTTATGCTTCTGTATCATTCTGTAATACGGGCCTAGATTCCAGATAATATCAAATATACACGTATACTTTAGAAACGGAACAAATAGTCGAATATTGGTTACAAGCCAAAAAAAATTTACCTCAATATCCTGAAAGGGTTTTAATTAACAAAAACCTTCGAGGCAAAACGAAGTTCAAACAGGCTAGGCGGGCTAAAAGTTCGAAATTGTGTATTAAAATTTGACTCAAGATACGTATACCGCGATCACCCGGAAATTGGTTATTTGAGTATGTTCACGTAATTAATTTTGTCTATACTTGGTATTAAGAAGTAGTAAAACCAATTATATTTCTGTTTATACTTAGGTGTATATTACTATATAACAATATTGTGTGTAACAAACCTTCTGGTTGTTCAGTAATGTCAGTGACAAGTAGGTTAGGACAAGATAAACTAAAATGTTTCTGGAACTATAAATCACTAGCAGCGCCCTGCGTTTTTACCAGCGTAGTTCCCGTTCCCGTGGGAATACTGGGATGAAATATAGCCTATTTGTTATTCTGATGTATAAGCTATGTAATTGTAAAGTTTCATTAATCAGTTAAGAACCGCCGGTTCCGGAACCGAGACACAATTAAAAATCTATTGTGTCTGTGATTCATGGTCTGAGAGGTTGAAATCCGTTCAGTACTTTTTGCGTGAAAGAGGAACAAACATCCATCTATACATCCATACATACAACCTTTCGCGTTTATAATATTATAGTCCAGTAAATTTGTCGGTTGAATGTATGGGCTCGTATGCGTCAAATCCGGTAGTTCTGATTTTTTGCAGACTTGTTTATGATGTTGTCCTAATGTATAATCCAAGTTTGTGACCTCGAGCGACGAACGCAACTTTGTCAAAAATCGAAAAAAAAATTTTTTTTTCAAATTTTCGCGGTTATAACCCTAAAGGAGTAGTTTATGAAAAAACTTTCTAAGGACGTTTTTAAAGTAAACTAAATTAACTACAATATGATACTAGAACTGTTTCTGTAGACCCGATAGGTTCCGAGATTTAGCCTTTCAAAGTTTATATATTTTTTCGATCTTAGCAAATTTTTGCATTTCTGTCGTTTTAAAAGGTTGCCTGCTACTTCGTTCGCGTTATTTCGGGATAAAAAGTAGCCTATATGTTAATCCGGGTCGTAATCTATCTACCTACCAAATTTCATCTAAATCCGTTCAGCCGCTAAGTTGATTTTTCTTTTATCTCATAATATCTACACTAATCTATACTAATATTATAAAGAGGAAAGATTTGAATTTTTGTACGTTTGTTACGAATAAACTCAAAAACTACTGCATTGATTTTAAAAATTCTTTCACCAATGGAAAGTTAGAATATCCCTGAGTAACATAAGCTATATTTTATTCCCGTATTCCCACGGGAACGAAAACTACGCAGGTGAAAACGCGCGGAACCGCTATTATATTATAACACTAACGGTATTTGTATCGAATAAACTCAAAAACTATTGAGCTGATTTTACAAATTCTTTCACCAATAGAAAGCTACATTATTACAGAGTAACATAGGCTATATTTAATTCCCGTAATCCTATGGGAACGGAAACGACGCGGGTGAAAACGCGCGGAACCGCTATTATATTATAACACCAACGGTGTTTGTATCGAATAAACTCAAAAACTACTGAGCTGATTTTACAAATTCTTTCACCAATAGAAAGCTACATTATTACAGAGTAACAAAGGCTATATTTTATTCCCGTATTTCCATGGGAACGGAAACGACGCGGGTGAAAACGCGCGGAACCGCTAGTATCATATATAATAGTGGTTCCGCGCGTTTTCACCCGCGTCGTTTCCGTTCCCATGGGAATACGGGAATAAAATATAGCCTATGTTACTCTGTAATAATGTAGCTTTCTATTGGTGAAAGAATTTGTAAAATCGGTCTAGTAGTTTTTGAGTTTATTCGTTACACACACCGTTAGTGCTATATATAATAGCGGTTGCGCTCTGTTTCACCTGCGTAGTTTTCGTTCAAGTGGGAATACGGGAATAAAATATAGCTTATGTTACTCAGGGATATTCTAACTTTCCATTGGTGAAAGAATTTTTAAAATCGATGCAGTAGTGTTTGAGTTTATTCGTAACAAACGTACAAAAATTCAAATCTTTCCTCTTTATAATATTAGTATAGATTAGTGTAGATATTATGTGATAAAAGAAAAATTAACTTAGCGGCTGAACGGATTTAGATGAAATTTGGTAGGTAGATAGATTACGACCCGTATTAACATATAGGCTACTTTTTATGCCGAAATAACGCGAACGAAGTAGCAGGCAACCTTTTAAAACGACAGAAATGCAAAAATTTGCTAAGATCGAAAAAATATATAAACTTTGAAAGGCTAAATCTCGGAAACTATTGGGTCTACAGAGACAGTTCTAGTATCATATTGTAGTTAATTTAGTTTACTTTAAAAACGTCCTTAAAAAGTTTTTTAATAAACTACTCCTTTAGAGTTATAACCGCGAAAATTTGAAAAAAAAATTTTTTTTTCGATTTTTGACAAAGTTGCGTTCGTCGCTCGAGGTCACAAACTTGGATTATACATTAGGACAACATCATAAACAAGTCTGCAAAAAATCAGAACTACCGGATTTGACGCATGCGGTAATGTATAATTTTACTGGACTATTAGTAGGATTAACAATAAAACCCGTTGTGGAATAGTTTAATACAAAAATATGAAATTCTCACTGTTAAGATTCTTTCCACTATGATACTGGTAGGTAATTATCAATTTATACAATCAGGTTTTATTCCAAAGAGACTCATTTTTTAAATAGGTTCCTACCTTCCTATTCAAACTAAAATAACCACTTTTCTCCAGTGTAATCTTTAGACCTAAAAACGTGAAAAATCCCATCGCCGGACCGGGGTTTTGTCATTCTTGTCTCAAAACCATTCGTCTCTATAATAGTGATAAGATATGTCCGTAACTTATTTAAAAATTCGCCTTGACCTGGAATCGACCTCGTGCCTCATACATGATAGGAAGGCTCACTCCCACAGAGCTCGCACAGCTCTCTAGGCAATTAAAAAAAACCGGCCAAGTGCGAGTCGGACTCGCGCACCGAGGGTTCCGTACAACCTTGCAAATTTATGGTTTTCGTAATTTTTCCTTTATCTATGCTATAAGACGTTGCTTCGTACCAAATTTCAAGATTCTGAGTTCACGGGAAGCACCCTGTAGGTTTTGATTCCCTTGCAAGTGTCGAAAATTTGCGACATAAACGGCTGTATCTTTTGATTGCGTTGGCTTAGAAGTTTGATTTTTTCACAGCTTCAAGGGACAGTAGACCTGAGTAATTGATATAAATTTCAGCTTCATACCTCCACGCGTTCCTGAGAAAAAGGGTCTTGACAGACGGACGGACAGACGGACAACAAAGTGATCCTATAAGGGTTCCGTTTTTTCCTTTTGAGGTACGGAACCCTAAAAATGGTTTTGAAGCTTATTTCTATTACTTAGAGTTCAATACTTGGTAGTAACTAGTTTCCCTTTGCCCGTTAAAGTGTTAGTGTTAAAGAAATTACGAAAAGAAACCTGATACTCCACCTATAGAAATGTCAACTTTGTGGCCACACGTAGTGTGCACATGTCTTCAGATTAGTAAGTAGTTAGCAAGTAGGAACTTTTACAATTAATGCCATCCGACCGCAAAAAGTTTCACTAACTTCGATATGTTATAATATTATCTCATATATAATACCTTTTAATAACACTACCCATGGCTATATCTACTAGTGTAGCAAAACTCTATCTATAATTTAGTTATAGACATTCAAAATTAAAAAAAAAAAGGTTGAGTACTAGTACGATAATACGACCGTATCATGTATGATACGGTCGTATTATCGTACTAGTACTATGTGGTGTACCACATTACATCATTGTCTGAGAAATTACTACAACTAACTTAAAATCGAGAAACCATCTTGGTACTTATTTAAGGATCTCGTACAAAGAATCTTCATGGACAATGTAACAATTTACTATTATACGTGTACATGCTGTATGCTTAACATGCAAATTAGGCAATATCTGTTTAAGATTACGTGGTATTACTGGTATGAGATAAGATTAATTGAGCAACATACCTCTGTGTATCTTGTACAAATACTCAAGAACTTCCCAGAAATCAACAGAGTTTAGTGCGGCTTCTCGTTTATAATAAATAACTGTGTGAATAGTCCCTAAACTTAAAGGGGTATGTAGATGGAAACATTACACGTGCAAATGCTTGCCTAATGTTACGGGAGCATTTGCCAACCAGCTGTTAAGAGCATTACAGGAGAAAATCTTGTGTAATGCCCATTGCGAGCCTTAGTTCTTGCTTGTTATAAAGCTTGCGGCTAAGTACGCAATGACAACTGTCATTATTTAATTACCACCGTTGTATGTTTCATGGTGTATTCTTGGTCATAGATTACATCCATCAAAGTTACCTTAATATCTTATATCCTAACCTACTCATATTACGGATGGACGGTTCTTACTCTCAAGCTACTGAATGGATGCTAATGAAATTTTACAGTAATGTCAGTAATATAGCGTATCCATCAGAATAACACATAAGCTACTTTTTATCTTGACAATTGGGCAAAGTCACACGCAAATGTGGTAAAAAAAAATATGATTAGTAATTCAAAGGGTGATTAATCTCAATGAATTTTATTTATATTTTTAAGAAAAACATCAGTTGCTGCAGGTACAAAAATATGCTCACGTTTTACCCTCGAGGGAGTTGAGATATGTATCCTGTAAGTACCCAATATTTACAAGTGTACCTATGTTTCGAGCCCCTAATCGTGATATATGATGAGACCATCGCGGGGCCGGATTTCTGCAGACTTTTTTCTGGATTTTTTCCTAACTTTGCCATCAAGCTAGTGACAAACGAAAAACATATTATTACATTATCTCACACGGAATCTAATCCAGGCCTAACTTACACAAGAGAAATATCATTCTAAACTGAGACGAAATTAAACTTACATAAACTTTAATTCTCAAACTCTCTCATGTTTTTATTGCAAATACCTGGTCGTCTATAATGAAAACGAATATAACTAAATTCCACAAGCGCTTTCAAGAATTTTTTAATAATATTGGTAGCAAAATTGATATTATATACAAAAGAGAGAAGGAATTTACCTTTCATATTGTTATGACATTTATGACATAGGTTTGAAGAGCTATTTGTCTCAGCTACCTACCGCGTTCAGTTTTGCGTGTTGGGTCACAAGAAAGGACATGGTGTATTTTTGTATAATATGGAGACACAGAAAATTTCGCAGAAAGAAAATATATTAACCTCTAAGACCAAGCATTAAAGACACAATAGATTTTTAATTGTGTCTCGGTTCCAATTGGAACCGGCGGTTCCAAATGGAACCGGCGGTTCCTAACTTTATCAGAGTTAAAGTCATTTAATATATTTTCTTTCTGCGAAGCTTACAGGATTGTTGTTGTATATTATACTTCCCTATTCATTTTTTTTGAGCAAAGCCTCCTCCTGCCCATTTATTCCTGTCCGGTGTTATCTCAGGCTATGTCTCCTTACTCGTCTTATTTGTTAGTACTGGCGCCATCGAGTTTTACACCTTAATGGATTTTTCCAGATTTTAAACCAAACTAAATCGATTGTACTCTATTTTTATTAATTATATATAATTGTAGAGGTAAGTACACACGCATACACAAAAACACCCCAACTAACACATACACACTACATGCATTTGAAATCTGTAACTGTTCTTATACGAGTATATTAAATGTTTCTTTCTTAAGTCGTTGATTTCAAATATAATGAAACATACTTTCGCTACTAATGGAAAATAATTTAAACAAAATAAAACAAAACAATCCCATTAGAAGTTGTGAAAACTTAAAAGAGATCGCATACGATCACGTAAAGCTAGTCACGTAAGGTCCACTTGCTATGCAAACGTATTTTATAATAAACAGTGCTTATACAACGCTCATTCTCTTCAGCGAGATTGTTTTCATTTGCCACTGCAGTCCCGTGTACCTACGTGCTACCGTAATATTGACGTGAATGCAGTGAATAGAGTCCATTTCTAAGTAGGTATATTGCAAAAACCGGCCAAGTGCGAGTCGAACTGGCTCATGGAGGGTTACTTACGTTTTCTTTAAGAAGAACTCAATTATGTAAAAAAAATTGGGACTAGTAATTATCTACTAAGTTTGTACCAACGGATTTTTTCTAACTAATTTATAAAGTACCTACTGTGGTATTTAGAGACACGTTATATTTTTCTTGTACTAACTTTTATTAACCTTAATTATTTAAGATTTTTTGCTTCGGAGACGGGTGATGATATTTTTTTTAGATATTTTTCATCTTAATTCGAAAAGTGTGCGGCATAAACAAAAACAAATGAAATTTTCGAAGTAGCCCCACTTTAAAAGGGAACCATCGCAAAATGTCAGATTCGCAAAATGACGGATTCGCAAAATGTCAGATTCGCAAAATGACGGATTCGCAAAATGACGGATTCGCAAAATGTCGGATTCGCAAAATGACGGAATTTTTAAGATACTTACCACGAAACTAGGATAGACGAATTTTAAGTCTTGTCGATGAAATGATGATAATCCAGTAGAAATTTTGAAGAGTTCAACAAAGAAATCAGTTAATCTATCTACTATATAAAAATAAGTCGGGTTTTCCTTCCTGACGATTTAACTCCAGAACTGACGAACCGATTTCCATGGTTTTGCATTCGTTGGAAAGGTCTCGGGCTCCGCAAGGTTTATAGCAAAGAAAATTCAGCATTGCACCCGTGCGAAGCCGGGGCGAGTCGCTAGTATATATATATATATAAATATGATAAACAGACTGACTGATGGGTGATATATCAATGTACATGTCCACCGGTGCGAAGCCGGGGCGGGCCGCTAGTTAGCTCATTTTACTTAAAGGAATCATTTCTTCATTTTTTAAAGAAACAAAAGTGTATTCAAAGATTTTCTAAAATTCGCTTGTATCACCCGGGACTCGAACCAGCTAAAATCTGAAACAGTAACATCCTGTACTTTTATGGTATCGATCGCTAGGAAATCCGAAAAAATGAAGCTCATTTCATGAAACTAATTACCGTATTTAATGAAGATGTTAGTTTACCCTTTTTCTTCAATTAGAATAAGTTAGGATTTATGGTATTTTTTTTACATACTAAAAAAATAAGTGAAAGATTTAATGGTTCATTTAATTTGCCAAGTTTGTTAGAGAGATTTTATCGTTATGAAAGACCCTAAAGTTACCTAAAGTTTTTATTTTTATTTTATTTATTTTTGTTGAACTCTTCAAAATTCCGACATTTTGCGAATCCGACATTTTGCGAATCCGACATTTTGCGAATCTGTCATTTTGCGAAAAGCAAATAGTCGGATAAGCAGAATGTCAGAATTCCGACATTTTGCGAATCCGTCATTTTGCGAATCTGACATTTTGCGATGGTTCCTTTAAAATTTGTAACCCTATTTAGGCCCCGTAATTTAAATTAAGATTACTTTTAGTAGTCTAAGATAATTTGCTGTAACAGACAGACAGAGCGGCACTATTAAAATTTCTTTTTTAGTACTTTAGTACGAAACCTTAAAAATACATATTTTATGAGTTCTAAGTAGCACTGCGAGTTCAAACAGCAGTAAATAGGTTTATGGTTAGTAAGTATGCATTTATAACAAGCTAAACTTCGATTTACAATATTTTTAAAAGGCCATGGTATGGTTTAAATAACAAAACCTATTCTAATTGACCTACTTTTTCTATACGAATGGACTTATGCATAGACTACGTAAAATAGATAAGTGCATAAATAAATGTTTGATGACCATCGTACATTCGCTACGAAGTACTTCTCGAAAAGTTTAAAATAATAAATATTATTACTCGTAGTTTCAGTTCTTTTTTCTTTTTAGCGTGGTGATAGCCCTCAAATTTGAGTAACCATAACACCCAATTGCAAATACAGTACTCCAATTAGTAGGTAATACTTGCAGCATACAGGGCCCAAAGTAATGCTATGTCTCAATTAGGCAGAGGAGACAGAACGGGCCCTCCTTAGCGAACTCAGAGAGGTAATTGGTAGGGCGTGAGGTCCCAAGGGAGTTTTTAATCCAACCCCGAACTTCTAGAGTCACATTAATGAGGAAATAACATCGAATTACCAGGGCCTATTTCGTTTACGAAGTTAGATTGAATAAATGGTTGAATTCGTACATGAGCCAAGTTTATGATTTAATTTTAGGGTGTTTTGTGTTGTGTTTATGAATAGAAATTTATTAACAGGCTTTTTGTGGACATATACAACACTAGTAAACAATAATAATTATAAAATACACATAATATTTACAAACTAAACTAGACACCGTGGGCCGATGAAAGAAACGCAGGCAGAGATACTGTAGTCACTTTTCGGATACCTAAACCACCGTTACGTACAGGAAGAGATGCTTGATCCCAAGCTCTTTCTGAAAAAGGACAGTTTAGTATATCGGTCAAAACGGTTTTAATGCAGTGGTCGACATTAGCGAGCAAATCTGGGAACTTCCATGCATGTGAGCAACGCAATACATAGGTGAATTTAGGTACAAACAAACAGAACCTTATAATGATGAGCGCCATATGGGAGTTAATTACTTTGAGTCGATCCGTGCATGAACGGAATTTATTTATTTGTTCTTCTATATAAACCGGGATTGACTCAGTTAGTAACGGAGAACCTAAAAGTCGTAAATTTTTATCATTAAGGATAGCAATATTGGGGGCAACCTTAAGAAAATTATCTATAATAAGGATTTTTTTACTAGTTGACACTGACGGATGAACATAAATTTCACATTTACTAAAATTTAATTGTAAGCCAATTTTGGAAAAAGCAGTTACTAAATTTTCTAGGTCAGCCGCAACTGCAGGTTAGCAGTTGTAGACTCTCCCCCTAAAGTTCCATCGTCAAGATACCAGATGTTGAATTTGGATTTAAGACTCGTAATAACAGGATCTATGGCAAGGCTAAAAATCGCTGGACCTAGGGGGTCGCCTTGTTGACAACCTACTGAGGAATCCAACTGGTGCTCTTTATAAATTAATTTAGTTGGGCTGCTATAACATTGCCATAAATAGGCGAACACCGAAGGCACGCGTTCCTTAACTTGATTTAAAAAAGCTGCCCGATCAACGGAATTAAATGCGTTTTTCACATCAACTTTAAGTAGGACTTCACCTCCATTATTTTCAATAAAAGTTCGAGCGGCGTGTACTGCCGCCTCACACCCACCCTTTAAACCAAATCCCAACTGCACTGGGCGAAACTTGTCACAAAGCTGCGGTAATAAATGTTTACAACATATTTTTGAGACTATTCGCCGTAGAGTTGTACCTACTGCAATAGGGCCTACCTCCATCCTTTTTCTTCAGAGCACATAAATTAGCACCATAGAGAATCTCCAGTATTTCTGATGGAACTTTCCCGGACAACATAAGATTCACTAAAGACACTAGACTAGATAAGAGTGCCTTCCCAATGTCACCCACATATCCACTAACTAAGTCTTTGTAGTGTTGTGGAGTCAAACCATCAAGTCCACCAGCTGAACCGCTCCTAAATGACATGATGGCGTTATAGACATCCTCACAAGTAGCCAACGGCATAGGATTAGATGCTAGTGGAGGGTCCGTCCGATGACTAGAAATTGATGATTGAGGGTGCTTGGATACGAGAGCTTCCACTGTGTCTAAATTATTTTCAGCAATCATGTCATGGGAAAATAATAAGTTTGCTGCTCCTCTTAAATCGCCTTAGCTTACCTTGGACTCAACTTTTTTAGATATGTCAAATGGACGATTTTTAATTTTGCCGGTATTATTAGTTACCTGTCGCTTTGGAGCAGCACAATTATTTTTAATTTTCTGCGTGAGTGTTTCCGACTTTTCACACTCTTGTATGTGTAAAGTTTGATAGCCGAACAATAAAAGTAATTTCCAGGTTTCCACATTATTAGACGTCACAACTTTATCAATGGCCCTTTTTAATGCATTGGCTACAGTTATGCGTGCCCCTCGTGGAATTCTTTTCAATAGGGGTAAACTATTTTTTAGGTTACCAATTTCTCTCCAGAAAGGCACAGATGCATTGGTGTCTTGAGTTTGACAATGTATTGAGCCTTGTGGAGCTGGTGCAGTTGCTGGAAAGGAAGAAGCTGCATCTGCAGCTGAAGTTACCCGGTGAACTTTGCCTATGTGTACATTTAGGCCTCTTGTACCCTTAAAATATTTAGGCTGGCTACAGTGTGGACATCTTTTAAATGCATCCAAGGATAATGCAGCAGGCTGAGAGGTGTCAGGGTTTGGAACACATAAATTAGACTGGGACATTATATGTACTTAAGTAAATTTATTTTAAGAGTAACTAAAATTAAATTATAATCTAAAAATAAAATAATGTAAAATATCTGATTCGAGTTTCTGTTTTCATGGTTATATCCCGCAGCGACGCTTCTCCGGCACATTTTGACACGCTTCCCCGGCACACTTTGACATGGCTACCGTTTTGAAGACAAAGTCAAGGTTTCTTTAGTTGAGCTGCTGAAGTATTCTGAACCACCGCCGTATGTAGTCGTCGCGTTACGCAAAACTTGGCGCGGAGCAGCCGGGGTCCATAGACCAAATTGGGTCGCCTTCAAACCAAACGTTGAGAGGAGGACTTGTCTTGGATCCTCGCAAGTAGGCGATGATGAGCTCGCCGAGCCTTAGGTTTGATGATTTTGATAAAATCAAGCGAAGCAAAACATCATCACAAATTGTTGTAAAAATATAAACATTCCGAATTCATGGAGAGCACGGAAAACACTCAGGTATTTGTTGTTGTGACTTTCAAAATTTAATTACAGTATTTTATTATTACAAAACAAGGAATTGTAGGTTCAAAAGCACGATTTTTCAATTTTATTAATCTGAAAAAATATTTCCTGCTTGACAGTTGACATTTATTTTTGTTATTTGGATCCGTGAGTTAGTTATACACAACCCTGTTATCAATATAAACTACAAAATCATTTTTTTTTCAACTGGATTGTATGGTTGATAAAATTATGTTGCCTAATTATTTTCACAAACAAAATACATAAAATGATTCATTATGTAGATTACCCATACAATATTTTAATCATCATCCTGTAGGTCAGAGAGACAATTTAAAAAAATCAAACCTACCGTACTTTACATCTATATAAATAAAAGAAAGTCGTGTTTCTTACACTATTTATAACTCAAGAAAGTTGGTGGGGAGGTAGCTTAGAACCAGGAGACGGACATAGGATACTTTTTAATCCAATATTCCCACGGGAACGGGAACTACGCGGGAACGGGAATGGGACCTAGAACGGGAACGCGGGTGAAACCGCGCGGGGACAGCTAGTTAATAATACGGCAAAAAGCATTGACTATCTCCTAAGAATTATTATCAAAGACATTTATAAAATAATGCAAGAATATAAACAACCTATCATTTTAGAAGCATAAAACCAAGATCAAAGCCATCTCTAAAACAATAAACCTGGAGTAGTAGCATCGAACAAAGCCAATTTGTGCAGTATCGCGCTCTCTGTCTAATTTACAGCTAATATTAAAACCGCGAAACATTTCACACGTGTCCTGTCATAAATTGTTCTGAAGTATGGTTTGGAGGGAAATTGGGGCGCGGAGCGGGTAGCTGCGAAATCTGCTTAGCTTGAGCAACGTTCTTTGTAATGGAATATGAAAAACTATTGTTCGCGTATAACAGAGCTGGAATACATGTGTCTCTGGTTTTGTTTTGAAAATGTGATAGTGTCTATCGCCGAAGCATTAGATAAAAATATGTATATTAAACAGAACATTACATCACCAGAGAGTGTGGCAAGTTTCAGTGGTGTATAAACATATTGATGGCGATACTGAGTTTCTTAGTAAATTGGGAATTTCAACTCAACTAGTTTTTAATAACATTCGTACATGTAATATATGTACGTACGCTGGCAGCTATCTCTGTCAAAGGATCAGCCTAGGTATCCAGAGAGGGAATGCAGCCAGTCTTCTGGGCACTGTCCCACATGGTTCCTCTTTGGAGGACATTTTTTTATCTGTAATTATTGTAAATGAATGTGTACGTACGTTATTGATATATGATATCACTAACTCGACGGTGAAAGAAAACATCTTGATGAATTGATTAGGATTCATGCGAGCCTATCGCTGGACTAGGGTGCTGCTACAGCCAGGGTGATGACCAGGAATGGAATTCCTCTAAATTCTCCACCGGGATAAAAGACGTGAGCATATAAAAAACAGTAACTAAGATTCAGGTGTAGCGGATGGGAGATGAAGTTCTCCTTCAATGTGAAAAGGATGGTATTGTCATGGTTCAGTTTCTAGATGTCAGACCTAGAATCATGCTAAATATCTGATTCAATACTTGCCATAAGTCCCACGCCGATTGTATACATAGAACTGATAAAGGAACTGATGTTTCTGGAAACCACTGAACCGATTTCACGTTAGACATGTATCAAACAAATATCGCCTATCAAACTGTAAAGCCCTATTGAAATCGGTCCATATATTAGGGAACTGTGATGCCACGAACAATTGTTCAGACACACAACACGTACAGAAAGACATCAGACAATAAGAGTACATTAACACACATAATTTTTTTAGGTTTAAAAATAGGCTTAAAATAATTCTGCATGTAGGATACCAAAAGTCATCTTTAAGTTTTACGGTCTTAATACATATCATTACATTAAACCCTGTTTTGTGAAAACCAATGTCATTTAATGTTGACAACTGATTGGTCTTTGGTCATTTAGCTAATTGCTGTATACTGCTGGACGAAAGCCTCTCCCCCAAAGAGCGCCAACAATTTCGGTCTTGGGCAGCCCGCATCCGCATCATTGGATATTTACTAATAGCAAATTAATTGCCCAAAATTCTGCTTATTTTTACCATAATACTAAAGTACAATGATGTACAGTACGGCCGTTTTAACTTGGCTTCTCTGAACGTAGGCTCCGCATGCGCAAACCCCCTCGTAAACCCAAATGGTCGCTAAAAATGTTATTGCGCAGCCATTTGCGCAACTTCAGAGCTGTCAAGTTAAAACGGCCGTACTATACTTACATATTTTGTTAATGGTTCAATAGCTATCTCTAATGAAGCTATTTGCCATTAACGAGGGATAAGCTAGATCGAAAGCCGGATGGTATTTTTATCCAGGTCCGGGTGAAGATTTACGGTTTAGCCACCTGATTTAAACTGACTAATTAGGATATTATGCTCCTATGTCGCTTTCAGAGATTTACTGTTCTCAATAATTTTGCTGTTGTTACTTCCTGGAGAATGAAATTAAGAGTAAAATAGTAGATTGTTATACAAGGGTCGGAAGGAATCAATTCCCATACGAGGTATTTAGACGCCCGAGCGTAGCGAGGGCGGATATAGTCCGAGTAGGAATTGATAACTTCCACCCGCGTTAAACACTCTACTTTTCATTTCGAATTCAAGGAAAGTAAAAAAAAAATTACAATTTTACAAAAAATCAAACATACTTACAAAAACGCAATTACCTATGCCTACCAAAAAAAAACAAAATTGTCAACAATACAACCAAAGAGGTTTGAAGAAAGAGAAACTTTTTCTTGTGAACGTCTTTGAATACTACATCATAGAGTACCTAACCTAAATAACATTACAAAAATAATATACAAATCCTTCCTCTTTATAATAATATGTACAAAAGTACATATAAAGCCTTCTGTGCTTATTAGTGTCGATGAAAAACAAGATTTTGAATTTCGGAACAGCTTACCAAATTATTACTCTTATTTTAATTTTCAAATAAGGAACGCGTACCGCCCCGCGCGCGGGCTATTTTCTGTTGTTTATACCTACACTCACAAGGCAAAGTTTCGTATCCCTACTAAGCACCCAAAGAGGTTGGAAGAAACTCATTCTCTTTCCTAGAGAAACTTTTTCTTTAAACGTCTTTGCCAAACGTAGTACATTTTTTTTTATTTATTCCCGCCCTAAGGCCGGAAGCAATTACTATGAGTCTTTCCCGACCGAGGGCGGGAATCACAGCCCTGAAGCTCTCTGTGGTGGGAATCATCGCTTCCGACACACACTACTTTCCGAGTATGAGATATGAAAAATATTTTTTTCACTTCTCATGCTCTAAAAGTACGCCAATATAGCCCAACGAAGCGGGACTAAAGTGTCCCTAGGGAGTACAAAGTAATTTTTTTTTATTTCCTTAATTAGAAAAAGACAACCTCAAACAGCCAGTAAATATGTGAAGAGTTTTAGTTCCATGGTTTTTCCGCGAAGAAGGTGGCGCCATGTGTTTTAAATTGTTTACCTGCAAAGAGATTTAAATCTCTTTGTTAATCTGTGACAGCCTGACAGGTTTAGAAGAAAAAACTGACCGCGAAAATTTCTGAATTTTTGTCGAGTGTAAATTTGTTGGGTTTTAAATAAATTTGTACTAAATTGACAATTTTTCTCGCACTCAAAGTGAAAAGTACAGTTTGCACCTCGAGACTAAACGCCAACTTAATATACCCTCGGTTTCATGACTCCCTCGCAAGCTCGGGAGTCAAACCACCTCTAGTATATAATGGCTTCGTTTAGTCCCTCGATATAAAATATAATATTTCAACACACTTGCTCATAAAGTGTCTCTAATTTCACTGCAATGAGGCACATAATGACACCTGTAATCAAACTGTGACTGTTTATTTGCAATTATTCACAAGTGAGTTATATGCATACATACAAACATTGTAAGTTAAATAATAGTACATTATGATATAAGTGCGGTAGGTTGAAAATTACAGCCGAGGCGATATTGCTAGCCCGAGCCGTAGGCGAGGGCTACAATTAAGCAGAGGCTGTAATTATCAAAGCGCACGTATGTCATACGACGTTTTATAACACATTTGCGAGGAAATAAAATAACACTCCGACTATGGTAAACGAATAAAAACAATATAGCGTTAAGAAAAAGCGCGCGGCGCGCATCAGCATTTTTTTTTAGGCAAAGGCACAAAAAACAGCCAGTATTACTAATAAAGTAAATTAATATTTTTGTGTGTTTGTTACAGATTAATTGGTTGTAATTTACTGTCAAAATTAATTAAATTAAATAATTATGTACATAAATATTTCTTTATTATATTTTAAATAAAATATTAACAACTTTTTTGACATAAAAACTCTTTGCTGAGATTTTAAAAAGTACCGTTCGTTTTAAGACGGAGCGTCTTGATAAACCGTGCATTTTACTTTACACTTACCGCACTTGGGCGTAATGAGATACAATACGATATTGAAATTGGTGAAATAAGACACCTTTTACGAGCAAATGTGTTATAAAAGCTTTTAAATAAATTTTTAGCTTGTTTAAATGATTTTTTAGTAGTTTATGGATTGTCTGTAAGTTATGAATTAATAAATACTTTTCTCTGCAAAAATGTAAATATATGGGTAAATTAAAAGGGCAGCTATCTCCAAGCAGTCCAAGGATCTATAAAAAATTATAGCTACGAGTATATAAGACAGATATTATAGAAGAGACAAGACATAAGAAAAATATTATAAATATTGTGTACCAAAATTTTTTATAACAATTATAAATAGTTAAATTATAAGGTTATCTGGAAAATATTTCTAAAAGCAATAAAACCACACATTAAAGTTATAAAAAAATTTTAACTTGAATGTGTGGTTTTATTGCTGTACAATAAATTTATTTATTTATTCGATTATATTGAAAAGAGGTAAAATTATGTTATATTCTTTTCAATAAATAAATAAATGATCTCACACCTTTTATCCCCGAGGGGGTATGCAGAGGTATTCAATTTATGAAAATAAATACCCACGTTTCACGAGTATATTTTTTGGACCACTAAACGTGAGCAGCAATTGGCTCACGTTTATAATAATAATATATATATTATTATTATAAACGTGAGCCAATTGCTGGAGGTCTTTTACAAATTCGTCAGAATTAATTCTGGGACCTGCGGGTTTCCTCACGATGTTGTCTTTCATCGTAGGTAGTTATTCGGAGGTAACCTCACAGAAAAACTACAAAGATTTAACAAATCTTTCACTAATGGGAAGCTACATTATCTGTAACTAATGTATATATATAATATATAATCTCACGCCTTTTATCCCCGAGGGGGTAGGCAGAGGTATTCCATTAGTGGATATACCCACATTTCACGAGATTTATTGGACCCCTAAACGTGATAGGTGGTGAGCCCATCGCCGGACCGGGTCTGTTTACACATGTCTCAGAATTAATTCTGAGACCTGCGGGTTTCCTCACGATGTTTTCCTTCACCGCCGAGCTAGTCATATATATGTACATAAGTTTTGAAAAACTCATTGGTACATGCCAGGATTTGAACCCAACTAATGTAGAATATATTTTATTTTGATTCACTGTAGTGAAGCGACACTAGGTTACTAGAAATGATATAAAATTGCAACTATTTCAGAGCTGTGCACCTAAAGATAATATTCAACATAACACACATTATTAGGAGAGCAAGATCAGATACCATATTCATGTTTTCCTTGAAAGCAAAACAATTTGATGCTGGCGCGGCTACCGAGTTCCAGGGAAATTCCCAGAAATGTAGCAGGAAAATCAAATTTTAATTGTAAAGTAGGAAGCACGTACATGGCTCCTGCTATATAGTTTGTTTCCAAAAGGTAACGTGATGCATAAATGTTCCAAACACCGCCTGTCCAGTGGTCAGATGATTCGTCCAACCTTCGTGAATAATCCAAATTAAGCCGTGTCCCCGTCACAAAAGGTTCATTCTCATTTGGTAGGCAGGGCTACGTCGACTCTTATTAAGTTTGCCTGGTAAGCTTCTTATCGGGCAGTGTATGGTGAAGATAAAGCGGGCCACCGATGGCCCCTGTCTACCGGAATGCGTTCAGTACAGTCGAGTAGAACTACGACTACAAGTTCTTGACATTATAAATGCGAAAATGTGTTTTACGCAGTGACATAACAATGGATCAACGTTATTATTTACTTTGAGATTTGAGTGATGCAGATGTCCGGGAAGAGATAAAGGCCACTTTTTATGCCTTAATGAGGGTAAAATTAGAGGAAAAAGTTACTTAATTATATTTTTCATCCATCAATGTAAAGAGAACAGAAGGCTCAATAAGAAATATTTTACCTAAACACATCCTAGGTGTCCTAGCTATTAGATAAGAGTTGTTTATAAATGAAAATTCAAATGGGCTAAACATTTCTATATTGTTGTGGTCAAAATCGGGAATAGCGGAAAGAGAGCAAGGCCGGCCGCGGCCTGGTGCCGTCCGTTTATAATGCCACGGGCCACAAACTTTTTAATATTAGAATCATTACTTTAAAAAAATCGTTGAGTTTTTTGTTCAAAGAAGTCCATTTTTGCAACGGCGCTACTCTCAGTAGCCAACCAGAAACCTTTACTAAGAAATTCGAAATAGCAGATATCCAATATCGCTCGTGCAAACAACTGTACTTGTCCAGCTACCAGGGTGGAAGACCATTGCTGGAGCTTTAGTGCATGAAATTTGACAGCAGCCCCCGCTCCTCTCACCCGCGACCCATCCCACCTTATATTAAGCCGGCTTTTATCGAACTCACCTCACCACGCAAATTAATAGAGGTAATTGTGGTGCGCGCTTTAAATGAGCAAAAACTGTTCTGAACATTCAATTACATTATTCTCGTTATAAGGTCTGAAATACGAGTATATTACGGGACGCGGTCGCTTTGTTAGGAATCGAGGTTCATATTGAGGCGTGGTGTTTTTTAATGTAGCATTCCTTTTCTAACCAAAAGAAGGCGGGAGTTTAAAATTAGGTGCTATAACGAAATCGACTTACAGTACCTAGCTGGATTTAAATTCTGGTTTAAGTAGGTACTGCAAATTGAAAAAAATGCTTTAGGGTAGTTGATGATACCAAAATTAGATTCGTGCGAGTTCATTACAAAATCTCAAGACATTTTTAAAAATTTAGGTATTTTGAATTTCTTTTTATAATTATAATTTTAGTTTATTTAATTAATAACGCAATAAAAAAAGTAAATTAAAATGCTGACGTCACAGTGAGTTAATAATGGTTCCAAAGTCAATTTCTGTTTTGACAGATGATGAAGAGTAGCTGACTTGCCTAAGCAGTGAACTACCTACCCTATTACATTGTATGCGAATACACTTCAGCTGAAAAACCTGTATCAAAACATGTTTGTTAAAGCCAGGAACGAAAATGACGTAACAAATTGAATTACGGCGTAATCTCCATCCTTTCCGGAGACTAATTCCATTAAACTTATAAGCCTAAAGAAGAATGTTATCAGCTTTATGAATATTCAAATCGGGTAATCATGTCTACTAAATAGGATTAATTTATGTCAGCTTACCGACGTTACTGCAGCATCTAGTGAAGCTATACTCAACTACGGGTAGTAGGGTAGGTACGCGTTAGATTGGATAGAATTGGTGAAGCAGATTACTCGACTAAAGTCTCACGAAGTTAGCTCTGAGAGTAACCTTGAAAGGTGACAGGTTCGGTCAGGCGCGACCTTTACTGTACGCGTCTTAATAAGTTTTTCAACGGTTTTGTTCTTTACATTTAATTTAGTGAGAGTTTGAAACTAATTGGAGAAGGTTAGAGCAGTTCAAAAAGAGAATATGCTCTTCAAAAGTTAGCTTTGTAGTTTTAATTGCACGTAAAATAGTTTTGAACACTCAAAAGTTTGTAGATGTAAGTAATCACGTAAAATAGTTTTCAACACTCAAAAGTTTATAGGCGTAAGTAATAACACTTTGCGATGAGTAGAAATAGAAATTAGAAATGTTTTATTCAATTAGCAGCTTACACATGACCATGTATTCATCAAATTGAAAATACGTAAAAATAACTATTAATTAACCCGTCAATTGTTTCTACATGATATTCGGTGACCCGAGACCCAAAATTGTTAAAAAGAAATACGAGACAAACATGACTTCTATATGTTTATTTTGTGCGTATAAAGAGATGGCTTTATGGTGGCTTTTATATTCTTGTTTGCGTAAAACAAAGAACAAATTGACATCATAAATAGTGTACTTAAAATGGAGGTCAAAAAATGTGGAATGTCTCAGTAGGGTTGTTGATCCGATATCTTAATATTTACTTAATTCCTGTCTTATAAAATGACTTTGTCAAAAAAAAAAATGTTTCATAAGTAGCCATTGTAAAAAGATAGTAAATTATAATGTTGAAAGGCGGAGTGCTTATTAATATATCACCTGTCGCAAGGGAAAGTAAAAGATAATATAGTTACCTACGCCGAGAAAGGCAGCTACTATTGAAATGTCTACGTGTGCAATATCTGTCAGCGTCAAAGTACATTTTTTGAATTTGGGGAATAAACACGGAAATGAGAATTGTCATCTCTGCGCCGGAGAAATGTCAATTTGTGTTTCTACGACGAAGTGAAGCCGGAATGCTCTTTGATGTGACATAACGTATCAGCTAAATATGCCTAAATAGGGAGCGGTACATTATGTTCAAAAGTTGCTTAAATTTAGTCGATATTCTAGTTTATTTATTTTAAGGTTATGTTATTATTATGATATATTATTTAATATTATTATTATATGAGTGTTATTATTATTATATAAGTATGTATTATATCACTACATAGTACAAAACAAAGTCGCTTTCTCTGTCCCTATATCCCTATGTCCCTATGTCCCTTTGTATGCTTAAATCTTTAAAACTACTCAACGGATTTTGATGCTTTTTTTTCTAATAGATAGAGTGATTCAAGAGGAAGGTTTTAGTGTTAGCATGGCATCCGTGCGAAGCAGAGGCGGGTCGCTAGTATTACTAAATAAGTCAAAAATAAAACCGACCCTTGTGCTCTTTTTTTGTCATTATGCCACTTATCACATTATTTATGACTTGCCTAGATATTTAAGAAAATTGGTTAGACACAACTAAATTTTGATTGCATCATATTTTTTTAATATTAATATACTAATTGGGGTGTATGAGGAATTGCGCTTTTTCTGTTACGCGTTGTATACAAATAAACCTTCCTCTTGAATCACTCTATCTCTTAAAAAAAAACGCATCAAAATCCGTTTCGTTCGTTTCAAATCGTAGTTTTATAGAACTAAGCATACATAATAGGTACTTATGTAGCGATTTGTGTTTGGAGTGTGATTTATTTAATTACTCAAGAAGAACGACATTACTAAATGTGTCTGATTAGTATCCACATTTTTGTGTAATATATTTCGCCTAACTGTCGCGACCATTTTTAATAATATAGGGAATCATAAAATAACCGTTAGGCCCCATTAAAAAAATGTTAAAAAAAGAAGAAATATGTAAGTCTTATAAAAAGTATGAGATTCTATGGATATTAAACTTTCTGTGTCGGTATACAATTCTCGTCTAAACCTTAAACTTTGGAAAAGTTTTAAAGGGAAACATTCGGAATCAGTACACAAAGGAGAGTTCATAAAAAGCCGCAACTCCATTCTGCGTATTGTAATCATCTCCCATTCCCAATTTCTGAAACTTTTTTCATTTCTGTTCACATCTGTTTTGGGTGTTTTGTAAATTGTTTGATTTTAAGTAGTCTGGCAAATATATATATACACATAAAAACTCGAGATTTTAGCCACGTAAGTCTCGTTTCCTTGGGATAATTATTTATAGACCATGTTACTCTAAGAAAAAAACTTTCCATTGGAGAAATAATTTTTAAAATAGATTCCATAGTTTCAGAGCCTATTAGTCACAAACAAACATAGTGTAGATAAAAGTAAAGAACTGAATTGTAAATGTATTGTACTTCTGGTACGATTCAATTTGTACGCCATTAATTCATTATAATGATCCAGAATAAATTTAAAGAATCGTGTACGGTTTTTTCGATTTAAGTTCAAGCGCATTTAATTCGTCCGAATGGATCTGAACAGCACTAAAAGTTTAATGTCAGTACGTAAGCACTGTACCAAGGACTATAGACTAAAAGAATGTTCAGTTATTAAAATATTATTTGAAATTAATTTTACTACCAATAACTAAATTCTAAATTATTTTATTTCAACAAACTCTTTCAATTAAATAGATATTTTGTGTTCTAGTACCTAATGTAGAATTAACGTGTTAGGTGTAGGTATAAATATTCTTACTGGATAAACTTAAAAATAAAAATACTTGATTTGTTTTGTTTTTAAGATTTGTATCACATCCGACATTAAAAATATTTAACTTTATAGTCCAGTAAATTTGTCGGTTGAATGTATGGGCTCGTATGCGTCAAATCCGGTAGTTCTGATTTTTTGCAGACTTGTTTATGATGTTGTCCTAATGTATAATCCAAGTTTGTGACCTCGAGCGACGAACACAACTTTGTCAAAAATCGAAAAAAAAATTTTTTTTTCAAATTTTCGCGGTTATAACCCTAAAGGAGTAGTTTATGAAAAAACTTTCTAAAAACGTTTTTAAAGTAAACTAAATTAACTACAATATGATACTAGAACTGTCTCTGTAGACCCAATAGGTTCCGAGATTTAGCCTTTCAAAGTTCATATATTTTTTCGATCTTAGCAAATTTTTGCATTTCTGTCGTTTTAAAAGGTTGCCTGCTACTTCGTTCGCGTTATTTCGGGATAAAAAGTAGCCTATATGTTAATCCGGGTCGTAATCTATCTACCTACCAAATTTCATCTAAATCCGTTCAGCCGCTAAGTTAATTTTTCTTTTATCACATAATATCTACACTAATCTATACTAATATTGTAAAGAGGAAAGATTTGAATTTTTGTACGTTTGTTACGAATAAACTCAAACACTACTGCATCGATTTTAAAAATTCTTTCACCAATGGATAGTTAGAATATCCCTGAGTAACATAAGCTATATTTTATTCCCGTATTCCCACGGGAACGAAAACTACGCAGGTGAAACAGAGCGCAACCGCTATTATATATAGCACTAACGGTGTGTGTAACGAATAAACTCAAAAACTACTAGACCGATTTTACAAATTCTTTCACCAATAGATAGCTACATTATTACTGAGTAACATAGGCTATATTTAATTTCCGTATTCCCACGGGAACGAAAACTACGCGGGTGAAAACGCGCGGAACCGCTATTATATATATTAGGACAACATCATAAACAAGTCTGCAAAAAATCAGAACTACCGGATTTGACGCATGCGGTAATGTATAATTTTACTGGACTATTACTGATTTTTTAGTTTTTTTAACGAAAAAATAATAAAGATGTAAATCTTTCAAATATTGACACATGATTGATTTTGGTTTGGTAAACATATCTATGTTATAGTGATGCTGTTACCTATAGTGTGTATACCGTTTCTTTTACTCTGTGGCATGAGTTTAACGTATTCCCGTCTGAAATACTGTCGGTGATTGGTCGAACAGGGCTGCAAGTGTCCCGCTACGTGAGTTGGGAACAAATTCGGGAAAAACGGGAGCGCAGGCAGGTAAGCCCGAAACTATCTTAAGTTTTATGCCTTCCTTTAAACTTTCTATGTGATTACTGATATTTTTTTCGAGATTTTATGTTGGGTGTCCGTCGTAAAGCTACGTAATAGATTGCTTAGGATTTGTGATGGTTATAAAATTTTTAATAGCGGAATACTCTCCAAACCATATGCTAGTCATGAAAGTGTGATTTATATATTTATCCTATTTATTCCTTTTCTAATCTTCAATGTAAATATTGAGTTAAAAACCTTTAGAAACATGTATTTAATTTCTGGCCTCTTTTTCATACAGGTAGGCAGAGATAATAGAGAATGAAACGCGCGGTTATCCGATCTAGCAGCAGCCTACCACGGGCGATATGTTACAATCAGCTTGACCGGACCAGAACATCCAGTCATCAACAAAATTTTTAGAAGAACTTAATCCTTACATTTCCATTTCATAATTATAATAAATAATAATAATAATCTTACGCCTTTATCCCCGAGGGGGTAGGCAGAGGTATTCCATTACTGGATATATCCACTTTTCACGAGACATATTGGATCCCTAAACGTGATAGGTGGTGAGCCCATCGCCGGACCAGGTTTATTTACACATGTCTCAGAATTAATTCGAGACCTGCGGGTTTCCTTACGATGTTTTCCTTCACCGTCAAGCTGGTGATAAATATGTACGTGAGTTTTGAAAAACTCATTGGTCCATGCCAGGATTCGAACCCGAGCCTCACTGATATTCATCATGTGAAGCAGGCTCTTTGACCGTTATCACTGCTCTTTTTTATTTTTTTTTCCATAATATTTTTTTTTCATTTCCTTTTCAATAGTAACATAATTAATTTCACTGTATTACAAATTTCAAATAGAAAATTAGACGTAACCACCATTACTTCTATCGCAAGGCAAAGTCGAGGTTCCCAGTAGATTGATTTATTGGCAGCTCCGGGCCCTTGCGCATTTTTGTTAACACTTTATAAGGCGACAATAGTTACCACCATAAATTGAACTCTATGTCATTGAAATAAGATTCAAAACCAATGAAAAATTTAAACTGCTTGTGCCCGTTAAAGGGTTATGGAAAGGGAGAGGGTTTTCGTTTTTCTGCGCCTACAGCAGTAGATGGCTCACAAAGGTTGTACCTAGCATTTTTAGTATCGCTGTAGTCATATACTTATTACCTCTAGGTACGTAGTAATAATATTGTTGACTACACGACTGAAAATCTCGAAAGTTAATTAAGGAAAAATTAAAAATATGAGTGCTGGAAAACTATTATTTTGTCTAGTGCATTTTGATCATGTCCAGCCGTTGTACATTGGTCCAAAACATAGTTTTTGGACTTCTTTGAAAATTGTAATTAGGATTATCACACACTTATTTAATAATATGAGAATAATAAACTCTAATACCGTTTTACTAGTCACCATTAGATTCTGCATAGCTTAGTGTATTTTCATTAAGTTTATTTTATAGCTTAGTGTATTTTAATTACGGTTTGTTTTCCACTAATTCCCACTGAATAGAAAAAAAAACATTCATCTTCATTGAATATCTGCTAGTTTATTATAAAACAGGTACGGACCTTATTAACTTGGATGAGTACACAATTTAATTTAGATTCGATTTTATTTATGTCACTCGTCTTTCAGAGAACATTACATGACGATACTTAGTTTAAATACGTTTTAATATAACCCTTTGAAGAGTTTGTCATTGAAAACCACTTTGGACCTTCTATGTTTTAGTACCCACTTATTAAGTGAAATCTCTGTGGAAATCTCCAAAGAGTTGGACGATTAAAACCTTATTATAAGGTAAGTTAAGGTAGTCACATAAGTTGTGGATTACTGTAACTGGCTTTGAAATGATTAAAAGAAGGTTTTATCCAATATTTATTAAGCTGTTGCTATCCCAAATAAAATAAATAAAACAAAAAAAGTTTTAAAATATACAGAAATCTGCAATTTATTCATAATTTGTCTTTTATAGTGGGCAGATGTTTTTTAAAAAAAGTATTTTAGTTTTTTACATACATACATATAATGACGCCTCTTTCCCGTAGGGGTAGGCAGAGACCACTTCTTTCCACTTGCTACGATCCTTACATACTTGTTTCGCTTCGTCCACTTTCATTTTAGTTTTTTATACTTCTTAATTCAATTCTTAGACGTTCACTTTGTTGCCTGAGTGGTCATCATCAATTCGTAATAGTCCACTGCTTGGCGATGGATCTTTCCTTAGAATTGAGGAAGTATAGGCCATAATCACCCACGCCAGCTCACTGCCAATTGGAGACGGTGTGAGGCCGTGGCCATACAACTTGGTGATACTACTGCTTTTCTAGCTCCAGCATTTTTGTCCAATTATGATGAATGCTTAGCTTTACTTATTCTCGTCTAATATTATTTTGCGCTTTGTGTTGATGCTAAGCGTCAGTTTTTATTTGGATAGCATTTATTGGTAATGTTATGTAATGTACGAATAAATAAATGTTCCTGAGTGGTATTTTTTGTTTTTGGAGTTTGGAGAATAAGAAAGGCGTTAGTCCAAAGTCGTATATTATCAATAGACGTATTTACATGATGAAAAGCATATTTGAAGTCAATACTCTTCTTTTATTTTCAAATATCTATATAACGTCAATATTAACTACGGTACCTAAATACATTCTATATGCCAGTATTACCTTATGATATATATGCAGTTATTATAAACCTATTTCAACAATTAGTACAAGATATTAAAAATAAGTAAGTACCTAATTGCCCTCTCTGTCAGGCCACGAGTCCTATTTGCATTTGGCCGTCTTTTTTAGTTACAAAAAAACTTCGTTAGCTTTATAAATGAAAGAGATTTACAGAATCGACCAAAAAAAGTTCATCTCTTGGATTGAGTTGCTTTAATTAAAAGGGTTAGTATTAAGCCTATTGAAATTAATTAATACAGAACCCGTCTTCATTTCAATAACTAAAATTTGCTGAATTAAATTGGTTTGTTTAACTTGAAGCTGCCTGAGGGTTACGAAAGTCTAGTGTAAAAAAGGTTAGAGGAAATATAACAAACTAAAACTATTTGGAATATTAAATTGAAAACTAAAATATAATTGCTATGTTTACGTAAATGACGACCTAGCCGTACTGATATCGATCAAATGGCACAGTGGCACATTTAAGAAAGGCAAGATGAAGAGTAGGTAACGACGAGCATGCATAAGTCTTTTTGATGAATTAGATGAATTACAAGAGATCTTCCAAGTTCGTAGCAAGTATCTTTTCCCATCCCAGAGGGAAGGCGTGATTTTATTTTTGTATGTAATATTATGTAAGTAACTATATAATAGCAGTGATAGCCCTGACGGTTAAAGAGCCGGCCGAAAATCAGTGAGGCTCGGGTTCGAATCCTGGCATGTACCAATGAGTTTTTCAAAACTTACGTACATATTTATCACTAGCTTTACGGTGAAGGAAAACATCGTGAGGAAACCCGCAGGACTCAGAACTAATTCTGAGACATGTGTAAAATAGACCCGGTCCGGCGATGGGCTCACCACCTATCACGTTTAGGGGTCCTATGTATCTCGTGAAATGTGGGTATATCCAGTAATGGAATACCTCTGCCTACCCCCTCGGGGATGAAAGGCGCGAGATTATATTATTATATTTTATTATTATATATACTGGTAAATATGTAAGTGATGAAGCATTTTTATTATGTATGTCTAAGTCTATATTTTTCATAAATACGCATTTCCCTATGTTTCAGACTTCGCTATATAATATTAAAACACTTAGTCTTTTGATCGGCTGGGGTTCTTGTTTTTCCAAATTTTATTGTTCAATATATTTTTAGTGCGGATGCGAAAAGATCATTCGGATTAATGCAACTGGATTTTATCTAATCTGAGAACGAGAAACATAATTTTAAAATCTTTTATTTAATTCAATCGGTAACTTAAGAGCTCTTTTATATTGAAACCATCTTTTACCAGACGCAAAGAAAATAGAAATACGTATAACAGCTGCGTAAGCAAACAGATACTTGTAAATGATTTATTGAAAGCCCCATTGTAGCGCACATCCCCGCAAGAGCTAAATATCAATGACAGTAAGCATGATTTATAGTGTTTCGCAAGAACAGGCAAGTTTCGCTACAGTCAGTTAGCCCGATAACTTGAGACCACAGACAACGCAACCATAGACACAATATTGAAAATAAAATGTACAAAAATGGCGTGCTAAAACGACATAACGCGGCACTAGTAGCCCACTCAAGGACCAGCCCATCTATTTTTTTAACACTTATGTCAAATCCCGACAGGGTTGGCAGAGGTATTTTATTTTCGCAAGTGTATTTTTATGTTCATTTTATTTTAAAAGGTTTGCTAACAGTTTTTACATTAGAACAAAATATATCATATTATAAATATTTCTTAAGATCAATGTACTTGAAACTAATTAGAAGCAAACACAGCATGCAATTTTACTGTGAATTAAGTAAGTAGATGTAAGTATTACAAAAAATATATATGTATACACATTAGAGCACTAACTTTTGCGATCATATAACAGATTTTGAGCTTAGTGCTGAACCTGGGTGCTGTTGCATGACTCATGATTAATTCTGGGGCTTATTAGTTTCTTCATGTTGTTTTTCTTCGACCTAGTGATTCAAGCTTAGGGGTATTCTTATTTCCAAAGACAAAACTAATAATGTAAAACATCTAAAGTTCTAACCTAATAAAAACAGACTTTGGCACTCTTTCAAGAGCTTATGTAGCTGTAAAGCTTAAGCTCTTTTAGAAAAATGCCTTGACTTGCTCTGAGGTCTATTAGCCGGGTTGCCTTGTCTATGCTTAAGGTAAGGTAAGGTAGAGGCTAGAGCATAAACGGCGCGGGCGATTCAATTCGAGTAGTCAGTCCCGACAAGGTCGCTCTAGGTCGACATACTGTTCCTATGCTATAATTACGATTGAATAAATCTTCTCTAATATAGATTTTAATAAACATTTAAAATAATTAAAATTTATTGCCCGAAAAATTTCCAGTTAGAACATAATTTTTTTGATCAGATATGTTATTCCCAATTATCTCGTTAAAAACATGGAGGTAAAAAACCTGTTGGCTCAGTTGGTAGTGACCCTGCGTTCTAAGTCGGAGGTCGCGACTTCGATTCTTGCTCGGAGCCAACATTGGGGTGCATAAACATGTCGATCTTCTTCGTGTCTATGGGTTTTTAATATTTATTTAAGTATGTTTAACAGCTGCTTAGTACCCATAGTACATAATCTGCCTTGTTTGGGACTAAAAAACCGATGTGTAAATTGTCTCTCACAATTTAAAAAAAAAACATAAAAACCGTTTTTAAAAAAAAAAAATTGTCGCAAATATTTTCTGTTCCGAAAGGTAAATTAAACTAAAATTAGTTGACGGACTGTTAAATCTTATGTTAACTAATTCTGATTGGTTGTTGCAATGCGCTACGATTTTATTTAACCAATTGGAACAGCTAACATGTGATTAAATAGTCTGTTACATAATTTTAGTTTGATTTGCCTTTTGCGAACTGGGGGATAGTTGCCTTCCCTAGTTGCATACGGTTTTATTATATATTTTTTTTAAATATCGGTTTTTTCCTTGAGTTTGGTCATCAACCTAATAATTTATTATAATATTTTCTTTATGATGCAATATGTTAAAATTGGGAATTTATCACAATAATCTTGTATTTTTTTTATTGACAATTACGTTTTTAAATAACTAATAAATGCTTGATTGAATACAAAAACTTTCTTTTAACACGACAGCGAAATACCCTATTTCGTTGTTGAAAAAAATCTGCTTGGTTTCTCAGTAAGATAACTAAAAATTTTTTTTTTTCTTTTCCGGCAAACAAAAAATGAAAGCGATACAGCGCATTGAAATCTCGCGTGACATCACGCTGTGCTAAAAATTTTCACAAGGAGCGACGTCAAAACACACCACTCCTGAACTTTATTTATTTAATAAGGCAAAAAATACGTGTTCGATATTTTTTATAATTAGGGTTTGATTATACTTATGGACCAAATACAATCGATTTCTTTTTATCTAGTAAACCTCCCTATTATAGTAGCTTCCAACTTCAATCGCATGAAGTAAATTCCCCAAGTATAATAACGTGATTCATCCATATTCTCGGTTAGATAATTTAATTCCCCCAATCCATTTAGGATCAGTTGACCTATGAGACAGAGTTGGTTAATTGAGTGAGCATTTTCCAGAGAGCTCCCTTTTATGATAATTGCTGCCTTCTGGTTTGAACCTGTAACCGTCTGGGGCTAATGCGAGAAACTATTGCATAAAATAAATACAATATGTAACAATAATAACCGCAATTCCTTTTATTTAGTGTGTTTAGTATCGATTTCAGCTATTTTAAAAATGTGTAAAATTTTTGCGAAAAGTGAATTAGCATAGCTGAATTTAGTGCTACCTATGGAAATCGTACTATTATTGCTCTTTATTTAAGAAAATTTGTTAGACAAAACTAAAGTACGAAGGCATCATATTTTTTTAAATAATATTACAAATTGGGGTGTATGAGGAATTGAGCTTATTCTGTTACAAGTTTATATACGAGCCTGTTGACTCAGTTGGTCACCCTGTCTTCTATCCTAGAGATTGTGGATTCGATTCTTGCCTAGGACCAACATTTGGGTTTGTGAATAAGATTGTTGGTTTATCTCAGAATGTTTATAGATGCATATAAGTACGGTATCAGTTGTTAACTACTAGTAAGACAGGCTCGGCTTAGTTTGAGATAAAAATAACCTTGTGTGCATTGTCTAAAAAACATAATATAACAAAATTAAATACGTAAAAGACATACAAAATAGTAGAAAAAAACAAAATTCATCTAAAAACAGCAGAATCAAACATTACCTACAAAATAAAGATACAATTTTAAGAATTACACCGAGTACTGTGTAGGAAAAAAAATACATATTCATGGTAATCCAGTCAAATTTAACAATTAAGTAAGGTTATTATATAATTAGAAAGTTAATTGCATTATTAAAATGACACTACTCCAAAAGTTATTTTTGTCAACGGAAATAACTTTTTCTGGTCATTAACTAAAAAACTGTTAATGCTTAATAATTAGCTTATTTCGCTTGTTAAAATTAGAACATTTAAAACAAAAGTTACATCGATTAGTTAAAAACGCCTTGTTACCATGAAGTGTCCCTGTAACGGACCGTAAGGTACGGAATACGGACCAAAATCTCTTTTCATCCTTTCGAAAACTCGAGAACCATAGCAGAAAGAGGTCGTTTAGCAAAGAAGAAAATGCGATTAAATTAAATTTCCGCCAGCAGGAAGTCTCAAAGGGCCGTCCGATAGCCGCAATATCTTAAGCTGGCTCCGTAAACTATATACGTACGGCACAACTCGTATATATCTAACTTTAAAAAAATATAACACAGAAAATCTATCCCCGGGTGATCAGCAGAGATAATACAATCTAAAATATCTTCTTTTCAGCAGAGTATTTAGGACCTCTAAACTTGACATATGGCGAACCGATCTGTGAACCTGATTTTTGCACATACAGAACCAATTCTAATGCCTTCGGGTTTCTTAACCATAATTTCTTTTACCATCGAGCTAGTCATTGAAATATGAACAAGTCTTAGAAAAACTCATTAGTACTAATAAGTTTTTCTAAGACTTGTTCAACCGGGCCTCCCGCATGAGAGGCACACTTGCAACAGACAAAATTTAGGTACAAATGAAGATTTTTTTTCTAAAACGTCGATAACGATCATCGCAGATGAAAACTGCGTGGTGCAAGTAGGTTAGTATACAAAAAAAAAAATCTAAGTGTCAGTAACATTTAGATATATCGTGTTGGCTCGTGTGTATCGTGCTTTTTAGGTCCAGCGATATCAGTCTTGGCTTTGCCTTTCCAGTGCGCCTTTGCCTTTTAGTTTACTTCATGCCTTTTAAGTTAGAGAATATTTTTGCATTATTATTTAAGAAAATCAGTGAAACGGTATAAGGTATTTAGAAAAGTAATTTTACAGGTTACAACTGTTTGCATCCTGGTTATCTAACCCTTGACTTGTAGCAATTTTTTGTATCTAAAAATAATAAATAAATATTTTCGATGCAATCTGTGTGTAATAATTTAATAGATAAGTCATTTTTGCATGACTGATTAATTATATCCACCTGGCCAAACAGTTGAAGTAGCAGCAGCAGATATTTGAGCAGTGGTTCCCTTTTTTGACAAAGCATATTTTTTTTTATTAATGCTTATTTTATCATGCTATGGCTTACTCTTGAACCCAGACTTACCCGAAGGCAAAGACGGGCCCTACGTTAAGACGAGCTTATCCAGAAGAAGATTGTTCACTCCAGCCTTAAAGGCTGACGGGTTATATGGTTATATCTTCTGGGCACTGTCCCACATGGTTCCTCTTTGGAGGACATTTTTTATTTGTAATTATTGTAAATGAAGGTATGTTTTCTTTGTTATATCTTCTAATTAATTAGATCCTCAAAAAGCAGGAAAGGTATTTTGTGGAATTTGGAACCTTGTGTTAAAGACGTGAAAACCTGTATTTAAAATATTTATGAAAGATAATAGCTAATTAATTAAATTTATCATAGAAAGGGGGAACGGAATGAACCAAACCCTAGAACCCATGATGATGAATGAACTCTTTATGTCTCAATGGCTCACATTCAACAGGGCTATCACTGTAATATATATTTTGCTTTATCTTAGTTGGATTTCCTCTTGTTCTGAAATATCGATAAAGTAAGTCCGTACTTAGTTCCGTGGTCCGTACCATTCAGCCAGTCAGATGCCTGTTACGCTCTACGCTTCCTGTCTTAACAGTTTCCCACATTCCCTCTCGGGTCGTTTCCTTTAGACACCGTCTACACGAGACACAGCGCTGCTCTGATTTTTTTAAATTGATAAAATGTCAGGTCATCTTGTTATGGTAAAAGTTCACTGTCGCACAGCCTTCCGAGAGAAGTTGCCAACCGTCAAGAAATCTGTATTTTTTTTTATAATATCGTATATATTAAAATTCGCCCATGGATATCTTATTGATTCTGAACCATATGGAAGATAACCCCAATGCAACGACATGCTCACCACCTGACAAGTTATCTGGACTAGTAAAAAGTGCATACTTCCAAGAATGACATTACCTTTGCCAACTTCTTTGAAAATAAGGTGTAGATGTACTATGCTATACTTTTACCATTGAGACTAAACTTTAATCAACTTAGCAGTGACGAAAAGGCGATAAGCACGTCTGTGGAGACGGTCCCTAAGGTAGTTTCCTTTGAATTGGCCGGTAAGTGCGACGCCGAAAGAATGATCGCCTGCTAATGCCCGGTCCGAAATGGTGAATACCCAGCCATGCAGTTTTATTGCAACTTTTTGACTAAATTGACTTTGGGAATTGCTCAACGTGTCGAATAGTGTCCACAAACCCTACTTCTAACTTAAACACATTTATAGTTTATTTATTTTCTAATTCAAATACTTTATTTGCATGCCATAGGTTTTACAAGGTGTTACGGTAAATGGTAGCTCTATTCTATGGCACCCTGTAATGGTGTCGCAAAGATAATATATGGAGAGAGCGATCACACTTCAATATTATTCTTAATTATACTTGCAAGTAATTAAAAGTAATATAAAATTTAGTAGGTATATATAGGTAATATTTATATAAGTATTTATTCAATTTAGACAGTATTACAATTCATTTTTGTTAGTAGTGGCTTAATAACTATGTTATATATATTTTATATTTATTAAAAATATATTTAGAACCTAGAAAAATATATTTAGTTCTAAATATATTTTTTAACGTAAAACATAAACTCAGCGTGAGGGTTTTGCTATTAATATTTTTTTTTGGTAATATTTGCCTTAGAATGAATAAGGAACACATTTCAGTTGAGTTAAGTTTTTTTAAACACAATTTTATCGGTGGAGATAGGTAAGTTGGTTGTCGGTTTAAGAAATAGGATAAAGACGTGAAAACATGAAAATGTGAAACCAAAAAATTTGAATATACTTACTTTTATTACATGCAACATGAAGTTACTTTTAATAGCCTAGAACTCGTTTCTATATACCAAAAAAATTTTTCGCATACCTATATAAAACGTGAAGTTAAAAGGCATTTTTTTTCTTTGTCATCATGTTTATGATAATAAAGAAAAAAATCTTCATAAGCTTGTATGATATAAATAATGTTCATGGTAATCCTTATTCCCAGCAGTATTTTAGTGCTGAGGGTACCCACTTTTTACTTTTCAAAGTATATAAGTTAAATGTCACCATAGTGAGACCATAGCTGGAGCTATTACGTTTACATTCCATGTTTCAGCACTTTGAGGCTGTGCGATGATACTGATAGATTGGTTAGTCAGGACTTTTCTCTTTATAGGTACATGTGTATACCTACAGATATATCTTAACTCTTTATTAAAACATGTTTTTGGTCGGGCGATAGGAGTTTAATGAAAAAACTTTGTATTTCAATTAGGCCCCTTTCAAAAGACTGTAATTTTCCAACGTTAACGAGCTAAATTTTATCGAAAATTAATTGCGACATCTTCATTGAAAACTTTTCACTCAAGTTTGATATCTAAAATTTTCTTCGGGAACTTTGACAATGCAGTGTATCTGCCGTTAAACTCGGAGAGGGGTGACTGACTGTTACGGGCGCAGTAAAGGTCTTTTTATACTAGACATTAGTATGAAACTGATATTTTTTTGCAGGTTCTGTTTATTCCCGTTCGCGTGGAAATTTCCAATTATCCGGAAAGTTTGTACAAAATTTATTGATCAGCCAGCCAATGCGTCAGTTTTTTCTTTTGTATATTATATATGAATTTTTAGTTTTATTTTAAATACATTTTTTATTCCTTCATTGGTTGGTTGCCGAGGTCTGTTTTTAATGATAATAAAAACATTTTATTTATTTTATTTTGTATTCCATCTGAAAAGGAAAAGTCTAACTCACAGCAACAAAAAAAGTATCGCTTAAAGCGATAAGACCACCCATTGTACTTTTTTTGTCATTGTATTACTAACCACATATTTAATATAAATTAAAAGAAAAAGTAGTAACTTAAAAAATATAGGGCCTATTGAAAATGTCTGTGTTGTATATTGTATTACGAAATGAACAAGCCATTATTTTTATAATTTGTGTTAATTGGATAAGGGTGATCAAATAATGGAATGTAAACAGAATTACGTCCGGGACGTACCCGTATTTATGACCGGATAACATTTAATGGACGAATGGACATCAAAACTCCACTCGTGCAGTGTGTTAATGCCATATAAATATTTAGAAAACAAAAAGTCGGTTTGCATGTCTGTTGGCTATAATACGAGATAGTTCTGAATCTATTATAAGTAATTATATTTGAATTTAATCAATGGAATGTATTTATTTTAAAAATACACGGTTGAAAAATGGCGATGGGCTCACCAGCGCGTTTAAGGGTCTAAAGAACATCTCGTGAAAAGTGGGTATATCAGGAAATGGAATCACTTTTTTTTTAAATTTGTATCTAGTTCCACAAAATGGAATAAAAAACTTGGCCAACCCACTCGGCTACAAGAAGGAATTGGTTTTTTTTATATTTATTTATTTTCCCGTCTTGCGAGAGACCTACGTATAGCGTTGGACTACTATTATGTTGGTGATTAGGATAGGTATACTTATTTAAACAAAAAATAAATAAGAATTTTTTAAATTATTAATTTGTGCTCCTCTATACTTATTGCAATAAACTTAAAATAATAAAAAAATAATAATATCACATCTTTTATCCCCGAGGGGGTAGGCAGAGGTATTCCATTTCTGGAAATACCCACTTTTCACGAGATATTCTTTGGACCCCTAAATGTGATGGGTGGTGAGCCCATCGCCGGACCGGGTCTTTTATACATGTCTCAGAATTAATTCTGGGACCTGCGGGTTTGCTCGCGATGTTTTCCTTCACCGTCGAGCTAGTGATAAAAATTTACATAAGTTTTGAAAAACTCATTGGTACATGCCAGGATTCGAACCCGAGCCTCACTAATTACCTATCATCATGTAAAGCAGGCTCATTAACCGTAAGGCTATCACTGCTCTAAATAAACTTAAGTAAAACTTGAAAGTAGGTGAGACTTTATTAAAATGAATGCTGACAAGTTATAATAATAACAAATAAATAAATAATAACTAAATCTAAATCTAAACTAGTACATGCACCATTACTAATGATTTCATAAATTTGTATCAATTTAATAAATCATAAGTAATGGTGCTTTCAACTAAAAAACATATAATTATCATTAAAATATTTTAAGTAGGAAATGGGGGAGAGATCAATATCCATTCAATATGAACATTAAACAAACAAACTCGCGGGTAAAGGTACAGTTATAAATTCGATAAGATAGTACCCTGCATTGACTTTATGTTTACAATATGTTTGATTGAGTCTTCAAAATTTGATTTCCTTTCAAAAGATAATGAATAAGTAAATGTTGTAAA
This sequence comes from Ethmia dodecea, assembly GCA_963855545.1. Taxonomy (NCBI): domain Eukaryota; kingdom Metazoa; phylum Arthropoda; class Insecta; order Lepidoptera; family Depressariidae; genus Ethmia; species Ethmia dodecea. The sequence continues at coordinate 8,551,783 of OY979450.1, read as the reverse complement.
GATGATGTATTTACGAAAAACATTCCTTTTTGCTAAAATCTTTGACATGTATAATTGTAATCTTCGAAACTAAAACTTTAGTTTTAGTTTTAGTTTGGGAGTAAAACAAATTATTCTTTTGTGCTATGTATACGTTTTCATAAAATATCCAATAAAGTTTGAAAACATGTAAAAAACTCATATTTCATAAACTAGATGGTTACTTGAATGAAGTTTGGAGCAGATTTCAACTAAAACACTTTCCAAAGGGTGGTACCTAGATAACCAAACTAACTAAAATGTTTTTTAAATATAAAATGTTTGCATAATAATTACGAATAAAAAATTAAATTAATTCATTATTTCAAAAGTCTATATTAAAGTCTAGCAATTGAATTTCAAGTCATGCCTTTATTAGGTTAACAGATAAGCATATTGCATAATTATAGGGCCTAATAAGTATTTGATGGGCAATATGAAAATAATTACACCAACATACAGTTTCACACTTGTATACTGTTTTGGGATAAACCAAATCCCTTAAATTCAAATCATCGTTAGGGATTACAAGTTTAAATCGCTTCTATGTGTATGGGCTGGAGCAAAGTTGTGCGACGTCGAAGCCGCGTCTGTGTGAGTATATCATCATTAGTGTGTACATCATTTACAGCCCCGAAATGTTGCTTTCTCCCTCCCTCTCGTTGCGTCAATGTAACAGTCGGCGTAGTGTGCGTGAGAAGAACTATGCCGATAGGTTCTCCAGCTCGGTGTAGCTGTGTAGGTGAATGGTCCGGGGCTTTCGTAGCCCCCGCCAGTGGAGAGCCGGTCGTAGAGGCACTGCGACGCTGCTACGGCGTAGCATCCGGCTGCTATTGTAGCTGTAATATCGGACAATAGGGCCCGGCTATTCGTGGCGTTTTGTTATTTTTTGTTAAAATGTGAATAAAAGCGACTCTTTGTGAGTGAAACCCCAGACAGTATGTTAAGAGACAGCTTTTGTTATCAAAAGAGACAGTTGTCAAATGTTTTTGGACATTAATTCCGGACCTGATGTTACAGATTGGGATTTGGTGCAGACTGGTTGGAAAATAAGGTTCCGTATCTAATTGTGTTTAAATTTTGAACGTGATTGTAATTTATGTGACATGTGTTAGTAGAACGTAATTATTATCAGACAATTGAATAGCGAGTAGCAACATGGAATTTCCAACCGCGCTCGGCACCTATTGTAAGGTAAATAATAATTTTGTACTTCAGTTTAGTTTCAATTTGTTGTTTAATTACATAGCCCTTGTGTGTATTCAATTTACGTTTGTTACGTTACGTTCATGTAGGGTAGATACTATTTTTTATTTTGTTATCCGTGGTACTGAGTTTCCGTTTCATTACGATATACCATTCGGATTACTTTGATATTATTGAATTAGATAATTATTTTGATTTATGTTAAAATTGTTTTCTATCGATTCTTATATTATAAAAGTTCTTATTTTTTCAGGTTATTTTAATAGCATCAGATAATGTTCATCAGTAATTACATTACATTAGTTTTTATTTATAAGTATCCCTAATTCTATTGAAGAGTATAATATGATTTCAATTGTCCTGCGTACAAAGAAAGTCATCTTTAAGATAATAACATGTTATGGAACCACAAGCACAATTGTTTTTGGAAATTCGTCGAATGTCCATCGATTTCTTGTTAAGCTAAACTACCATAGACTAACTCATACTCATAGACTAACCCACAATTATCAAGATGGGGTCACATGGTACCTTCTTCTGCTACCACCTTTTACTCTGATTTTTAAAAGAAATTGTAGGATCGTATTGTAAATATATAAAATAATTTAATTGCTCTCGCCTTAAACCCTGAGGGGTTCGGCAGAGGTATTCCATTCCACCACCACCCGTAGGTATATTTTTTGGACCTTCAAAACGTGGTAGTGGTGAGCCCATCGGCGGCCGCTCATATCTTTTATTTGTTACACTGAATGACAGAATACAGCTCACGACAGATGGGCCTAGCTAGAAGCAAGACATTTTTGCAGTACCTTATATTACGGAAATTAAAAAGGGGTTTTAGGAAATGAAAGTTACTATGAAAGTTGGTCATTTTCCAAATAGGTACCATCTGGCTCAATTCTACTGTAAGAAGGGAAATGTCATGATTAACTGACTAACTTATTAACGTACAGTCTCAACCACTCTACCAAAAATCTGAAATTTGAAATGTAAATAACTTTATAGATTAAGCACTGCCTAAGAAACGGTTCCTTAAAATTCCCACGGAAACGGAAAAAAAAGGATCCACACAGGTATCGCAACTTTCATGTTAAGTTCACAAGCTGATTCATACTTTGGAAAGTATTTTGTAAAGTTTAAGCAAAGACGAGATATTTTCAACACTTTATTACCTTGAAAATCACTACTTGGTTTTGCTGCAAGTACCAAGAATACAATTTTCTTATTCTTATAAATTTTTCTTTATACCTCTCCTAACTCAAACGCTTGTTTTAGTACCGAATTCAAAATTTAAATGATATGAGATGTCTAAAAAAAACTGTTTGATATGTCTAAACCCAAGCTTCCTCCTGTATTACTTTGCAGCTCAGCTTAAATATGGCGTATTGATTTGATGATCAGAAAGATGAAACATCTTACAAAAAATAATAAATCTATAATTAAATAGTTTACTATTTATCGTAACTGGTCTGACGTAAAATAATAAGTAAAACTCTCTCTCCCCTACCTAATACCCCTCTAATATAGTCGGCTAACCCTTAATCTTATTTCAATTACATTAAGTTCAATTTATGGTGGTAACTATTGTCCCTCAATGTTCGCTCCGGGTTGAAGACGAATCTACCCAAACCGTTTACTCCAAAATACGTCAAACTGTTCATTCGCTATGAAATGTGTTTGCATATATACTATTGATGATAACTTATACCTACGCGATGGTAGTATTATGATTTATATTTTTTTATTTAGAACTCACACAGTCCTATACAAACATGTTAAAAAAATTATACAATTTACATACTTTTAGATACTTGCTCCGTCAGCAGCCCTTAGGTCCTATGTATCACAATGACCGGAGTATCATCAGCCAGTTTTCGCGGGGTCGTTGACAATTCCTCGTGACGTCACGCTTAGAGATGTGTCTAAGTCGACTCCGCTTGAATCGATTTCGTATCGACTATCACATACTTTCAAAAAACATTACCCTTCTTCTGGCACAGTCAAGTAGAAATATTAACACAATTTTAGCTTCTACAATAAGAAAACTGAGCCCTATAGACCTCAAACGTGGACATCTGGCATGTCAAAGCTCTTAGAAGGGCATTCCGCGTTTTTAAGTTCGTAGCCTCTGTTTAAACAAGTGGGCACTAAAGCTTTGTGTACACTAGCATTAGCCGTACCGTATTTTGTTTACTGATACTGTTCTGTGTTTGACATTGCAGTTTAGTGTATTTTAGAAAAAAAGCGGCAGCTCTGCAGTTATACAAATACGAAAATTCCCGATTGTATCTTAATTTTAAAGGTTGTTTAATTTTGTTAAATATTTTATTTTCGTGATATAAAATTATAATTACTTACACTTAATTATTTCTTTTCATAATATTGAAAAGTTATAGGCATTTAGTATTAGTTACAACTATATTATATAGACTTATAGTTTAGTTTGTGTGTTGGTTTGGTAGGTAATCGAACTGCTGATCATATTCTGATTTTTTTTTTACTAGATACTAAAAATTTCCATAACTTCTGAGTGATAAGGGCGGATTCAAAGACTTGGTTGAAACCGCAGGTTGCTGCTAGTATAGAATATTTTAATCTATGTGCATACAAGCGAAATACAAGTAACGAATTTACTACGAAATATCGAAAAGGATTGCATAGAAACTTAAAAATTGGCGTATTTCTATACAATTCGCTAAGATAGAGTTTTAACAGAACGAAAAAAATATTTAATTTTTCAATAATATTTCGCAATCAAATGTTTTATAACAACCAAGTATTTCTATAAAAATAAAAATGTAATATTCTATTTCAAAACGTACATTCTTAAAGCCACGTCCACGCCGGTGACCGCATTGTTACGACTTGTTTGTAGAGGCGGCGATACCGCGATTGACTGGCGTCATTGTTTGACGCGGGCGACCGTAACTCTATTGTGGGGGCAAAATGTCATAGCACCGTTGTACAGCTGTACCGGCCGTGTAGACACGGCCGTATGCGCTTTGTGGGCAAATACAGGTTGTTTGTTGCGCTGTGATTGAGAAAGAAGTGGGTTGGACGGAATGGTTTTATTTTCCCTGGAAGTACTTTTTGTGACGTCACTTATCTTTCTTTTCTTATATATAAAATAAACTGACTTGCAGAATGACTGATTGATCAACACACATACGAACCGCTGAGTATATAGGTATAACACAGGCAACGCCACTGGTCACTCCCTGGTTTACATATAAAAAACCGGCCAGATGAGAGTCGGACTCGCGCATATAGAGTTCCGTACCATTCTACCACCTTCTATAAAAACGACAAAAAATCACGTTTGTTGTATGGGACCCCTTTAATATTTATTTTATTCTGTTTTTTAGTATTTGTTGTAATAGCAGCCATGTATATAGATATACCTACATGATCTGTGAAAATTTCAACTGTCTAACTATGACGGTTCAGGAGTTTCGTTTGCTGCAATATTTTCGTAAGTGAATACATTAATCAATAAACACCAAAGAAAAGATTTAATTTTCGCCCGAGTCCAATATTTGTGTGTAAGAACATTATTGTTGATTTCGAGTCTGCGTGTTTATATATGTAGGTACATTTATTTTCGTCAGTTATTTGGTACCTACATGCCAGGTTCCGCCTTGTTTGGAATTAAACATACGTGTCTGAATTTATTGTCATTACGCGTATACCTATATATGCCAAGGTATTCTAATAATATTGTTAAGCTGATGACACCCCACAACGCGTTGCGTGTCCCAGCTTTACAAAGTTGTTGCGACAGCACATTCCAAGATCGTAAGTCTCGCTCTAATGTATAACCGACGGAACCATCGTCCCAGGCAATGTCGTGGTCGTAGCTTCACGCCTTGCGCGTCGTAAGCGATCAGTGTCAGGATAATGTCGGCCCCCACATTCGGAGGACGGTTCTTAAGATATTCAATTGAGAATAACAGTTTATATGGAATACATTTTAGTGGTTTTCCATCCAGTATTGCTATCATCATAAATTTGCGTTCCTGTACTTTCGTATGAATCATGTAGAATTTATACATTTTTTTATAAACTTCGAAATAACAAAAAAAAGACATAATCCATTTAATTTAATATATTATTTTTCCGAAAGGAAATTACAAAAATAAGTTTAAAGGTTACGCATAAGAGTATTATGCTTACAGCTTGCTTACAGTCATATTTTAATCATCCGACTGCATCAGAAAAAGCTTACGAGCCTTTTGAGTGATTTTTACGTTTAGTCGGACTTTTTAGATGTTCTAATAATTAAAGTAGGTGTTATTATGATGAATACGTAATTAATATTCATAAAATCTGTAGAATATTCGGCGCGAATTCATGACTTGCCATTAAAACTGGCCTGCAATGTCCAAAAATTATATCAGCGCTTATTTCGCTAATAAAATTACAGAATGTAGGGAAACGCGGGCAGTTATTAATAAAGATATAATTTCCCCTCTGTTATGAGCACGAATACCCATCCGTTAAGCAATTAAGCCTCGCGAAACGGTCTCGTGTCCATTGAGATTTGCATACAGATCTGTGATTATAGCCAAAAGTGGGTTTATTTTACTGATGGCGTGACAAAAAATAGTCCAACAGGGTGTCGTAGGCTGTGTACTAAATTGCTGCAGTGTGGTTAAATAACGAGGATAGATTTTTCGTGACTAACTATGTGCACACCAGCGACGATGCCAGACAGACCGCTAATTGTCCTTGGGCCTGTCGAATCTGATGTTTCGCAACTGATTATGAAGTCTGTAGGTATAGTCAAGAGCACGCTAAGCTTGACACTTTGGACTTTGACCCGGCCCTGTATTCTATGGCGCGCAGTACAAATCAGAGCTCAGCTTAAACTGTTAGTGTCAAGGTTGACTTGCTCTTGACTGTACCTACCTACCGAACAATTAATACTATATATCGACGTTTTCCGTTGTACATTATAACTGGCAAATAGTTTTTGGCTACTTGCACCAACATTTTACAAAAGAAGATGTAAGATAATTTTTTTTCAAAATCCTTTTGTAGTGTCCGAGATTGTTATAATAGTGATTTATCTCTGAGTTTGGCCAAGGCCTTGTGTTAAGTGAAAATGTGGTCGGCGTTGCTTATTCGAGACTTGAGGTCCAAGTCTTTACTAGTACTGATCGGCAAATAGAAATTATACCAGTTTAGAAATATGGATTTTGAAAAGAATTTTTATTCTTTTGCCGCAAACATGATGTAGCCGGTTGCAAGTATCTTAGTGCGGACTGGTGGAGTATTGACCAGGCTTTGTAGGAATGGAGCTGTGCAGATTTACTAGTAGAATTAGACATAAATAAACATGAAATTAGCCAACACAAAAAGACGTGCGTTTTAAATATAAGCGTAGAAACAATCGATTTTGTTTTCTTTAATTATCTGAGTCTAGCTGCTACATAATAAGCAAAACCAAAACAATAACTTTAATGTGTTTACCGACAGATCGACGGCCAATAATTTCTACCAAATGCCATTCGGAAGTCGTTTATTTGTAGACCCATAAACCACGGCGGTTTTATAGGAACAGTAAAGGGTATTATTAGGTTTTCCTCATCAAATGCCACTTGTGACACCGCGCCTTGAAGTGACTGTTCGTTTTATTGCTCTGCTGTCGCTGACCTACTAGCTGCCATCGGGCAAACGATCTGACCTGAAAGATCGATGTCTCCTCGCTTCGAAAGCGAAGCGGAATTGACATTAATGCACTTGCATTTCTGTGGTTTGATATTCTGATTTATGCTTCCGATTTCGGTTGAAATATTAAGGTAGAACAGCCTGGAACGATATTAGGTCTGTTTAACCGGTTAAAGACAAATAGTATGTTTAGCCTTTATTTATTATTTAAGGGATATTTTGTACCTATTTACGTACATGTTTGAACATCGTAAGGAATATGCTGTCTGTGAATAGTTCTGCCGGTGGTTTCACCACTTATCACGTTTAGGTATCTAAAGAATATACGGAGATACGTGAGTATTTCCTGAAATGGAATAACTCCCCCTCGAGAACAAAATGCGTGAGCGTATTTATTTATTTTATAATCGCTTTATTGAAACGCAGTCTTGTTTTGTCATATATTTTAGGGAAAACTTAAAATAGATGTTTATTTCTTAAAAGTGTCTTCATTTGTATTTTATCGATATTAAGTTCTTCTAAAAAGGGTTCGTGCTTAATTTTACTTTATAATTTGTAAACACCATATGCTGGTTACAGATTCTTTTAAAAACCTCACCCCTATTTGCTCCGTAATTAAAACGTTGGGTGGTCTTTATAGCCACAGTGACGGTCAGAATACTCTATTATGCGCTACGCTCAACTTTGCTGGAAAAGAAAAATATTTAAGCCCTTATTATTTACGTGAATGTCTCCTTTCATGAATAATGGATGCTTAAATAAAATTAAGGAAGATGAAGACGCAAAAAAAAAGGTTTTGAATCTTTTTACTTTTTATTTTTAGTGACAACTTCGACTGTTTCAGTATTTCCTATCATTTATTTTGAAAATTCAGTTTTCCTTTCTAAAATTATACTACTGAATTCAATCTTTACGACAGCATTTATACATCTCTAGGTATGTAGTTACTAAGGCCAAACCTTTATTTGCCTACGAAAATCAAATTGCAAGATACAGAACAGGATATTACATTTTATAAATCCGGGAATGAATATTCGTTTTATTACTGTTTGTATAGCTTACTCAAATATTTATGATTCTATAGTAGTATTTTCTATGTGTGGAGGTTTGTTACTTTGAAATAAGTATCTCGTATTATGAATTACATAATAATTCAGATTGGAAATAAAAAAAAAAACTAACGTCTTTTATTCTCGAGGGGGTAGGAGGAGAAACTAAAGTTTGTATTAAAGTTCACCATTTTGCCAAGTTCCATCTCGAAATCGGCCTAGTACTCGTATTTTTTTACCTCTCAAACCAAGAATCAGAGACACAATTGATTTTTATTGTTACGTCGTGCATTGGAACCGCGCGGTGCTTGACTCATTAAAGTTAACACAATTTTTTTTAAGAAGTAGTCTACCAATTGAAAAATCTTGTAATGTTCTCTTTTTGTTGAGAAGCATATCCAGCATATCCAGATCATCCTGTCGTAACTTTCATGATTAAAACGATCATATGAAAAATAAACTGAAATTCCGAATAGAACAAAACCAAATACGAATAAAAACAAAACTATAAACCGCAAACTGTGTACTCAAAGGAGGGTCACTTAAAATCAATTCGCTCGCAAATCCCTTTTACCCGCTTAATAAATCTACGATTCCGAACGCTTTTATCAGCTTTGATCATAAACACAAAAACTGTGGAAAGATCGCCACCCGGGGCCGACGGCGATCGATCAACTGACCGGACCCTCGAATGCATGAATAGACCGCCCCTTTGTAATCAAAACAGTAATCAAACGGTATGAATTGGGGATGCGATTTAAAACTTTATTTGAATTTTAAATACCCCCTGTAGGCCGAGTATGAATGGTAATGCGCGGTCGTATGATGAATATCGATTTTTTTTAACTCGAGATTAATTTAGGGGATTTAGTTTTGTTGTTGAAACCCTTTACTGAGCCATCTGTGATAAAATAGTAGCAAAAATTAATTATGTAACATGTTTGTGATGGATGACATTGTAAGAGTACCACTAAATCCTACTACCTAATATTATAAACGCGAAAGTTTGTATGTATGGATGTCTGGATGTTTGTACCCCTTCGTTTTCGAAATTAGTTAGTTCAGTTTCGACTACTTATTCGATTTCAGTTATTTTTAATATGTGTTAAATAAAAAAAAATGAATTAGCGTAGCTGAATTTAGAGCTTTGTATGGAAATCGTAATATTATTAATCGATATTTAAGAAAATTGGTTAGACACAACTAAAGTTCTATTGCATCATAGTTTTTATATATTAATATACTAATTGGGGTGTATGAGGAATTGCGCTTTTTTTGTTACGCGTTGTATAATTATAACATTATTTTAATTAGCTTATAACATCAGAATAACACATCGGCTATATTTTATCCCCGTATTCCTACGGGAACAGGAACTACGCGGGTGAAACCGCGGGGCGCTGCTGGTAAAAAATAAATTGTTCTAGCGCCTTTTTTTAAAATTTAATCTTGAGTGGTTTGGCAAAGCTTTTGAATACCCACTTTTCACTAGTATATTTTTCGGACCCACGTAACCGATATTGAGCACATTTGGGGTGCTGTTACAGAAACACCACAAAAGCAATTCTGCGGTGTGCAAGTTTCCTCACGAAGTATTTATTCACAGAAGAGCATGGTCGTTTACATGTAATATGTCGTTGTCTTTGTATATTTAAAAAAAATAGGTAGGTATAATTGATTTGAATGATTTCCATAATACCAAATAATGCCAATCATTTAATAGCTATACTTACCAAACCCTTTACATTGATAATTTAATTTAATTATTAAAAAATATAAAAATAGACTTCTAAAACACCGCTAACTCTTGGAGCATATTCCAAAAAGTAACAAAACAAAAAAATAAAAAATTAAATTGGTAAACTGATTAAGTTTTAAAGAAAAAAAAAATTTCACATTCCCAACTAAATGGAAGTATTAAAAGGAGTGTTCGCTCTACGCTGTCGCACGGGGCCTTAATCTGGGCCCCGCTCGCTCGCCAAGCAATTATCTACGTGAAATAGTGTCCGTATTAGGGGCACTTACTTTGTACCGGCTTAAACCGGATTACTTTAACTGTAAGTAGCCGTCTGCAGTGCCCGGTTCTGAATAACAGCTTAGAACACAATCAGCCATGCTAGAAATTAATATTTGTGACCCGAAACTTCACAGTATTTGGTCGTATATTTTCCGATGATACATTTACGTTATCACATGAATAGAAGGTAAAATATAAATAAAAAAGTATAATAAAATCCACTTATAACATGATTTTAACATACTTATAAATAGGTACATACCTACATACTTTTTTTATTATGGTATCATCAATTACAGTTTAGCAGACGAATAATAAGTGCTTAAAGAAAAATAACGTATTCAATAGCGCGTAAAAAGCTAACGTATCTATGTCGGCTCTCGAGACGAGATGATAAAGGTACTTTTCCAAAAAAAGAACTTTATTTATTACGCCAACCTATATCAGGCTTGCGGAACAGAAATCTCCTCGTAATGGTTCCCACACGGCTCCTTATTTTAAGGATACACGCGTTACACCAAAATGTTTTCCTAAAATGGCTCTCCCATTTCCAAGTATTGACATAGATAATGTATCCTTAAGCCACCGAGACGCCCGGCGGAACCCAAGGGAGGTTCTCTAAAACAAAGACTCGAAGAGAAGATTAGAAGCGATGTACACTTATCAAAGGCGCGGTGAACGGAGAGTGGTCTATTTTTGCAGGAGGAAGATTTTGTGTATTTTATGATATTTTGAAAGATGATCGTTTGGCTGGGATTCTTTAGACTGAACTGAAGATTTGCAAGAACTAGTTGAAATACGGCAAGACCGATGTTTTATTGTGTATTTTTTAGTTATACAATATGTATCAGAAAGGTGAAATAATATTGAAGGGTGTATATGTATATCGTGTAACGAAATACCTACAAAAATATCAGATCTAATATAGCAACTTTTTTCTTTCATATAAACTTAATAATTACTTTTTATGTGTGAATTTTCGCCAACCCTGTGATTGAAGAATAAAAGCGTACGGGCTCCCTATGCGCTAGTGTCGTTGACCGTAGTAGTGGTAGGCAGCGCTGCGCGCGCAGCTGATCGCTCGCGCCGAGCGCCGGTCGCCGCCCGCGCCATAACATACCTACCTATTTTATTCTAGGTTAAATGTTATTAGAAATAATAAAAGTTATTAATAGCAGTAATCATTTATTTAAAAAAAATTAAAGGTCAAAGCATAGTTTTTATTCAATAATAAATTTAACTGATCAAAACATTGTCATTAAACAAGTAATACCTACCTACATACTAATCATGTAGTTTCATCAAACTTTTACACTGGGATTTGGGTCCGACCTACTATTGGTTTACACACACACATGAATACCGCACAATAGCTCAAAATGTCCACCCGTGCGCAGTGGGTACCACCAGCCGCAGGTCCCGGTGCCACGAGTAGGCGTACAGGTGCGCGACCTTGGGGGGTTTGAGCGCGGAACGAACCAGCCTCGCGCAGACGCACACACACACCTGACAAATTCTCCCGAAGCAGCTGAAGGATAGCATCCGCTGCTCATCCAGTAGTCTACCTTCAGCGAAGCGCACGTGACACAGCTCCCTAACTTGACTGATATTGCCGTCAGGAGCACCGACACAAAGTCATTTCATAAGATTCACTTGAATAATCGCGAGACACTGTAGCGACTGTTGCGAGTCATATTCTTTGATTATAACACGTCTTCACTCGTTGATAGATAGGAAGCAACTAAGTTCATTGATTTGAAAATGAAAGAATTTGCCGATTTCCTAAAATTTTGTTGTAGGGTTCAGTTGAAAATTAAACATAACCCTATGAAAATAAAAGACGTAAAAATAATTTTAAGCGATACAAGGATAATGAACCAATTAATTACACAATTTACTTTTGCCAATTGTGAAATAATAATAACGTGAAATAAGATAAAATACTTAGAATTAGGAATATTTTTTAAAACATACGGAACCACTCAATAAATAGAGGGTGGAGCTAGAGTCCTTAGTAATGCCGCCGCCGGCCCTTTGACCTTTGCGCAGTGTCCTTATTGGCCAAAAAGGAGCGCGCGAGCGTTCCTAGTGATCAATGGATTTTTCATTGATCTAAGACCGCAATCCACGTGGACTAACAAAATTCTATCAAAGACTAATAATGTCAGATATTTACGTAGGTAAATTAGTAGGTTTTCTTTAAAACTATGGGAAAAAAAATAAAATAATGATGGAGTATTATCGGGCCTGTTGGCTCAGTTGGAAGTGACCTTCAGAACCGGAGCTCGCGGGTTCGATTCCCACTGAACAACATGTTGGCCTACAGTTGTGTGAATGAACATATCATTTTTCTTCGTGACTGGGTTTTCAATAATTATTTAAGTATGTCTATTAGTTATTTAGTACTCATAGTGTATAGGCTCGGTCTAGTTTTTCGTAGGTAAAAACACGATGTCTTATCTGTACCATGTTTAGTCACTTAAAAGAGAGTTCAACAGCATTTAGCAGCTGATTTAAGGGTTGAAAATGATTTTTTTTAATGAAAACTTCAACGTTGTTTTACTCCAAAATAGTATATAATAAACAAGAGAAATTTTTCACGAACTGTATATAAGCTACTTTATATGACCCTTAATTATTATTTCACCTTTCTGATACATATTGTATAGTTATCATATATCATAACCGTTGAATTGACATAAAGCGTGCATTATGTAGTCAAGATCTCAATATATGACACAAACCCCAGTAATAAGAACGTCTAAAGGGCGATCATAATTAATAAGCAATGTCGCCACAGTCCGCCTAGCATGACCGTCATCTACGAGTAACATCCCTTTCGGCTTGTTTCGTTTTAAACCCGACACCATGTGGCGTTGTAAAAACAGACCGAGATGCCGGCCCTCTCTAATCCAGGACACACAGCCGTTTGGTATACCCTTCACTCATTTGCATAAGTCCTGTCCGTTGAACAAGACGGGTCGTAAACTTTAATAAGACTTTCTGATGGCAGACCACTCAGATTTTATTATGCGTGTGCGGGATTATAATAATCGAAAGGGTTGAGGTTTATTTGATGTTGGATTTGTGATGATTTATATTTTATTTCGTTTCTTTTAAATAATATTAAAGCCACTCAACGTCAAGTTTTAAAGTATTCGAGGATAATGTATAAAAACTTTGAATTAAAGGATCGACTACATGTTACCATCATTATTCATTTGAAGGACACAGTCAAATATAAAATGAGAAATGAAAAGAATATGTACAGAAAATAATTTAAAGCGATTTATCAATTTTAGATCATAATTTCTGAAATTCAGAATAAAGATAATTCCACTTAAGCTTTAGCACATTTCGCAAAAACAAAGATGAGAATTTGAAGTTGTGGCAAACTAAAAAGGCCATATAAACTTTTATTACTCCGATATATCAGACTGAGTATAGGATTGCGATACAAAAATGGCTAGAATTGGCTAAAAAGCGGCGTCACGCCACAAGTTCATCCAATAAATATTCCTAACTGCCGTTTCGTAAGGAAACAAATGCTCGAAAACACAATGATGGTCGCCGACAAAATACAATACTGCTCAGAACAAGTGAGCCGTGTCCACCATATTCTGTTGGTTACGAAAATTGTGATTTCCATGTTTTTCTTTTCCTCTTTTTGAATGTTATTTGTTTAAGAACTTACTTCATGGACACATTTTTATGTAAAACTTTTACATCAAGTATTTGATGACTACAAAATAATTTTTTTTCGTAGTCAACGCTAATGCTTGAGTTTCAAATTATAATCTACTATATAAAAATAAGTCGGGTTTTCCTTCCTGACGATTTAACTCCAGAACTGACGAACCGATTTCCATGGTTTTGCATTCGTTGGAAAGGTCTCGGGCTCCGCAAGGTTTATAGCAAAGAAAATTCAGCATTGCACCCGTGCGAAGCCGGGGCAGGTCGCTAGTTTTCTATAAATTTTACTATCATCATTAAAATCTACTAATGCTAATTTATTTACGAAAAGGGATGAAACAAAGAAAAGTTGAAAAAGAAAAGTTCCAGATTTGGGTATTTTTTTCATTACATTAATTTCTGTTTAGGTACAGAAAGAAAGACAGAAAGTAATGAGTATCATAAATTAATGCTTCACGGCGGAGCAGAGGTAAATAAATTCCTATGAAAACGTTGTTTTGCCTCAAAAAAAGAAGACAGGAGCTTATATATTATGTGAGGCATTGATGAAGCGTTCTGGGGCAATCTATAATTCTACGGATATTATTCACGAGCGTCTTATTCGAGCAAAATTAATTTGAATAACTTTGTCGAAACTTATCTCGATTTGGCAAGGTCTTCTTATATCGGAAATATTATTTTATTTATATTATTATTAGCGATTCTTCACGTACTATAAGCTTAGTACTCTTAGATATTATATTATGAATTCATACTAAAATCTTGTACATAGTAATTAAGAGCAATATATTACAAACGGCGTTTACTATCAATTAGTTATGAATAATTAACCATTAAAAAACATCGGTCTTGCCACAAAACTGTGTTTAAAGTTAGGCACTTGTTTTAAATATATTGCCTTAGTTTAACATTAGGTATATAGACAAAAAAGTGAAGAGCATCTGTTTTAGACAGTGTCTAACTTTATGCAGCGTTTTGTGGTAAGGTCCTTTTTGTAGACGAGATCTGAAAAAACTTAATTGATGAAGCGACTGAAACGAATGAAATTAAAAGAGACTTATTGAATTTACACGTGGTTTTAGAAGTTGGCAAGCTTAGAGTAGAACCTTACACATAATACTTTAAAAACTTACCTATTTATTTATTTACGTACACATTCATCATTAAAAGAGACCTTACCACAGAACGGTGTTTACCTGTTGAACAATATTATAAAAAAATACTGGCCTTTCCTCACAAATGAGTAAACCTCAACAGCTGTTTTCTATTTGTGAGAAGGCTGATGCATTTTACATAAAACAGACCCCGCAAAATTACAGAAAAAAGTCATGGGAAACAGCAACAAAAGGTTAAGTATAAAAACGTATTTTTTATAATTTACCTTCTACCAACGAGATCCATATTTTGGCTCATATCATACGTATAATTTGGTCCGTGTCCGGTTGCGCGATTGAGCAATGAACAGATTATAGTAAAGTTAGAACGGTGTGGAGGGTTATTAATTTTGTAAAATCTTAATCAGAATTTTTAGGGTAACACGTTCCATCCATTAGCAGCGGAGAAATAATGCTTTGTTTACAGTTAAGATTTCCCAGACATAGAAAACCAATATTGTGATTTTCATTCGTTATACTACTTAATATATATATTATGTATTAAATTTAGAACCCCTGTCGAATCGAAACTAACCTTTTATAATAAATAAATATAAATATAAATAAATATAATCTCACGCCTTTTATCCCCGAGGGGGTAGGCAGAGGTATTCCATTACTGGATATAACCACATTTCACAAGATTTATTGAACCCCTAAAGAGCCCATCGCCGGACCGGGTCTATTTACACATGTCTCAGAATAATATATTAAAAATATTATTGTTGCAGCTGCTATAGGTAGCTACCGTTATTTATTTTAAGATTATTACGATGTCATCAGTTATTAATCAGAAATTGCGACAGATCTTTTCTGAATAATAAATATACGACGAATAATAATATTGATTCAGCATTAGTATGCATGTATTCATCACAATTACCTTATAAGACCGATTCATTTACATCTGTGTGATCTGTGGTTTTTCTTTTTCCTTTTCACGAATTTTTGTGAAAAATAATTTGTTACGTAATAAATTACGTTTTTGTAATAGGCGGCGGGCATTATCTTTAATAAAATATTACAGCATTAGTGCAGCCAGCTATTGTAGCAACAGCAGAATTTCAAACGTATTATATTAGAATTAATACAAATCTATCTACTTACTTAAATATAAAAAAAAATAATTATCCGTAATCATCATAAACAGATATAGGTGGATAAGTAAAACTTTGTCACATAATGCCTTTTGTGGTATAGGTATGAGAATAAAGGAGAAAACAATTCTATTAACTTTTTCCAAATCAAATATGATTTTTACCGGTCGCTTGTTAAGTATAACATTTCCAACGACAATTGTATTCATAAACTGATTCGGCTACCCTAACCATTTCAACGTCTACAGAGTTCCAACAGTGTGGATGGGACAGTCCACATTCGGCAAGTTTCTTGTTAGATTGGCTTGCACCAGGGATTCGACTTATTGCTGGCAGTCAGTCTCAACGGAGAGGCCGGACGCTCAGGCATTTAGGAAATTTGCATGCCAATACTATCGGTCCCGAATTAACGAACAAACTTTTGGGACCCCCAATGATGCTATAAACTGCTGTACAGAAGATACCCTAATAATTAAGTTGGGCTCGCAGACACTAGACTAGTATATTATGTAAATGATGGAGCCATGCGTATGGAGATAAGGATAGGATTAACATTTTTGATTATATTGTGACTTAATTAAAATTACACGGGACTGAGCTAAATTGTTGGCATAAGTTAATATTCATTAATAATTGACATCTTCGTAGTCCAACGGCATAAATTCGAAGTTCGATTGAAATTGGTTCTTGTGAACACCAAAAATATTATTATCTCGTATTCTTGTAAACCTTTTTCTAGATCAAATATAGTATTTCCTTTATTTTACAGATCAAACATATAATAGTGGTGGTATATTTATGGGTAAAAATTTGGACAAGATGCTTCCTAAATCTACTAGAAATAAGGAAGGCGTACTTGCCACGGTCTAGAATGGAATTATTTAGAGGCAACATTTTGTAGGACATACATAAGTGTGTATAATGCTAAAGCAAAATAATACTAGTTTTATGGAAAAATCCTGCACACTCACCATTTATTGTAGAAAAACATAAAAGTTATCATATATATGATATCTTATCTTATCATATATATGATAACTTTTATGTTTTATCGATAAATCTTGCAAAGAAAATTTCAATTACTATCAATAAATTGTCGGACAAAGCTACAATGTTCTACAACCTATAACTCTTATAATAAATTTCCGGCATCCAGTTAATAGACCTTAAAGAAAAATAAACGAAGAATTATTCCACTCAAACAACAAGATGCGTCGACACTCAATTAAAAATGTATAAACTCAAAACTGACGACAACTATCATAAAAGTTTGGATTCCGCGCCAACTCTTTAACGAGGCAAGATGAATGCAATTCGCGAATGTTTTATGTGCGGGCACCAAGTTTCATCTGCGGTTGGCTCTGAATAATGCGAGACATTAATAAACAGAGACCACTCGTTCCGCCAGTAAGACTGTATAAGAGGATATAATTAATTAGTTTCCGGGGATAGGTACACCTCCTGTGACAGAAACTATCACTTAGGACGGAGACTTGTGGTGACGCTGTGACGTCACAATGAAGATTTTCACCTAGTTAATTATATTATACAAAATTTATTTATTTATTTACCAACTTACTCAAATCACTTCAATTCAAGATACAAACCTCATTTCGGAAATATTATAACAGTATTGTTTATTTCTTAATTATCGTGTATCATAATGCGATAGCAGTGTGTTTGTAATGATCACACTGGTTAGGCAAAGTTATGCGCGGTCAGTCATTGAATGGACTGCCTTATGGCAGGGTTCCGTGTTTCGGAGGGACTTTAAATAAAGATACCTAAACAATTTTTGTCAGTATAACGAATTTTTTGTTAGTAATTAAGTTTACTAACAAAAAATTATTGTAGAAAAACATAAAAGTTTTCATATATATGATATCTTATCTTATTATATATATGATAAAAACAATAACAACGCATAATAATGAAGCGCTCGTAGCCCTGCGGTGCCAGTGTGTTTGTAACGATCACACTGGTTGCGCGCGGTCAGTCAGTGGATGGGTGACCGCCTAGTGGCATTTATATAACGAGCGCTTCCGTGTTTCGGAAGGCACGTTAAATTGTTGGTCCCGGTTTTCGTTGTGTTTCCGCACAGTGGAAGTCGTTAAGCCATGTCAGATACCCTTTGGTGGCTTGAAAAATTCTGACTGTTAAGTGGCCACTTATAGCTTAACACCATCTCCCAATCCGCGGTGGGCTCGCGTGGGAGATTATAGCCCATACTTCCTCATGTGCGAGGAAAGACCCTTAGCTCAGCAGTGGGCTGTTACGGGTTGATGATGATGATGATGAATTAAGTTTAGTTCCTAAGTTGATTAGTTTAGAACAATTTTTTTTAATAAATAATTAATTAATTTGAAATAGTGTTAATATTTAATTATTATCTGCAAGAACCCGACGAGGATTACAACGTTATAAATATAGTAAGGCTTTAAAGGATAATAGTATAATTAATTAGTTTTCGGTATTATCTCACCACATGTGCCGGGCTTTATCCTGATTAGAATATTATAAGAGACTTATCAGAATTATTGTACTGCAAATATACAAATAAAAAGTGTCTTATTTAGAAAACGTTTGCTATGCTAAAGTTAGGATAGGTTAGGTTAGGTTAGACCACGGACTTTTCTTAAAAGGAGAGTCTCTCACAGTGGTGTAGGTACAGGTTGATTTCAGCACTTTTGACAGCAGTCATTATCCTCAATATTCCTCACAGTATGTAATTAAGATGGCATAACGTATGTTTAAAAATATTGAAACACTACATGACTGTTAAAGAGAGAATCCTAATCAACTACTAGTATGACAGCGATTTTATAAGGATTCTAGATAAACCGAATATTAAATAAAATAAAGTATAATCCTAACCATTTCTGTAGAAAGGCAAAAACTAAAATTACGGGACATAATCCAGACTCGCCTTTCTTTATACTTTGTACAAAGGTTAGCAATAAAGTCTACAAAATGTGCGAGAACCGAAAGTTTGTTTGCTATTAAGCTAGTTAATTTGTAACAGAGCCGTGATAGCTGTTAGAAGTGAGCAGTTTCATGCATGAGGCACAATTAGTTAAAACCTTACGCATCTACATAAATATCATTAGCTCGACGGTGCAGAACAATGTCACGAGGAAACCCGCAGACCACAAAACTGGATCTGAGACATGTGTAACAGCATCCGGTCCGGTCATAGGCTCACCATTTGTCACGTTTATCGGTCCGGAAAATACACTAGTGAAGGGTGTTTCCAGGAATGGAATGACTTTGTTAACTCTGGACAAGGCTTGAGCATATACAACTTTCAATAATTTATTATTATTAATAATAATAATACACTAGCAGTACTTAGTGCTGATAGGTACGTGTATTGTATACTATTGAACTTGTGTTTGTAAGTGTTTATCAAGTATTTGTAAATCTAAATGGTGCCAAAACAATTTGTTTGTGGGTGTATTCTTTATTCAAGCAAAAATAATAATCCTAAAATATTTAAAGTTTTTGTCACAATATTAAACAAGTCGTATATTTTTACTATAAGTAGTCTTTTTATTTTTATTAGGATCCAGTTTATTCAAGTTCCCATGGGAATTTCTAAATATTCCTTCATAGCGGTTGCCTACGGCATATTATACAACACGTACGTAATCTAGACGAGTAGTAACAAAGTTGAAAATTAGAGTTCTTCTTCACATAAAAATATACAATGAATAAAGTACTACATATAATAATTAGGTATACCCTTTACCTTATAATTTACTTGAGACTTAATAGACTCAATCGTGCCCTATTACTCTCATCATCAGCCTATTAAACGGTTATTACAAAATATTCCCCACACGACAGGCCCTGTTATAGCGTTGGGAGCACATATTACTGCTTCAAGTCAATTGGTTGTCGATATAGGGACCAATTACTACAAAACCATATTGATAATATATTTAGTCATAGAAATTAACGATGACTGTTGTTTGGTTACACATCGACATACTTTAGATACAAACTTTAATACGATATTTATGAATAATGATTATTCATGATGTATTTAGACGGAAAAATAAATTCTTCTAAAAATAAAATAATGCGTACTACTACATAGGTTTCTGAATAATTTATTGACTCCACACGTATTGGCTTGCGTAGTAGGGGGCCAATTCCACTAAATGTCAACGGTGATAGTGACAATGAGATGACCATGGTCAGTCAATGGTGTTATTTTGACACTTTTCAGTGCAAATAACACCATCGACTGACCATGTCATTGTCATCCAACTGTAACCATTGACATTTAGTAGAATCGCCCCCCCGGTCGTTAATCATTATGTATCCATAGTGGTATCAACTTGGCTCATTTTTCTGTGTGACATCTTTAGTTCACTTACATTTATCCAATATAATATCATATATAGGTACACATAATTTATTATTTTAATATAAGAGTACCTATACACCAGGAGATAATATAAAGAGTTAGATGCATCAGAAGGCTGATTCATTTATGTCCAAATCAAAGGTATATCCATGACTCTGATTTCTTCTACAAGAAGCCCTATTTTCAGAGAAGTTTGTTATAGAGCAGTTTCTTAAAACTCTTGTTTGCTACTTGGGTTGCTTCGGTATCCTAATAATATTGGACCATACGAAGTGTTTCTTAGTTTGTCCTTCCTTGGCACTCAAAGGCCCGTCTATGATTCAGTTTAAGCCGTATGTCTGTCCGTTATCTGTCTGTCCTATTTATAAAAGGCCTGTACCTTAACCGGTTTTAATTTTTACAGACGATTTTTTAATGTTATTACAGTGGATACTATTCATCCCGCATTAAACGAAAACGCGGACAAAGTGGCGGCGCTCTATTCTTTGTTATACAATGCGTAACAGAATAAGCACAATTCCTCATACACCCTAATTTGTAAATTAATATAAAAAAATTACGACGCCTTCGTACTTTAGTTGTGTCTAATCAATTTGCATAAATAAAGAGCAATAATAGAACAATTTCCATAGGTAGCACTAAATTCAGCTATGCTAAAAATTTTTTTGGAAAAACGTAACACATTTTAAAAATGTCTAAAATCAATTAAGTAGTCAATACTGAACAAACAAATTTCAGGAATTGCGCTTATTCTGTTACATATTGTTTATAAGAAAAGATGCGTAATTTTTTAAAACTCTTACTCACTTAATATAATATTATTATATGAGTAAAGATTCATAGCTGTGGGCTGTTATCGGTTGATGATAATGATTGCATAGGTACATGTGTCACTTGCGTTGACCGTCACAATTGCACTCGTATCATAAACCCTTAATGACATGGCAGTCGCATTGCAATTCAACTGATATTTCGGAAGTCACCGCAACTGTGACGTTGCAACATGCAAATGCACGTAAAAGCGAATTTGTGTCCCCGAATGCGAAGCGCTTACAAAGGGTTTAATTTGCAATTCTATTAAAAAGCGATGCGTTGGATGAGAACTGACGGAATATTTTGATATTTAGTTTTGATTTTAGTTTCGTAGAAAATAACATGAAACTCTATTATGTACCTCGTATGTTAATATACGAGTAGGTATCGCAGTTCAGAGCAGTGATAGCCTTACGGTTGAAGAGCCCGTTTCTCACGATGATCAGTGAGGCTCGGGTTCAAATACTGACATGTACCAATAAGTTTTTCAAAAACTTACTTACTATTGATCACTAGCTCGATGGTGGAGAAAAACATCGTCTCAGAATTAATTCTAAAGCATGTGTAACATACCCGGTCCAGGGAAAGGCTCACCACCTATCACGTTTAGGGGTCGAATATTCTCGTCAAAAGTGGGTATTTCCAGAAAAAACATGTACCCCGTATATAATCTTATTTTATTTTGTCGCAGTTTCAATAATACTCGTATTACATACATACGTGTCGAAGTCGAGTAATAAAGTTTCTTTAGTTTGGTGATCATAACATAATGGTTTTCTGATTAACCAGCGGGTGCCAGTGGGGTTGCTCAGGCGGAACCCATTTTTGGGAATTACAGGTGGCAGGTACAAAATTTCATTTATCTAGATCCATCGTTTTAGGCTATGTTTTGTCTGCCAGTAATAGGCCAGTAAGTCTGTCAATGAGAGTACTACTTTTTATGTATAGATAATAGCTGCTTACGTCTGATCGCGGGGGGGGGGGGGGATAGCATAGATTGTTAGGAAAGAGTGAATATACATTAAAAATCAGTTCAGGATGATCCAAGATTCTTTATGAAAGTATTGTAATGAATGAAAACTGAGCCGGAACTTTACTGTAAGATATTGTTTCTGGAGACGTGGCAGGTAATGATTGTTTTGATAAATCATAAAATATATATTTTAAGTCAACACTCAACACCGTTAAATCCTGATGAAAACAAATTGGGCCATTCGTCCCCTTGAAAAGAACAAGATAATTTGCTGGACAGTGATAAATTAATGAGTAAATAAGTGCTGATAACGAGCAGGCGGCAAAAACTGCGGCCCGCAAGGCCCCGTCGACAAAACGCAGCGTGACAAATGAATGCGATCGTGGAAAAAATAATTGAGCCATTTGAATGCCGCCGCCCTCTAAAGCCAAACAAATCGTCTTTTTCTATTTACATCTTGAGACTTATTACTCTTCATCATCATCATCAACCCGTAACAGCCCACTGCTGAGCTAAGGGTCTTTCCTCACACATGAGGAAGTGTGGGCTATAATCTCCCACGCGAGCCCACTGCGGATTGGGAGATGGTGTTAAGCTAGTGGCCACTTAACAGTCAGAATTTTTCAAGCCACCCAAGGGTATCTGACATGGCTTAACGACTTCCATTGTGCGTAACACAACGAAAACCGGGACCAACAATTTAACGTGCCTTCCGAAACACGGAAGCGCTCGTAATATAAATGCCACTAGGCGGTCACCCATCCACTGACTGACCGCACCCAACTTTGCTTAACCAGTGTGATCGTTACAAACACACTGGCACCGCAGGGCTACGAGCGCTTCGCTTATTACTCTTGGTCAGAGCTAATTTATGGTTTTTCCAGGAAATCAGTTTTCCCTTAGCTGTAAACAAGGAAGTATTAGAAATAAGGTTATATGATTGGACACAGACTTTTCAATCAAATTGCGTATTTGTATTAAAATTGTTTACACTGTGTAAATAGATAGAGCAACTCAGCTCGATGAGACTCGATAATTTTTTAGTTTTGTTAGATATTTTGATGTTAGTAGGTAGACGTTTTTAATATTTCACTACTTTTGACAGTTTTGAATAAAAATATATTAAGTTAAACAATAAATATTACACTAAATACTGGTATGTAGCCAAAGGGATTCTACTAAAGAGTAGAATCCTATTGTAATTTGTAAATACTTGATGTAAGTACCATCAAGAGGCTTGTGGGTAGGCATAATGAAATTACTCAGCTTAATATAAGATACACAACTGGTATTCAATTACACATTATGTTTCAACTTTCGCTCCAGTGGTTCTGACGAATCGGCAATATCGCGTTGTAACCTAAAGGTGTACGTCGTTTCATTTACGATGGTTCCAATTAAGCAAATAATTTGGATACAGCGTGACACACAATATATTACGTTTTACGTGAGTTGGATTCAATAAAGTAATAGGTTTCGCAGTTTTTTTTTTCAGTTACAACAAAATTTGTACGTATATAGTTTGAGATGATTCGATTATGAAAATATTTTTTAGCATAGGTATTTTGATTTATGTCTAAATAAGTAGTTTCTCTTTTTTTTCAAAGTTTGGATACAGTGAAATCTGGTCATTCTAAGGTATAGATTACAATTATATTTATTTAGTAGGTAATCGATATGCGCATAGAATATATATTTGTCATTATTCATTTCAGATAAAGTCAAAGAACAATTGCAAAGTCCTGCTCGGGCTATGCGTGTTCAATACTATCATTTCGTTTTAATAAGTACTTACGTAACTAAGCAGATACATACCTATTTGTTAATATTTTTAAACTATCCCGATATCACTTTGTTAAATTATTATGTGTACATAATTAATTGCGCTAATACTTTGTCTAACGACTTATCTAAGTCAATTTCGTACTGAATAAAATGACTGTGACAGACAGAGTCATTCCATAAGTATTCCTTTTGTAAATTTGGTACGGAGCTCTAAAAAGACTTAGAAATCCTTTGCATTGACACTATATTCGAATCGTGGGGTGCAGAAATGATAATGTTCTCAGAGGAACAAAAATTTAAAATTGAAATCGCGCTTCGTTTGGTACTGGCAGTTTTGCAATATCCCTTTAACAGTCTTCTGTGTAATAGAATATTTTCTTGCAAAATGGAACTCCAAAATTAGAACCGCGATTTGAATCCCTGATTTTGTAAAAGGATTGAAATGCTGAAATTCTCTAAATTTGCATTTTAACGTCAAAGAGAGAGCCGGATTACAAGCTTATGGAAATTTGTATTCGTATTATGAGGGCTTGAATGAGTGTGGAACAGCTAACACTGTCGCCACTGATACGAATCTTGCGATCTGACTTTGAACAATGTGAAAATAGAACTAAAGATCGTATGAATAAGACGGCACGGAATTGTTAGCAATACAATTTGTCGTATCATTTTTTTTATATACTCTGTTGCAGGTAGGTATTATCTTATAATTTCGAAGTAAAAATTTAAGTGCAAATATTTTTAGGTAAATTATCACATCAGTTAGAAAAAGTAAAAAATGTTTTTTTAGCTTCGGTCAACAAATGTACAAATAAAGGAAAGGCGGTGTACCAACTGACTTTTAGATCCATGGTTTATCGCTAACTATTTTGTACCTTGTGGTCTTTATGGTCGACATGTTTTATTGATCAACTTGATACTGACAAAGTTCAGAGGCTCTTTAGAACATTTGTAGATTTTTTGCTATCAAAGATTTTTTATTGTTGTATGCATGGTTATTTGATAGTCACAAAAGTGACTTTATTTTGAAAAAATGTAGACAACAGACAAAACTAAGTTTTCCCTGCTTTTGGTAGATCGTACTTGGATGTTACTTTATAAAATATGGAATCGAACATATCAAAACATCGAATAGGTACTTTGCACCTTAATACAAAATATAAAACCGTACCGTTTTTTAGATTTACTGATAAGTCCTATGTAAATCTCATCAATCATCATAAATAAGTATAGAAAGTATAAACCTGTATTGAAAGTTCCTAAAAGTAAAAATCCACAGAAACGTAGTTAAAAAAATGCATGAGCTCTCAAGAGCTCTTTCTTTATTCAGAGTCCTATAAGCCGTGTATGTTTGTATAATCGTCTGTCAATGGTAAGTATGCTTATGCGGCTCGTGTAGGATTAGTAAGGCACATTGGCTCAACGATTTGTGAGGGATGCATGAGGCGCAATCGGCCCCCAGCAACGAGTAATACATTCAGAAACCCCTTTCCCGCATATGTGGACATCATAAATTACGCACATCTGGAACTAGCTAGATTGTTTTCAGATAAAAGAATGTAATGTTCGATGGAAAATAATTTTAAGTATTAAAGCACGATTGTATCGCATTCTATAAAGAGAATAGATTAGAAAAAAAATATTGTAGTGTACTTACTAGCGACCCGCCCTCACTTTTTGGTTTGTATATGCAAACAGATGCAAACTATTGCAAACAGATAAAAATAACGATAAAATAATAAACCTTGTAGAATATAAAAATATTTTACTTGTTGAGTGTACTTTTGATATATTTAGAAAATGGGACGAATACGGAATCCAACATCAATGTGGGATGAAACAAGAATTTTGGGAATGAGGGACGAAAGATTGGGACGAATATGGAATAAATCATAACCTTCCTCTTTTATCTTCTTTCATTTTATTTTCATTATTGAACAGTAACAAATTATGAAATCCGTTGTATGGTTTCGAAGAAAAAACAAACGGATGCAAATACTGACTTTGTATTTTATTAATATTTATTTTACTATTTCGAGAGTAAAAAATGTAGGAATCATTTAAATAGCAATTTTCACTGACAGGCACTTGAGTTTTATTATTTGTATAGATTAAAATTGATAGTAGGCAATCCATTTATTCCCCGTACCCAAAGTAACCAAAGTATTTCTCAGAGAATCTCTTCATCATTTAGAAGGAGCCAGTGCCAAATGTTTTGAGGTGCTAAAAATTCGGAGATGTCGTGATGAGTGAGTGGTATTTCGGTTTGAACGTATATGTATTACTCGTAAGATCTACGATCGGAACGTAGCAAACAGCTACGGTGGCAATGTAGCAGCAATTTAGATTGGGCTACGTTTTCAGAATTGTTAACACCCATTTACTTAACGATGGCATTAAAAAGATAATTATCTTTTTGAAACCCAATCATATTGTATATTCATCTATCCATGTTTATGATGTCATTGCTATAGCGCATAAAATTTATACTTTGGTTGGAGGAAAAAATATAGGTACAGAAAGTGTTCTGTTTTTCTTTAAACGTCTTCGTGTATTTTACAAAATTATTCATGTGCAATGCTATCCCGTGACATTTATCTCCGAGGGTGTAGACAGAGATATTCCATTTCCAGAAATACCTACGTTCCAACTTTTCATTTATATCTACTTAATAGTAAATGGGACAAGTACAGTATTATATTATTTTTGTTTATTTGTCTTAGAATATATGTTATTGTTCTGTTTTCAAATAATAGTACATTATGGTACAAGTGAGTAAAGTTGGTGATTACCGCTGAGGCGCCATTGAGACCCGAGCCGTAGGCGAGGGTCATAAGAGAGCCGAGGACGGTAATCATCAATACACACGTGTATCATACGACGTTTTTCAACACACTTGTGAATAAATAATACTAAAAAATCATTTTAAAATAATCATTCGCAATGGCGGGGAAAATTAATTGGTTTTCCAATTTTTTATTTATATAATTTGGAAAAGGCAAAAGGATCTATATCTAGGCCCATACAGCCTCGTTTTCCTATGCGCTCGCATCTTACAATGGCGATCGGCCATGGACTAAAAAAATTAGGTTTCTTTTTCTTTGGTTTGTCGTGGATAGCGTTTTAGCCACGTACAAAATGGGGTATTTAAAGTTTTTACAGAGAAAACCAAAGTTATATTTGAGTGAAAGTTTTGTTTATTAAACACGTACAAGTTGAAATGATCTATTTAAATACGAAGTTGCATGAAATGAGCAAGCCATATTTGTGTATTAATTTATTAGTACGATTGAATACGATCTTTTTTGTATCGAAACTTTTTTAAGAACAAAGCAACTCTAGCAACAAAATTGAAAAAAAAAATCTATAACTCACTAGTGAATAATAGCAAACAAAAAGTCTCAGTTTGATTATAGGTGTCATTATGTGCCTAATTGCAGTGAAATTAGAGCCACTTTATGAGCAAGTGTGTTGAAAAATATAATATTTATTACTTCAATTCAATTTATATTAAGTTTCAACCTAATTAAAATTGTATAAACGCTTTTCCAAAAGAAGATTAATTCCTCATTAAAGTGCTTTGAAATTTAGTATCTATTGAACAAATTGAAAATGTAAATTTCACTAATTATATTATTTATGATCATCCAACTTTGACAATACGCTAATACGTTCAATTAGTAGATGATAGCTAGCGATCAATGACACTTAATTACATTGGAGCAGAGATTATTTTTGGATGAATATTCCTATTTATTAATTTGCTAATTATTAGGCTGGAATTATGTATATTTATTTTGTATACCATATTTTACATTTGAGTGAAATGGATAAAACATTGACTGTCTTTTTAAGCCAATAATAAATATAAGATTTCTGCATTAATAAGAGAAAATGTTAAGAAATATAATACAACAACCTCACACATTTTATCCCCGAGGGGGTAGGCAGAGGTATTCAATTTCTGGAAATACCCTCGTTTCACCGGTATATTCTTTGGTCCCCTAACTATTGGTGTAGAGTCCATTGCCAGATCAGGGTGCTGGTACACATGTCTCAAAATTAATTCTGGGACCTGCGGGTTTCCTCACGATGTTTTCCTTCACCGTCGAGCTAGTAATGTAACTCATTGGTACATGTCAGGATTCAACCCGAGTTTCACGAAATAAAAGCGGTCTCTTTGACCGCTAGGCTATCACGGGCTATTGTTGATCGAAGATACCAATACATAACACTCCTAATATAAGTAGCTGTGTTTACATAATAATAACTGTTCGATTTTATCTGATATTTACTCTTTACTATTATTAAGAGGTTCTTGTGGCAGCTACAGTACTTATGCTACATTTTGTCTTTCAATTTAAATTAAAATTTGCTACACAATAAAGCCAATATTGTTTTTCAATATACTTTCTAATGTTTTGAAAATATTCCAGAATTGTGTTATATAGATAGATATTGAAAATACGTCGTTGAAATTGTTTATTGTTTTTTGAATCAAAAACTAGTTTTGTGGATGTGGACAAACATGACACTTTAATTTTTATGAAATATTTAAGACGATGTGTAAGTGTAGAAAAATAGTCAGCATTATTTAAAAATCAAACATAAGCCGTAGGTAAATATCAATTGCTTTAATCCACTAACTTTATTCAAATAATACGATCCTAGCCTAAAGACAAACCAAAATAAATGTCTACTCACTATACAACAAAAGCTCTAATTCCCAATTAAAAGAGGATGAGAATTCTGTCCTTTGCATACTCATTTTGTGTAGAACGTAATCTCAGACCCTATCCTTTGTTTTAGGTACTCGCTGAGATGGAGATTTGAGGGACGCAAAATGTTGTGACGAAAATCCAAAGCTACGTGAAAAACAGAGACCCGTGAAAATGTGTTTCCTAAGCCAAAATGTTTCTGATAGAACTTTATTGTTCGTAATAGTGTTGTTGTCGTTAAAACTGTGCTGTCCTCAGGACTTGAGTGAGGATTTCGGTAATGAGGAAAGTGTTTCGGAGGTGAGCATGGTTGCCGTGAGGAAGTTTCCGAGGAACACTGGTGTGGAAAACCCGTGCCGGTTGAGTGAGCTGCTGTGTGACACCGGACAGTGTATATCGCTGGACAAGTATTGCAATGGAGAAGACGACTGCGGGGACAAGAGCGACGAGCCAAAGTCGTGTACACGTAAGTTGCTTGTATAATTCTATATCCTACTTGTATACTTATACAGGGTGATTTTTTCAAGTGGGCGTGGTAGGCTCAATCAAAACATCCTGTATTAATATACTATTCGATAGTGTTGCTAATAAGGATCGAGTTCTGGGAAGAAATGACATACGGCAAACTTAACAAAAATGTTGGATTTTAATAAACTGATTCATATTTTAAACTAATGCCTTAATTTACCTGCATTACCTGTACCTTGTCCGAAAAGATAATGATAATTTTCGCAATACAGACCCGCAGCGCTATTTTTCGCGCAAATTTATAATTATAAAATACAAACAAATATTATTACATTTTCAAATAACATATCAAATATCTGCTGTTAAAACGGGCAAGGGCGTTAAACTATGATAAATGTACCTATAGCTATTTAAACAGCTACAAATACATAAATGATCTGATACATTTGATTCGCTTGTTTGAAAACATGATAAACTTAGTTTTCTAAAACCGTTCCACACTGCAATATCCACGGTTCGATAGTTAAGAATAAACTACTAAGATTTGAATTCAAAAGGTCAATGAACTCACAAAATATAATATCGCAGTAATCCGAGTATTACAAGAAAAGGGAGTAGCTCATTTGCGACAGCGAAAAGAATTTTCTGGGTCATTCAAACGCATTTTTAATATGTCTCCCCTCCTCGGTTCGCTGACGTCTGTCACAAAAGAAAAAGGTACTAGAGAGACTCAAGCGTGGCATGGCAGCCGAGTGGCTGTGTCAGCGATGGACAGAGTTGGCTACCCGATTCCCCGCCTTTATGTAATATTCATCCCGCTATGTGGAAAGAAGGCCAAAACATATTATATTTAATGTTTATGGATTTAAGAAATTGCTGAGCTTGGTAAAGCTTTCTTGGGGATACAAACTTTTCGAAAGATAAATTTTATAATAACGTTATATTAATATAGGATTATAAAAGAAATATTGTTGGCAGAGGGGATAAATTATGGTAAAGATTTATGAGTATCCGGCCAAGAACAAGCTATAGTACCTAAGTATCTCTAATATAATAAAATAATAATACTTATTTAAAAAAACAGTCAAGATTTGTCTGTAAAATAAAGAAAAGATAAGAAATTGGGATGTGATAAATTATTATGGCACTAGCAGTTTACTAGTGATGGAATTTGGAAAATTACGAATTACGGACTTGTAGACAAAATATAGTCCCCTGTCGACCTCATCGACGCAACCCGTTGCGTGAGTGAAGAAGAAAATATACCTATTTGTAATTTAAAACTATAAAAATAATTTTGATTTACGGCATTCAGTCCACCATGTACACAATTTACTTATTAAGTTTCATAAATAAAAACCTTATTCCATAATCTGGAGATAAAAATATAACTGCATTTACCAATTAAAATGTGTCGCTAATAAACCCTTAAATTAAAAGCATGCTTTAATCTCTCCCCTCGTAATTTTGCGCCGCCCACTTATTCGGCTCTCGTAAAATACGTTTTTACGCGGGAATCGTCCGGAACGATAATTGTCTTACACAAAAGACCTCAGAAATGTCCTCACAAAGGAGATTGAAAGAACTAGATTACATCCACGTTCCGTCTCTTGGGGTAAGTACGAACGTTCGGACTTCAGATCACAGGACGTGATGATGTTATTGACTTGGTTATTATCTCACTTCGGTTTGCTTTCTCGTAGGTTTTATTTATTACCTTTAATATTAGTGACTGAAGTACCTAATAAGTGCTTTTTGTAAATATTTACTATGATTGGATTGTTGCTATCAGATATTATGTGATAATTCATATAAGTTTTTTAATTATTCAATATACAATTGTAGCTCACTCTGTCCGTTTGCTACATACTCATAGCCAATCCTAACGAAATTTCACCAGAAGATATCTTGTATGTTGAGTAAGGACATTATATACCTATTACTTATCATCTCAGAACATGGCCGGTAGCCGCAGACAAGATATATATAATCAATGAACTAATGGACTATCAAGCATATCGTAGGACGTCCTCCCACAACTTGACAGACGACTTGGTAAAGGTTACGCAAGCCGCTGGACTCAGATTACACCGCTTCAGATCGGTGACTCCGGAATGGCAATATTGGTGGTATATATCTAGCAATAAATTTCTTATTGCTGTAACGATGATAAATTTATCTTCTATATAATATTTAAATAACAATGGAAATATTCGTTTATTCAAAAATGTTTAAATCTCTAATTTGTCGAGCACCACGCAGTTCCAATATGCATCTTAACAATTAAAAATCAATTGTGGTTTATTTTATTGGCTTGAGAGGCTCATAATCAATCTAAGTATACCTACTTACTTATAATCAAACTGTAACGGGACAGAGTCTGTTCATGCAATATTTGTTTGCAGTAGTGTAGATATAGTTATCCATGTAGATATAAAAATATCAAGTTTGAAATTTTTTTTGCCTCCTGTCTGTCGGTGCTTAGTGTTCCTCAAATATTTCATTCTTAAAAACGCAACGTTTTTGGATAGGTAATTCCAACATCCACCAAAAGACTGAGGGGCAACAATAAACCTTCTTTAATTACAATGGTGCCAGTAAACGAGCTTTCGCTTTTATCGTTCCTACGTAGGTGGCCATTAACCCGAAATATAGCTACAATTAACAAAAAAACCCACGTCCCGTTTAATAAGGTGTTAAGTTTACTGGGCGGTGTTTACAAAATGGACTGACATTAGTCACGAAGACTGCACGTGCTAGACTTGTAAGTGTAGCTAGATTTTGTAGCATAAAGCCAGTACTCACGAAAGGTAATTATCTGTTTAAGTAAGTCTCATAGGGATAAAGCCTATGAACCTACTTTTTGGACGAAGGAAAGATATATATAAGATATAGATAAACTCAAAAACTACGAAACCGATTTTAAATTTTTTTTCACCAATGGAAAGCTGTACATTATCCCTGAATAACATAGGCTAGTATATTTTATTCCCGTTTTCCAGCGGGAACGGAAATACGCTTGGGAAATCGTGCGGAACAGCTATGTCTAATAAGTGTGAAATATCTTAGAAATAAATAATTTTTTTCACATATTTTGACCTTATTTTGAGTATTAAAAGTACGAAATTTCATCGCCTCAATGTAGCATAAAAATAACTATAATGTTATACTACGGATTTTGTGGTTACATCTTTATTCCAACCGGCTGCACAGAAGAACTTCGCTAAGAAGGTTTCTGTTGTCCCGTAGTTTACAACTGATCTATTAAAAGTAGGTACAAACTTATATGGTTTTACTTAGCAAGCTGCTACTAAGCCAGTGTTCCAATAATTTCTGCTCTCGTACACGGCACTGCAGATGAGTTTGCATAATTAGTGCAACACACAACGCACGTGTTTACCGACGATATTGAGCATTACTACTAGTTCTAGAAAGATTATCGTTCTTAATTTAATGTACTCATGATAGTACTTTGTTTCGGATTAAAAAACGTTTCTGGTAATATAAAAGTAAATTTTGGGGTTCCGTACCTCAAAAGGAAAACTGGGACCCTATAGGACTACTTTGTTATCCATCTGTCCGTCTGTAAAGAACGCGTGGAGTTATCGAGTTGAAATTAAAACCATATAAGTACTCAGGTCTAGTCCCTTGAAGCTGTGAAAAAATAAAACTTCTAAGTTAACGTAAAAAAAGATACTTCTGTTTATGCAGCAAAAAACGTATATTTCTACTCTCTCAAGGGAATCATAATTTATAGGGTACTTTCAGTCGACTTAGAACTATAAAATTTGGCAAGTAAGTAGTATCATCTTATACTACAAGTACAGGGCAAAATCTGAAAACAGTACATTTGTTATTAAATCATAAAAAATATAGTTTTTATTGAAAGTAAGTAATCAATCATCGAGGTATAATATGTACCTACAAATTTGTACGGAACCCTCAGTGGGTGAGTCCGACTCGCACTTGTCCGTTTTTTTTAACTAAATCTAAAATGTGAGTTAACTTGATTTAGTTTTATAGTACCTACTGTTACCCACGTTTTCACAAGTCACTTCCGGTCCCGTGTGAAAGTTTTAACCCATGTTACTCGTAGAAAAGTAAGTTATTACTGGTGAATAAAATTTTGAAACGGTCCATTCGTTTAATAGCTTCTTCATTAAAAAGAAACATACAAAAAAAATTCTCTGTATAATATTTGTGTAGACTAGTGGACCCGCCCTAGCTTCGCTTCCGATTATCAAAATAAAAATTAAATAATAGTAGTGCCACAGATTACTCCCAACATACAAACCTACAATCTTCTCAAAGAAAATAGTATTGTAAGTATTTGTAGAATTACCATACACAAAACCTGGCCAAGTACATACGTGGATATTCCGTTTTAGTTCATTGATCTAGATTCGTCTTCAACTTTACCCGTTTGAATAATAGAACAAGAGAATCAATTGACTCGATTGAATATTCGATTAGTCGATCACATTAATGCTGACTGCTATAAACTGGCTAAGTACATAGTGTATCGTGGTGTTTCACTTTTGACTTTATGAAAATCTACTACAGTATTCACTCTTATATTTACTGACTGACACACGACACAACGTGGGTAAGGACTAGACGCATAGAACCTTGCACACGAGTTCCAAATAACGTACTTTTAATAATTAACACCTTATAAGGGATAACAGTGTGTACAGAAGTTCTTAATTGATCCAAATTCCATTGACCGCACGTCTCTTCATAAATTACAAAGATTGGTCACTTTTTCTTTATTTCGTGTTCCATGTAGCGGTAAGTTAAGATAACTTATGAGCTTCGCTGGTGTACCCTTAGCTGAAGGATGTATATTATTCTTCCAAGTTATGTATATTGTACTATTCACATAAATATAAGCTCGACTACCTCTTATATAGGTAAATTTTTTAAAAGGGAATTCTTTGAATTTACATTGGTGTTCCGCACCATTGAGCCGTCTTTGCCCTAAATGAGCACATCATACTTTATTAAATAAAGCATTTTTATGATAATATTCTGGAGCATTAGTAGGGTCGGCATTTATTTCCCTAAGCGAGTTTGGAAGAACCACTCAGTTCGCATTGAGAGAAAACTTCGCCACATCCTAATAGCTTGCCCACAGAGAATCTCAATTATCTGCCACGAATTTTAGCGAATACTTTTGTGAATGTGAACATTGACAACTAACAAGATTCTCCAGCTAGTCACACCACATCATCTTCAACGAACAACAGTTTTTTTTTATCACTCATGCAAAGAAAATGCCTTACGCATACCTGGTGGTAGCGGGAACGACAATTAGGCTATGTCAGCCTTCACCTTTTGCCCTAAGACCGATCCAGGCCTTCTGTTTCTTTTATGGATTAGTCGGTAACGACCATCAGCCCTACAACTGACCTAACCAAGGTATCGTGACGTCGCTTGATTAAAAAATCGTATACAATATGTAATAAAATAATTAGCGCAATTTCTGAAATGAGTTTGTTCAATATCTACTAAGTACTATATCGATTTCAGCTATTTACAATATGTGTAAAATTTTTCCGAAAAATGCATTAGCATAACTGAACTTAGGGCTACCTATGGAAACTGTACTATTATTGCTTCTTATTTAAGGAATTCGGTTAGAAAAAACTAAAGTACGAATACATCATATTTTTTTTGTATTAATATACTAACGTGTATAAGGAACTGCGCTTTTCAGTGACGCGACGTATAACAGTAAAACAAAAATCGACGTACGGACGGCGCGATTTTG
This sequence comes from Ethmia dodecea, assembly GCA_963855545.1. NCBI lineage: Eukaryota > Metazoa > Arthropoda > Insecta > Lepidoptera > Depressariidae > Ethmia > Ethmia dodecea. The sequence continues at coordinate 8,516,977 of OY979450.1, read as the reverse complement.
GGTTGATATGTTAACAAAATGCTCGACTGCGCTGTCGGATATGGATTGATTCTCAAAGATTGTCTGAGACAGTACATACATACATACATACATACATGTATACATACATACATAATGCTCACGCCATTGTCCCACAGGGGTAAGCAGAGACGGTATGCCTGCATTATTTTCCTTCTTTTTAAATTCCACATCTTTTGGTTTATCTTTATACGAGTATAATTCTTCTGAGCGTGTGTTTTTTTTCATATCCTAAGCGGCTGGATTGATTTGGATAAAATTTTGTAGGTAGGTATATTTTAGTGGGTCCTTGGATAGTTTAGATTTGCAATTAGACCCGATAGGTGATACGCAAGTTCCAGAATTAATTCTGAAGCATGTTTAACAGCAACTCGCTCCGGAGATGGACCGTCACATACACTGTTAAAAAGTGGGTACTTACTTCCAGAGACGGAATAGCTCTGCCTTCTTTAGAGGACAAAAGTAATAGTATATTTATTTCCTATTTCGCGGGCATTGCTCGCGTGGATCCTATTTTCAAAAATGCCTTCTTATTGCTCCTTACGTCATTTAAGGATCATTTTTGCAAAATTTCATGTTTCTAGACCCAACAGTTTCGGCTGCGATTTGATCAATCAGTCAATCAGCTTCTCCGTTTATATAAATAGAAAAACAATATTACTTATGATTATTACTTTTATTCCATTCCATTAGCTTACATCAAAACGTTGAGAGCATCGAAGATAATTAAACACTGGTCGTATTAACATTACCTATACTAATTTTCATATAATCCGCGTTCAGCTAAGTTCAAAACTCGTGTTAGAAGCTCGAAACTGTTACGACATACTGATAGAGCTTGCTCGTTATAAATAACCAGCGCAGGATTTAAACTAAGGGTACTAGAGGTTAGTGTTCTGTGCGATAAAATTGAAAGCTTGAGAAAAATGCTACCTATTGAAAATGATATGATGTTGAGAACATTTACAAATTAAAGTAAGTACGGTTTTATTATAAAACACAGGATATTCTTTTTTACAAAATAAAAATAAAACTTGACGTTTGGTAAGTGAAAATCACAATTTATGAGTACATAATAAATTATGGTTTTTATTTTATGAAATAATGGTTTTTGTGTAATGTCCGCATTCGTAACAAACATATTGTAGATTACAATGTGTATCGAACCTTTACCCATTTTATGTAGGATTTAGGTCATTTAGGTATTGGAGCTGCATTTTTCATCCATCCTTGAAAATATGTGATACCATATTGAGCTATTTTACGTTAAAATAAATATGAGGACTCTCTTTTTAAATAAAGTAGGCTTACAAAGTAAACTATGTATTGACTATGGTTTGAATAGAAGTGCGAAGCAGGGAAATAAAAAAGAAATAAAAGTTACTTATCGTTCTAAGAACCTCTTTGAAGTAAGTAAACTGGGTTCTCTATTGTCATACTGCTTACACTTACAAGTATTTCAAAGGAGCGATCACTTCTTTCGACGACCATTAACTGTAAGCTGCTTAAGCTAAGGCGTAAGTCGAAAAAAGATAATGACGTATAGGAGTGTTTCTGGCCATTGTTTGCTGTGATACTGTGTTTGTGAGTAAGAAGTTGGATCTATATGTAATACGAATATTTGTTTATTTGTCATTAGTTAATTTTCTGAGCCTGCTTAAAAATAATCTTTCTTCACTGTATAAACTAATAATAGTATAACGATGTATAGCTTAATGTTTGTAACGAATGAAATCAAAAACTACTGGACCGATTTTAAAAAATCTTACACTAATGGAAAGCTTACATTTCTGGGAGAAACAAAGGCTATAATTTTCCCACTGGAAAGGGACTTACGATGCTAAAATTGCGCGCAACAGCTAGTTTAATATAATTTGTGGTGGGACCTTACACGTTACGCGATATTTTTGCATAATTTTATGCACATAATATTTATTGAAAATTTTAATTTTTTATTTATTTTTTTTGATTTAATGCTTCGCCATGACATGTTTATATTGAACCTGTTTTCCGAAATAAATGATTTTATTATTATTAATGCATGAGCATATTATGTTATTGAATTTCATAAAAAGTATAGATATTAAATTTCCGCGTAATTAGTTTAGAAAATATTTATGTGAAGATAATCGGAACAACTGTTCCAGTAAGACTAACACACGTAGTACGCACGCGCGTTTAAGTATGCCATTACTTCAGCAAAATGGTCCATTTGTTTCACGTTGCCATGCAATGGGGAAATGAAAAAACCCTCTGGACGGCTCAAAACGAACCTTGTACAACGGAAGCGTGTACGTATTAACTGATATGTAACGGCTTATATCGAAAATCCATTTTAGCGTAATTTTGGGGAGAATTACGAAATTAAAGATAAAAAAAATAAAAATGACTATGTTCACTTTAAGATACTTATTATTAATTTTTAATTGTTAAATCACCTGATGCAGTTGTTTATTTTATTGCCTTACCACAAATCAGAGTTCAAAGTTAAACGCTCGTAATATTTGTTAAACATTATTGTCAAAACGTGATAGGATCTGCTTTACACAATGTGTAACTTTCAACACGATTTTGTAGTAAGACCGTTACTGTTTACATTTAATGCTGCGGATAGACGATGGCTAGCTCGCATCGCCCACTCAAGATTTGAGAGAGATTATATTTATATATATATATATATATATATATATTTATTTATTATATATGATTCATCCCCGCGAGTCTTATCTTTCTAAGACTCGAAGGTAATTATTAATTATTTCTAGAGTGTACCAAATTTTTTTACCATAAAATCTCGTGGGAGCAGTCATGCGGATCGAGCCACGTCATGTGAATTTGCATTAAGTGGGTTCGTTAAATATTTATGAAACCATAAGTGTAGGAGCACACTATGGGAAAATTAAACAGCCCAAGTTAAGTGTGCTTACTCCTGCAATGCTTTATAAATTACTAACGCACAATATGCCAAAATGATGTAGCGTACTTTCGCTTCAACATTTTTAATGCGAACGGCTAAGGAATGGAACTCCCTGCCTGCGGATCTGTTTCCGGAACGCTATAACCTGGGCCTCTTCAAGGCAAGAGTGAATAGGCATTATCTAGGCAAACATGCTCCATCGTCGTCTGCATCATCACTTTCCATCAGGTGAGATGGCAGACAAATAGTTTGCCTATTATTAATAAAAAAAAAAGCGTACTTAAGTCACTATTAAGACCATTTTCGTAGCTTTAAAATATAGCATAGAACTCTAAAGAGTAAAAAACCGACTTCAACGAATATTACTAAAACAAATCATCAAAATTGGTTGGCGCGATATTGAGTTATTTGTTTCAAAATCAGTTCACCCAGTCGAAAGTTTTGAGGTAACAATCATGAAAAAAAGCATACAGTTGAATTGATAATCACCTCCTCTTTGAAAGTCACTTCAAAAGTCTTTTATCACTGTATAGTACCGAAACAGAGCAACACTATGCATCAGTCGATCGCCTCATTATGTAATTTATGCACAAATACGTTACATAGATTCTACATACGTAACATATATCTTGAAGAAGGTCATAAGGCTCCTTTCATCACGGAATGAGGACGAAATCGTGGGAAAAAGCTTTATAGAGTAATTTTACTATAAAATGGAACATAAATCCCAAACCGTAAAGTCAAGATTAGCATTCCATAACAGCTATATTTGTGGGTAAAAACCGTGGAGCCATAGCAGTGAACTTAGTCAGCTCGTCCAAGAGATATTGCCGTGTTTGGTCAAAACTTCAGGTAACCAGAGGATTGGTATTTATAAGTATACCTGTCAAAGAATTCGCATAACAATCCAAATATGTAGTACCTTTTATTGCAGTAGTTTCGGTTTCTCTTCAGTCACTATTATTTGTAAACAAACAGCGGTACTCACAGAAACGTGTACGTTTTCCATTAAAATGCCCCCAATGTAAATAAATGAGTATTGATTTTTTAATAAAAGAGCCAGGATATCTAAACAAAAGGTACATTAACTCAGACAATGATGTTCCACCACGAATGAACACTTGTCCTGTAAATATAGGCTATAAAATGCTATGTTAAGACAGACAAAGGTAGTATTTTTTAAAAGATTGTAAAAATATGGCCGTCCTATTGTGCGCCGCTTTCAGTTCTTTAACCTTCTCATTTCCTTATTTTTGTGTTGAAAGGATTAATAATAGTACAGGTGCCGTACGTTATTTACCATAACAGGTATTATACGCTTCTTTGTGGCTTGTAAGTAAAAAATAGTTTGACTTCTGTTTCCTTGTTTGTAAAAAGGCAAGTGCAGTATTTTTCGAAACATTATTCGACAAAAAATCTGTTCTTTGACTATTTCTACAGGATGAATATTATTTTATTATGTTCACTTGTAACTAATTATATTGTATGTAAACAAATCTTCGAACACGAACTTCTTACTTCTAATTGTGTCGTATGAACTTGAAGCTTTGCTACTTTATGTACTTAGTTTGACATGACATGACATGACAATACAAATTTGATATCGTCTACCTGATCTCAGGAAGGGGCCAGGAGGTAGATGGTAGAAGTTTTCTTTTACTAAAAAACACATTATTATTTAGCTTTTCAAATTTTTAATACATTTTTGGAGACACTTTAGATTTTACCCAAGAATAGTAACTTATCCCGCAAAACCTACTGGGTCTAATTTATTAATATAGGCTCAGGTCTGACCAACCAGAGGTTTGTCAAAGGTAAATTCTGGAGGTACCTATATATTTCATCAGTGTAATTTCCGCTGACATGGCAATGAATATAACAGGTGGTGAACTGGTGATAAACAATAACCATCCTTGAGAACCAATTCTGGAACTTTTAGGTTTCCTAGAGAGGTTTTATTGCACCGTTGAGTTAGTGTTGTAAGTAAACTAAATTTTTTGAAAAATATTATTACTTACATGTTACTGGCATGTACCAATGAGTTTTTCAAAAACTTACGTACATATTTATCACTAGCTGGACGGTGAAGGAAAACATCGTGAGGAAACCCGCAGGTCTCAGAATTAATTCTGAGACATGTGTAAACAGACCCGGTCCGTCGATGGGCTCACCACCTATCACGTTTAGGGGTCCAATATATCTCGTGAAATGTGGGTATATCCAGTAATGGAATACCTCTGCCTACCCCCTCGGGGATAAAAAAGGCGTGAGATTATATTTATATTTATATTTATTGTTACTTGCTTTCAACCCGAATTAAACCTCCCGAAAAAGCCGGGCTCCTATCTAACAGTACTAAATGCTAACCAATATTGTTATTACTGTAGTATAGGTATTCAAGAAGAGAATAGTGGCAGTGTGGTTAATTAGCCCGTCTCTTTCGATTCGAATCTTAGTGAGGACCTGTACCAAAGAGTTTTTCAAAAACTTACACGTCATGTATTACTGGCTCGACCATGAAGGTAAACATCGTGCGGAAACTCGCAGGTTCCAAAGTTGTTTCTAAAGCATGTGTAACAGCACTCAGGTCCGGCGATTGTCTCGTCACCTGTCATGAAAATATATTGAGTATTTCCAGGAATTGAATACCTCTGCCGATCTCCTCGGGGATAACGGCGTAACCATATTTTACAGCATATTCAAAAGGGGTGTTATTTAAATGGTTAGCAGAGTATTCGAATTTTTGTAAGCAGAAAAATATAATCTGTAAGCAGAAATAGCTAATTGGTCAGCAACTCATGGCCAGCAAACATTACAAAACCTATCAGCAATTTATGTCATTCTGGATGGCTGTAATTATTTTTGAGCTGCAATGAGCTGCTACTGTTTAATAAAATTTTGGTAAGCACTCAGAGGGGAAGCCAAAAAATATTTTTTGAGCTTCATATAAAAGTAGCAAAAATAATCTCAGCAAACTTGTCATGCGAAAAATGGGCGCATTCCTTACATACATTAGGAAGGACTTTGGAATAAGCAACTTTTATGATTATGATTATAATTACGATTACAAGTGGTGGTGGTGGTGGTGGTGGTGGTGGTAGTGATGGTGGTGTTAGTGGTAGTGGCAGTGGCAGTGGTGGTGGTTGTGGTAGCTGTGGTGGTTGTGGTAGTGGTAGTGGGAGTGGGCGTGGGAGTTGGGGGTAGGAATGGGGTGTAGGAGTTCGGTGTAGGAAGGTGTAGGAGGTAGTGGTAGGAGGTTTCAGGAGGTGGTAGGAGGATGTAGTAGGAGGTAGTAGAATGTAGTAGGAGGTAGTAGCTCCTACCTCCTCCTACATCCTACTACCTCCTACTACATCCTCCTAAAACCTCCTACCACCTCCTCCTACCCCCTCCTAGCTCCTCCTACCACCTCCTACCCCCTCCTAGCTCCTCCTACCTCCTCCCACCCCTCCTAGCTCCTCCTACCTCCTACTACTTCCCCCGACCTCCTCCTACCTCTTCCGACCTCCTCCTACCACCTCCTACCGCCTCCTACCTCCTCCTACCTCCTACTACATCCTACTACCTCCTACTACATCCTACTACCTCCTACTACATCCTCCTACCTCCTCCTACCACCTGGAGGAGGTATGAGAGGGTAGGAGCGGGTAGGTGGGAATGAGAGTGGGAGTGGGAGTGGCTATAGTATATTTTTTTACGACATGTTTTCTCTGCTGTTCAAGCATGAAGTCTTGCTGGCCAAGTAGTTATTTTGCGGACCAAGTAACTATTTTGCGGACTGAATGTTTATTATGCAAACCCATGTTATTGTAAGCTGCCTATTTCTGATTTAATTTTTGACCATTATCAAAATTATTTGCCGAACAGAAATTGCTGCCTGATTTTTTTATTTGCGAACAAAATCTTTGTATGCCGACCAAATGATTTAAATGCTGATTTTTTGTGGCTAACCAAATTTTATTATTGCTGCCCATTTAATTACTTCTCATTCAAAAGCTCTAATAAAGAAGCTATTAGACGACGCCTTTTGGCTCAGTTGGTAGTGACCCTGCCGTCTGAGTCGGAGGTCGCGGGTTTGATCCCCGCTCGGAGCCAACATTTATGTGCATGAACATGTCTGTTGGCTTCGTGTCTGGTCGTGTAATATTTATTTAAGTACATGCCCTGCAATGCATAGTACAAGCCCTGCCTAGTTTGGAACTAAATAGCCGTGTGTAAATTGTGTCGAACAATTTTTAATATATTTAATTTTATAAATTAGCACAAAATATGCAATGTAAAAAAAACAGTCTAAGGTAAACGCAGCTATTAACGACCCATCGAAAATCTGCAGGTATTGCCGACCCATTCTGCTTATTCTTATTTTTATCGGTTTGGAACGATTTGAGTCACAAGAGAGTATAATATACACACATGTTTATATGTTTCCTAATTAACTTACTGGTGTTAGTGTACGTAGGTTCACGGGAATGTGACCAAATACGTTAGTTTCTGTGAACGTAGCGAGTGCGCCGATCGTGTCATACTAACCCTTACTTCCTCAGGTAAGTACTCGAATTTTTTGCTTAAGATATTTTATAAATAAATATTTACGTTAAGTTTATTCTGAATAACTCAACATATTCCTTTATTTGTATATTCCACATTTCGCAACTAAATTATTATGTTTTAAGGGATTTTAAAAAGTATTTTTGAAATTAAAATAGAACGGTAATAGCTGCAGTGCATTTTAGTAGTGCAGTCATTGCCGACCCATGGATCGGCAATGGCTAAGAGGTTATGCTTTATTTTTTCAATTTTTCGTTAATGCTTATAATAATTAAACAAGTTTTTATAACACCATTTCAATCTTAAGTATTCTAAAATTATAAGCATCTATTAGCGACATACACCATGTTATATTATAAACTTGTTTTTCCGCGATAAACTGCTACGCATTATTAAACATTTAGACGTGGGATATGAAAGAAACTACTTAGAGTTTTCTTCGTATTTATATGAAAATGGTGTATTTTTTATAGTTTAGGACTAAATCAATAAATTATTGTATTAAATCGGATGGGGAAATATATTACAATTAATATCGATTATTTTTCGTGGCTCGTTAAAAGATTTGTTAATTTTTTTATTTAACACTAATTACCGATCCATATGAATCGGTGATTGCAACAAAGAGAAGCTATCACCGATTCTATACCGAATAATTGGTATTTTTGGATTAACGGTATGTAATGTCTAAAAGTAAAGCTACTAATTTGTTTCAATATAATGATTTGATTCAATAAGTTAGGTTAGGTTTAATTTCATTTAATGTCATTAAATTACATTTTCATTTCATATCCATAAAAAAAAACTACTGAAGACTTGGCTGTATATATAGTTCCCTTTGCCTACCCAGAATGGATGAAGAAAACAAAAAAAAACTCTGCTTTTAATCTTTTACGGTTGGCGCGATTTTCCAAAAATGTTAGTTGAGTTTATTGTATTTTTATTATTTTATTAAATTGCTTAATTTTTTCGCAACTGTATCAAAAATAGTTATTAAGTACACGTGCGGAAACGTCATTGCAACTTGTCCCGACAGACAACCCTCACCTTCGGCTGCGCTAAACTTGGGATGTTCGAAAAAAAATTACTTTTTGGGAAATAAAACAAAGGGTTTAAGTTATTTTGAAAAAAAAATGTCTAATTATTGTTATTCAAAACATGTAAATTATACATTGATAATTGTTTTTACTTTTATTTTCAGGTTTGTGACTCCGACTTAAATAGTATAAAGTATTAGTGCTAGCCACGGTGGAGCAAATCATGATTCATGTGTGTAGAAGCACCAGCCGCTATTCCAACTTGAAAAACTCTGTGCTGAAACAGTGTGGTTTTATTTTATTAACATCTTCACATTTACAAAGTTATCTCTGAATTTTGATAGTGAATATTTATAGGTATGTTTCAGGTGATTCAGTTATCCCCTATGTTCAACACAATTGACACTAAAACCAATTCCCTTCAACGGCACTACATGGAACTGCATTGTGAAGTAACAGCATTGACATTGTTTTAAAAAGTAATTACTATTAAGCAGGCTAATCAATTAGAAAGAAAGGCTATGGTAACTATGGTTTGCACTAGCTGGCCAAGCAGCAAGATAACAATACATGACCCATGTTCTCACTTTGATTTTATTAATGTTATTCTATTTACCATTTCTATTAAAGTTTATTTTCTTATATTACTAAAAAATCATTTGTGTCCACCGAGAAATCAATACCTTTATTTTTATTGAGGTCCAAATGTGAAAACAATCTTTTAAAGAATCTATAAGTATTCCGAGGTTCACAGCGATTAGTTGGAAAGCATGGGCACTAGTGACATGGGCTGCAACTCGCTGCACTTCCACTTGTAATCCTTGAAGCCTCCGAGATTCACACAGACGAGCCAGTGGACGACCTAATGAAAATAAAAATTCTTTGTCATTGAAATGTATCAAATATATAATTTTGCACAATGCTATAAAAATAATAACTACATTAACGTAGGTAGGCACTTACTTTCGAGTTAAGTTTGAAAATTGCTTCAAATTTGCAATTTGAAACACAATTTGTGTTTGGTATATTTATTGAGATGTTTACAAAGTTTCAAAGTGGATAGTTTTTTCTCCAGCGTAAGCCATATTGGTATGAATGAACATATTTTTGTTGAATATATAAGAAATCTACATTTTTTTCACCCCTTACAGGGTAGGCAAAGGCATTACGCCATGCAGCCTCATCATTAGTTAACGATATCCTTGAGTAAGTGGCTCTGCTTCAGAGTCCATGCACAAAAATACAGTGTCTTCAACACTTTCTACATCCCTAACTTGGTTATCAACAACAAAATAATAGCACTTTTACTGAAGACTTTATTGTAACTTCTTGAGGCAATCCAAAAATGTCCATATCTCGCATTTTATCGAATTTCCCATTCACTGCATACTTTCACGGACACTTGCCACATAATAAACTTTTACTATTGTGATGAGTCAAAACCCGAAATACACAGCAAAATGAAAATTATACAAAAAACATCCCTCTTCGGATTCCCGCCAAAAAGTTTAAAGTCAAATTTATTTCCATTTTCAGATTATTTTAGTAACCATAATTATTGTTATGAATCAAGTACAAAAATGAGAAGCAAATAAAAGTAAACGGGACATTTTGAAAACGGGATATTTTGGGAAAGGGATATTTCGCTCAAATTAATAATTATTTTGAGAATCGAACATGTAGGTAGGTATTTTGTGAAAAAAAGTATGATTTATTTACTTACGGTCGGTGTTAGATTCATAAAAATCGGTAATAGCTTCAAAGCGTTTCGGATGGGTCGGTAATAGAAACAATTGACTTCAACAATCCTTTGATTATATTTTCAATGAAAACATGATATTTATAAACAAATGAAAATATAAATATAAAATATACAATCTATATTTAAATATAAAATAAAAAAATCTGGTGTGTTTGCAACCACTACCCTTAATTCTAATAATCAATTTCAAAACTTGCTTAAGGGGGTCGGTAATAGCTGCGTTTACCTTACACTCTCCTAAGTTTCACACAAACTCAAGAACTGTTTTACTTGCAGCGTGCAACAGAACATACATGGGAGACGTGGGCCGCACTTACGAGTTAGAAGTGCGTAGACCTCGAGAGGACCATCTACCGTTCTTTTGCCACCTCAACTTCACAGCCACTGGGGGTAACTACGGAGACATTATCCAGGTAATTACTGTAAAATGTTTTTTTCACCTCTACGGGCGGAACGCGGCAACTTTCGGCCCGCTGCGCTAAACGAAGTTGCCGCTTTCCACCTCCGTCGAGCAGAAAAAAAGTATATACACCTCGGGAAGTAAATAAGAAAGCCTCAGATCACATGTTTGTAGACCTCGGCTTCGTCTCCGTTGCCTAGATGTATACTAGTTACACTTTCGAACAAATGATATCACATAATTGCGAGAATCGAAACATTGACAAACGCAATAGCGACAGAACGGTAGTGCGATAAACGTTCTAGCGACTGAATCGTATCGTTACGAACGTTGTAGCGACCAAACGTTACCTCAACAAACCTTGAAGCGATACAAGGATCTACTCAAATACTGGTGATTCAGTAAAAAAACTTTTTAATGATATTGAAATATTATCAATAAAGCAATTCAGTAAAAGAAAATCGTCAGACAACCGAGAAAAAACATTATAATATTATTTCTTGCTAAAATGTATTATCATTATTGGAAAAACGACTTCACATAGTCTATTGTGTAACAATACAATTATATCTAATATTTAATAATAATAATATCAGTATAAATAATATAACCGCTTATTAACATCACAATAAACACGTTTCACATAATGTACTTATATTTGTAATTTATATAACAGACGTACAGGAAGAAGCAGGAATATCTGTCTCATTAATAACTTACGCTTCGACTGAGGCACTGTCTTATTCGCGGCGGATATTAAACAATATAATATACTATGTAGGCAGCTATCCCTGTAGATATAAATAACTGTTTTAGCCTACATTCAATACGTCTTTACCCCGGATTCAATTTGGACGACAGCTGTTCACTATAGGGTCATATTTACTCTGAAAATTCCCTTGAAACTTGAAAAACCGTTTTTTTTATTTTAAATGTTATTATGTTAGAGTTAGATGTCTAAATTATATACATCTTACTTTAATGGAAATAGTAGGCATTTCTATAAAATACAATAAAAATAGATAATCTCACGTCTTTCATACCCAAGAGGGCAGGCAGAGGTATTCCATTTCTGGATATATATACCCACTTTTCACGAGATATTCTGTGGCGGACCGGGTCTTTAACCGCAAGGCTATCACTGCTCTTCACATTTCTATTTTATATTGATTTAAGATATAGAAAAAAAGGCAAATCATGTAGGCGTATACTAGTCGCGAAACTTCTATCGTCACAAAGTCAAGCGTCAAAAGATGCATGGGATAAGATGGTAATAACGATACTTTTTTCAGTTGACGTTTGACACGTTTACCGTTGGTAAATTCGTGTCGTTCACTTCTGACGGCTGTCCTGACGGTCACATGACCATCGTGGAGCGAAGTCCGTCCCCACCGACCGGACAGTGGTGTGGGTCTGCATGGGGATACACGGTATACTTCAGTGAATCCGACTCAATAAATATGACTCTCAGATTGGATAGATTGAGTCAACAGGTGAGATTTGAATCATGTTTTCTTAGTTTAATAAGGAAAACGAAAAAACACACTGCTTAGTAAAGGTGTAAAAGCATTGAAAATATTTTAAAAATATGTTGGCACACACGGGTAACAAATTATATAATCAAACGACATCTCGCTTATTATAGTCAACTTTTTTAAATTACACATACATAGAAAAGTACTACTCTTCTTCTGGTGTAATCGGTTACATACAAACTAGAACAAGAATCAAAATGTATCGAATCTTTTTGCGGATACTCGGAAAATGTTAATTACAGTACAACACTGTGTTTACCGAATAAAATATTCTAGGTAAATAACTATACCAATGGCTTGCTCAATTAAAAATTGATCGAATCGCCGATTCAAATAAATTAGTAACGACTTTCGCATAGCTTGTACTCTATTTCCAGCGACGTGTAATAATTACATAAAATAATATTTGATGGGCAACTGTAGTGTTATTGATTTTCTTTTGTTTAGCTGTCAAGCTACACGTTATTTTAATTAGGTACCGTCGCATGAAATAATAGTCACTTGACTCGTAGTGACTATTATTTCGTGCAATAGTACACCACCACAGTTGCCAATCAAATGTTATTTTCCACAGTATGTAATTATGACAGGTCGCTGGAAATAGAGTAATAACACTACAGTTGCCCGTCATGAAATAATAGTCACTTGACTCGTACTGACCATTATTTCGTGCGATTGTGCCTACCATGTGCATATGCACAGAATGTGTAGTTTTTGTAGGTACAGATAATGCCCTTAGACTGTACATTACAACGAAACATTTTGAACTTTTAGGGATAAACAATATTGTCAGAAGTAAAACTGTTGAGTGCCTTCATGATAATTCAGTTATGTTAATTGTAAGAAACATACCTAAACAAATTCCATACATTATGAAGAGTTTATAAAAGTTACATAGTTTAGGCGTGAAAGCGTAACTAACAAACAAACATAAGTTCTCGTTTATAATATTAGTTAGAATAAAAAATAATTTAAGAAAATTTTAGAGCTCTATTTTCTGTTCTAGTTAACAAGAATCAAGCCAGCCTCATCCTCAGTATGGTTAAACATAATAGACACAAGATAAACACTTTAAAGACAGTACATTAACAGGCTGTGTAACCATGAGCCGAAAATTAATTGTGCGTATACCGCTAAACGGATCGTTTACATAACAAATAATACCCTGATTCATGATTCCATCACGCTGACACGTCAATTTGCAGTTTTTGCGAATAACAAAGCTAATCCGTATGAATTAACAGCGGTATTTATCTTCATTAAGAGTCTCTTACTAAGCATCCCTTTGTGTATACTCGCGTGACGTAACCAACAGTATTCCGTTACAGGGCTGAAATGCGGACAGTTGTTTGTTTACGTTAAGTAAATGTAGGTGAATTAATTACTTGTGTTTGTGTTACATTTCATTTTTGACGCTCTATCTATATTTAAAAAATATATATAAATAATATATATATATAATCCTAGTGGTAATATTTGTATGCAACAAACGTATTTAAAAGTCGTTATTTACAGTCTGAATGTTGATATTGAAAATGAAAAGTTCATATTTAAAAATAAATAAAAACATGGATTAGTTATTGTTTAAAATAATATTTATACATTTTATATAAGATGAGCTTCTCACTAACTCCTACTCTGTTTCTAAATACACATGTTTTCTCCAGTGACTTGACTAATATTTCACATCACCCCGCTTTTAACGGTTCGCCGCGTTTCCTTTATCTGGTGTGAGCAGCAATATTATGTGCAAGGGTTGAACTTTCGATCAATTAATTACGAGACGATTACAGAATACGGACGCGTCGGGATTAGGCCTCGTCGTACAATTACTTTAATTACCGTTATTAAATATCTAATTTCGTGATAAGAGGCAATTTTCACTCGTCAAAGTGGATGCGGTCGTTTGAATTTTCCATTTGGCTTGCTCTTAAAACGATTAGAAAGTCAGTTATTTTATTAGTTAAAGAGAAGAGAAATAAAAATACTGTACTAAAATGGAAGTGTGTCAAGCAATTCACAGCTAACGTCGCTGTTGTTTAAATAATAAGAGTAGGTAATTGGTCACACGCATCCCTATTAAGTTGCATAAAACAAATTTTTATACATACTCATATATCCCAATATCAAACCCCTAACCTATGAATGAACATTAACTTGTTCCATATTATGACGCAGTAAGCTCCCAAATATTCGTATAAGCCCAATAAGCCCACCAATTCATATAATAAGCTAGAGTGTAATAACGAAGTTAGTGACAGCCCTGCTTGGTTGTAGGGCGTGGGATACAATTTCGACTTCAAGTTGGCTTACAAGTTTCTAAGACGGAGTGAAGCGCGGTTGCGGTATGGGAACGCCACTGTAGGGGCGTGGAGGGGAGAGAGGGTCCCCGGGACCTACTGTGACCGCATACTCAGCGATTGCGACCTTCGAGCGTGCCGCATCCAGTCTCCAAACTTTCCTGGAGTGTATCCACGGAACGCGACATGCACATACCGCATCGAGCATACTAAGGTACGTCAATTCTACGTTGGTGTAAGTCTCTTATACTGATGTTAGACATAGGTATTAGGTACGTGTTTATTTTATACTCATACTACCGGGTTCCGCGCGGCGTTGTCCCTGCGGATCCTGTTTATTTTATCGGGGGGATTTTCCCAAAATTTCTTCTTAGTGCTCACTTACGTCATTTAAGGAACTTTTATGCAAAATTTTATGCTTTTAGTCACAGCAGTTTTGCCTGTGCGTTGATCGATCAGTTAGTCAGCCAATAAGTCAATCTCTTCAATCAGTCAATCAGTCAATTTCTTCTTTCTTGAGAAGAAAAATATAGAAGGTAGATAAATAGAAGATCGCATCCCCTGTACTCGGCAGTACTATAAAGGGCTATCATAGAGTGATCTATTTATATTATTTTATACAAACTCAATTGCTGCATGATAGGTACATAGGTATAAATAGTGGCCGGGGCGGGTAAATAGTACTTATATAAAGAAATATATCCAGACTGACTGACGTAACAATGCATAATTCCTGGATCTAGGATGCTAAGGTTTTGACTGTAGCTTTAGAATGTAGAGCCCCAGTAAGAAAGGGTTTTTGAAATAGGTACTTACAAAAACGGGGTAAATCTGGTTCCGAGAAATACAGTTGGGTAAATAAAATATATATCAACATCATGGCGTGCGTAAGCCACACTTAGGTATATATAACTGAGACACGGGGTTTTGATTCACCCGAGATGTATACGGCCTCCCCGTCCGCTTCTCCCTGCTTCAAAAGGTGAGTTGCCATTGTTCCCAGTTTTCATTGTATTTCCTCTCACAATGTCTAGAGTTTATAATATAATATTAAGGCTTTCACTTTTTTATACTTATATATATTATATAATCTTATCCCAGAGATCTGACACGTTTGTAGCAAGTGGATGGAAATAATATATGGTCAGGGTAGGCAGAGACAACAGACCTTTTAACACTTATTTATAATTTTTTATGTTTTTATTAACAGCTACCTACATTTGCCACTAATGAAATTGCTTCATCTATGTAAAATTAAATTTTGTTAAAGCCCTATCCATCATTATTGACAGTTGATGGTGTAGACTGTCAATAAAACTAATTAATTTTCATCCACTTTATGTACTCGTACATTGACAAACATTTGAATAGCCCTCTGAGTGTTCTTTAATAAAATTATACGACGAATTTCACAAGCTAATAGGTTTATTGGGTTTCAGAGTGAAATTAATTGCTTCAAACTGCCTGTTACTCAAACAAAATGAAACAGAATTTTGACAGAATCTCTTGTGGTATTTACGAAAATTAATTTCACCAAATTGATCCTAATTAAAAATTAATAATATAACCAAGAGTTTTGTGTTTTAACAAGCTGGATTTATACTTAGCTAGCGGTGCCTTGCGGCATTGCCTCGTCAGACGTTTGTGCGTAAGACTTTATAAGTTTTCCCGTTTCATCCGAAACATTGCCAAGCGTGACACAGTAACTCACCAAAGTTTCAGCGCAATCGGATAAATGGTTTAGGAACACGTAGAGAAGAAACAAACAGAAACTTTCATTAATATCACATAGGCGATCCGCCCTCGGTTCGCTGCGGTTTATATGGTACTAGCGACCCGCCCCGCCTTCGCACGGGTGCAATGCTGATACTAAAACCTTCCTCTTGAATCACCCTATCTATTAAAAAAAACGCATCAAAATTCGTTGCGTAGATTTAAAGATTTAAGCATACATAGGGACTTTGTTGCTCATGACTTTTTCTCATAATGTTATTTTAGCTGTAAGTTTTCCGAAAAATAAATAAATAAATATAGGGACAGAGAAAGCGACTTTGTTTTATATTATGTAGTGATACAAAAACCTTACCCGTTTATCAGTCTTTTGTATTACCTAATGAAAACCACTCCAAAATCCGTTGCGTAGTAGGAGTTAACGGAATACAGACGCGAAAAGCGAGTTCATTTTATATTCTATGTAAAGATTATAAACATAAAAGACTGGAATAATTAGTAGTTGATCAAGTCAAGTGATATTATTATGGTCAAAGCGTAGGGTCAAAGTTTAGATTTGAAAGGTCAACGTTATTGTTAGTAATATTCGTTTCAGGTTTCTGTGTTTTAATACCGTTGTTTCAGTGGGAAAATTTATACCTACTCCCAGAAAGGCAAGGTTTTTATCGGTAATATAATTTTTGAAATCGGTCCATTAGATTTTGAGTTTATTCATTACAAAAATACAAATCTTTCCTCTTTATTTTAGTAGTGTAGAAGTGTAGATAGATGTAGATTATATCGGACATCATCTATATTAGACGGTTCTATATTATAGATGAGTTTAATGAAACTATAGATCGAATACTTATGTTTAGAGGTTATAGAATGGTACTATAAGTATAAAATATTTTTATTAACCAAGCGTTTTAAAGTACCTTAGTTTTTTAGTTTTTAGTTACTTAATGTTCCTTGCGTATTGGAGCCCCCTGGCCTTAGTCGCACAGACGGAAAGAGGCCGGACGGGCTGACGATGGTGCCGTGGGAGAAGGGCCGGTCCTTAGTTTGGGACGCGACGTGTGTAAACACTGTCGCAGCCTCACACCTCTGCCGCACTGTGTCCGTTGCAGGTGCTGCGGCTGAATTCGCGGCGAGCATGAAAGAGGAAAAGTATGCAGAGCTCAAACGAACCTACATATTTGTTCCTCTTGCTTTTGAAACGTTGGGTTCTTGGGGCAGACATGCGAAGCATTTTATCGCGGAGATTGGGCGGAGGTTGCGTGACAAAGGGCACGACCCTCGCTCTGGATACTTCCTGGTGCAAAGGTTATCCATAGCCATCCAGCGAGGCAACTCAGCCAGCATTATGGGTACCTTTGCACCGGGAATGGTCAGAGGCGGTCTTTTTGGGGACTAAGTTGACATTGTTTATAGTTTATAGTTTTATGTTTCGACCTTATTTATACTGCTATTTATAATTATTAGTTTTTAGTTACTTTTATTTTTACCTAAATCTGAAATAAAGTATTATTATTAAATACCTAATGAGATTCTAAATATATTTTTTATTTCAGCTCCCAGCTGACAAGCATGTGCTACTTGCAGTAAGACAAACGAACAGTCACAAAATACATATCAAAGACCAAATAGTAAAATACGATAGGAGCCAACGTGTCTTGAAGTAAGTAAATACAACGAATCCATCTGTACCTATTCCAGACTGTTATACCTACTTTATTGAGCACTAGCGACCCGCCCCGGCTTCGCACGGGTGCAATGCTAACACTAAAACCATCCTCTTGAATCACTCTATCGATTAAAAAAAACCGCATCAAAATCCGTTGCGTAGTTTTAAAGATTAAAGCATACATAGGGACATAAGGATATAAGGACAGAGAAAGCGACTTTGTTTTATACTATGTAGTGATGTTATATAAAAGGTGACCAAAACGTTATGTAATAGCACTTTGAAAATCACCTCAGATTATTTAATTGTGCTTAGCGAGTCCAATGTTCTATGTTCTATGTTAGGGGGTTTGGTTTCCGCACTTAGTCCTGAAGTGGACCATTGTACGTGAGCCATGGCGGCCGGTTACTCCAACCATCCTACCTCCTTCCAAAAGCAGATCAAACTTCCGAGTCTACTCAGGGCGTCCGCAAGAGATTCTGGTGTTCCGAGAATCTTCTTGCGGATCTGGGCAACGCCAACGCACTCAAGGAGCACGTGCGCTACCGTCTAGCGAGTCCAATAAAAGAGGTTGTGCTTAAAAATCGCAAATGGAAAATTACTGTCCCTACATTACATACTTTTGGGGCAGTCAGTATTGAAATAAATCACATCGAATATTTTGACGTAATATTAATAATTAAATATACAAAAAGACACTAGAAAAAGGCAAGGAAAGGCAATCAATGCTGCGTTCCCGGGGTCTCGTATCGAAAATCGCTACATCGAATGTCTTACCTATATATATTATCAGTGACCGTGAAAGATGTAGTATAAACGGAAGTTATTACGCTCTTGTTCACAAAAACAGCTACACATGAGTATTCCAGTACTTCTGTATGTTATTTGTATCCATGCTATTGACGCAGGACTATCTCATATTTTCCTATATTTTACCCTTCCTCTCATAAAAACTTATTTGAGACTCGTTCTTTATGTTTATGGCCAACTCCAAAACTTGTATAGGCAATGTGGTTAACATCTATAGCATTGTGAACGTATACGTATTTTATTTTCCAATATAATTCAAGGATCTTGTCATCTGGTTTTATATTATATTAACCATTGTTGTTTGTTTTTAGTTTCGTTCAATTCCATAATCCATTTTCGATGATCGTTCAAATATGTCACGGTTCCAGTGGCCGCACTCGATACAAATTCAATCATTCATCACAGTTATGTCATCGAAATATAAAATAAGTTGTTTTAAAGTTCAGTCGGGTAAACATTTCTGAGGCTAATCTAAAGACACCTCATTAATAACAACAATATTTTATTCTAATCATGAATTACGAAAGCTAGCGTACGCTATATCATTTCTTTGTGACCTCTTCCATTTAGTACCTTAGCATTTCCATAATCAAGACAAATTAAACATCACTTCATTTATTAAAATTTTACAAAAAGGTTAAGGTTTAAGGAGACGCAACAAAAAACTACTTATTATAATCCACCTGCAAAACTCCTGGATGAGTTAGATAAAAACAGGCACTAATATCATATTTTTTCTAGAATTTGGGACCAGTGTAACGTGGTACAGGACTACCTAACTGTGTGGGATGGAGCTACACGTGACTCTCCCATACTGGTCCGACTGTGTGGGGGCGACGCTGTTCCTGACATCATCAGCAGGGCTCCGAACATGCTGCTAGAGTTCCATACTTCTCCATACGATAATCCATTCCACCCAGTCCCTCTGAGCTATTTACCGGGATTCGAGCTTGAAGTTCAGGTAAGGATAATACTTTTTTAGGTATAAAATTGGTTGGTATATATTACTAAGAACAAATGGGTGCAAATCCTGGCGAGTCTTCACAAGTAGCTCAACGGTGAAGGAAATCATCATGAGTACTCTCGGGCCCCAGAATTTGTTTTGAGATATGTGTTCTCACCTATGCGATGGGCTCACCTCCTGCCACGTTGATCTTCTAAAAAATATACTTGTATTTGGTGAGTATTTCCAGAAATTGAATACCTTAGCCCACCTCCTCAGAGATAGGGTAAGCATAATACAAGAACCAAACGATAATCAGTTTTGTGTAAACCTATACAAAACTGATTATCGTTTGGTTCTTGTATCTCAAAATCTAAATCAAACGCGGAAAGACTATCACATCTTTGTCATAAATAGAAAAGCGCTGTCTTTACTGCACGCAATTTGCAGTCTCACAGCATAGTTCTGCAGATACGACTTGATATTAGCAGTAAATATTTCCCCTGGCAGGTGCTGTACGTGGACAAAGATTCCCATTCGTACGTGCGCGCCGACGGGCGATGTCGCTTTGTGCTGCGCTCGTCTGACAAAACGAGCGGGGTGCTGAGAAACCCCAGACATTCTCTGCCGCCGAATACTTCGTGTGTTTACTACTTTCAGGTTGGATTTGAATGTCATCTTCTTTATATGTGTAGGGGAACATCTGCAATCATTGAAACAATAAAATTGACAAATTACTTGCATGTAGAATTGAAAGTATTCTCCTTATTTGACTAGAAGCTTTACAGAATAGACCATACAAGAGAAAACAGTCACATTACAACAGCATACCTACATCACGCAATTATTGAGTAGGTATCTTAGATGCAACTACATGTCCACAACACAGATTATGTTTTAATTACCCCTCGAAAAGGATAAAATAAATGCCGACGCAAAAAGGCTTTCTATTTAATTTGGTACTTCCGAATAATTTGCTGGTAATAAAGAGTTGTTAAACCGGAACAAACAACCTCGAATAGTGAACACGCAAATACGGCCAAATTCCTATCCCAACCGTTTAGTAGCTTTAAATTACTGCCCGAAAAGAGCTGGCAATTTGGTAGCGTGTGGAACGATTCTAGTTCTATTTAAAATGATTTATCGTTTCCCAGGGTCGCGCCAATGAAATAGTGTGGGTGTCATTCGTGAAGTACCACTCAGCAGGAACGGAACCGGCAGGGTTTGATCAGCAGAAGGACTGCTCTTCCCAGCTGACCATATGGGACGGGGCGGCACCTGACGCCGACCTCGACAGAAAGGTACACTTTATGAGCCATAAACCGTTTACCCGGCTTTTACTCGATACTTTATTGAATCGGGTGCTTGTGAAAATCGGAGTCAATTAGTAAATTGCTGACACAAGTGCACCCGGAATCGAGCTTACTAAAATTTATTAATATTTTGTACCAAACAGGTATATAAGTATGATACAATCAAGTACTTCAATATTATTTTAGAACATGATTTTATTATGTACTTGTATTTTCTTGTTGAGCGGTCCAACCTCAGTTTTATGATGCAAATTGGAAGTTACCTATAAAACTTCACAGTGCATGAATTTAACGATAGAAAGTTTCGTTCCCATGGAGCAGTGTAATGAAATGTGGATTAACTTAAGCGTAGTATGTAAAACTTTCGCACTGCGGGAAACTAATGTGATGATACAAATACAGAAGCGAAATAAAATTGGGTTGCGTTTCGCGTTTTCCGTACCATTTCGCTTTGCCAACCGCTACCTCCAGCCATTCCAGGCTGGCAAGTACGGCTACCTCCCCACTTGACGGCGGGAGCCAAACATTAATTTTCTTTAATGTGTCTGAGCACTCTTACCGACTTCTCTATCCAACTGCAGTGCGGTGTTTCGTTTCATTCATCCGCCATTCCTCCGCTTACATTAAGAATGGATAAGCGGTTCCACTTGTTATTTTTTGTTGGCACTTTAATCAGAAAAGTTTCTAGGAAAGGAAGTGCTCTTTGTAAACAGTAACCAACCAGAGTAAATTGGTTGAATAACTGGTTTTTTCATCCGTTAATATTTTAATAGACGGACTTTGATGTTACGGGTTTATAAATGAACGCCACTGTATAATATTTTCTATTTGAGTTTACCTTTTTTGCATTAAAAAAGGATGGTTTGAAAAAAAAAATGTAGATTCTGCTGTTGAACGTATATATTTGTCAGTATCTCAACGGTGAATGAAAACATCACATATAATCCCGCAGTCTCCAGAAATGTTTCTGAGGCATGTGTGTGTAACATTACCTTTGTCCGGCGATGCGTTTAGGGGTCCGATAAACTGGTGAAAGTTGGTTATTTTGAGAGATTTACCATGCGTGAACATTTTTAATTTACTTTTTAGATTCAGTGAAAAGAATAACGATGACGATGCGTAGGTATACGCATCGTCATCGTTATTCTTTTTAAAACATTGATGACCATTTTCACCAACAAGCCCCTAAAGCAGTTCTACGCGTAAGTGCTTCTTAGATTAAGGGTTTCCCTAAAACGAATACTTACCTAAGCTATTACATGATTGAAATTCCTAATTAGGTGTTCCTTAAATATTGCTAAGGGATCCCTTGGTGAAAACGGGCATGAGACACTCTTACCATTTTTATATTTGCCCTGTACAATACCTACCCACCCGCACTGATTTTCTAATTTCAATATTTTACTTCTTTTTATCAAGTTGGACATGAGCGACAAGAAGTCACTGCTGGGGTCATTCTGTCGTGAGGAATCTCCTCGCCTGTGCGATCACGCATTACTATCTAATGCTACTAGAGCCACCAGACCGTGTGCTCCCTCCGAGAGTTACATCACAACTGGACCTGCACTCACTATACTACAGGTAAAATAATATAAAGTTAGTTTTTTTTTTATTTTGAAAATAGCCTCAAGCAATAATTTAATTCAAATCAAAACAAGTTTATATAGGTACCATAAAACATGAAGAAAAAATAGGATAAAACAAACTGTTACGATGCCCAGCAATGGTGCCAGACTTAGTATTAGATAAGCTAGTTTTTTGAAACAGACTCGTCATCACATCAAGGTAGATGTTGACGATAAACCTTGGCACATGTATTTTAAGCTCTTTCTTATCGGCAGTTCGGATTACACAGATTTCATAGTTAAGATTTTTTTATTTTTTATTTAAAGTAAATTATAAGTATAGCAATATGGATACATGATCTTGTTTTGTTCATTTATGTTATAATTACTGTATTTTTAATAAAAAAACATTCAATGAATAAAGAAGAAGTCAGCCGATTTACAAACTACAGTGATTATCAGAAACTATGTAAATATTATAAACATGACAAAGTAACATGATTCGTTTAAAATTCGTTAAAAATGTTTCATAATTTTACGCAACACGATGTCACAAAGAACACAGAATTTCGCGCGCAAAAACATGGTATCTGGTAGTGACGTAAACATGAAAAACTCCGCTTAAAATATCCGGAATGCGGTTTAATATCGGTCGTATAATACCGGTTGTACCTACCTAATGAACGCTGGAAACAATAACGGGATGATTCCTACCTGTACACATAAAATTGAAATTCCTGTACATAACAATTATAGGAATATGAATATTGTGTGGTACGAAGTCCAATATACGACGCCCTAATTGTGACTTGATACAGATATAAAAAGGTCAGAACAATTTGTAACTACTATGAAATTACGGAAAAACTTTGTTATTACAACTTACATCACCATACGAATACTGATGCTAAGTCTGATTACAGCCAATTGTAGC
Organism: Ethmia dodecea; assembly: GCA_963855545.1. Classification (NCBI taxonomy): domain Eukaryota; kingdom Metazoa; phylum Arthropoda; class Insecta; order Lepidoptera; family Depressariidae; genus Ethmia; species Ethmia dodecea. The sequence continues at coordinate 8,493,498 of OY979450.1, read as the reverse complement.
ACCTCTGACCTCTTGGGAAATACGCGCGTTGATTTAATTTATTTTGCTAATCTAATTTCGTCTCACTGACAGTGAAATAGCCCTATCCTTTCGTTCTGCGGTGCATTTGAAATTTTTCTGCCCAGTGAAACATTCATCGGGAGCCGGATAGATAAGTCACGCGCTCTCAGAGCATTGCATTTGCCATGGTGAATAATGCAAGGGGCACGTGCGCTCCACTCCACTCGGCTCTCGGGCCGTGATGGAATGTTTTAGTGTTGTCGCGTTATTGCGAGGTGTAACTCGAGAGGCCAATGCGGCATGCCACTGAAAAATTCAACTAAGATTTACTACCTTTTGCAAAATGATGCTGGCAAATGCGATAGTTTCAGTCCATCTTCGTTCATTCGAAAAACAAACTTATTTTGCATAGATGACGCTGTGAAACCTGTGCTTAATTATTGTAGTACTACCAAACTTGATTTGTGTATGTTGTAATGACTGATTTGTCAGCTTATTGGTGATCTATTAAGAAAGCAGTGAAATACTAAGGTGGAGATTGACATTTATGTGTATTCTATCATTCAAGGCGATCTTTTTACATTAGATTCAGTACTATACACATAAATACAGTGAACACTCGCTTCGAGCACATGGCTCGAGGTTGCTTCATACGCGTATTAAAGCTCTGTCCTTATCCTATTCCATTTTTATTTAAAACAATTGAGTCAATAAGACGTGCACTCACGACTACGCAGTTAATGACATGTGTCAATATCCATATTATGAATTGATTGACGATTTGTGCGGTTGGTAAAAAAAGATTTATGAAATGTCCTTTGACAGCACGTATCCAAGCGCTCTATGAGTGTCTCACTTAATGTAGGAAACCTGGTCTTAAGCAAGTTGTTAAAGTCACAAGTTGAGAACTGCTTTATTATTCAATATTAAATTCAACAGAGCAAGCACTGAAGCAAGTTGGCTAACTAAATATTTGAAGTTTTACTACACCATACTGACTAGCTTCAAAGGTCTTGAAGAAAGTAAATATTATTAGAGTGTTCCTTTGCTATGATGAGTCCAATTATTATAGATATTTAGGTAACTAGTTTCTGAGTTTAAACTCTGAACTTTAAAATTGACCTGAAAATGTATGTATCGGATAGAAATTTCTGAAAGGTTTGTCCTTTTTCGTTTTTTTTAAAAAGCAATAGCAATTTAAAGTACTTACTAACACTAAAATATCTCTTACAGGAACTTCGTCAAGGTTCAGCGCTATATCCGGTCTCTTTCCTCCTCCGCTATGAATTTGTGGATGTGAGCGAGCAAGGGCAACCATTAGCCGGGTCTCAATCGGCCTGTGACCGAGTATTCAAGTCGGCTCAAACATATTCTGGAAGGTTCCAAGCCCCTCGGGCGATATTTTACTATGGACGAGGTGGATCGCAAAATCTCACTTGTATTTTGAGGTATGTGTAAATTTTCGAGCTACTTCAAGTCAAATATCTTTATACAATTCAGTTAGGCCTTGATGAATTAATGTCGTTTGTTTATCTACAGATTTGAAGCAAAACAAGGCGAAAGAGTACAATTAACATTTACAAGCACTTACTTTGGAAATAAACATTGCAATTCACACAAAGACTCTCGAACTAGTCGATGGAAATGTGATAGGCCTGAGAAACGAACAATCGGGGGTGAAGGACTTGCGCAGATCATCATTACAGAGTATCCATGGGACGGAGTGCCGATACTAAGAGACTGCCTTTGTACCAATCGATCCGAACCCTTAACTATACATACCTTAACAGCGCCAGTAGTAGAAGTAAACTTAACTATAACTATGATGAATATAACAGAAGATTATGACGACTTTGCTTTTGAAGGTGAATACAAATTTGTTCCTACTGGTCCTGGCGACGAAACAGTGTGTTCGTCAGGATGGGGTGAAAGACGACTCAGAGGAAGTAGTGGTGAAATTAGGTTATTTGACAAAAAACATACGCCTATTGCCCCCGAAATTATTGGAGACAGAAATGTTATATCAGAAAGTGTCAGGGCTGAAGTAGCATGTGTTCATAGACCGTGGTTAATTGAACCCGGAGGCGATGATGTGACTTTAGTACAGGGAAGATATTTATACGTGAAATTTCTAGGATATGACATAACACAATCATCTCCTTTCTGTACAACACCAAATAGACTGTACATTTATGAAGCTCACGATACATCTCGTTTCCGAGAAATTTGTCCCGAAGGTAACAATTTGATAGAACTATTTTCACCTGGATGGAAGTCGGCTCAAACGCCTCTAGAATCATCCCTAAAGCCACATGCTCGAAGTTTTGTTATTGATTTTCTTCAACACGAACAAGCAGATTATTCTATCAAATGGATTGAGATTATGAAGAAACCACTGTTTGAAAATGACGCTGAATCCAATATACTGCCAGCTTCACACACACTTGAATGTCAGCACAGGTATGTATTTTAATAGTATATTAATAAGTTTGTCGAGTTAAATCGGTAAGAGTATTCTAAAATATATTTTTTGTCTAGCTGCCCGGAACTCAACGCTTGCATCCCCCTTACTTTGTGGTGTGATGGAAGTCCACATTGTCCATCGGGTTACGACGAAGACGACTCAAACTGCTCCTTTAGGATTTCTTTGCCACCTCCTTACGTGGCAGCAGCAGCTGGTGTCGGTCTTCTTATATGCGCAGTGGCTGTTGCCCTCTGTGCCTGTCGAAGACGTCGAAGAAAGGACAAAGAGTTTAAAGCCAGGCTGGACGGTGCATTGCCTCCAGAGGAAAGACCTTACGATAGGGCCAAAACAAACGGAGTGGCGGCACCTGAAGTTGCTCCTCAATACGCTACAGTGCAAAAGTACGCCACAATAGATAAGTACAGCTTAAGCCAGAAGTACAGTGCCGGACTGAACGATGCTAGATACTATGATGAAGTAGCACAAAGGGATAAGCTCGCGGATACGAGGTACGCTAGTTTAGGTCGGGGCCAACGAAGCTTACGAGTCGAAAATAATAGAGGTAACGGTTCAAGAAGAGCACTGCCCGATCTAGGATATCCGGACCTCAAAGACGGCTTTTGTTGACCCTCTCCCGATCTTTTAGAAACGACGGTCTAGTAATTTAGAACATTCGGAGCTTATCCGGAACTAACTGAAACTTGTATTTTGGGTTTGTTGTGAAAGTATTAGAATGAAGACTGAATTTGGCGTAAGTGCCTACCTAAACCTTTTCGTCAAAATGTTAAACATGAGAAATAATACATCAACGAGTGTGTTCCGTATCACAAGTAGCACTACTTATCGGAGGATATTGCATTGTATATTAACATTTTAAATTAAGATTTCATCTACCACAAGTAGTAGGTAAATTTGTAAATAAGATATAAAAATGTGTAATATCTACTGAAATGCAGTTCATATTTAAACCATTGTGCACCAAAAATTCTCAAACTATGTAGAAGCTGTTGTAATTTGAATATGTAAGTATTATGGACGGAGTTTTGGTGCCAATAGGTGCATGTCTCATAAAAAAACATATCCAAGATGTATATAAAATGCTTGACAATACAATTTTAAGATACCTATGAAAACATTTTAAAGGTGTGTTTTGTGGAATGATTTGTACAGTTGAGCTGAAAATTGACATTAGATATTGTAAAGACCTTGAAGATTTGTAAAAGCCCCTGTTACTGGGTATTTTGATGCATCATTCATTTAATATTTATTGTGTACACAAAATTGTAATGAGACATAGATATAAATCAAATGTGATATAGGTTGTAAAAACAGTAGATATGAATTCGTGAACTTTACAGTTGAACTTGAAATAAGTAGGTATAAATAATTCCCTTTGTGTAATATATAACAGTTGATTTAAAACAATCGGTTGTAAATAAATTATAGAATAACATTTTTAAAGTCTGTAATTATTTCCGGGTAAAAGGAAAATTAAAGTAATTTCTAAAAATTATTATGCGTCTTATTTTACTTTTTTACTTCGCAAGCCAGACATTTACCTAGAATATTTTGTATCAATTGATAATAATAATAATAATATAATCTCACGCCTTTTTTATCCCCGAGGGGGTAGGCAGAGGTATTCCATTACTGGATATACCCACATTTCACGAGATATATTGGACCCCTAAACGTGATAGGTGGTGAGCCCATCGCCGGACTGGGTCTCCTCACGATGTTTTTCTTCACCGTCGAGCTGGTGATAAATATGTACGTAAGTTTTTAAAAAACTCATTGGTACACGCCAGGATTCGAACCCGAGCCTCACTGATTTTCGGCCGGCTCTTTAACCGTCCGGGCTATCACTGCTCAATATCAATTGATATGATCAGAAATCGAGAGAATATACTTACATAATTAGGAGGAAATTATTTATCTGTAAGTATTGTAAGTAAATGTATTGACCACCTTAAATACTTTTAAATCAAAATTGAATTGTAAGAATTCCAGTATCATTGTGATAAATTATATAATATATCTTTCCAAGTTTTTCACTTCGTAAAAGTTGAGAATCCTAAATAAAACTTGTTACTTTATTTCCTTTACAATTAAACCCCCATGCTGAGGGTTCGGGTAATAAAGCATAAAAAGAGACTAATGCTGAAAGAAACTTTGTTCCCGACACTGAAATATTTTTATTTAGTATACAAAAAATGGGGCCCATTTTCCGTTGTCGAGGTCGCCGTGCAGGGGTGGCGAACTCCGTCTTTCACATTCTCGCCGTTTTTTAAATTAAAGAATGAGACGACAGTTTATTACATCTGGCTGGGGTAAGTATAAATCGTTATTATGCTAACGATTTCTTATAGCTGTTGCGGCATATTGAGTTATGTATTTTTTAACATAGAAATTTTTAGCAGGCTTACATACCTAATAATATGTATATTATAAAAACAAATAAATATAAATACTATATAAAAGTTTAAGACTAACTAAAACTCCAGCAAAATTGTAATGTAAAGAATTTACGGATGTTAAAAACCAACCCCACTATTGTTAGTCCCGCTACGCCGGCCGTACCTACGCTTATCGGCCGTGACTCTCGGGAGTGAGGCCACAGGGATATGCAAAAATATGTTTACTGCTCCTTGATTTTAGGTGCTACGTAAAAAGTTAAAATACTGATGGGAAGATGAATAACTTTGAAAACTGTTTATGTAATGTTAAATAGATATTCAAGAAGTGAGAAGTTCTAGCGAACGCAAACTAACTACATGAAAAGCATTTTTTTATGAATGTCAATTTTACGTAGTCATTTCTCTGAAATTTATGAAAACAGATTTTTACAACGTATAGAAAATTTATTTAGCCTTCTTAAAAAATACCAAAATCTTATATTATATATCTTAGAGCAGTGATAGTCTTAGGGCTTAAGGGCCAGCTTCACATGATGATAGTCAGTGAGGCTCGGGTTCGAATACTGGTATGTACCAATGAGTTTTTCAAAAACTTACGTAAGTACATGTTTAGCACTGACGGTGAAGGAAAACATTGGGAGTAAACCCGCAGGTCCCAGAATTAATTCTGAGATATGTGTAACCGACCCGGTCGGTGCGGCGATGAGTTCACTTCCTATCCTATCCTACGTTTATGGGTCCAAAGATTAACTCGTGAAAAGTGGGTATATCTAGAAATGGAATACTTCTCCCTACCCCCTTGGAGTTAAAAGACGTGAATTTTTTTTTCTTATATATATCGTATATATCGTGGTGTCACTGATATCAGTACCTAGATACGTAAAATACTAGGTGGTATATCGACACTCTGTCTTATATAATTACCACAGCAACCTTCACTCAAAGTCAGCAGCATCAGTCGCCCAGCAAGCCAGAATCTTGCCCAATCAGGTCAAAACGAATAAATGGTAGATAATTTTGAGTTGTCCTGTCACAAACATACCTACCTAATATAGAAGTTAATAAAATCAGCAAACCAATATTAATTAAGTCAGTTATTATAATACAGTACAAGTACAATAGGAGATCAAAAAGGTAAGCATATTTTTTTATTATTTGTCGTAGGATTTTTATCCTTCAAAAAATATTTTATGTTTTATTTTTCGCACGAGATCTTGTTAACTTAAGATTTTCTCGCCTCGCTTTAATGCATAAGTCGTTTATAGCCGTGGAGACAGGTACGCACCGTCACTAATTTGTATTTGTCTCGTCGAATAATTAGATTATAGGCTCAGGCTGCATTAGCCTGTCCACTTCGCTGGCTAACGAGCACCGCGCAAACTGAATTATCTGATGAACTAATTAAAGCTCGGAAACAGACTTGGACATCGGACAATAAGCGAGGTTTAAACTGTGACGTTATTGTTCTAGTATTTCAGCAGGCGTATTCACGGACACTCGATACCGTTTCCGGTTGATTCAGATCGAGTGAAAAATTTTCCGAAGTCGATAGATTCGACTTAAACTTTATTCTAGACGTTTCTGACACCCACGGAAAATTTTCCGAATCCTTTAGTTTTCGATACCAACATCAGCCCATCTCGAAAGTGTTCGACAGATTTTCCGATATCGAATATCGAAGCTCCCTTATCAGTGATAACCCGGCGAATCTACATTAAGATACTGCACTTATATTACTAGAGGAGACGACGTTAAAGATCAAACTTTTCGTCCTAATGTCTAAAAAAATGGGGTGCTTAGTTGCTTACTGAGCTAGTAATTATATCCTCTAAGGGTTGGCGCAGATGGACGGAATGGAGACGAATCTTCTAATTGGGTAGCAGTTTAAACTAAACTTAATTTGCTTCTGCATACGACTGTCAATGGTAATGGTAGCAAAATAAAATCGCAGTGTTATTTTGTTTTTCTTTACCAATGATATTCGTATCACAGTCCTAGTTTTACTTTTTTTTGCTATACCATAGACTGTCGTATGCAGAAGCAAATTGATTTTAATTTAAATTGTTACTGAATTAGTAGCAGTGATAGCGTCATTTTGCCATTTTTAAAGATAATCTAACTATAACGTCTCCGACTCGCACTTGGCCGATTTTAGTTAGGACCTGGAGTATTAAGCGTTAGTAACTACTTCGTTAGTAGGTTCAAGGTGACATTACGCTTACTTACAAGGTAAACTAATAGGAAAAAATTAAGCCGCTAACAGAAAAATCGCATTTTCATGTCTTTGAAGGTCGCAGTTAAGTTAGTAGGTAATTGTCTTACAACATTTGCAACATTTTAAATAAATATCAAAACTTGAATGTATTACTTTAAAAAATACTGACATTTAAATGTAGTACCTACCGTAAAATTACTGTAGAATTTAATTTTGTTGAGCATAGTTATTACCTATCGATTCATCATCAGCCGGAAGACGTCCACTGTTGAACAAAGGCCACCCCCATAGAACGCCACAAGGAACGGCAACTTGACACTTGCATCCACCGGTTACCCGCGACCTTGACGATGTCGTCGGTCCACCTATCGATTAGTTTACACCAAAGAGATTTAAATATGATAGGGCATAGAGGGGGCATTGGGAATATTTTCATACAAAACTTTGAAGCCTAAGCGTCATGTCCTTGTCATGTCAGTTAGTATGAACGCGAGCTGTCATTTGGTCGAAATTGTACTAGACTTATTCCACTTGGAATAACTTTTGATTTCAAATTTTCCTCGCTTTGTCCCCTCTATGCCTTATTATATTTTAATCTCTTTGGTTTACACAAACTATGTGAGGAATTCAATCATGTCAGACAGTAAGTCAGAAGTGAGGTGAAAATTTTATAGATAGATAGACAGATTGACTGCTGAATTACTTTTCAAGTTTTATTATAGAAACAATTTCTAGAAAGGCTGACATAAAAAAAAAATATGCGAGTACTTTACAAAATTGAAATTGATTGCCTGGGTTTGAGACTTTGAAGTTTGAAAGTTTTGACAGCGATTGGCATTTACTTTAAATCTAGCTTTGATTCGAACTTAAACATTCTATTTAAGTCAGTGGTGAAATGTTCGAATGTTCCATAATCCAGTAAAGTTGGTGCTCTCGATATAATTCATCATCTTCAAAACGTAACAGCCTACTGCTGAGCTTATCTTTCCTAACACATGAGCAATATAATTCTTCTTTTCTAGATTACCTGCAATCTTTGTAAACTGACAATATATTCAGTAAACCTATCATAATTTATTTTTTAATATTCCATGTTAAGTAAGTAAGTAACAACTCTTTATTGTAACCAATAAAAAAAATATGCAACAAGTGACACAGTGATACCAAAATGTACAATGGGCGGTCTTATCACTTTAAGCGATTTCTTCCAGACAACCTTAGGAAAATAAATATGTAAAATGTTTTTTTTTTGTTCTGATAAAGCTAGAAGTAAAACAAAGTTTAAAATTTTATACAAAACATGAGTAAAAATGATGATCAAATAAATTCATTTCATTTATACATGTAGTAGTAAACACTAATTCCTCATGTACATATTGCTTGATTGTCCTGTCAATAGCTACCGAAGCTTCACATAATTAGCTGAGTACCATTTACAGTTTCTATTGGGCCAATATAACGGTAACGAATCACTATTAGACAGATAAGGTATGTCAGTTTCACGTGCGAGGGGTTTTACCCCGCATCTGTCATTTCCAGCCATTTTCCTTTTGCTATAAAACCAACCAATAGTATGAAAGATAAAATGACAATTTATTATTTAAATATCTACCTTTCATTTAGTACTTTACTTTACTTTATAAAAAAAATATGAGCCCGTAAAATATCAACGCTTTTTTATAATCGAAGCCAGATCATATGCCATTCGAACAGGGCTTTATCTTGTCATTACAAAAAGTTCACACGTTTAAACCCCTCAGTGAGTGTTGAATAATTTCGTGGTTGAATTTTGCAAAATCCTTTCTTAGTGGACGCCTACACTGTTTAAGCTATCTATGTGCAAAATTTCAAGTCTCTAGACCCAGCCGTTCAGGCTGTGCGTTGATACATCACCAATCAGTCAGTCAGTTTATATTTTTTTATACACAGGGTGACTTTTTTTACCGTCTGGAAAAAAATATGGTGTGATAGGTAAGTGTTATAGATTCATTTGGCATTGTTACTTAATGTTTTTTTGGTTTTACAATTTTTTTTCTTGCTTAAACTAATATACATTTAATTACTCAATTGTAGTCAATATTACATACTGAAATATTTTGAAATAGTATTTTAAAAAGAAACAGACTCATAGCTTGCATTCATGCGCAATCTACCTACAACCGCCAGCTGCTACATAGCTGCTACATAGTAGTGTGCGTAGTTTTCTAGATTTTGTAAATTGCATTAAACATGACTATATTTATCAATTAACCTCGTGTATAGCTTCGGCTCTAGATAACTTATACGTCATATTTTTTTACAGATAGTAAAAAAACATCCAGTATACATATCATACACGAATAATCATAACCAAATCATATATTCGGCAATCAATCAATTGATAAATTTCTGCGAATATGACACGCTGTCGTACACAGACCCGGAATTACCATACATAAATGGAAAACGGTCCTCTACAATCAATTTTGTTCCCACATTCCATTTGAAAAGTGTGCACCTGTACTGAGAGCCTGGATTCTTTGTTTTTGTTGGAACTGGAATCGCGAATTGAAATGTTTGGTCAATAGGTAGCGCCGGTATTCTTTTCATAGACATTTTTATTACACATTTTAGATACAAACGTTTACCGAGTTCACGTTTTAGTAACTACAAACTGTATCATATTATTTTCAAATTGATCCAGGAACACTTTTAAAACTATTTCTTGTAATATAATATTTTATCAACAACTAAACGACTATACATAAACAAAAATCTACTAAAGGTAAATTAAATCCAAAAAAAATTCAAATAACTTATTCTACATTTAAATAGGATTCGTATAAATACCAATCACCAAGTTACATAATTTATTGAACGGTTATATACTTAGAACCAAATCGCTTCACAAGTTTCAAATCGATATTAGGTAGAACTTTCAGGCGAAACAATTGAGTGTTTCGTGAAATCAAATCCACTTATCTACCCGGTTTTTTAAATTTATGGGTGATGCTTGTTGTAGATACGAGTAGTGAGAACTTAATTTAGTAAGTGCATTTTTATTGACTTATTTGCAACTGAAATAACTTAAATAAAGAAAAATCATTGAAAGTTTTAATTTAATTTTGTAAATAATAATTAAAAAGTAACTAAACAACGATTTTGTAATTTGGGTAGTCCTTTCCTCAACTTTTGTGAAATCTCTTTCAAAAAAGTGAAGTGTGTTTCATTTTTAAAATTATGGTCGTTGTTTCCTGAAAAAGTAACAAAAAACTTGTTACAATGCTATTAATATTTTCGTGTCCGAATTTAATAAAGTCCCTCTTTCAGCATCATTAAAAAATTTTTTTGTGAGTAACATTCGGGGAACTAGGTTTGTTTGAAATATTTCCTCGTGACAAAGGCTTGCGGAATTAAATTACTTTCAATGTTTCAGAACCCGCACCTGTCACTTTCAACGACTTTTGTATACTCATTCTTCATAAGAGAACGGTAAACTGTTTTCAGTTCTAGCAGAAGTTTTAATTCTGAGTCTCAATTGCTTCACCTTAATAATTTGTACTTGTGTCTGCTGTGTGCTTTTGCACAATATTTATTAAACCAATAGGTTCTTGTGCCAAATTTTGGTTGTACCCATATCATCTGTATTAGGACTAGAACAGAATGCTCCCTTATATCCATTGACGACTTCTAGCACTTATTTTCATTTTTCAAACCTGGCAAATATTTGTATTTATTTATTTTATTTGAAGAAGCAAAAAAATTTTATACTTTGCGGCCTTATGGCTAGTATATCCATTTGTCAAATTGATATTTCAAATACTATGGATTCATAATAATGCCTTAGCAACGCTGTATGTTATAGAGATACTAGCAGCGCCCTGCGGTCTCACCCGCATCAGTCCCGTTCCCGTGGGACTTACTTTTTTGGGAGTAACATGGGGTGCTAGCCCATGTTACTCCCAAAAAAGTAAGTTTTCCATTGGTGAAAGAATTTTTAAGACTCGCATGTGGAATTGTATTACAATCTAGCTGGCACCCTGCGGCGTTGCCAGAGCGGATCCAGTTTATTCCCGTTACCGTGGGAAATTCTGAAAATCCCTTCATTAGTTGTCATTTCAATAGTTGCTTACGACTAGATACAATATTTCAAGTTTCTTATGTGTAATCGTTTCGGAATAGTACGTACATATTTCTCTTTTTCAGTCCAATAACGATCTAGATCCAATGGATTCTGGATTAATGTAAGGTCAGCTAAAATTGCTAACAGGCTTGATAAAGAATAGAGAGGCACATTTTTTTAAAGAATTCGTTACATAGTTCCGTTGAAATTGGAGCACACAATCGTAGAAGTTATAAATACTTTAATCGATAAACGTCTGCGCATTATGTAATTTGGTATCGATATAACGTAGAAAAAATTATATAGCTTATTGAAGCCTATTACCAGCCGAATTAACAATTATTTCTCATTGATGTTACTGTTAAATGAATATTCCGACATGGCCCGTATTATTTCGTTAATTACAAGCGTTATGGAATGCAATGCGGTCTGTTAATTTCCGTTCAGCTGTTCTGTGTGCTTTAATATCGATGTTCAGAAGGCACGCTTTTGTTTTCATGTTGGAAAATAATAAATTGAATATTGTGTGTTTTTTATAAAAAAATTATAATAAATATTTTTTTTACAAAAACTTCGTTATTTAAAATTGTTTTTAAAATATTCAGCGTGATTTTTTATGATTTCGTATAGTAAGCATGCTGACCAACTGACAGTTTTTTGGTCTAGTTGGCTTTATTGACGCTAAAGGATATAAAACTCTTTAGGATTTAAAGTGGAACCCTTTTTGCCGTTAACAAGAAGTTATTCGGGCGTAGCATGAACTTTCGAGTAAATGTAGCATGTGTTTAACCACGGCCATAATTTTAACGTAACGACCGACTACGTGAGAGAGATAAGTCGAAGTTTTCGGCAGCGAAGGTATTTCTACAGGTTTATCGCACGCACGTTGGAAGAAATTTTAATGAATGTGCTATAGTTAGTGAAAGATTTATTATTCTGAGCGATATTGCGTGCGGCCTGGTCGCATTAGCTACTGATTTATAAATGTATGTTAATAGTGTTGTTACGTCATTATCTTTCAGATGTAGAAAAAGGTATTACGATTTTTAAGCAACTTCAATAAAAAACGAGGTCGTCAATTCGTCGAAATCTTTCTTTTATGTATATTCCAAGATTACTGGAAGACGGATGTCCCAATTTGGATAACATATTCGATAAAGTGAACCTGATGATGAAGACCAAAGATGGCCGCCTGAACTACTCAATAATACCTCACTTGTGGCGATTACCTACTTTAATTCCGCTAAGAAATTTATGGTCATCACAATGCACATAGTGAGTTCAGTTGATGGTGAAGTACAAGAAGAAGGAAAAGCCATATTTTGTAGTATTTTAGTGCCTGTTGAATTATTTATTGAAGTAGGTACCTATCGTTTAAACTAGAACAGTGAAATAAAGTGCCTTGTTATTAGACTATTAAATTTTCCAAGTGTAATTTTTAATTACTTACAGAAATAAAATACATTTTCATTTTCCAAGTCACTTACTGTTTAAGTCCTTAAAATACAAATTTAAATCTTTTTGTTTTTGGATAAAATGGCTTTTAAGTTTTATAGGCTCGTCTGGTCTTAAATACTTATCGCTTCTCGTACGATTTCACTCAAGAATCATCTTGACTAAAAACAAACAACAAATACAATGATGATATTCGGTTTACATGCAACTGATCAATTTTAACATAACTTAAGGTAGCAAACCTAAAATTAATAAGTATAAAAAACAACCTATCAGCATATTTTTTGTCTTGTACAATGAAAGTTGATTCATTTATAATCTAGATTATGAAAAAAATGAGTGTTTGTTTTTATGTTTTGGGTAATTTCTGGAACTATAGAACTGCAGAAGAAGACTAACATGATGTTATTATTATCCCGATATCTTATATAAGTAATATTATATAAGTAATAACCTTTAAATACCAAAATAAAGAATAAAAAGTAATATTAGGTTAAAAGTAATATTATTTTATATTGATAAAAATAAGGTTTTAATTTAAAACACCAGTATTTCAGTTAATCAAGTCGGAAAAAAACCGCTTTATTGGCGTGCGAAACAAGCAAGAGCGGGTCGCTTTGTTAATGAACTTATTTATACATACATATGCTCACGCCTGTTTCCCGAAGGGGTAGTCATAGACAATAAACCACCACCTTGTACGAACCTGGCAAACCTCTCGCGGTTCATCCACGTCCATCAATGGATTCATACATGCTCGTTGGTGTCGGGTACTTTTTATCTGGCTTTCCTAAATATAATATTTGTGGCCGATGCCCTGGCCGGAATTGTATATAGTTTTAATGTTTTAAATTCAAAATTAGTTTGACGTGTTTTTGGCTTGCTTTTGGATTATTGCTTTTTTTGTTTTCTGATTTGTGAACCGGTATTGGAACCATATTGTATAAATTAAATTGTTTTGCATGATAAAAAAGCCTTTCCCCGAGGTCACAGAGTTCACAATTTTTTTTTTATTTGTCTATAAGATAAAGGTAACTATTTCTCATATAATAGCAGTGATAGCCTTACGGTTAATGAGCCCCTTCACATGATGATAATTAATTAGCGAGACTCGGGTTCAAATACTGGCATGTACCAAAGAGTTTATCAAAACTTACGTACATGTACACGAAAACATTGAGAGGAAACCCGCAGGTACCAGAATTAATTCTGAGACATGTGTAAAATACCCGGTCGGGCGATGGGCTACCACGTTTAGGGGTCCAAAAATATCTCGTGAAAAGTGGGTAGGTATATCAAGAAATGGAATGCCTCTGCCTACCCCCTCAGGGATATAAGGCGTGAGTTTTTTTTTTCTACTTATCATCATCATCAGTAATGACAGTCCTCAGTAATGACATTTCCTCACAAGTACAGCAGCAGATCACTCGTAACTAGTAGATTATTTTCGTGTCGATTCTTTCGTATGTACCTATGTTCTACAAATAAATAAATTATTATTATTATTATTATTATTAGAAAATACAACTTCCTATAACATTTTCAATTATCTATTTTAACATTAGCCCCTTCTCAAAGAGGGGCGGAACCTCGAGGGGATTATAATTATCTATTCCACTCCAATTATTTCTTGCCGATCCTTTTCAATTCTCGTCTTCGTCATGTTTCTTATTTTTCGCATACATTAAAAAGAGGACGAATAAAATGCATTTGTGTTGGCGTATCGACTTGATTTACAAATTCTTTGTATGAGTGAAAAAAATGATCTTTGGTAACTTTTTCAATAATAGCTACTTTTCCCCTAACTTAAATTTCTCTGCAACTATTCCATCATAAATAACCGACCCTTGGCTAAAACGATTTTACGCAACACTTCATCTCATGATACGTCAACGAGACTGAAATTGATAATATCTGCCACCCCATATTACCCGTTAAAACACTAATGCCGGCACAAACGTCTCGTAGCCGTAAAATTCATTTCGAGTCCCCTCACGAAATGTCGGATGTGTGAAGAACGGAACTCTATAACAAGCATTAAGAAGATAGAACGATGTGACTTCTTGTTCTTCATTTATAAAAAAACTGGACTATAATTGTTTATTGTTATGTTTTTAGGGTTCCATACCCAAGAGGTAGATACCTCCGCTGTTTGTCCATCCGTTTGTCAGTCAGTGACCTGTACCTCTTAAACCGTAATAGATACTTAATAATTTGAAATAAAGAATTTAGATTCGATGAAATAATAAAAAAAAACAAATTCTTACACAAAAGTTTTTTTTTTATAGTACGGTGGTATGGAACCCTATGTGTACCAGATCGACTTTCACTTGACCGGTTTTTTTCTTCCTCGTATCGTCATAGACGAGTGCCGGGCTATTCTATCTTTATCTATTTATAATTCTTTTTTATTGTGTTTGTTTTTGTCAGAAGAAGGTGCTTTGGAATAAAAAAAATAATAATTAATGCGAAACATTAAACAATTTAAAAAAAAATACAATTTACTTCTTTGGCATGGAGTATATCGTGCTTTTATTTTTGTGATTTTTTTTTGCACTGATATTGTTATTGAATCAGAGAAATTCAATTATAATGGGGCATTGCCCTATTATATTTAAATCTCTTTGTAAGTATTGAACTTATTCAGGGACAACGGGGATTCCTATATTATGTCTCATGTATCTTTATGAAACAATTGTTGTCCTAAATAATAAAAATAAAAATAAGAATCTACATTCGAGTCTGTCGTTGTGCGGTAAAAAATTTTACCGCGGTCTAGATAGGTGATAGGATGACCATCTAATAAAAAAAAATACCGAATCTTATTATTAATACATTTTAAAAAACATCACGGCTTTATTCCCTTGGTCGACCGAGGTATTCAATTAGAAATACCAACTTTTCACTAAATACCTTTTTTATGTATCAAGAGCGTTTATCAAAACGGGTACCGTATCAAAATACTTTTATGTTCCCAAAATTTCTAATACTCCAAGTACCCTTCCACTCCCTTGACAGCTCTAACCAGTAATCCGGTGAAGCCGGAGGGTCACTTCCAATTACATAATTGTCTACTCAGGCACATTGCTCGCTATTTCAAATATCACCCAAGTATTGAGGGCTTGTAATGATTTGTTGATAATCTCTTGGGCTATTCATAACGACAGCCCCTTAGAGCAGGAAATTGGTAAAATTTGTATACCAGTGGATACGGACTGAGAACACTGGTGTTATAAGCAATAATGACAACTGCCAGTTCGTTAACATAATTGATGCAAAACTTGGACCAAAAATATTAAATGCGCAAGTAAGAGGATAGTTAACCTATTTTTACTGTAACAAATTTGCAATAATAAATAAAATAAATTTTGTAGGAATCAAAACTATCTATGTTGAGCTCCCCATTCCGGTAATTCAAATAAGTAAAAGTTACGACGTATTTTTGTAGGTAACTCTGTATCAAAAGATGTATCGATTGGTCATTTTATAGTGTTTACTAGTTAGTTGGATATTCGTTACTTAAGTTACATTATAAAAAGTACAGTCGGCGGTCTTATCGCTTTAAGCAAGTAAAGGCATTATCAAATAAAGTATACATTGTATAGCTTATATCACTGTAACATTACCTGATTGGTCATCACTCCACTTCACCCTTTCTATACCTACCTTCTCAAATATTTCCTAGAAGCTTTATTTGAATCCAAACACTCTTCACACCCTTTCCCTAGACAGCTAAAATATCGATGAGTGCGCCATAAAATATTGAAGCCTTAAGAGTGAAAAGCTTTTACTATACTTATTTGAACATGGCAACACCTTGATTTATTGGCCTTGAATACCCGTCGTGACGTCCAACTTTACTAATTAAGGAAAAGATTAATTTCCTTTTTCCCTTAAACAATTTCCCTAAAAATTACCGAAAAGGCTCTTAAATTCAAAGAAAAATGTAAATTGGCGTTCTTAATTATAAAACTCTTTTAATTCAATATTATTGTCACTTTTACGTGGGTAATTTTCGTGGAATGTTATTCTTTTGTTATTTTGGCAGTATTATAAATTATTTGCCTTACATTTTATGTGGAGCTTACAACGCTAACGTTTCTACATGTATCAAAAAGAAAGCTAATGATTTCGAACAAAACGAAACTGAACAAAAACCCTACCAATTTTCCTTTCTTACAAAAGAATTAAACAAACATGCAACGTAGAAGCTTAAGTTTGATCCCTAATGACACAATGGAGGTAAATTATTATCACGCCATAAACTCATTTGCCACCGAAACCCTAATCTTGGCTTTGGTGTATTTAGTTTCTCATTTGGGACCAATGGTGGCGTGTTACTTCCAAGGTATTAAATACAGGCTTAGCACTACACTAAATCTATACTCGTACCTCCCCTAATTCACTTGCGTTAACGATTATCACAAACATGTGGATTCGTTTTTTTGTCACACGTTTTACATACAGATATTGCACCTAATAGACTAGGGAAAACTATACACAATTATACACTGGGCAGGACATAAGTTGAATACATTTTTAAGGCACAAAAGTGAGCAAAGGCATCTCATCGTAGCGTTAAAACTGTACATAATAGTATAAGTATATAGGATTTGTTACATACATCTGCAATGTCAACTGACCTATGTTAGTAACCACAACCGACAGTATATAACAGTCATGGCCTCAGTCCGGAATCGTATTGTTTTTATTCTTGATCCTTCATTAAGAACACAAAAAAACTCTCTGACGGTGAAATTATTATTCGGAATAATATGATAAGTGCTTACAAAAGGGATACAAACAGAAACTCGTGTCTAGAAAATGTCTACGAGCAGTATAATATTACTAACATAATACATTGTTAAATTTACAGCATTCCATGTATGGTCTAGGATTAATATTTGCTTAGAATTACACTCATATAAAATTTAAATTCACGCAAGTACATATAATTATTACATACCTACCTTCAGCGTACGTACTACCTACTAGGTACTATTAATTTATAGACGTAAACCTTAATATTCATACACTTAATGTACACCTAATCCGATTGCGTAATTTACAGATTTCCATATAATGGAACCAAAGTGCGAATAGTTTGGAAATTTCCTTAGATTAGGATTAATATTGTATACTAATCTTCGTAACGAATTTATCACGGGACCTAGGTATAGATGCTAAATTATGGGCTCTCAAAAGATAAAATTGATTTAAATTTTAGAGATTCTAAAGAAAAACAAGTTTTATCTTCAAAAATCTAGATCTTTCAGCTTGTTTAATCAAGTTTATGACAGTCAGAGGACAATCTATTTTGAAGTTTGGTAGTATACACAAAAATTGCTTGTAGGAAATAATACAACTTATTGGAATTCAATTATTTTAAAATAAATATTTTGTGTTTTTATTTTTTTAAATATGGTTGATTTTTTTTTGTGTCCATAGCATATTTTTACCCGACTGATTTGGCAGGTTAATGTTTTATGTTTTTAAAATTAAAATAAATAATCTCACGCCTTTTACCACGTGTCAGAGATATTCCATTTCAGAAAATACCATATAATAAACTTTTCACCAGTATAATCTTTGGACCCCTAAACGTGATAGGCGGTTAGTCCGTCGCCGGACTGGGTCTGTTATACACATGCCTCAGAATTAATTCTGGACTTCCTCACGACATTTTTCTTCACCGTCGAGCTAGTGATAAATATTTATGTTAGTTTTCGAAAAAACTCGTTGGTACATGCCAGGGTTCGAACCCGAGATTTCACGCATGAGAGATACGCTTTTTAATCGCTGGGCTATCACTGCTCTCATGTAATGTAATATAATATGATGTTTTTTACGTATACAATTTAATTTAGCTAGTGATAAATATTTATGTTAGTTTTCGAAAAAACTCGTTGGTACATGCCAGGATTCGAACCCGAGATTTCACGCATGAGAGATAGGATTTTTAATCGCTGGGCTATCACTGCTCTCATGTAATGTAATATAATATGATGTTTTTTACGTATACAATTTCATTGTCTTTTAGTATAAACCAAACCTGCTTTTCATACTCATTAATTTAATGAACTTATGATGGATTAAAACCAATCTATCTCTACTAATATCACAGATGACGAAAGATTTGTATCGAATAAACTCAAAAACTACTGGACCAATCTCAAAAATTCTTTCACCTGAAATGAAAGCTAGAATATCAATGAGTAACATAGGCCTTTATTTTATTCCGTATTCCCACGGGAACGGAAACTACCTCTATGTATGTATAAAGTCCTACCGAAAGCAAAATTGCAAAAAAATACAAAACAGTATTTTCCTGATAAAATTGGATCTAAAAACATTTTTTATTTGCTGGTCGAATCTAAATGACTTAAGTATGTTTCTTGTGTATATTTCCAGGAATGCTTTCCTACACGGTTTCAGAACCATTCATTCGAACTTCATTAATTTAAAATCTCGGTGGGCGAGCGACCCGCAATCTTAAAGAACTTTTCAGCTCTCGCCCCGGACTACTTCGAACTCCACTTCTGTGCCATATTGTGGCGAGTAGGTATAATAAATGAGTCAATTTTTCTGGCGGGAAAGTTTCGGGATATGGTATATTGCTTTTGTTTTTTTAAATTACTTTGGGACTAGAAGATATGGAACTTCCTTCCGTTAACTTATCATTCTTAATCAGAGTGTATAATGTATTATTCGAAAAAAATTACAATTATAATTACTTTTTGGAATAACTAAAATAAATAACAATAGATAGAATAATATAAGGAGTTATGCAGTCCCTGACGAAAGTGAGCTCACCGCTTATGTGTGAGGCCTGAGTTTAATTCCAAGTCAGGACACGTATCAATAAGTTTACTGCAAATGTACATAACTACCTACCTACATATTTATACAATATGTAACAGAATAAGCGCAATTCCTGAAGTTAGTTTGTTGAGTATCGACTGCTTAATCGATTTCAGCAATTTTTAATATGTGTTAATTGTTTCCGAAAAATAAATTAGCATAGCTGAATTTAGTGCTACCTATGGAAATCGTGCTATTACTGCTCTTTATTTAAGAAAATGGGTTTGACACAAATAAAGTTTGAATGCATAATATTTTTTTTTGCATTAATATACTAATTGGGGTGTATGAGGAATTGCACTTATTCTGTTACGCGTTGTATATAATATGTAGTTACTAGCTCAACTATGAAGAGAAAATCGTGAGGCAACCTGCAAGTTCCAGAATATTTGCTATAGCGCCCTGGGTGGCAATCTAGTGGCAATGGACTCGGAGTTTTTCCAGAAGTCGAATATCTCTATTACCGCGAGTTACCACCTAACCACCATCATAAAAAATAAGGTTTTAATTGTTTTACTGAAACCATTATAAACAGTGTTATTTTATGCAAAAAGCTGTTTTAATTTCGTGTACCCCATTGTATTTTACTAATTACGTGTTCTTATAATTCATCATAGCCTGAAAAACAGGGTAACTGGCAATACCCTCGGAGAGTCTAGAATAGGTATAAATTTAGTAAATGGACTTCTACTAAGTTACGTAGTGACAGTTATGAGTAAACCATATCCAATCAACTTAAAATACTTATACGGGTAATACGAAACTAACAAGCAATGTTTCTTTGTCGGATTATATTTTAGCGATATAAAGTGCTGTCAACCTACTATTTGTGGTACAAGGACCGTGGATTGTAAACATTCGGTCTGTCATTTTGAAGTATGGGCGTCATCTATATATAATACATACTATTATTGAAAAAGAGCCGGCCTAAAATCAGTGAGGCACGGGTTCGAATCCTGGCATGTACCAATGAGTTTTTCAAAAACTTACGTACATATTTATCACTAGCTTGACGGTGAAGGAAAAACATCGTGAGGAAACCCGCAGGTCTCAGAATTAATTCTGAGGCATGTGTAAACAGACCCGGTCCGGCGATAGGCTCACCACCTATCACGTTTAGGGGTCCAATATATCTCGTGAAATGTGGGTATATCCAGTAATGGAATACCTCTGCCTACCCCCTCGGGGATAAAAGGCGTGAGATTATATTATTATTATTATTTATTATTGAAAAGAAGAAATATTTGTATTTTTGTATGTTTGTTACGAAAAAACTCAAAAACTACTGGACCGACTTCAAAAATTCTTCCACCAATTGATACCTAGAAATTCCCTGAAATGATATTAATTATTGAATCCAAATGATGCTAATCCATTGAAGGTTTGTTTAGATAATTTATACGTTCTGGCAACGCTGACTAGGTTTGTATATACTCGTACCTCAATGAAAACAATACATCGTTATTACACTCATAATGTACTAAATAAATGTGCCAGGGGCGACATTTCATTTCACAACTTTTCACTAGGAAATAAAAGTAACGGCCCATTACAAGCTTTCTCTGGAAATTATGTTGAATGGCAGAAACCACATCGTTTCACAAAAGCTTTTGAGTTTAGAACTCAAATGAACACTCAAGTGTAAAAGCGTTGTCCTTTCCATCGTGTGAAATTTGAAAGGTTTCTGCTTTGTACCTTTATTCAGGTACGAAATGCCTTTTCCAGCTCTGCTCTTCATGTTAGTTATAATCTAGGCAAATGTACTATAAAACTGTAAATATCTGCGTTTGAACAACATAGAGATTCTACACAGGAAAAATATCGTGGGTAAAAGGTAGCTTATACTTACACTAATATGATAAGGAAGCAAGACTTGGTTCTTTGTTTGTTTGTTTTGTATTAAATAGGCTCCGAAACCAGAGGACCGATTTTTAAAAATCTTTCATCAGTGGTAATAAAAGCCTATAACTTTTCCTCGGGAATTTAACGGGACTTACGCGAGTACGAATAATAATAATACATTCTGGGAGCACAATTCATACACGGTTATTTAGTCTTCTAGATAAAGCAACTGATAAACATGCAGAACTTAAATCGTGACGCAGTCAGAAAAGTTCTTCCACTTACCACAACTAAGCCGTCAAAAGATGTGGCAACATTGTCACTTATATGAAAACAAAGAGATCTATAGCTCTTTCACTAGAATAATATAATTATCGTTATCGTATAAAGTCTGGCAAGATGGACATATAGTAGGTATATCTATTGTTAGTATGTTGTACTTCGCGCTTCTTTGGAATACGCGTAGCGATTTTATATTTTTCATTTATTATATTGTAATTATGAGGATACTGTAAATAAATACACCTGTATATATCCATAACCGAATTTACACCTCTCAGCATCCTAAAGGCCAACCACTAACCCCCAACAGGGAATTCCATTTTTATTTACTAAATGTAGTCATAGAGTTGCTGCCTCTTAAAAAGACAAAAGCTACTTATTATTCCGAAACATATCCTAACCTAAACCTGGATATCGTAGAAATCAGGATATCATTGAGTCAACGCTGTCAAGTCCAAGTAAAAGACTTGTAAAACAAAAGTATATAAAAAATTACAAGCAAATATTCCTTATAAAAAGGAATATTGTTTAGACCTTTATACATTGATATTTTGTACAAACTTTTTCAGTGTATCTATATTACGTAAGTGTACGTAAGTATTTCTTTTGCGCAAAGTCTAAAAAGTTCTCATTCACTTCATAACTAAAGGGTCTTTCGTTCCATTTTATGTCAGTTACGTTCACATAAAGAGCCTTCAAACAACAGGTTCCGGAAGGATCCTTGTTATTTTCTTTTCCGTTTTCAATTGCTGTAAAGTAATCGATTGGCACCTCACTCATCAAAATCAGATGAGCAGCTAGGCGCTACGGTAGAGTATAAATAAATAAAAACATGCATAGACTCATAATAACAACTTTGCCATAGATGGGTAAAAAGTGTGTAATGACGAACGAATTTCGTAATACTTTTGTCGAAAGATATAGTCCAAGTTTTTCTTTCCTAAAGGAAAATCATGAATTTTCTTTGCATTACCACAAAATATAAAGGATTACAAGATCTATAAGACGCTATTTATATATTTGTATTATATGGCCCATAATAAATAAAGTATTCATCAAGCAATGTTTCAACTAGACTTGTTCAAGATAAAAACACTCGAGTTATTTAATTGTAAATTGTTAATACACTGACTGATCTAGGCAGTCAAGCAGTCAAGTCGAGTCATTATGTTATTATTATTATAATTTATTTGTTGACATCGTGCGCCTACGGGAACCCGCTGCTTGACTGCCTAGATCAGTCAGTGTATTAACAATTTACAATAAATTATATAGTATTATGTTACGGGATTGTTACCTGCAGACCGATATAATATACGTAAGTCTTAAATGCTAGACGTATTACTTGATATGATGATCTTAGCTCTGTTAAGGCGTAACATTGGATGACAAACCCACAGACTTTTACCTTATTATGTTTCTGCAGCTACTAAATGCGTAGATGGATATACAGATAACGAGGATTAGGTGGGCAGAAAGAGTGTTTTATAATAAGCAATATCAAATCATTGACAAAGATGACATATTTTATAATGTTGTACCCTAAATAACTTCCGCAATAGCTTCCGATAGAGGTATACCCATTCCTTGAACAGTTTTTACCATACTTTGGACCGTAAGTAACACAATAGAACTTTGCAAGTATTGTACATCTGTTAGAAAATAAATAATCCCTTAAAAAACTTAGGAAGATAAAAGGTATATAGATATCTATCTTATATTCTTTTATATCGATACTGCAGTGATATAGTGTCCCAAAACGTTGTATACAAAATCACCAGGCAAGGTTCAAACATCGCACGCACATTGAATTCAGATCAACGATCCCCGTTTCATTGATGGAGATTTGATGTCCTTCGGTAACAGAACAAACATTTTGCTCCCCTGGAAAAAAAGGAACGGCAGTAATTGACTGTTTGGAGGATTTTTATCTTCATATTTTCTAACATTATTAGCCAAGACTCAGAGCACAGTACTGGACTTTACGGGTTGATGACGATTTTTTTTTCTCTATTATCAGACTCTAAATATTGGGTATCGTTGGTGACAGCGACCCACCATGTTTCCATGACCTAAACCACGGTACGCCCGTAGTGCGCCTGAAACCATGCGTATATAGCTACCGACCTCAATGAGTTCTATATGTTTGTGTCATTTCGGATAGAGACCACAGAACGGTGAGATCCAAAGGGGCGGCAGCTTATCAAAGAGATGTCTGTTCGATTAGTCAAGGCGGTGATCAGAGATCTGGCAGTTATCTATGTCAACGCATCAACTTATCTATCCAGAGAGGAAATGCGTCCAGTCACTGTTCCACGTGGCCTTATATAGAATATTTTATCTGTAAAAATTGTACAAAAAAATATCTTTTTTTTTTATCTCAGTAAAATCTTGACGTAGGAATATTAAGTGTAAATGTGGTTAGAGACCTCGATAAAAAACTTAGGTAAGCATTATTTAGTTTTAAATTATAAATAAAAAAAAATATCAATTTTTATCTATTATATGCTTATGATATAATTTTATTACTGGGTGACATTCTGAGTGCATAGGAAAAATTTAAGAACACTTAATATAAATGATCTTTATAATAATTATAACAACAATAAAAGCCAAATCTACTTTTTTGTAAAATGTTTATTTGTCTATTTGTCCGCATGTTTGTACGCGCATTATGTAATCTCTATAGATACTGCATGAAAATAGTCTGCCTCGAAGAGGAGTACAGATAGTGTTTATCAACTTGGTCAGTATAGGGACGAAGTCACGGGCAAAATATAGTGCTACATATATATTTCAAAGGTAACTGTAAAACCTCAGTGCGCAGTGAGCAAACGTACTCCGCACATTGTGGTCCATTCGCAACGGTTGCGCCGAGCTCGCACCTAATTACTAAATAGCTTTAATGGATGGAACGGCCTCATTAGAGCTGAGTGGAGTAGCAATGGGGTGCGTCTAGGCATCAGCCGAGCCAATGTTCCTTTGTTGAATCGGAATCATACTATGACGAAGAAATAAACTCAAACATTGGCTAAAATTAAAATTATTTATTTGCAATGGGTATACCCCATACTGAAAAGCTTTAAGATAATATGTAATTCAAAATATATCTATCTATATAATCTTACATTTATTGTAATAATAAATAGCACATTTTTTATTATATTAGGAGAGAGCAAGTGTTATTAAGTTAACAATTGATTTGACATTATATGTGTTCCGAATTACAAATATTAGAAATATTTTCATATTTCAACCAGAGTCAGGATTAAAATATTAATCCTTAACTATTATATATTTATAATTCAAAAACTTATCAAAGCAAGCTAGCAAAACAATGAACCATCAACAATTTCTGTTGAGTCAAAGTCAGTATAGATAAGATTTGACATAGATTACCCCTTAACTTTAACCTCTCTCCCTGAAACTCGCTTGTTGAGACTATCATTCAGCTAATTGGTTAAAAACTTACTCTTTTATTACCACTCATAATCACTACATAGTATAAAACAAAGTCGCTTCCCGTCTGTTTGTCCCTATGTATGTTTAGATCCGCACGGTTCTTGACTGATTAAAACTAAGCAAAGGATTTTGATGCTCTTTTTTTTATAGATAGAGTGATTCAAGAGGAAGTTTTATATATAGATACGATATAAACCAAAGCGAAGCGAGGGCAGGACGCTAGTAACTTTTACAAAATATTTGTCTCTACTATACATTACGACCACTAGACTAGAGAACGAGTCAGCCTATGCCGTTTGGAATACCTCCGTATACCATTCCTGAAAATATTTACTTATAAATAGTATATTTTTGGACCCCTGAATGTGACAGGTGGTGAGCCGACCGTACCCAGGTACTCCATTGAATAAATTCTGGGATATGCGGTTTTCATTCTTCGAGCTAGTGATAAATAGGTATGATATTTTTTTTAACTCATTGGTTCATGCCCTCACCAGGATTTTTAAAATATTTTATCACTGCAGTGTAATACTTATCTATATACCACCTAGACAGCTGACAGTCCGTTAACTTGGTGTTCAAAGATGTATGGGGCTCAACGGTAGTGGCTACGATCGATTCAAGTAGAAACTGAAGAGCTCTTCGGTTCAGAAACTTAGAAACGAAAATACGAAAATAAAGTTCGGTCAACTTGGGAACTTTCAAAATCCAGTTTTAAGTTTATATAGACACACCCTAGCAAAGGTATTATTACGAGGGATCAGTTACTTTGTAGCAACGGTTGCTTATGGATAATAGAAGTATTTTAAAAGATAAAGTGTGGATTTCTATTGTAAAGTTCGATAATTGTGTTTTCATACCATCTATTCGAAAAGTGACGTTTTGGACCTCAAAAAGAGGGAGCAAAGTCAGTCTTTTCCGATAGGATTTTAATAAGTGCGAATAAAAGTGTTTTGAATTTGGAATTAAAAATATTCTTCAAAATTCTTAGCCAAAGAGATTAGCAAAATAAGTTTTGCATCTAAGGGTAGCGCCACTGTAGTTTACATCAAACATTTGTATAACAAAATATTAGTTCCATTTTTAGCCGCATTAGGTTGACAAGGCTGAATGGCCTGCGATGGTCGTGCCACACTGTCAGAAAAAATTGATGTGGCACTGCGCGCGCTTTCGTAGTTATTTTTCACAGGCGTAAAATACGCCAAATTTTCGAATTCCAACATCGAATTGTTTGTGTATTTTATATTTTAAAATGAATTCAAGTATCTAGCAGTGACTGCAGTGATAGTTAAACACCAAAAAGAAGAAGCAAACAATGCCATCAATAATTTTTCTCATAGAGAGGTATGAAAAGCAGAGTGTATCATTCGGTCGCAAAATTATTTTTACCTTGGGCTATGTACTTTAAACCCCTCACTTCGTTCATGATTCTACATTAGAATCCCTCACTACGTTCGGGATTCTATCCTAGAATCATTCACTATGTTCGTGATTTAAAAAAACGCCCTCGCCGTAAAAATATCGTTTTGCTCCCTTATGATGACACAATCTACTATTTGAAATATAAAAAAATTGAAATCGTATTATTAAAATCGTACATCTTTAGATTTTAAAAGACCAAGTAGAAAAGATGATATTAAACATTATTTGAATTACGATTTCCATGTTTTTGTCATATTTATTTGATGTCTAACTTTAGTGAACTCACGACTACATCAAAGGATTTCATGTCCCTACCTAGTCGTATTTTATTTCTGTGGATTCTTAATCTAAACTAATACAACAAATTAACACAGGACTGTACAATCATAATGAAATCTCAAAATATTCGTGATGATTTGTCCATAAAGTTAAAGATTATTATCATTTGTTTTTCTTGACTATAGAGGTGATACACGTATTATGTAAGGGTTTTGTCCTATTTGGTACAAAAATGGATGACAAGAGGACTTGGGTCTGACTGTGATTATTGCTTGTCGAGTTACAATGCGGAAGTCTGTTGATTACACTTCCACAGCTAAACTGTTAGATCGATCTGTATGAAATTTGACAGAACAATAATTTACGCCTCGAAAAAACACATAGGCTACTTTTTGTCCTAAAAACACACCAAGGAGTCGCTAAGGTTCAGTGCGGATGAAGTTACGGGGGGAACAGCTATAGTATAATAATGTTAATAAAGATACAAATGAAACATGAGTTTATACGAAGCCAAGAATTCGTAACAAACAAGCGCTTGAAACAATAAAGTAAGTTGTACTTAAGCTTTGACGCGCGTATTTAATTTACAGTCATTACTTAAGGTTGTACATATACCTCTACACGATAAAGATGATTTGCTGTCGTCAGAGTTATTTATTCATGCCTTTATTCCGTAAGGACGAAACGATAAAGTACATAACTGTGTAAAACTTTTACTATTATTGCTTTATTTGCCAAAGATAAAAGTTGGCAACTAAATAATGGCTCGTGAAATTTTCAAAGAGGGGCGTACGAGAAATATACAGGTATATCTTTTTTAGGACAGAGTGCTGGTTTTAGTCTTTAAAGATCTATGAAAAATTTGACTTCATTAATTGCAGTCACGTGTATGACTGGGAGCTAAATTACAGGATTAGGATATTTCCCATGGTACATACTATTTTTGAATATTACGAAAAAATATTTGCATATGAAAGTTGCATATTCGCAGTCACAACTTAGAATATCGTCATCGAAATAATACCAATTTGTATCATTTATCTCATCAATCCTGTTCTGTGTTCTTACTGAGCAGCTTTTGTTCGCTATTGTTTGCTATTCATTTATTCGTAATTTCAGTTTATTTTGATAACAATACAATTTATTAGTACTAAGTATTCCAAGAGCAGTGATAGCCCAGACGGTTAAAGAGCCGGCCGAAAATCAGTGAGGCTCGGGTTCGAATCCTGGCATGTACCAATGAGTTTTTCAAAAACTTACGTACATATTTATCACTAGCTCGGCGGTGAAGGAAAACATCGTGAGGAAACCCGCAGGTCTCAGAATTAATTCTGAGACATGTGTAAACAGACCCGGTCCGGCGATGGGCTCACCACCTATCACGTTTAGGGGTCCAATATATCTCGTGAAATGTGGGTATATCCAGTAATGGAATACCTCTGCCTACCCCCTCGGGGATAAAAGGCGTGAGATTATATTATTATTATTATATTATAAGTATTCCAATGTTGCAAGAAGCGTTTTCGTAAAAGCCAAAAATAGTACGTCGCTTTTGAATGAATGAATAACATCCAAATAACAATAACGCCCGACGAGAATTCATGGTATGAATTATAACTCGTATTTAATTAGCCTAAATAATCAAAGTTTTCCTTTCTCGATTGAATCAGACAATACAAAAGCGATCGTAGAACAGCTAGAACATTGTGAGGTACGAGTATGAATTACCGGTCGATCTGATAGAATTTGTATTGTGGGCTGGCGCAGTATTGTTGCTTTCGCAACGGCTCTCATTGCCTGAATTTGGTGCTAAGTATACATTGGAGAAGGGTCCCTGGATTATTTACTAAGTACGGTTTTACTACAATCGGTTTTGATGAGAACATTCTCACAATGCTGGTTAGTATCTAGTTTCGTAACATTTTACATTGTGTTTCGATGATTTTGGTCTGGTAGGTAAATGGATGCATCAACTAAGTATAATTTGTATATTTACGGTAATATTACTTGGGGTCGTCGCAAATATAATTGTGTTGTTCTCGATTAATAGTTTTTCTTCCAATTCCATAAGTGATTAACACAAGCGAAGATGTATCATGTAGGTAGGTATTTATAGGGCATTTATACACTTTAATTGTTAAACAAATATGAGTTTTGTGTAAAGATGGTTTATTCTCATTATAAATCTATGGTCACTTACATGAGAAGAGGTTTCTATTTTGTTTAATTTTTTTAAATGTTTTATGGCATTGGAAATTTAGCCATCAGCACAAAAATACAATAAGTTATTTCAAAACTTTTTTAAATGTCACTTAGTAATCCACAGTAAAGCGATAGTGCAATTTTACTGAAGATGGAAGCGGCTTCTTGTAGTAGCCCTAAAATGTCCATACTACATTTTATCGAATCACTGCACTCTATTACGGACATTTGCTACATAACACATTATTATCAGCCAAAATCGAAGACACACACCAAAATGAAAATTTTACACAAAGCATGATGTCCCTCTTCGGATTCCCGACAAAAAGCCCTTCTGTCGTCATCTGGACAACTGACGGCCTCCATCTTTACAACTGTAACATTTGTGTCAAAATGAAAACCATGAGATTAGATTTGAACGAAAAACATTTTAAAGTTTTGGTTAGAATATTTCTTAAAAAGTTTTTCTTCAAGAAAAATATTTATAAGAGAGTGCATTATGCAGAGAGTCTTACCTACTGACATCAAAACCCTTTGACATGCCTTGAAGCCTTTGTTTATTATGTAAATAGACGGTAGACGGCGGCGATAGGGCTTACCTCAAATCGATAGTGTAAGAAGGTAGTTTGCTTTTAAACAAAGAAGCTTCCAACAACATGTGAATAGCTCAAGCGACGTGAGATTTAAAGGTTCTAGAGGTATATAAAGATGATGAAAGTAATTTTTTCTATATTTCAAATATAAACTTTATAAAAAGTAGCAATTATTTGTACTGGTAAAGGAACTTGGATACGGATTCATTGTTGTGTATTGACACATAAAAAGCAACATTTAGAAACATGTACAGCGCAAATCAAGACTAAGTAGTAATATAACTGAAAATGGTTTCAAAAGAGCCCTTCCTTTATTAATATACTAGGAAGCGACATTTAAATTTTAAATAGACTAATATATCAACTAAATTACGAGCTTAAAGACCACTTTACTTTAAATAGCGCAGCTCATTCATTGTGGTTATTTAATTTTGTTTAAAGTCGTGATTCAAATCTTCGTCTATGTGAAATCATTTTAAATTCCCGGCCATACCTAAGTATGCATTTGTTTCTAACATGATTCATATCACTACATACTATAAAACAAAGTCGCTTTCTCTGTCCCTATATCCCTATGTCCCTATATCCCTTTGTATGCTTAAATCTTTTAAACTACGCAACGGATTTTGATGCGGTTTTTTTTAATCGATAGAGTGATTTAAGAGGAAGTGTTAGCATTGCACCCGTGCAAAGCCGGGGCGGGTCGCTAGTTAATAATATAATAAATGTTACTACATACTTATATCCGATTTAATTTAATATTGAAACAACACAAATGTTTTGCTCAGTAACCGGCTCAAGATCACGTAACGTTTCATAGAACTGGAAAATTTCAAAATATACTTGTACATAGTATACCGTCGCATTGTTGAGAACAGGAGTAGATCGGAGACTCCTTATTATTTTAAGACTTCATAAAGTTAGTACCGAATGTGACTGATACTGCAGATAAATATGTATTTTGTCTTTTGGTAATAGAGGGTTTTTTTTACCAATCCCTACCAACTTAAGACACATTTCTATCTTTACTACACATGTTTACTATTATAAAACAATAAAAAAGCTAAATCTCAAGATGAAAAAGTTACTCGGGATTATTTTCCTGGTCTCCAAAAGGCAAAATAAATTAAAATTTTGCTGACAGACTAATAACAATTGTTTTGATTGGTTATAGTTATAGTTATTGGTTATATAACAGATAATTACAGTTTGGTTTGCTTTTTAAAAATCAGGTGTAATTGATGAAATAGTATTTTTTTGGTCTGTATGTTTTTAGGCATCACTCAAAAACTCGAATAAATCTATTTTAATGAATCTGTAAGTCTAACGACAAGCCTTTTTATCATAGAAATCTTTGATACAAAGGCATCATCGATTTTACGGATTCGAAAACTATTGTCAAATTAAATTTAAAATAATGTATTGTGTCTACACCATCCATATCCCGAAGCAAGAAAAGCGGAGCTCACGTGTGTCCGCCACGGAATTTGCTCGTAGCATTTACCGCTGATGACGCGGCGGGGCGTCCTATGCAATTTTATATTTTGTTGCTGTCTTCAGACATGACGTGTGATAGATTATCTTTTGTAAGTGTGTGATAATACGAGAACGTTTATGTGAAGTAGAAATGAAGACGATTTTCCTTGGATGTATTCTGTAAGTTGTCAGTTACCTACAGACTCACTTTCTCTCTACATGTCACTTAGGCCCAAACTGACCTTTGATGACTTTTGTCAACTATTTTTATTTTATTTTATTTATTCGGAGAAAAACAGTACATAGTACATGAAAATTCTTATAGAATATGTATTTCACTTGCTTAAGTAACACCATGCCCATGGACATTTCTCGCTAAATTATATTAAAAAATAATAATAATCCTACTAATATTATAAATGCGAAAGTTTGTATGGATGGATATCTGGATGTATGGATGTCTGGATGGATGTTTGTTCCTCTTTCACGCAAAAACTACTGTACGGATTTTGATGAAACTTTACAGTTATGTAGCTTATACATCAGAATAACACATAGGCTATATTTTATTCCCGTATTCCCACGGGAACGGGAACTACGCGGGTAAAACCGCGGGGCGCTGCTATTATTAAAATATTCTTGTCTTAAAATATTATAGAAATGAAATAATCTTACGACTTTTATCTCAGAGAGGCAGGAAGGTATTCCATTTCTGGAAATACCCACGTTTCACCAGTAGGATAGATATTATTGGGACTCATGAGCGTGATAGGTGATGAGCCTATTGTCGGACCGAGTCTATTACACATGCCTCAGAATTAATTAGGACTTGCGGGTTTCCTTACGATGTTATCCTTCACCGTCGAGCTAGCGATAAATACCTTTGTACGTAAGCTTTTTGAGAAACTCGTTGATTCATGTCCCCATTCGAACTAGAGCCTCACGAATGAGAAGCGGGTTCTTTAATCACTGGGCTCGGGCCCAAAGCGGGCTCTTTGCGGTGTTATTTTTTAAATTATATTTATTAAGAATATTGTCATTTTAAATATGTTAATTGATTATCGATGTGATCACTCACAAATAACCATTATTTATAACTTGACTACAAGGGTTAATTAAACCAATATTTGATGTTTGTTTTGTTAGTGTTCCAATGAATCAGTGTCACAGAAATCATTTAGCTTTGCTGTATCGCTTGTTCATTGGCCTAGAAACGGTTGGCTGAATGAAACTGTGAACGAGGATCTTTCAGTGAACAGGAACTTTTGCGGTATTCCAAGTCTCGCTCTACTTAGCTTTTACACTCAGCTATTCCATTTCTCAGTAAGTAATTGTTTATGATTTTTTTAAAGAAGTGAGACTTTGCTATGTCTGTTTCTATCAATAAATAATATTTAAAAATATTTTCTATGGAAAGGTGAAAAGGTAACTGCATTTATGTACGTTCTGGAAAGAGTTACAAGTAATATTAATATGGATAGGTTAAATAACTCATTGTTCTATAAATTCTCAATTTTAGTAGTTCAATTTAGAATTTGTTTTTGTTATATGTAATAATATTTGTACTGTTATATGTATATATATCTGAAAAGCGCAATTACACTCCCATGAACTAGTGCATTATATAATACTTCTATTTTCCATACCATAATATCATTAACACAGTGTATTATTTGAAAAAAGAAACAAAGAAAAAAAAATTGTCCGTATACTAGTCTAGAACACATAGTAAGCACCATCGTAAATTAAAAAGACCAAGTCATAAATTCAAACCTAAATCTACGTTCGAAACTCCCCGGGGTCTGTGTTTTATCGAATTTACACATTTCAAAAATCCAATCGGAGCTTGTGAACGAAAAATGTCACTGCAAAATAGGACTTCATAATACAGAGGAACGTGGGCCAGCAATATGCTGACGTTGCTACAGTGAACACTTGAAACTCGATTTTCACCGTCACGGCGAAATGGTGAAATAAGTCCGCTTTGGTTCTAGCAAACGCGATTTTCTTGTACGAATTTGCTTTGTTTCTTCAGACGGTCATTTTATATTTAGCATGTCTCTGGATGAGTTGGAGTTAGTAGCCAGATTACAAGTTTCGTGGACAACTGCCACTTTAACATTCTTTTCTAGTGTGTGGAGAGAAAACGCTGAAATTTCTATATTTTTAAATTTCTGGTAGATTATAATTATTTATTTTATAAACATTATTAAAAACTATACAATACTTACTAACATTTAATACTTTTTTTTATTATTATTATTGCTATTATTATAAGAATTGGTTAGAGACACAACTAAATTACATACGAAGGCATCATATATTTTTTATATTATTACACTAATAGGGGTGTATGAGGAATTGCGCTTATTATGTTACGCATCGTATATGTCACCGACATCTGTGGTTGATTCCTAACTCTATGGGCACAGAAATAGCTACGGCAAGACCGACCAATCAGGAACAGTCCTTGGACAGTTGACAATTTAACGCTAGAGAGATAGTGATCTATCAGTTTCACTTCGATATATTATAATCTACCGAAAAATAATGCGATAAATTGTAAGCAGTATGTTCGGTTCACAATCTTTCGACAGTCTACAATCTCGCGAGATATATTATAATCTAACGGTGTTTGCAATTTTACGGTGACATATATACTTAATACAACTGAGTAAAGCAGTGGAATGATTTTTTACGATATAAAATAGGCAAGATTCATTTAGATAAAAAAAAACGTCTTAGCGGTAACGGAAGCCCGATCGGTGAGTATGATTATACCTACCTACTTTTACTTATCTTATACACAGTAATATCGAAAACTAGCGAAGCGTCATTCTCCCCTTTCCAATATTCAAGTACCTAGGTATACAACATTTTGTACGAGATCTGCGTTGGTTTTCCCCTTATTTACGTAGAAATCGTTTCCGACTGTATTTCAACGGTCACGGCTGTGCAACGCCATAAATTTTCTCTCCGGAAGCATGACAAACAATTGTAGAGTCGAACAAAAAAATGCGATTCCCGAAATGCTCCAAATATTTGGCTGGCTCATGTAGTCAGCTCTATCGAAACTACTGCTATAGTGTACAGAGAAAAATATACGTAGTTGAGGATAATATAGGATTTTTTCCTTAAGGGCATTTACACTGAGCCGCATATCGCGACGTCATGAATGTTTTGACCCAGCGTGTGTTCCTTTTGCAGCTTACCAAATTTACGTGACACCTGTCGCTCTAACTCACGACGTAATGCGGATTCGCTTGAATAACCTTTTTCACAACCAAAGGTACAAAGCGCTGGAAGGATCTAGATCATGATGTCACTTTCGAGCAGTCAATGTAAAAGACAATACGTGATGTGCAGCAGCGGCTGAGATGGTGATAATGAATCTTTTTCATAAATAATAATAATCTCACGTCTTTTGTCCCCGAGGGGGTGGGCAGTGGTATTCCATTTCCGGATATACCCTAAACGTGACGGACGAAGTCTATTTCACATGCCTCAATTAATTCTGGGACCTGCGGGTTTCCTCCCGATTTTTTCCTTCACCGTCGAGCTGGTGATGAAAATGTACGGAAGTTTTTGAAAAACTCATTGGTAAGTACATGTCAGAATTCGAACCCGAACGTCACTGATTCTCATCATGTGAAACAGGCTTTTTCCGTAAGGCTATCACTGCTTTTTAATATTATGTAATATATTTTTAATCTTGTAAACATAAATATACAAGAGTGTTGTGAGTTGGTAGAGAATAATCTGGGCGTTCCTACATCCACCTGATTGGCAATACAATGAAGAAGAGGCAGATATAAACTAAACGGACGAATTGTTTTGAAGAAAGCGCAAGAAATCTGCATGAGGCGGTCAAAGTCTTTAACCACTCGAATGGAAAAGAGGCGTGAGATTATGTATGTATAATTTTTTTCTATATTTTTTTCTCTCTCGACTAGAAGTGTCGAGTGTTCTTATACAACGTTATATGTATTCCAAAAACATAAAACTCGATATGGAATAGGTAGCATATAAAACTTAGGCAAAGACTGATGCAGAAAAGCCTAAATACCCTCCGGATAATCTTTATAGACGTAATAAAATTGGTCTCGGGAGCAATACGTCCGGCTGTCTAACTGGCCGATAGCACGTCATCGGGTAAATGCGATCAACGGACCCGGATCGCACTCTGAGCACGTCCGAGCACGTCCTGTCCCGGCTCCTGGCAGTCCGATTCGGAACCACTCGACCCGAATATTCGAATCGATAAGTCCTCTACACATTCATGCCAAATATGCGTTTGTTTTGTTGGCTTACGACATCGAAAATTTTCCGAATTCCAAAATTTTATGCGAACTGATATGGGTTTGAATTTGTATTGTAAATTTTATGAGGCATAATTTCTACGAATAAAGGTTTATGTCGACGATATGTTTACATGATCTTTTTATGGAAATGCTTTGAAATTATTGTCATGGCAGAATTTATTTTATTTACAAGACTTGGTATCCCCTACTAATATTATATTTGCGAAAGTAACGCTGTCAGACCAGCCCCCCTAGCCAAGTGGCATTGCACAATCTAAGCGAATGTTCTTTTAGATTGTCATGTACGGGATTGACATTAGCCTTAGCGCTCGTTGGCAAGTGTTTATGTCAATCCCATACATGTCAATCTAAAAGAACATTCGATGCAATGTTTCGTTAGTAAGTAGGTATTTTGTTATTTAGTTGATTTGTATTGTGTTTTTTTTTAATATGTGTTTATCTTTTTCTTTTTTTTCTTATTTCAATGTATGTGTGTGTATTGTGTTGCAATAAAATGATTTATCTATCTATTAGATTGTTCATTGCCCCTTGGCTAGGGAGGCTGATGATCTTTCACCTGAACCGAAGTTTATGAAATTTGACAGGTACCTATATAGCTTGAAACTTTATAAAAGGTCACTAGCTACTTTTTGTCCCACAGTGCAGACAAAGCCTGGCGGCTTTGCAAAAGCTAGTAGGTATTGATATCATTTATAAGGAATAAATATAACGCAAGAAGAAATCCGGTTACATTATTCGGGGTCGCCGCGAATATAATTGTGTTGCTCGATAAATAGTTTTTCCCAGTCCATAAGTGATTAACGCAAGCGAAGATTTATCATGTACTTAGTAAATTGATTTTTTATGTGTGGCACTGTATATGGCTGAAGACAAGACTAGGGTGAAATCGAAAGTGTGTTTGAAGTGGAGTAGGCTGACGTGGGGTCGGAAAGCCCACAGGGCACTAGGGTCGCATGGCCGTTATATAATATAATACAATTACGATAAATATTGTTTGGTTCTTTTTATTAACTTATGGATTACGAACTTTCCCTGATTTAATTAAAATGATGTTCTAGGATTGAGAAGTCATTGGACTCGATTCTGCAGACCAGCTAAAATTCCTAATTTTAAGTTAGACTATCCTTCTCCATAGAATAAGGAAGAAAAAGGACAGAAATAAACCATAGATTGAAGAGTAATGTCAAACATGTAAAAACCAACTAATTTGAACCTTATGAACGTGCTTATCTGACACTTTTATCCATGACCTTTTTACATCGTCGATAAAATTGCTAAACACGCCTTACTTGACAGGACTAATTTTAATTTGACAGGACTAAATATCTCTCGTCTCTTTTCTTTTCTAGGAGAAAGAAAATGACAGGACTGACATAAGTTTAGTCCATGTAAAGCAGAATCGAGCCCATTGACGTTCCAGAGCCTCTTGCCTTAGTTACAAAAGATTACACAAATGTAGCAGTGATAGCCCTGTGAAAACTTTCGTGCATATTTATCATTAACACGATAGTAAAGGAAAATTTTAATATCGTGAGGAAACCCGTAGGTCACAGAATTGATAGGTGTATCCCTTCGGGATAAAGGCCTGAGCATATTTTTTCGTGTGTATATTGGCACTAGAATAATTATCAATGAAAATATACTCAGGGAAAAGAATTCCATAATTTTCACAGAGCACGATAGTTAATTTGTATTTACCGACGAACGGGCTTAGCTTCGTCTTAACATAAACAAATTCTACGGGTAATTTACAGCCTTGGGTGTGAGCTCATATTTTTTAATTTATTCAATACATCCAGCCGCTGTGGGCGGCAGATAGTCCCGCCCGACGTGAGGCCTCTTATTTACGGCTGTTCTTCACGGAACTGCTACCGACTGGCAATTCCCACACTTTATACGCCTACTTGAGAATACTTGAGGTGTGTAAATAAAATAAAACCTGGTAATGGCATCGTTACACTTACTTATTTATTATTACGCGATGTTAGATGAACGATTCCCTTTTGTTTGTTTGGGAATGAGAAGTGAACATGTTTCACGTTTTAGCCCCGAGGGGGTTGGTACAGGCATCACATTTCTCGAAGTAACCATTTTTCCCCAGTGTTATATTTGTAGCATCCCTGAAACAGGTGAGCTTCTTCGAAACGGGGTTCAGTTACTTTTGAGTAACAAATAAAAAAACCAACTCCGGGGCAAGCAGATTGCCTTAAAAAAAATCGATGAATTTCTATGAAATATCTTATATTTACTGAAGTCAAAGCTAGTTCAGATTTATCGATAGGTATTCTTTCTCAACTTATCATCGGACTAAAATTCTTGCAATGACTGACATAATAATATCAGAGCCTCAATGGTTGCGTCTATATAGAAGCATGAAAATGAGCACTGATACATGATTACAGAATTAAATCCCTCTTAAAATACCATCAGGCACACTATTAATAGAAATACAAAACAATGTTCCTAAATTTTACATTTTAAGATTGTATTTTAAATATTATATTTTTTTACCTATTTAAGTTGCCAACTGTAAGTTTATGTCTGAAAAAATAAATAATCGACTTACATAATTTTAATTAATTTTAATTTTATTTCTCGAATCCTATAATACCGACTCCATTACAAGGTTCTTCGGTAATTACGCTATTAATGTCCGAGCGATTATAATCAAGCCGCCACTAAGCAGATCAGACTCGCCCAATAGCTTGTGATATTCCGTGCGACTAAGCACGTGGATTGTCGATCGCACAATGCGGAACCCTATTATGCTATTTGTGCTGAATTTGAATGCAGTTTCAACCCGATTTGGCTATTATCATATTCATCAATAGATAGAATTAATGGTCTGTATTAGCCTATTAGCTATTAATATAGCGGATCTTACAGGTTTTCTGGAATTGTACATTTACCTAAAGAGTAAGTTATGCATGTGTGTAAATTGTGATGTAGGTATATTTCGTTGTGATATAATATTAGCCTAAAGAATTTGACGGATTTTGAAGTTTGATGGGATGTTCAATATGCTTTCATCTCCGAAGTAGTACAGGGTACTTTTTACTCGAATGATCTGTATAGGTGAATTAAAAAAAACACTTTTGTGTGTTTATATTAAATATATTTGTCAAACCGGTATTTAACGTAACAGCATCTGTTTTAAATAGAGTCTATCTTTAAATACTGTTCTATTATATAATACTTAGTAAGGCTAACTATGTCTTAATTTAGGTTGTTCCAAGAAACTGTGTATTTTTATATTTAGTGAATAGGTAATGAAAATTAATCTCCCTAAGCACGAAAGTTCTCACGAAAATAAACACTTAATGTTGGGAGGTACATAAAAAATCCATTCCACTTTGCCAAGTTTGGAGAAGTTAAATTTAAAATCAACTGCCAACATCCCTCGAAGAAAATCAAATTATATTCGCCACCGTGAAAAATGGGAAAACATTTTTTCTTTTGATCTTTGAAAACGCTAGATATCTAGAACGCTATATATAAACCCGTAGATATCTCCGAAAAATAGACAACATTTTTATTATACTCGTAATAAGTACTGAGCAGTTATAGCCTTACGGTTAAAGAGCCTGCTTCACATGATGAAAATCAGTGAGGCTCGGGTTCGAATCCTGGCATGTACCAAAGAGTTTTTCAAAACTTACGTATTATTTATCACTAGCTCGACGGTGAAGAAAAACATCGTGAGGAAACCCGCAGGTCCCAGAATGAATTGTGAGACATGTGTTACATACCCGGTCCGGCGATGGGCTCACCACCTATCACGTTTGGGGGTTCAAAGAATATCTGGTGAAAAGTGGGTATATGCAGAAATGGAATACCTCTGCCTACCCCCTCGGGGATATAAGGCGTGAGATTATGTATGTATGTATGTAATAAGTAATGACACAATTTAGGACATTCGTAATTCGTTCCAATCGCATGAAAAAAGTAAGCGATCGTGCTACAACCTCATTAGTTTATAGATACAAAGCCACCAATGACTGTGGCGTGCCATTTACGTCAGCGTGACGAAAGATCGTATTACAGGAAGCGGGAGTAATTGCATATTTCCACATAAAATATTACTTGAAACTCAAGTTACCACAGATCAATGAAAAAGCAAAAAACACATCATACCACATTGAATCAAAAACAGGGAGAATATTAAAAATTATTAGACTGCACGCACACACCGGTGTTGAAACTTCCGGCACTATTTAAAAAATATATCCTTTGTTTAAATACATAATTAGCTGTTGCCCGCGACTCCGTTCCGTGAACTAGGTTAGGTAATCGCGACGCTTAAAAAGATGTGCTTTTCCAGAAGGAAAGTATTATTCTCAAAATATATTCTCAAAATGTTGACTATCGTCTATGCAGGTCTTCTTTATGCTAATAATATATAATGCTATTGGCTTGAAAAGGTAATAGACATAGGGCTACTTTCGAATTTATATTATGTACGTATATATATATAGCGGGAGACCAGCGGCTTCCAAAAAAATTCCTTCTTAGTGCTTACTTACGTCATTTAAGGAATCTTTGGGCACAAATTCATACTTCTAGACCCAACTGTTTCAATTGTGCTTTAACCAATCAACCTGTCAGCCCATCACTTTATTTTTTTAGCCGACTTAAAAGAATGAGGTTTGAATTTCGTCACGTGTATATGTTATGGGCAATTTGATAAGTCCGGGCACTAAAATAATTGCCGGTCTGTATTCATAATGCCCGACTCAATTGGACAATGTGATTAAAACTGCATGATTAATCACTTTTCCCGGCCATTATGAATAATGAACACCCTATCTTGGGCAAAGTAATAAAATAGGTGAACTGTAATGTTTTTGTTCATTAAATGAAATTAAACTTACAAAATTTTCATAAAAAGTCAACAAAAATAAATTATTAAACATAGTAGTTAAAAAATAAACAGTTAAAAATGTAATAACATAATAGTTACATACTTTTATTTTGATAATAATATAACTTAAGAACAATAGTTTAAAAATTAGTAAACTGAGAAAAATCAACAGAAATATCTAATAATGAAAGACTGTGTAAGAAAGTTATTAAGCTTAGAATTATTTATTCTTGCAAGATGAGCTTTTATGACATTTGGAATTGCAAATAATGTTTAATTTCTTGCATTTATAACGTTTTGAATTGCAGTCACCACTACAGTTACAATAATGGAAGCCTTGTCCACCAAAAAGAGAGTCTCTTTTAGCACATTCTCGAAGATTAATATCAACTTTTGGAACTGCGTGCGCCGAGGGGGCGGTGCGCCCCCCCCCCCCCCGCACGTATGCATTCATTGCCCGGCTACAAGTAGGGAATTATTCATACTGTGCGGTCATACTGATAAATTCAAGCTATCTCAAACACTGACTTATTACATGGACCACGGGCCGTCGGGGATTATTAATAATGGCCGACCAAAGTGATAAATTAATCACTTTGCACATCACTCTTGGGCATTATTAATAATGGCCGGTCCATATTAATAATGTCCAGTTAATCACGTTGCCCGTAACATATATATATATATATTTTTTGTATATTAATCCATATTTTTGTAAAATTTCCGAGAACCTATCTCAAAACATTATTTTTGTTTTAACTGAGTACACTATGGGTAGTCTCATACTTATATGGGACAACCCATCTAATTTTTCCGAAAATCTGATAAAGAACTTCAGGTGGAAACAGAACTCTTCAACGGACATATCAAATAACTCGCTATCAAGTATCGACGTTATATGATTTAGTAACAGTTGGTAATGGATGTTGAATATGCAAATAATAGTCTTTTTAGTGTAATTCCTGGAAGTCGGTTTGCATTTTTGTTTAGAATTTTGATCAGATATGTAGATATGTGGGCCGGCCATATCTCGCGAAGAACCGACAACCGTTGGGGTAAACGTGTTCCGGTGTGGAGACCGCGACTCGGCAAACGTAGTGTAGGACGCCCTCCGGCCAGATGGGATGACGATCTGCGAAAGGCTGCAGGCAGATGCTGGATGCGTAGAGCCGAAGACAGGGCGCTATGGTGCTCATTAGGGGAGGCCTATGTCCAGCAGTGGACAAATGTAGGCTGATGATGATGATGATGTAGATAATATGTAGATATACAAGAAGTCAAGTGTCATGATTATGGATCTTACTAGTAATCGTACACTATAAAAAAAAAACAAATATTATCAAAAGAAAATTTTTGAAATAGCACTAAATATTTTATTCGAGTAAGGTCCAAATGATATAAATTGATAGGTGTAGACCAGAAATCCTAAATATGCGTTCTTGAGTGGGCAGCTATTTCATTTTCCGTGCCGCTGCAACCGCACGAGCTTGCTTCTATTTGCATACTTGTAATAAAGCAATAAAATTGTTATTTCGCAGCAGAAAGCTCATTTCATAATGTGAGTTTCTGCCAGCTAACTACGGTGTCAAGGGGTCTTTTCGTTGCAGTTTAACTCTCGTGTTCGGTGTTCCGTGTAGTACATTTGTATGTTGTATATTATTTAATATGAACTGTTGACACTAAACCTAAATAGTATTATGACCCTAACAGAAATACGAAGCTACCTTTACACATACAAAAAATATATATTCATAAGTATTAATGTCATATTATTCAATAGGTACCTATATAGTGTATGTTTTACTGTATGAATTCATATGCAGCTACAATAGTAGAGTTAAGACCAAGAGATATCGATTTCCAACACCGTAATACATTCTCTTGTAATTTTTATCGAAATCGTTAGA
Source organism: Ethmia dodecea (assembly GCA_963855545.1). Lineage (NCBI taxonomy): Eukaryota > Metazoa > Arthropoda > Insecta > Lepidoptera > Depressariidae > Ethmia > Ethmia dodecea. Next base: position 8,451,336 of record OY979450.1, on the reverse strand, counting down.
GCCATTTTCGAAAACACGAGTACAAACCAATACATATATATACGAGTACAACGTTGCTATAGGATTATCTACTCAATGTGTGACAGCCTTTATACTCAGCTCCAGCTTTAGCTCCAAATTGCGGTAGTATATGCAATGCAGGAGTAATACAGTGGCAAACGTTCTAATTCAAAACTGACACGTGTAGCGAACGAAGCCGAGCCTATTCCTGTGCATACGGAAGAAGTTCAAAGTTATGCGGAAGACGGCTGGAACAAAGATGCGGTAAATATGTGGCAAGCTCGGCGAGTGAATAATGAATACCCGGGGATGGCTCCGCAGGTTTATCCTTTTGTTAAGAATCACGGAGTTGTCTGTAAGCTGTGCTTCTGGGATACAGGATTCAAATGCCATTCCGCAGAAATGTAGACATTGCTTTGTTCAGAGCTAACGTGTGTTCGTTATTTCTTCGGAGAATTTCAAGTTTATATCAATTGGGAATTTAATGGGATAAGCTTGAAGTTGGTGAGTATTACGAGCTGGTATTAATAATAGTACCCACTCTACAATGTCTATATAAGTGCTTTACGTCTTCAAAGAAAGAAATTAGGCTTGTATGAATTTTATTTCTCGTAATTGAAATGAACTGTCGTTAGATGTCAATTGTTCCCTCGATATTTTCAACCCCAAACCAATCGATATAAAAAACAAGTAATTGCTGCACTGAAAAGTATTGCGATCTGATTTGCACTATAATATTACTCATTAATATTTGTAAAGGTAATAAAAATAATAAACATGCTGTGCAAACACGTTTAGGGTTGCTGCCTAGATCGTAAGCCTAGTCTGTTATAAGTTTGTACTTAGTGGTAGTGACCGGTTGTGTCTACCTTAATCAGTTAAGAACCGCCGGTTCCAAGTGGAACCGAGACACAATTAAAAATATATTGTGTCTGTGATTCATGGTCTGAGAGGTTAAATAAATAAAAGTACCTAAAAGCTAATGCATGTTCAATTCTTTTGTACCTTGTTGTCATAGTAGGTATACTACACACCGGCGTTACCAGACTACCTCAGAAGGTGGATAATGTTTTGTTTTATAATTCAATTACCCACGTACATTTAGTTTTTATCCAGCTCTATTTTTCTAGACATGAGATCACTACTAAACACGTTCTCTTCATTTAGAAAGGTAAACACTTTACAAACTAAGAACTACACCGCCCATTAAGTTAACAATTTATCAACATCTCTACACTCAGACGGGAAAGAGAAAATAAACAACACTTAATAAATAATTACGTTAACACGTGGACACGGTCACCGGACGCGGCTTGCGGCGTGAGCGCATTTCGTATTCCCGGCTCGTCCCAACACGCGTCAAGGGTTGTTCCCGACGCCAATTGGTCGCCTTAGGTGTTGGTATAATGTCCCTCGGTGATTATAGATTTTCTCTCGTTGCCTAAAGATGTATAAATACCCAAAATTGTATAGTCTATAAAAAAATAGAATATAGCCTGTGTTTTCCTATAAAAAGTAGGATTCTCACTGTATTGATATGTTGTTGCTTATGTGTACTTATATACTTCTTCTCCTCTGCCCGGTCAGTTAAGTGCGCGGATTATAAAACTATTACTATACCTAAATAAACCAACATAGCCTTACGCACTGCTCATTACAGTTTTTCAAATCTAATAATACAATTCATTCCACTTTTAGCCTGAAAATACAAAACCAAGAGTCAACATCACAAACAAATTCAAATTCGGCAACCGCAAACCGTCGTATGATCTTCTTAGAAATTAATGCGCCATGAAATTACGTATTTACCTACTTACCTAGTCAGTAGGAAAATTGGTTTCTAGATCCTTTTGGTTGTCCATTCGCTGCTGAGCCATCGGCATTTGACAGGCACTCTGATTTATTTCAGAATAAAAGCTCAGGGTTTTTCTTATTGAGAATAAGATTAAGGCTTTAACGTGTCTTTTTACGTACTTAATCAAATGGGTTAGTCGCATTATGTCGAATTTGCAAAATTTCCAGTGGGCTTAAAATGTCCAATTCTCACAATGTTCAAATCTTAAATTGTCCAATTAGCAATTTGTCATATTCGCAAATTGTCCAAACATTGCTAGTAATACTAGTAAGTATAGTTGTTGCATTTTTTGGAAGGCGGAGGAAAAAGTTTATTTTAAAATAAAATTTACTAGTTTCATATTTTTACTTATCCAATCCACCCTTATTTGCATGAAAAAAACCTTAGTTTAGAATAGATTTAAAAAATATTATTTTTTAACTGTTATATCTTAATTTAAATTTAACTTAAATATTTTTATTTTAAGTTGCATATTTTCAATGACTTCTGAAATAGTTTCATGTATTTAAAATATAAATATGTTCACCAATAATAATCCAATAAATATAACCCGAAAAAAACTTCGTCAATCCATAAAACTATAATCTCATAACTCTCCCGCAAAAGTATTAATGATTCTTGTAGCACTACCAGTACTACCACGCTGTTTACCACAAGCAACCTCTTCACCCGAAAGATTACAAACATTTCAGCCTGATGTTTCTTCCAATTGCTTACGATATGGACGTACATTTGTTTCAAAACACCGCGCCCTCACGAAATCGAATTAATATTTATACCCCGTCGTCTAAGCAAAGAAAGTTCGTGGCTGTCAATTTTTTGTGGTCCCCCACCACTGAAAAATTAGCAGTCATCAAAGGTTCCAAACGGGGGATCATAAATTTCGGGGTGGTACTTTCGTCGTGATTTTGTTCGCATTCCCCTTAGAACACGGGCGGCCAAACGCTATAAATTATGGCCATCAATAATACCCAGCCATGCTGTGTCAACAACACTCTATATAATTATACCAATAGTTTTTAGGTACGAGTACCTATTTATTTATACAACTTTATTCGCGTGGATGCCATCCTGTCTAATCCCAGTATATTCAAAAAGGTAGCTATCCTAGTATTTAAATTAAGCTGAACTTGTCTAACCTAGTATTCTTACAGTGAAAACGGCATCTATATTCAGTTCAGTCCTTTCGCATGACTTGTGAGAAAATCAAGAATCATTACAAAATGACGAGGTTAGACGGAAGCAGTAGAAGCAGTAGCAAGACAGTATAATAGAACTAGGAGTTTCGAGACATTAGACATTTTCTTTAGTGGACCTTTTGATACTGGACATTGATGAGTATCGTAAAATAATATCTTTTTTTTTACTACTTACCTACTATAGGACGCTATTCATTTAAACTTAGTCCAGATATTTTTAAAGATATTTATAAAAAAAAAAGTTTTTTAAAGCGTTATGATAGTGATATAGAAGTTCCCAGATCCCAGAAGTGCAGTAAAGACTTCAAAGCCACTGGTCGCTTGTAACGTGAATTGGAAAATCCATAATAGATGATGTGGGAGTTGGATGGTAAACTAATGGGGCGGATATCGACGTCATTTTACTACCAGAAAGAACATCCAGCCTTTTAATATTATACGACGCTATTAAACTTATCCGAAAAATAACACTAGGTAAGCTACTTACCTTCCTCCTAGGTTCGGTTTTATAAAATAAAATATATTATATACACCGCTTTTATCTCCAGAGGATATGCAGAGGTATATCATTCTTGTAAATAGTAGAAATGCTGATGGATTCAGGATGTCAACCAACGTAACTTAATAACAGACCAGACATGGTTAGAAATTAAGAAAAAATATTTAAGACTGGAAAAGAAGTAAAAAAAAACAGGTAAACCATTTGTTGCTTATAGAAGTGAAACCCCTCTCAAGTTTAATAACGTCTTTTAATGCAGACATCCGTGTGGGATCAAAAACACAAAATGTGGGACATTTTAGTATTTGGAAAGGCAACCTTTCCAAAAATGTCCCACTTTTCAACAGTTTCATTTGTGATTTTACTTTGAGTTAAATGCTTGATAAATAAGATAGGAAAAATTACATTATATAATGGGTTTCCAGTTTCTAAACATACTTAATGTATTCGGCAGGTTCACAATAAAAAAAATATTCATAAGGTTTCGTAATTTTCTATAAGATACACATACAGTTTTCATAAATTTGGTTACCTATTTCAATACTTACCGAGGAAAATTATAAAATGTTATGGACAATTCCGTTTTCTTAATACAAAGTGATACATATTCTCAATACAAAGTGATGAATTTATAAGTGAAGACCTATTTTCGTACCATTAAAATGCGTCGCATATCTAAATATAAAAAAAAATATACATGTAAAACAAAATATTTGGCAGATTGCGGACATCAAGTACGGATATAATATCCGATATTTCACTAGCTCCGTATTGAAGGAAAATTGTGGTGTGAACGTCAGAGTCAAATTCAACATCATAAAATATATAAGATTTACTGACTATTCTAGTCACTTAAATCTCTGAGTTGATAGTATGTTATCACATTTAGCATCCTTCAGAAATAACTTAAATAACTATCGCTGGTTTGTAGAGAGAAATGTTTTTCAAAATAACATTTGATACCAAACAAAGGCCATATTTATCTAAGAATCCATACACGAATTTACTTAAGAATAATAAAAGCGACCTTTTTCGGGAATACCTTCATGTCTAACGAGGTATCCCGGTTTGAAATTTCAAGAGTACCCCTTTCAGGGTTCAATCAAAATAACCACATAACATTCCGATCCTATTTCCGATTCTCGTCACACCCCGCCTCCATAGCGAGAGTTTGGACCGTGGTACAGGCACTTTCGCAGCGTATTCACAAAATATAAGGAAAACACCCTAAAAGAGAAGTTTGAGTCTAGGTACGATTTGAGTGACCTTTCGATAATGCTTGTGGGTAAAAAAAAAAGGATTAAGGGATACGTTGTTATTTCATCGCACACTACGCTTAGTGCGTCGGCATTAAAAGGTTATGTAACTTTCATTTGACAATGACGTAAATAATAATTTGTTGTAAAAAGGAAGTATTTACAGTAGTAGTAGAGTAAGTATCTACTTTAAAAGTATTGTCCAGATTTTAGAATGGCATATCTAATCTTCTCCTAATCTAAATAATATTGCGGCCGTCTGTCATGCTTGGCTTGGGGTTTGAATCCTGACCTACGAGTTTTTTAAATAGGACACATTATTCATTAGCTCGACGGAGAAGGAAAACATCGTGAGATAACACCAGTCACTTTAAGGGATGGAATATCTACCTCTGTCGATCCCCTCTGGGTTAAGGCGTGAACTTATAAAACATAATATTTACTTGTTACCTGACATTAAATAAGACAAACAGCTCATACAGACCACACAGAAAAAATGTTTTATGTATACGTACGATGTATTGATAGTACGTACGTACTTTTGAATTCAGAAAACGTTAGCTCGAATCGAAAACAATATTACAAATACTTTGTATTGCGGTGTTGTGTCGCGATTGATAGGATAAATGCAACCGTTGGCAAATTGGATTGGTTTGAATATAGAAATGAATTGTCTTATTTCCTATTTTGTAAAACATACAAAAACTAGACAGGGAGAAGCTGCTTTTATACCCGTTTTCATTTATGAATATCTAGATAGTATGACTATGAGTCTATTACGCAAAACTATCTTTTTCATAGGTGGACTGAAAGATTTTGCTTTTTAACAGTAACACCCCTGAGACGTCCATTGTCTACCTACCCTTTTTTGTTATTAAGTTACTTATCCCATATTTATTATTACAGAGTTGTTGCCGCCTTTTCCGAATGTAATAGGGTATATTTCTTTACTTACTAAAAATATTTAAGTCTTGAAAGACATGCAGACTAAAATATATGTACAAAATCTATTGAAAAGAAAAGGTTGCTATCCTACCGTCAAGATAGACTCTAAAGCTTCGAACTCTCTAGAGGTAAAAAGACAAAGAAAACAAAGAACAAACAGCGCTGGACAGCTGCTAAAAGTATCATGCATATTAACCATGTGTCCTACTTTAAATCATCCAGCAATAAAATGAGGGTTCGAAGTAGTATTCAAACATTGAAAACCTCACTTCACTACTTCGCATATAAATCGCATCGCGAACCGTTCTTGCCTTATGTTTAAAACATAAAATATTCACCGAGACTTCTATAAGGGTTATAGCACACTTGAAGCTTACTCCACCGTAGTTCTATATCCGGAGATGAATCAATATCGACGCTCTCCGTATGCCGTATCACGTAGAATCGATTTGGGCTCTCCTGCTGTGGGTCAACGGATATTTATGGAGATAACATCAATTTATAGAGATTGCTTCAAGTTCTTAACACGGGAGCGTGTATAAACACTTTAAACATTTATTTGCTTTTTTCCTCAAGTAAATAAATAGGTCTTGAAGAAGATTTAGCGGGCTAGAAGATTACTTTCCTAAAATGTAAGGGTCGGTCTACTAGCAACCTATTAATATTTCAAGAGAGTACTGAATCTATATTTTTAGGGGCTGAAGGTTTTATCGGGCATCTTTGTTTTATGTATTCCACTAATATTATAAATGCGAAATTTTGTATGGATGGATGTATGGATGGATGTTTGTTCCTCTTTCACGCAAAAACTACTGAACGGATTTTTATAAAACTTTACAGAATAACACATAAGCTATACTTTATCCCCGTATTCCTACGGGAACGGGAACTACGCGGGGCGCTGTTAGTAATAACTAATTTTAAAAAATCATTTGATGACAAATGATTTTTTAAAATTAGTTTTATGGATATGCATTTTTTCAACACTTCCAGGTACTAATTAGGTACATATTATTTTCATATTTATTATAGACTAATAGAACAGCCGATCTCCTGTTATGTTTTTTCCCGTTCCCGTAGGATTTCTCAAAATTCTTTCGCATTAAAAACGCGGTGAATTTAAATATCTATATCGTCAAAAACGTACCTGTCAAATTTTATGTTTCCAGATGAGCCTGATTCTGTGATATTTCTACTTTAAATTTTAAATAGATTAAAAGTAAGCATAGTTAGATGAATTTTTACATTTGCCGAATGATATCGCGCAAGACGCCGACAAATCCTTGTCGGATCCGATAACGAATTGGATACGGTTGCATTACCGCATACTGTACAAGGCGATAGTGTTTTCACATCACTGATTTTGATATCGATATTTCTCTAGCACAAGGTACGATAGGATATTTCATATGGCAAGGTACTCACAGCATTTTAATATTTTGTCTGTATGGTTTCTACTAAAATCTTTTTTACGGACCGAAAAATTCCTGAGAAATCAAATCAATTTAAATTCAAAATTCATTTATTTCAGTAGGTATACAAAATACACTTTGGCACACTAAACTCGTCCAGTCCAGTCCTTAGAATAGGGTTCCCCTAAAACGAATATTACTTACTTAAACTGTTACAGAACTTGGGTGACAGTAAAACGTTGGTGAAAATGAATTTCAAATAAGGTATTCCTTAAATATTGCTAAGAGATCCCTAAAGTTAAGGGATTAATGGTGAAAACAGTGATAAGACAATCAAATCAAAATCTTTACATTCATTTTTTTTTGTTCAATTAGTATATTTAGTGAGGTAACTCTGTAAATCATAGATTGACACGCCAAGAAGTCAGAAATCGCCATTTTTAGCGAGCTAATAGAAATTGTTAGCATCATTTATTTCAATTTAAAAACGCAAATTACTCTGGTGCTTTTTCGGTCATTTATGCAAGTCTCAAGATAGACCAATTCTGTAGTAGTGACTACTTGTTGAATATCGATATTTAATTTTGTTATCGATCGTACAACTCTATCAGCCACAGAGTGACACGGCAGTGCCGCCACGACGTGTATATCTATTGTCGCGCGACAAGTGGCGCCGAGCGACGCGAGAGACTGAATGTTTGCCAACATTATTTTGTCGATAACAACACCGGTTTGCTGTTATAAGGAGTTTTCAGTGGAAAATGTATTTAAGGAGCAGGAAATACTATTTGGTACTTTCATTGAATGTGTGTGATGGAAATCGAAAAGAGGAATCACATTTGTGTTCTCTTATCTATCTTGATGTTCGTACTCTATACATAGAATGAAAGTTTATTTCTTAGAAATTAAATAAAGCATGGAATAGTTTTGGGTGATATTTTAATTTTTTTAACACCTTTTTATGCAACTTATGTAAAATAGGCCTGGTATTATTAAAAAAAAAATAAGTTTTACGAGGATACTACTTCGAAACAAAATATTCGAATTCTCTTATTTGCTTTGACTAGGTTCATATAAGTAGTTGAATATTGTCGTACGTACACACCCAGTTTTAAAAAACACTCTTAGATAACTTGGCTTCTAGCCTAGCCGACCTATCAAAACATATACCAGTTTTAAGTTTACATAGGCAAGAATGCAACTGTGAAAACTGCAGTAGTTTTTCCGTGATGTGCGTATACAAACATACAGACAGACACATTTCTAAAAATAATTGCTGTTTTAAAGATCTCCCATATTATAATTTTTTTAAATATATCCTATGTACAGACATCGCGGGCAGTTACAATTTTATTACACCTATGTATAGATTTGACGTTTATATTTGACAGTGTTTCGGTCTCACCGTTCCCACCCATCTCAGGCTAAAGTAAATTAATTTTATGATTTCGCTGCGCAAAGTTGAGTCATTTGCACGCACCGACACAAAAGCGGTAGATAATGTACAAAAAATGTTGGTGAAACTATGAACATTAGCGGGTCTGTACATTCACAATTTCACCTCTATTTTCCGCAGTTAGTTGCTAGTTACGAAGTTGTTTCGTAACTTTCAGTCGACATCACAATGACATAAGGGGAGTTGCTTTGAAGCTACTTCCGCGCTATAATATAACAGTTATGAGACAGACGCTTGGCATTTCTACGGCATTTTAATGTAAAGTCGAGAGTTGTGTTGTTATAGAATATTTGCTTTGTTAATTAGCATGTAAGTGAAAATGTTCTTAATTGCTAACCTTTATGTGCACTGCAATAATACCCTTGAGATTGCAACGAAATTCATGGTAGTGACCTGTGGTTTAGTCTCGCAAAATAAAAAATAAACAAAATTATGTTATGAAAAAATCCTTATTCAATAATAAGAGTCCAGTAGCAAAAGAGACAAAAAGAGGGGAGGCATTATCCATATATTGTCTTTGCGACACCCTTACAGGGTTCCATAAAATAGAGCTACCATGTACCGTAACACCTTGTAAAACCTATGGCATGCAAAATAAAGTATTTGAATTATACAAGGCACTTAATACCAAAAAGATACGATTGCATGTAAAAGTCACAGAAAAGATTTAAAGCAACAATGTTACCCTTTTCTGAATTACCGCACTACATTTTCTGGTGCAGTCGGATAAAAAGAGAGAACACGTACTTTACTGAAATATTTTCGAAAGCATTTTTTTTTATCTCGACTTTTTTTACAGTAACATGGAATAAATAAATAATCATTTCGATTTTATATCTTTGTTGTCATCATGAGCACAAGATATGGATTTTTTCGCCAATAAATTTATATCTACTCGCCAACAGTGCTATTATAATTATAGTAGATGGATATCTCATCTATACGCACGAAGCGCTTTTCAAGATCTTTCATTATGCGCACCGCTAAGGAGTGGAACTACCTGCCGGCGTCTGTATTTCTGAGTTCATATAACCCCAAGCCTGAACAGCCCCCCTAGCCAAGTGGCATTGCAGAATCTAATCGAATGTTCTTTTAGATTGACATGTATGAGAATGACATTCCCCGCTTCTTCTCCTCAACCATACATGCTGAAGCGGTGGAGTTGAAATGACGTTCAATAAGTGGACTTGTAAGTTCCTATTTTGAATAAAACATTTTGACTTTGACTTTGACATTAGGGTTAGCGCTCGTTGGCAAGTGCTCATGTCAATCCCATACATGTCAATCTAAAATAAAATTCGATTAGATTGTACAATGCCACTTGGATAGGGGGGCAGGCATCTTCTGGGCAAGCTCGTCCCATCGTAGGCCCCATTTTTGCTCTCGGGCTAGTCTGGGGTCAAGAGTAAGCCTATCATTAATAAAAAAATCCCAACTAAAACAATATTGTTTCTCGTAAATTACTTTTAATTTAATAAAAAAAAGTACAGCATTTGAATTACGTACGGCGTATCATTCTCTTTGCTGTCAGCCTACTGCAAACACAGCGAATTTCATCTAAACTCGTATCCACACACATTTAGAGAAATGCTAAGTACCTCTGCAAAGTTCCACCCTCGAGAGTCTGCGCTAGTTGATAATCATAACGAATGTCTTAAAGGAATTACTCAATTAGGCGCCGGCAGTCCCAAGCTTTGGAGGTTCCTTAGAACTTGTTTTGTTAGGGACTTGGAATGGTATAAAGATATTGTGTTACTATGTAGGTATGTGGAGTTTGTAATCACTTTGCCACAACGTGGTATTTTATCCCTACGTCTGTGTTCAAGAGTTCATACCAAGTGAATGTATATAAATCACAATAGGATTCCACTGGGTGAACACGTTGCATCGTTGACCACATATAGTGTGTCCTCTAAGTCCTCTTAGCTAGATGAGGTCAAGAGCAAGCTCGTTAATAATAATAATAAGAAATGAAAATTCAAAGCTAATTTTTTTTAGGCTTTAGAGGTAGAATATTTCAATAAAACTCTTATCTATCAGATTCCTTTTTTCGCCGTCATAATTTTATAGCTTTTAAAATTAATTAAAGTTTTTCGAAATTATTAACACAATCATGTAAATCAATTTATGTTCTAAAAGCAGTTAAATAATCTTGACATTGTTTTGAATGAGTTCAACAACTCGGAGTCAAATCTATCTTAATTATAATTTTGCTAACAGCATTACTTGGGGATCGTGACTAAAAGGAGTTTGATTTTACGCTCAACTCAATTCGACCAATCAAAATAACGAAGATAATTTTATATTCCTTTTGTGCATATTACATTTTGTGAATTATTTATTTATTTATCAATATGAATTTATTACTAATTAATACTAGAATTAAAACTGCAAAAAGTTTATCGGCAAAGTTGTACTTAGTGGTAGTAGGTATAGCTCTATAACTACTACACTTACAACACGTGTAGTAGTTATAGACCTATACTACCTATCTTTAAAAAAATACTTACATACAAATCATGCCTTGTTTGGCAAATTTAGTTTCCTGAGTCATATTCGGAACATCATTTATTGTATAAAAAAGAAAATAAGGTTTCAAAAATGATTAAGTACTAAAATTCAGTTTCTGCAATTTAACATCATCAGTCCAATATGCTGTTTAGTTGGCAAGTAGATCGATTGCGAATGTTGCACATAGTTGGATAACGTGTGGAAGTTGAGTCGATTTGCGCCGCCGGTTGGTAGGATCAACTTTGTTGCTGCTTTATTTCCGACTTGCTGGCATATTAGCGCAGTTTGGAGTTTCAACTTTTATGTAAAGTTGGTTATCGATCTATGTCTTATCGCATCAAGTGCGCAGGCGGGCACATTCTCGTTGCAGCAGTAATATTTAGTCAATATATTTTTTAAATGGCCTAGTAAATCGGCCAAGTGCAATTCGGAATATTTATTGTTATAGTGGAAATATAAATACTCTTTCTGTGGAAATTTCTTTAGTCTACCTATTAATGTTCATGAGATACAACCCACTGACAGACAAACCCACGGACTGTGGAGGCTTAGAATTGGGGTTCCATTGGCATCCTTTGGGTACGGAATCCTATCAAATGAACGAGTAAACTTTTGAGTAAAATATGTACTCGCAAAACCTGCGACCATAACTTTAACAGGTTTTGAAACATTTGTTTGATCAAATACCTGTAATAACGCCAGCGTCTCTCACGCCAGCGCTGAACGTTGAATAATGGCCAGAAAACTTTATACATTCATCTTGTTCTAATTAAGCCAATCGGTTATGCAAGTTTAATTACAGTTCCAGACGTCGGCTACGCGAGGAACATATATTGTGCTATTTCGACAGGAAGTATTTTCAGTTGTATTACTTTTCTGGTAAGTATCGTTTCAGTTACCTTACTTCTGTATATTTTGAAAATGCGCGCCAATTCGCAAGTGTACTTTTTCTCTCGAAAATGTGTCATCCCCATTGAAAAATATAAAAACTGTTACACATATAAACTTGAATTAATATGGTAAGTCTCATATATATCGTAGGCAACCGATATGGAGGGATTTTTGGAAATTCCCACAGGAACGGGAATAAACTGGATTCACGCGGGCAACGCCGCTGGGCACCCGCTAGCAATAATTATATAACGGAAATATCTGAGCTACTATACGCTACGCTACGCTTTGTTACGCGTATAACTATTAGGCAATTTTTTTTTTACTTAAACTAAGATATCGTAACATTAGCAAATATTATAGGAGTTGTTTTTTACTGAATTACGTCTCAATGTAGCCATATATGACCATGAAACTTGGCATATGAATAGTTGGAGTCCTGGGAAATGACTGATAGTTTTTATACGAACAGAACTCTTAGTTTCAACGGGATAGAATTCAAAGTCCACATGATTATAGCTCCGGGGAAAAGGCTAGAAATACAATAAAAAATGCATACGTGCCGGATGTTTTAAAACTACGCGTGTAAACAATTCTCGTCTGTCATTCGTTCTATTTGAGGCACACAAGTTTCAGCCGCTTTTTGTAGCCTGCATTGTAACGGACACGTGTTTACAAAACCATTTTTTTATCCTTTGAGCTGTACCATGGAAATATTATTTAAACAAACAAAATAAAAGATGAATAGTATTAGATGTAAAAATATATTGGGTTTTACATTTGCGAAATTGTACTAGGAATATAGAAAATATGAAGATACGAGTAATATGCGGGGTTCTTAAGCCTGTGTTATAGTATCTAGCAATATACGAGAATACGGGGATAAAATATAGCCTAGGCGTTATTCTGATGTGTAAGATATATAACTGTAAAGTTTCATCAAAATCCGTTCAGTAGTTTTTGCGTGAAAGAGGAACAAACATCCATCCATACAAACTTTCGCATTTATTAGGATGTACTATTAATATTCAAGTCAAAAAGTAGAAAATATGTAAAATCCCAAGATTGTTCGCTTTAAAACGTGTTTCATGGGAGAGGTCTCTGTGTAAACACTACCCTTGGACCGGGGTAAATGTCCCATGAAATTACCTCGGCATTTTGGCAGCATTGAAATTCGTTTTCCACTGACCAATTTCTCCGTTAACTTTTTAAGGAATGTATTTACACAGATATTTTTATGTATACTTATTTTCTTGTAAACGTTAAATAAATTTATGGCTATAAGAAAACATATAAACAATCACAGGGGCTAGAAAGTAAACGATTATATAGCAAAGGAAACGACAATGAAAATATATCGGGTACTTTGACAGGTCTATTGGCTCAGTCCCTGCCTCCTTCTGATATTGCCTTCTGGTATCGCGGGTTTGATTCCTGCTCGTGGCCAACATTTATGTTCATGAAAATGTGTGTTGTTTTTGTGTCTGAGTGTTTATTGGTTTAATTACGTTTTTTTCAGTTGCCAAGTACCCTTAGTACAGGTTCAGCCTAGTTTATTGAGAATAACTTACTTGTAAATTGTCTCACAGTAAAAATATTGATATTGGGTATTATAAAGTCACGTGATATGTATCACATGTTTAAAGAAGTCTATAAAAGCGTAAACATGAAACATTCATGCAACATTAATACAGATAACAACAATAGGAATAAAGAAGACAAGTTTTATCTATAGTTTTGTTACTTACTATGTGGACTCCTTAGTAATTAGCCCTACAAGTGGTTTGTACTAAACATAAATTAACTTACATACATAATCGCATGCCTCGTTTCTGTTAGAGTAGGCAGAGACAATAAACCGCTACTTGGTGCGAAGCTACCAGATCTCTCGTTCTTCATTCATAACGATCAAACGGCACATGCCTAGTATCAATCTGCCTTTTCTTCAATGTATCGCATAATATATTATAGATTCAAGTGCCTCTAGTAGTATATCTATACTTCTATACTAATATTATAAAGAGGAAATATTTTTATTTTTGTATGTTTGTTACAAATAAATTCAAAAACTACTGAACCGATTTTAAACGTTCAGTAACAAATGGAAAGCTAGAAGATCCCTGAGTAACATAGGCTATATTTTATTTCCGTATTCCCACAGGAAAGGGAAACTATACGGGGGTGAAATCGCTCAGAACCGCTAGTTAAGTATAAATTGAATTAACATAAAAACAAATGCTGTGCAAAAATGCGTGTCAACAATAAAATAAACAAAGAACAGTACATTCAGTACACACCTACAGACAGATGGGCATCTGTTCACGATGGAGGGCCTCTTATTTATTGATGACCCGTTATATTTATTAGGTTTGGCACTCAATAGGATGGGAAATGTGAGTGCGAGTAAATTGTAAGCAGGATACAGAATTACCGCTCTATTAAAGTACATGAATAAATATATATATATTTATTTATTTATTATAATTTTTTTAAAGTCACACACGGTTATTTAGTCCCAAACTAGGCAGGGTCTGTACTATGGGTACTAAACAACTGATAAACATAGTTAAATCATTATTAAACGACCAGACATGAAGCCAACAGACTTATTATGTTCACGCACACAAATGTTGTCCTCAAGCGGAGATCGAACCCGCGACCTCCGGCTCAGAAGGCAGGGTCACTACCAACTGAGCCAACAGGCCCGTCAATAATTATACCAAGAATAAACAACTGACAAACATACTTAAGTACATGTAACCACCTAGACGTGAAATCAACATCTTCATGAACACAAAATAATGTTGGCGCCAATCTGGAATCGAACCCGCGACCCTCGACTCAGAAAGCACTTCGGTAGCATCTGAGCAAATGAGACTGTCTGATGTTTTTCTTATTGCTCAATTTGATGACATTTTAGAATGATGAAATTATTTTTAAAAATAAATTAAATACCTACAATATGTAATATGGGTTAAATTTAAAAAAAAAATTATTAGCATAGCTGAATTTAGTGCTACCTATGAAAATCGTACTATGATTGCTCTTTATTTAAGAAAATTATTAGGATGTTATGCGTTGTTTAGAAGAACAAACTGACTGTCTGATTAGCTGACTTATCGATCAACGTACAGCCAAAACAGCTAGGTAGAAGCATTCATTTTTTGCACAAAGGTTTGTTTTCAAACGACTTTTTCAAAATTTCCACGGGAACGGGAATAAATAGGACTGCGGGCAACCGCTAGTGTTTCTATAAGAGATTCTACTATCTCTCTCCCTACACAATTTGTTAACAAATTCGATACACTCGGAAATAATTATCGTTGTTCCATCAGACATCCACAGCAAATGCGCCGTAAAGTAGCAATTCACCTAACTATTTCCCGCCGTGGAATGTGTTGAGAAAAGAAATATGACGCAATTTTGGTAATGCTTAGTTGTCGAGCCACAAGGGAATGAAAAATTCAAGGGGCCGGCTACATTACCGCACCACATTGCTAAGAGCATTTGTTCCCTTCGCGAATCTGAACTAGGGAATATTTTTGTTAAGAAAATAAGTAATGTACTTGTATAGTTTGCGACAGGGACGAGGTATCGGATTTTAAAGTAATTATTAACAAAAGTACATTATAAACTCACCAGTATACTCAAACGATAGGCAAATGTTTTTTTCTATGATGAACCACAATACTTAAGTAGTAGGACGCAATATTTTTTTATCGATATTAAAATACTACTCCAATTAGGTCGCTAGGTACTAAAACAGCATTTTCCTAACCATAAATATTAAAAATTAGTTTCACGTTTTACATAATTATAGAGTTCCGATACTTCAATAAGTATATTATATTTAGGGTACCAGTCAAAGACGTTTAAAGAAAAAGTTTCTCGAATGATTTTCTTCCAACCTCTTTGGTACCAGTATTTAACCTCGGAAACCTATAAGTACTCTTTAGTGATGAAACCGATAGAATACGTTAAAATCCTTCTTAATTTAATGGCATTGACACCGTCACCTTTATCAATGAGAATTGACAACTGAAGACAATACAAAGTCAAATTCACAAAGAAAAACAAATGAAGCATAAAACATTTTCCTGAAGCAATTCTTTTTCCCGTAAAACAAAGGTTTCTTATCACACAATACGCAACAAAGGCTCTTAAAAAGTCCTTTTTTAATAACCCACATTTTGAGATTAATTTTTCGTGTGACCGAAGGAGAAAAGAAGTTTCTGGGAATGATATCAAAGGGATCGTTTGTTTTAGAACAAACGATCAACTGGGATGACAACAAAACATAAATATAATTACTTACCCATGGAGTAAGAAGTGTCTTTCAAAAAACAGTTCGCTATTATACTTCTAAGGGCTGATTTCAATCCTCAGATACATTTTATCTGGAGAATATATTGATGCTGTCACTGTCTGACACAATAGAAAGAAAAAGTGACAGGTGATATTTATTCATCAGATAACTTTTAACTGACTATTGAAAAATCTGCCCAGGTAAATGCCGCAAATGCAATTGTAATATAGATGCAATAATATAATAAGCGTATCTTCTTGACAACATAGTAATATAAATATATATATATATATATATATATATATATATATATATATATAAAATATAATCTCACACCTTTTTTATTCCCGAGGGGGTAGGCAGAGGTATTCCATTACTGGATATACCCACAGTAATTAGGTATTATATTAATGATAATAACATCATTTATTACCAATCTCCACATTAAGGTACAGTTTACAGTTCTTAATTAAAGTTGTGGGAGACTGGACCCTGAGCCAGGTTCAAGACCTGTGTTTAAAATATATTAAATTAAATTTAAATTTAAATCTGTTTATTGCAAAAAAAAAGAACTTATTCTATTACATTCCTTTCTGGGTGCTTAATCTAGATCTACAAAGATTATGTGCGCCCAGTGTTCCGCTTGCAGTGCGGTAGTTAGGTAGTTATTATTAGCTTGATTAACAAGTTGACGCGGTAGGTACTGATTGTAGTTACAAGTCTAAAGGACCCACCACGTGAATATTTCGACCTATATTAAAATCAAGCAATCGAAGCCGGTAGCACGAATTACTTTAAATGCTAAGGCTTTCAAGATGAAGCCTTCAAAGTCTTAGCATCGAAAAAAAATCTGTCACTCTGCCCCTAGATGGCGGTGGTTCTCCACGTCTGTGAGCCGCGAACGCTTCTGATTGGATAGAGCATAATGCACTTGATGTCACGTTTCTTTTGTCTACCCTCTGCTTTTATTTTGTTATGTTTACAATAATATGAATTAATTGTATTATGTTAGTATCAAACTCGTTTATGGAAGACAAGGAAGGGATGTAGTGTATGTAAATGAACATTTATTGTCTTGAGCGCACACGTTAAGAGATGCGCGGAGTGGTAATTCTACGTCCGACCGTCGTCCGCAACACGTAGTGGTGCGTTGTCGAGCCATATAGATATGTATAAATTATGCGGATACAACACCCGTTCCCGTGGGAATTTTTGAAAATTCCTCCATAGCGTTTGCCTACGACATATTATAAGACATCTAGGTACATAACATATTTCAAGTTTCTAGGTGTTATCGTTTGGGAGTAGGTAGTACGTCGGTATTTCTCTACACAATACAATTTCTATATTTTTCTGTGGGAATGAGATATTTTCCTGTAGTTAAAAGTACCCTAGATGTTGACCCAGTTAGGTACTTAGTTATCTCTAAAATAAATTTCATCAAAATCCGTCTACTAGTTTTTGCGTAAAGCGTGCACAGACAGACAAAAATTGGTGTTTTCATATGATCTATATCGATAACTATCTACACTACCGCAAAGAATTTCAATGAATATTTCATGCACAGACATACATAATTATCATGTATAGATTGGAATATAAATATTCTTTATTTAACCTCTCAGACCATGAATCACAGACACAATAGATTTTTAATTGCGTTTCAGTTCCAATTGGAACCGGCGGTTCTAGACCGATGGGATCGCGATTAAAAAACAAGTAGGTACAAAACTATTGGTCTTGGTTTATTATTAAGCATTACAGATAATTTTGAAATAACGAGCTATAACAAGGTAAAGTGATACCTATACATGTTTATTAAAAAGTCTTTTATAGTATATTAAGTAAAGCTAGGCAGTTTTACAGAAAAAGAAAATAAGTCTGTGTTTGGTAATTTAATCTAAAAAGAAAAATTGTCACAGGCCAGACTCATTTTTTATAAATGATCTGTCTTTTGTACGCTTATTTGGGACCTTTCACATTTCGATTCAGAATAATAAAGGTCATTTAGTAAGGTCTAACAATCGTCTAGAAAAATATTTTGCACAAAAAGGTAAAATATTCCTGTATTTTATGATGACCGCTGTAGACTTCGGTGAGGTCTAATGTCATAATAGACTTCGACCTAATACCTGATACCAATATCCATCCGTCTTTAATCGTGTTGGGAATTAGTGGCCCCAAGAAATATGGATAAAGTGGGCCATCGTTAACCACATTCCCTCAAGGGATTGGTAGTATCATCATGGCTTTCTAAGTTTACCAACCTGGAAGTAGAACACGGAATAGTAAATGAACTCCGACTAGCTTGAGGCTAAGTTACGAGTATTAGTTTTAAGATACCAATTACGAATAATTTCAATTATTATACCGGACGACAAATATGCCAGAATTAAACTGAAGACTAAAAAAAGAAAAAATATCGAGAAATTCAATTTATGATGGACTAGCGACCCGTATATAACAGTTTTATCTATCTATATCTTTTCCTTAATTTTGGTATTTATTTTTAAAATTCAGACACACACTTATATATTAATATATTGGTATAGATGGGTAGATTGAGCAAAACTGCGACCACGCGAACTTTCTACGTTCTTGCACTTGGAACTACATAGTACCTACTAGTAATAAGGTTTCTTTTCTAGCTGTCATTTGCGTTGCATCGTGCATTTCTATGTACTGGTTAAGTTTACGGTATTAATTAATTAAATGCACTTACTTTGCCACATATTTTTTATCACTATGTGCGTAGATAAACGTTGCGCCGGTGCTCTTTGGCGGTAGAGCTATAGATACACGAAATACGTTAAAAAAAATACGTTTTCACTAAGGAACTTAAATTAAATTTTCGAGGCATGACAATTTCCTATAAAATGTCTAATGAAATTCGTTAGACACGGGTTGCTGAAAAAGTATAATCTCAGGGTGTGTATTATATACTGGATGATTTTTTTTACCGTCTAGAAAAAAATATAACGTATAAGGTATCTAGAGCCGAAGTTATACACGAGATTAATTGTTAAATAAATATATAGTCATATTAGTCATGTTTAATGCAATTTACAAAATCTAGAAAACTACGCACACTACTTTGTAGCAGCTGGCGGTTGTAGGTAGATTGCGCGTGAATGCTGTTTCTTTTTAAAATACTATTTCAAATATTTCAGTGTGTAATATTGACTACAATTGAGTAATGTATTTAGTTTAGCAAGAAAAAAAATTTATGAAAAACATTTTTTTGTAAGTAACAGTGCCAAATGAATCTATAACACTTACCTAGCACACCATATTTTTTTCCAGACAGTGAAAAAATCAGGCTGTATAGATGAAAAGTACGATCAAACCTTATTTCAGTGACTGTGATATATGCCCACTCCAATTCGATTAAGAACTACATAGGTATATTTAACAATATATTTTCAGTCTCCGGACTTCGGTATACTTACGTTTTATTAATGCTTTTTTTAAGCCAGAGGTAACTTACCAAACAAATTCTGTGTACCTTTGCCTAACACAATATTGATTTGTACAGTAAAGTTTATTATTAGAAATAATATCACTAGTAATAATTTATTGGTAACTCCAAATTAGTACCGCCTTCGGAAGTTGTTTGGGCGCTACGATGAATAATAATATCTCACCTCCGGGGCCATTTACATTGTAAATCTGTCGTGTTGTTGCCGTACGGGTCGTAATTAACATTTTAGTAGCAAGTGTATTATGAGCATGTTCTAATTCAAATTACTAGAGTCTGAATATGTTAATTAATAGCCTATTCTGGGGGCGATGTTAAATAATTGGTTTGATGTTTTATTTGATTTATTTTTTCTCTCAGATAGTTTTATCTGAATAGTGTTAGGTATATAGTGTTAACTTTACAATACAATACAATTTATGAAACAATTCAGTTACTGTTTTATTGTAAGCCAGTAATAGTTAAATTTATTGTTTAATTAATATCTCTACTTTATCATAGATATGCAGCCACTCATCTAGGCACTGTTTCGCACGGTTTTTCTTAGGAAGGTTTTTGTTTTATTTATCTTTAAATACTGTACACACAATGTATGTCGTCTTTGTAAACTATTGAACTCGTATTAAATTATTATATTAAATTCTTTATAAAACCTGATTAGTTTTACAGTATCATTCCAAAAATGAAATATCACCTATTGAAAATTACTGTACAAAAATACATGGTGGCCTTAAAAATATAGTTACAACGAACTGTTTTAAATAATCTGGGCAAACACTCTATCAACCCTTTCAGCCATCAAAAGATTTTTCATTCTATTCTATTCACAAACTTTCACTTTCGTCCAGTCACAACACAGTGAAAAGCCATTTTATTTCTCGTACATTAGCTCCTAGTTTTCACACTTAAAGGTCTCTATGGAAAGATTTATTAAGGGCACCCCACGCTACAGGTATACTGTGAACGAATAAAAATAAAACACATTCTGAGTGCGCGGTAAAGACGCCATAAATAACTAATGTTAAATTGACTGCAAAGAGCTTATGGCCCTGAAACTTGAAACAAAACTAAAAGGGAAATACGATGCTTATTCTCCAAAGGTTTTGGTGAGTTGTAAAGAGTGTTACGATAAAATTGGTTCATGGTTGTTTAAATTCAATTTCAGTCTCATAAAATATTCTCAGTAAGTTAAGTAACTAGCCGGCTTCTGGCAACTGGTCACCGGAAATCAAATAATTTAAATAAGAGTTTTTTGTATGTACATACAATCCTTTTCACGCAAAAACTACTGAACGTATTTTGATAAACCTTTATAGTTATATAGCTTATACATCAGAAAAACACATAGGCTATATTTTATCCTCGTATTCCCACGGGAACGGTAACTACGCGGGTGAAACCGCGGGGCGCTGCTAGTTTACAATATTTTAGTAAAGTTCTTGGGCTTTATGTTTATTACAATTTTGTTACGCAATGCACAATTAATAACAAAGTAATGCTACCGCACTATTGCATTTCTAAGCGATAGTTCCACTCCAAACTAGTAATAAATTTGTGTTATGTGGCGCCAGAGACTATTGGATACAGTTTTTCGTGATATACTGGAGTTTCGGTATCATCTTAATGGCCAGAAATGAAATACTAGGCCTTTATGATGCATGACCGACGCTCCGAAGACTGGATTGGAATATACTCTCCATTGAAACTGTAAAACAACAATTCTCGTACATAAATACATTTTTTAAACAAACCATTTAAATTTATACTTGAATATTGGTAACCTTCAATATTTTTGTTGTTTGCTTAAATTGTAAAATATATTATGTTTTAATGTTATGTTTAGGTATCTAACATATTAGCCTAAAACCAACTTACAACCGATAGTAGGCTCACGTGAAAATTTACGAGTATGACTCTAGTTTCTCATAATAAATCGAGAAAGATCCAAGGTTTAGTTGTTAATAATTAATAAATTATTTCTTAATTAAACACATGACGTGACTAAATATTTAAATAACTTGTTTTTATTGGGTATGCGTTTTTGATTCTAATAGATATTTTCTAATTTAATGATGACTTAGTACATAATTTCCCTAATTTGATCTCAAAGAAACATTTCGTATAAAATTTCCTTATTATTCTAATGATGTCATAATATGATGATAATAATGCTCGACATAATGATCAGTTTTTAAAGCTCCACTGTTTCTGTAGAAATACGAAACGATACAAATCGAGGGGAGAAGTATAAATATTTATTGTACAGGTGGTATAAACCGCTGGAGGATATTGGAGGATAAATTGATTGTTCGGGGTCGGTTTTCCATTTAGATATGGAAATTTCCGGGATTGTGTACGAAAATCTTCGGTTTTACCTTTTTTTTTCAACAAATCACGCTAAGAGCACGACCGGTGCTGGTTTCTGATGCTTTGTTAATAGAAATGTAAAATCAATTCTGATGATGAAGCTCAAATTGATTTACTTTTTCCGGATGATAGAAGATATGGTCGTATCAAATGCTCACATTAGTCATCGTTTTGCGGAAAGTTGAAACTAAAAGTTATAGCAATAAAATATAACTAGCCAGTAGCCTATTTCGATGTATAATGTATTGCTACATTCATCTTCCTCTCCAAAGGATAATAGGCTACATTTTGTACTCAACTGTAACAGAAGATTATTTTTTTCAGAGCCATTACACTCAGTCGGATTTTCTGTACCTACCCAAGTAGTGCCAACGAGACTCTATTACTGACGCTCCGCTGTCTATCCAGCCGTCTGTCTGTCCGTCCGTCTGTCACAGGACTTTTGAACCCTAAAATGTAGACACACTTGACATTTTCACAGACTATTTATTATTTCCGCTATAACAACAAGTATAATGATACAAGCGCCCCTTCCCGGCTTCGCACAGGTGCAATGCTAATATAACCTTCCTCTTGAATCAGTCTATCTATTAAAAAAAAGCATCAAAATCCGTTGCGTGGTTTTAAAGATTTAAGCATACACAGGGATATAGGGACAGAGAAAGCGACTTTGTTTTATACTATGTTCGGGAGATGCGCCGGCGCGCTTCGGGTGCCTTCGCGAGCTCCGCGAGTCGCCATTGTCCACTACGCTCTGACGCAAGACGCACGCTCATTGTTTAAAGATTTACTGTTAGCTCTAGCCGTGACGTGTTAAGTGTTGAACGTTATTTTGCTTTCTATCTTTCCTTTTTGTATCTGCTTCATATTTAAACGCTAAAACGTACCTTCTGTGCTTATGTGTTCCTTCAGTGCTGTATCTCTGTATTGTGCTTGACTTGCTTTTCATTAAACTGTTTTATGTGAACTCAAGTGTTTCTTTGTTTGCTGGACTTATAAACTACCTACATAAACCGTAGTGCTCTGAGTGCTACAGTAATGAAAATACAAAAACAAGAAACGCGTTTTTTTAATGTACGTTGGTCCGATTAGCTCTTAGCCGGTTTTTGTTTACTATTTAATAAGTAGAAATTTTCAAGCATTGATGTAAACATTTCAATCATATTTGGTGCTATTTTATTTTATAACATGTCTCAGAGGGCAATAAAAATCCCAGTATCATGTCAGTAGGATACCGTGGAAGATATGACCCTTCCACCGATTCTATTATTAGATTGAGGATGAATGTTGCGAATACACTTCGACAAACGATTGACTCCTATGACAAAAGGATCGGCCATGCGAAATTAATTTAATAATAAAGGTCAGAATGTTGTCTTATTTTGTGATACGAGTAGTTCAGCGAAAATTTTCAGGCTTATTTTTATTGAAACTGAACGTAAACTATACGAGGTGGAGATTTGATTAGTTTTTCTCTAGCACCAGGCACCTGTATATTTTCGTTCCAGTGGGTATTTAAAAAAATACCTTTGTGCAAAACCTCATAATTTTGAAATCAGCGGTTTTAGCTGTGCATTGATCGATCGGTCAGCCTAGGTTCTTCATAGTTCTTCAGCACATTTTCTTCTATACTAATATTATAAAGGGAAAATATTTGTATTTTTGTATGTTTGTTACGAATAAACACAATAACTTTCATTAATATAAAAATAATAGGTCCCGTTCCCTTGGGAATACGGGAATAAAATACCGCCTATATTACCGCCTATTGAGATCTTCCTAGCTTTCCATTGGTGAAAGAATTTTTAAAATCGGTTCAGTAGTTTTTGAGTGTATTCGTAACAAACATACAAAAATACAAATCTTTCCTCTTTATAATACCTAATAATTAGTATAGCTAGTATATAGAAAACGAGCACATTGTTACTTCTAGGTATTACCCACCTGTGGTATACTTTGTGACGTTGCTAAATCTCTACTTACTTGTTTATTTTATTTATTAATGCAATTGAAAAATCTATATATAATACCCCGAAAGGTTTGGTAGAAGTATTCTATTCCTGAAAGGGTTTATTTTCGGAGACCTAATGACAGATGTTGAGTACTGTTGAGATCACTACTGTCACACAGGACGCTGAATCAATTCTAGGGTCTGCTGGTTTGTTCACGAAATTTTCTTTTAGTTTTGTTTTTAACAAAAAAATAACTCGTAAAAAAACTCACGACTTTTATCCCCGAGGGGGTAGGTGGTAAGCACATCGCCGGACCGGGTCTGTTCCGAAACATGTCTTAGAAGCGTTTCCTCACGAAACTTTTAAAAAACGAAGTTTTTAAAAAAGTTAAATAAAAGAAATAAATAATATCACGCCTTTTATCCCCGAGAGGGTAGGCAGAGGTATTTCATTACTGGATATACCCACATTTCATTTAGAAAAGTTACTTTAATAAATATTTACAAATACATTTATGTTTTAGTAAATGGATTTTGTACCACAAGTACAGTAAATACATTCGTATGAATAATAAAATAAACTCTTTCAGTTAAATAATTACAGAAAACTGTTTAACATTTTATCTTTTTATTACAAAAAACGATAAAAACAAAACGTACACTGAAGTGAAAAATACGAGTAGGCAAGTATATTTATCATTGACTGTTTTAGCGCTACAAAGCAGAAATTTTACTTTTAAATTAAATTTTGTTCTTCTACGCCAACGTTCAAATTGGAATTCAAACGAATAGTCCAAAGTTATTTCATAATTAGACGATGCAAGAAGTTTGTATTCGTATACGTCTCCTCACAGTGTCGAAATGGGAGTTAAACTAAACTTGTTTACCTTTCCGCAGAGCTGTTTATATGAAACTTTGCAAATACCCCACGGCAGAGAACTAAAACTTCACTGAAAGTGTCATTCTTAAGATGCATTTGTATGTTTGAATTTTTGTTTGAAGGCTTAACGTAGAACCTTATTTTCACTATAGAAATAAAAGACAAAAA
Organism: Ethmia dodecea; assembly: GCA_963855545.1. Taxonomy (NCBI): domain Eukaryota; kingdom Metazoa; phylum Arthropoda; class Insecta; order Lepidoptera; family Depressariidae; genus Ethmia; species Ethmia dodecea. The sequence continues at coordinate 8,426,162 of OY979450.1, read as the reverse complement.
AGATCTAATATCAATGAGATGAGAATATGATTTGTCCTTAGTCTTATTTATATTAAACTACACAAGGTGTAACTTACTAGTCCTTAACTATCTCTCGTTACGTCTGGGTTTAATTTTGGCCTTGATTATTCCCGGACAAGATATTTTCAGATGCCCTTGAACTTTATGAATAACAATAAAATTAATCTTCTAAGAATTATTTTAGTTGAAACCGTTTGATTAGAAATGAATCCATTTGTCATGGATGTAGTCAGTGAGATTTATTCCTGGTGAGAGCATGTACCAATTCATTTTACAAAAAATTTGGTACAGAGGGGGTAAGACAGTGCGAAACCCGCAGCTCATAGAATGGTGTTATTGGATCTGAAGTCAGCTGGGTTTCCTACCATCCACGTTTTGAGGTAAATTGCACGGCTTATAAGTTCCAAGAATGGAATACTTCTTCCAAACCACTCAGGGATAAATCATAAATATATATTTTTTCCATCCTGTCTATCTTAATTTTTAATAATAATAATATAGTAAGTATATTTTATTTATTGTCAATTTTTTATGATCTAATTAGAATATAGGCAGCGGCGTTGCCATCGCATGCCATCGTTTATTCCCGTGCCCGTGGGAATATCCAGTAATACCTTCTTATTTCTTAATCCTTTGAGCAAAATTTTATGCTTCTAGAACCATAGTACCTTCGCGTTAAGAATGCAGTAAAATCATCATTATCCGTCGGCCTAGCCCCGCCACTAACCAAACAAATCTTTTCAAATTACAAAGTCAAGTTCACAATGATATAATATTTAAAAATCTATTTTATTAGAATTTAACACCACTGTGAATACACTTTTATTTTGCAGTTGCACTGATAATTTACTGCATTCTTAACGCGAACGAACTATAGTCAGGAAGTCAGTTTCTTTCTTTATATATAACTAGTGACCCGCCCAGGCTTTTCACGGGTGCAATGCTAATACTAAAACCTTCCTCTTGAAAATCTCTATCTATATTTCTATTTAAAAAAAACGCATCAAAATCCGTTGCCGTAGTTTTAAAGATTTAAGCATATATAGAGACATAGAGATATAGGGACAGAGAAAGCGACTTTGTTTTATACTATGTAGTGATGGATAAATCATATTTTTTGAATCACTAATAATTATATTAAGAATAATTGCGTTGAACAAATACAATTATTTAGAACTGAAACATTATAATATCTACTCTTATTATGAGAGAAGCAGTTTGCAATTCATATTCTGTTAATATAATTCAGTGTACCGCCGACTCCCACCTCGCCGTTCCTAAATATCTTTATACTATGCAATTGTCTTTCCCACAATTCCGCAGTGATGGATTGAGAGCGAAACTTTCCCCTCATATTTGTTTCTTTCAATCAATTTTCCAACTACTCAATGTAAACAAACAATCTACTATCTCTAATAGGATTTCGTTTAGGAAATTTAATATAAATATAATAATTATAGATATCTATGTATAAAACAAACTGACGCCAGATCGATCAACGCACATAAGAAACTGCTGGATCTAAAAGAATGATTTTTTTTACATAGGTTCCTTAAAAGAAGTAACTGAGCACTAAGAACGGACTTTTGGATATTCCAACTGGATCGAAAATGAACAGAATCTGAAAACCTAGGTACTAAATGGGTACTAAATAACTTATAGACATACTTAATTATGAAACACCCAGCACAGAACAGACAAATGTTAATGCACACAAATTTTGTCCCGGAGCGGGAATCTAACCCGTGACCTTCAGCTCAAAAGGAACTCAACTGAGCCAACAAGCACGTCTATAGACTTACAAGTTTTGTTTTTAAAAGAGAAAATTCGTTCGCTCTAACGCTTAAACATTTTCAACTTGCTACAAGGTGATATATCACATTCTACCGTGTAGTGCAGTAAGTTCAAAGAAAATGTACAGCGATCTATTTTCTCAAGTTTTCAAGAAAAGTTTGCCAGCTGTTTATCACAATCTGACTACCCTAGGTACAAATATAATATATGAACATTATCATTTGTATTTAGCTGGTGTTTATATAAATTATAAATAGTTCCGCGCAATTTCACTCGCGTAAATCCCGTTCCCGTGGGAAAATTAAAACCCATGTTACTCCCAATAGTAAAAGGAAGGAAAGGAAGAAGAAGGAAAGTTCCTTGGTGAAAGAATTCTTAAAATCGGTCCAGTCGTTTTTGAGTTTATTTGTTACAAACATACAAAAATAGAAAAAAAAAATTAAAAAAAAAAATCTCACGCCTTTCATCCCCGAGGGGGTAGGCAGAGGTATTCCATTACTGGATATACCCACATTTCACGAAATAGAAAAATAGAAATCTTTCCTTTTAATAGTACCTATAAGTGTAGATGTAGATTCACAAAATCCAACCATATTATTAATTAGAAAAACCAAAATAACCCGAATCATGAATCCTCCTTTTGGTGCAGTTGTGCTCAAAATAAGAACGTATCTACGTAATTTCGCGCATTAAAATCCGTCAAAATTTTGTAACCTCACCCACTGAAAAGCACTTTCAATAATAAAAACATCTAAAGACTTAAATCTATTAACCTGTGTCTCTTCTCTTCTTCAAGCACAATTTGGTAAAAAAGTAACACAATCGGCAACAGTTATGTATCAAACGTTTTTCTTACCTCATACCGTGACTTGAATGAAATATAAATAGTGTCAAAACGAGCCACTCTTAAGATATTATTCAAACACGATAAGTTCTGCAGTATAACCGTCCAAATTTCCGTCAGCTGGATGACCTATTACCAACAGTTTCTTTGTGTCAAAATAAAAGTAAAACAGCGTTCCAAATAGATGCATGGAAACTAAAACATGTATTGAGTTGAGTGCCCTCATTGAGGGCAACAAAGCTCGTGACGAGTACAACAGCTGTTATTTAATAGCATGAACGTGAACTATGGCCGAACCACATGAGTGTAATTAAAACACCCAAACTACCAACACAGTTAAATATGTAAACTAAAATTCTACTGCAGGGCGTATGTAGCCTTTAACACTGCGGAGATTAAGACAAATGTATAACTTCAAAATCCGTTGACTCACATAGTTGACACACGCACAATCGCAAAGAATAAGGTACTTCTTCCAGTACAATCGGGTTATAAACCATTTAGGGTAATGTTACGATTATAAACTAGAACCATAGATATGCTCGTAAGGTAAAAACACAGATCTAATAAACTTGTTTTATTAAACTAGGATAACAATCGTCTAGTAAATAACATTTTCTAGATGTATACCTACATTTACAAATAGAGACGATAGCTTTCAATTTAAAATTTGCCGAATACTGAGCTGCGACCTCATCATTTTCAGTAGGTGTACATCTCAGAGCAGAGATAGCCCGGACGGTTAAAGAGCCGGCCGAAAATCAGTTCAAATCCTGGCATGTACCAATGAGTTTTTCAAAAACTTACGTACATATTTATCACTAGCTCGACGGTGAAGGAAAACATCGTGAGGAAACCCGCAGGTCTCAGAATTAATTCTGAGACATGAGTAAACAGACCCGGTCCGGCGATAGGCTCACCACCTATCACGTTTAGGCGTCCAATATATCTCGTGAAATTTGGGTATATCCAGTAATGGAATACCTCTGCCTACCCCCTTGGGGATAAAAAGGCGTGAGATTATATTATTATTATTATGTACATCTCATCAATTACATTTTTTTTTAGAAAAAAAATTTTTAAGTGTTTTGGTTGTAATATTTTTATTTAATTTTAGTGATATTAGGCTTTGAATTTTTTATACAGTCAAATTAAAAGCCTATTTAGATATTTTCGTTTGTTGTTGCTCGTCGTGAGTACAAGGAGGGTAATGTATATAATTAGTAGGATTTCATTTGATAAATCTTCGCTACACAGCTGAGCATAATTATTGACTTTGTCTCGAAGCCTCGTGTAGGCCTGGCTTAATGTTTGCCAGTAGGTACAGTAACAATATCTTGCAAAATATTTCCACCCTGTACAAGCCTTTAAGAAATGAAGTTTAAAACGCTGCACGGACATTAAAGTAAATAAAGTAAAAAAAGTTTTTATTCATCCAAGTCAAATATAGGTCAATTACAATACATAGGTACAAAAGTAAATTGGTAAAATAAATATTCCAGAAACATCGCGTTCTAAAATCAAATAGCAAAACGCCTTGCAGACGAGTTGAATTAAAGATGACTTTCCAAGAAAAATAATTACTTACAGGGGAGTTTGTTCGTTTAATTATTTTCTAACCTTTCAGCCTGTAGTTCTAAAATGCCAGTGCCAACAACGTATTTTGAATTACACCCTGTAGTTTCCGCTAGTTGTAGTAAATTGATTTATTTAAATATATATTTAAATTTAAGTACCTACCTAAGTGTTTATTCATTAGCTTGCACCTGATTATTACATACGATATACTTACAACTTATTAACCTTTAAATTTTGTATGGAAAAACTAAGAACGGAAACCTTTTACTGCTGTTCCATGAATCTTTCCTTATATTATACGAGGAAAGTAATCATACCTACTTTTCGTGTTGTCACTCGAGCACTCTCCGACTAGGGAATCACTCATTATTATTTTTAAGATACTCGTATTGACTTTAGCCATTATTGTATAAAGTAACCACTCTTTATACTATAGACTCATAGCTTTATGACGTACTAGCGGTTTTTCGTGGTTTCACCCGCGTGATTCTCGTTCCCGTGGGAATGCGGGAATAAAATATAGCCTATGTTACTCAGGGATATTCTATTGGTGATTGAATATTTAAAATCGGTCAATTAGTTTTTGAGTTTATTCGTAACAAACATACAAAAATACAAATATTTCCTCTTTGTAATATTAGTATAGATAAAGATATAGACTAGCTAACTTTATGTTATCGCGTCCCCTAGGATACATTTTTCCAGGAGGAATAGTCACCTATTTTATTTAACCATGATCAGCGCACTGATAAACCGTGAAAAGGTAACAAACAAACAGTCAGAGTTAGTTTCGCATTTATAATATCGTAGAGATGCTCAATGGAAATGAAGACGAGACATTTTCAGACAAAAGACTGGCTAGATCAATTTTTATTAAAACGTCGTTTTATCCTAGCTTTTTATTATTATTTTAAAATAAGACATCATTTTTAAACGACTTTAAATTCATTTCATTTTCGTCGCTGTAGAATAAAAGAATCAACTATAAAATAAATCCAGAATAACTCTTGATATTGCGAGAGGAAACTATAAACGAATATAGTAAAAAGAAACGACTGTCTTTTATATGACAAAGCACTAAAATCAGTTTTACTAACAACCCTATGCCTTTATAACATGCCTTGAGAATTCTCGTTAGTCGCTGCGCTGGGTCGGACAATGCTAAAAATGACAGCTTTTCATGGTGCTTTGTGAAAACCAGACTGAAATAACTTTGTTAGCTTCATTGTTGGAACGAATATTATTAAAATAGAGTCTGAACTTCATAAAACTAGACATGATAGCGTTTGTCGTCACCACTTCTAAAGGTCTCATATTTCAAAGGTGTTTTATTATTTTTTTGAACTTATTAATAATTAGTTTAGTTAATAATTAGACATAAAAAAAATTTACGGGCCTTAAGACAATTTCTTCTGTCAATTTCTATACCAATATAATAACATTAAAGTATCTGGATTGTGATTCCAAAATAAAATTGTTATTTATTTAAGTGAAAACAGCTTCATAAATGACCGTTTTTAGAACGTTTGCCTTCTTTCAGTCTCAAAGTTGGTCTTGAATAAGCTTCGAAACGACTCAACGGAGATTCGGACCGCCACAACTGGAATTTAAATAAATTTTCATGTATGTTCCATTTCCGAAGCAAAAGAAAATATATTATTTATTAAAACTAAATTATTCAACATAAACCGTAAAAAAGTAGAAACATCGCAAAAAAAGGTAATCATTATTTAGCGTTCCTACCTAATGTTCAATGGTCCCATATTTTTTGAGCCTGCATTTTTATAATAATTATAAAAATGTTAAAAGTGGAAATATGAAATGAACGCTGATTGACGCCACCTGTGACGCTAGTAAATTAAAAAAGTCAAATGAATTTGAAAGATATTTTAATTTTTTCGCTATTATAAAGGAGGCTATCTGACTTTCATGAGTGTAAATAATTTCATTTTAGGATATAGAAGTTAATATTTTTAAATAACGGTATTATTAATCCAGCAATTTTGTAAAAACACGGCCGCTGAGTTTAATTTCCGTGTAACTCTTGTGGTGCCACATTAATTTCACAGCAAAATTGATTTTTTAAAGCCCAACGCAGACAATCAACATTGGCTGACTTTAACTTTTAATATTCTTTACATAACTAATGATATACTAATGTATTTTTATTTATGTCTATATGGGTGATAGGCTCACCATCACCCTGTTTAGGGATCTAAAAAATACACTGTTAAGTGGGTACCCAGAAATGGGATACCTCTTTTGACCCCCTTCGTGATAGGAGAGTATCTTTATTTTAATTCTATATTTGAGACACTACTTTCTATATTTATCAAACTTCTACGTCAAAGGGTTTTGAAATAAAATAGCTATGAGAGGCAGAGGCACAAATCACTACATCACTACATCACTAGATAGTATAAAACAAAGTCGCTTTCTCTGTCCCTATATCCCTATGTCCTTATGTCCCTATATCCCTATGTATGCTTAAATCTTTAAAACTACGCAATGGATTTTGATGCGTTTTTTTAAATAGTTAAAGTGATTCAAGAGGAAGGTTTTAGTGTTAGCATTGTACCCGTGCGAAGCCGGGGCGGGTCGCTAGTATATGTAGTATAAAACAAAGTCGCTTTCTCTGTCCCTATATCCCTATGTATGCTTAAATCTTTAAAACTACGCAAAGGATTATGATGTGATTTTTTAAATAGATAGAGTGATTTAAGAGGACGGTTTTAATAACAGAATTGCACCCGTGCGAAGTAGGGGCGGATCGCTAGTTCATATTAATAAAAAAATATCACGCCTTTTTCCCCGAGAATAAAATCTCCCTTGGCAATCACTAATAAAAATTTCTATATTAATACCTCTTTGCCATAAAACCACAATAATTCCGAAATAGTTAATTGAAATATTTATTACACGTTTCGCATCTTCTACGGAACGTGGCTTAAATCGCACATTCCATATTCCTCCAAACATGTTAATACTCCACTGAGTACGTAACTCAAATTCTCGAGTTATCTGAAAGAACATGTTGTATTTTAGTCTCCCCAGAAAATAAATCATATGTAATACCGCATTGAGGGTGGGGACTGACGCCTCTCCTCAATAATCCGGGCTCCCCATGTGTGGCACCTTGAGCTCAGATTTCATTACCCGAAATGTAGATAGAAGGGTTACCGCCGAGTACTTTAGACCGATAACATTTTGTGTAATGCCTCGGATTTTTCATTTCTAAGGTTTCGCTCCACAAAAAAGTGAGAGCATTTTCCTTAAGGTGAACATATTCTGAATTGTACGCGACGGGCACGTGGATTTACAAAAACATATAATGTGAATAAATGATGCCGCAGATACACAGAAGCTCTGGCTCAACACTTGAAGTTTCTGTGGTTACAAAAAATTGTTACTTGTAATGCAAAAATATATGTGTCGGAGCGGGATTTATGTCATGTCGCATGCCAGTCTACTTTACCAGTCACGAGTACCAAATGTAGGTAATATGTTAGATACTTGCGCTATACAAACATACATAAATACATATTCTCAATACTTTTTCCCGAGGAGTTGGCAGACCTCATACATGTTGATTTCGGGTAGGTACCTACTTTTTATCTGGTTTTTCTTCATACGTCTCTGATCTGATCAATGAAAGTACACCTATTTCGCCATTACAATAATAAGCGTCATTGTAGGTACTAATTATTGCGCTGTGGTGGCAAAGGTAGCTGGTAGCCGGAGCTGAATAGTTGGAGTTTCAACAAACAGCCAAAGGTTATAAAGGAAGTTCTAGAAACAATAAACGTGTTGAGTAAATATTCCGCATACTAGAGAGGTCGGAATGCACTGCGAACGCTGAAATTAGAGCATACTTTGTTGTTAATTTCGCGAAACAAGCGTTGCATTAACGATCTTTGGTCTGACTTTTGCAATTTCCATGTTTTATGTAAATCTGAGGCGTAACTTTCAATTCACATAACACAAAGATTTGAGTACTGTAGGTACTCTGAATTGCATATTTATGTTTACTTTGTTGTTTTGTAGATTCAATTTGTTCTTCTGACCATACCGTAAATTAATCTTTATGCATTATTTGACTATAGATTCAGTGTGGTTCAGTTATTATACTTATGTGTTTTAATATTAATTTTCAATGTTTAATAAACGCTTAAGAGGAAGGTCATTATTAAGTAATCGGCATTAAGGACCTGCACAATCAACGCCCCCAGCACCTGTTTCCAAAGAACATTAAAGTTTAATATTAATGTACTTGTAAACATAATATTAGTATTCAGGTGATAGGGAGAGAGCGGGCAGACATTAACCCTTAAAAAGGGTTCAATGCGTGAAGTTGTGTCCCCTAATATCTTATTCTGCACGGCGATTTGTTGGAGAGTTCTGTTTGGGGGTAAAATACTGACGTTGAATATTGATGGCTGACCACATTTTTGGACACAATGAAATGTTTGCAGTTTTACGATTTATATGGATATTGTTACCTTTAGACATACTAGATAGGTTAGTTTAGACTCCTTTATAGTAGTTTAGACTTTTGTCACATGTCGCATCAGAATTTCTCAAACTAAATAAAAAGAACCTAAAACGTATACTTTGACTCAGATTCTAAAATTAAAGATCAGGAAATCAAAGCTTGTTTAATCATGTCGCTCTATTTTTCATATAACACATACAGAAATATAAATAATTTCGATTCACACATCAATTCTGTTCCTTACTTGTCCTGACAATAATGCTTTAAAGGTAAAAAATCTACTTGCTGCCAGAGTACATTTTACAGGAAACTGGAATGGCGAGTGACTCTGTCAGTTGAATAATAAATGTGGAGGAAGTCGCCGTGTGCTTTTATTTCTGTTACTTGCCGGTGTTCCCTCTAAACATACCTCAGCGCTGCTTGGAAGCATTTCGATTAAAAATTTCTAGAATCCGTGGTTTAATTATGATTTTGTATTTTCAGAATGTTATGCTACAGATTCTTAGAAGCAACAAAAACTGATATTTCACAGAAAACACTGAGATAATATGAACCTTAGAACCAAGATACCTAAACTTTACTTCGTAAGTACTGATAATTATCTCAAAGAGTTCTAAAGATAGAATCATGAGCTAGGTCCTAGGATGTAGAAAGTTTAAATCCAAAAACATGTAGCGAGTCTGGTAGGCACCTGATTCTACTAGAAGTAAATTGCCGGTGTTCGTATTTTAAATTATTTTCCAGCTATATAGGAAATTACGGAGAACACCTCGGAATACCTCTTGTCCTCTTTCCGTGTAATGGAAAATATAATAGCAGGGAAAAAGATAATTTGTCAGTCGTCTGTAATGGATAGCTAGATATATTGTTTTATATCTGCGAGTATGTCGGTTAACAAAACACTATCACTGTTATGAGCGAATAGCTGTGGCTAACAATAAAACGCCCTCATTTGCTGACGATCCTCGTAACAATGTTACACACATGAATGGGAACACAAAAGCCGATGCTTGCTTTACGAGTATACTCTGACAATACCAATTTTAGAGCCTCGTCTACTAACAGTAGTTGCTGGCATTGTTCAGATTTTACGACGTTAACGTAATTCTTAAATAATCTTAGCATAGCTATTGAGTGATACAATTTATAAATGCTGTCAATCAAACAAATGTACTTACTTCAATTTTAGTTTTATTACTTGTCAGAAATCAGAATCACTTAAACATAGTTGTCCGGGAAAAACCCAAACTTCTTCAAAGGTCTATGCAAGTATCCGTCATAGTACAAACCAGCCAGAGGCTTGAATCCACTTGAGCCTTGGGACGTTATTTTATTTTCTTCAGAAAAACTCCCCCATCGATCATAATATGGAGATGGAGGTCCGTCTTTTATAAAATAATCTGTCGTAATTGATAACTGATTAATCATCGCATTGTTATACAAAGCAGTAGGGTAAGGACCATTACCGTAAGTAACTGTTTCCGTTGAGCTTTCGCTTACAATTTCTGTCGTAGTAGGTGGTGACATTGTGTTGTTCTCAAGACTATTTGTCATTGTCACATTATTATTTCGATCTGACATCAAAGAACTGAGATTTGCTTTTAATTTGAAATTCTGCCATCTACTGTCTGATATGGGCGGGAGAATAAAATTTTGGTCTGGTGCTTTGGCAGCTGTAGAATCAATTATAGAATCGTTATTTGTTGGTGATAGGGAATCGCTTAATTTTGTCGACACTGTCCTTTTCTCATCAATATTTATTGTGTGCAGTGTAGTAGCTATTGTAGAATTCGTTTCCGTTAAACTATTATTTTTGAAGCTATTTAGAAAAAATAATTCACTCATTTCTCCATTGCTATCTTCCAAATGTTGATTATTTTTCGGAGTATCTCTTCTTAAGACTTGACCAACTTCGAAATCTTCAGTTATAGAATTACTTGAATTTAACACTAGTTTTTCTGGTTTAATAATTTGTACTATACCACCATTTTCTTGATAATTTTCATCCGTACTTCCTTCTTGTACGTTGACACTTTGCTGTTGATTTACTGATGGTACAATTATAACGGGAGATACCAAGTATGGTGGCATTTGCAATGCGATGTCTTGAGCTATCTTATAACCATGAAGGTAACCAAGAAGCGTAAGAAAATGACGCCCCTTTCGATTATTTTCATTTTCGTTATCACCTTAAAAAATAAAGAAGAAATTAAAATCCGTTAATTACTTGAAATACCAGTCTTACACGTAAGTTAAAAATAGAACTTACATTGACTAGCACTGAACAGGATCACTGACAACGAAAGCAAACGTACATTCAGTAGCATTTTGCGTATTCAAATGAGCTATTAGAAAATGTTTCCATGATATTCTTTATCACTGAAATGTATATGCAAAAAGTCACATGCATAAAGTGCGATTTATTTTTCCGAACTACAAATTTATTATCAGTCCTTTTTGTATTTACTGTATTTGAAGCTTTATGAATCTATAAACTAACTTTAAAGAACTAGGGTAAACTCATCTAATTACGTGACTCAGTCAATTCCGTGATAGTGACTTTAAAGTCTAATATATTATTCTATGAGTGAATGTGAGCAAGCATAATACCACTTTAGTTTTTGGTAATAAAGTCCAAATTCATCTGCAAAATTTTGATTTATTTGAGCAAAAGGAATAGCAACAATCGACGATTTTCGTCAGTCTGCGCGCGAACTCGACCAGTTTCGACAATGTGAGTAAATGGGTGGCAAACTTAGCGATTTTAATGTAAGTATTTTATAGATTTCTTTGCTTTTTTCAATAAAATGATATCTTTATGATATTTCCTTTTTCGGAAAGTTAGAAACTCTTCATTATTCTGTACATTTTAGGTGTAAAACCTTATTTAGTTCGTCAAAAATATTGCATGTAACACGGTTAAGTGACTTTTGTGTTATAACGGAATTAGGGTAGCATAATACACCTTTTTGAGTTTTTTTAAGCAAATGGCGTCAGAATTAAGTTTTAAATAAATGCAATTACAATATAAACGTAGCTATAAGAGGCAAAGGTTCATTAAAAGTTGAAATTCTATCTTAAATGTAACATTAATTTTATATCACCAAATTAGGTGAGCTAAATTTATCACGCAATTACGTGAGATGATTGTCGACGAAACTTTAGAGCATAAATACAAAAAAATGAACTTTTTATAACCGCAATCAAAAAGTAAGAGGTTCCCCAGACAAACCGTCTAATTTTTATTTTTTTCAGAAAACATGGAAGGCTTCAAAAAAAATAGAAAATACTTATAGGCTGACCTAAGAGCCGCACAAAAACAAGAAAACTGTTGTTAAATATTTTTAAGAAGAAGAAAATAAGTTTTTTAAGTTTAGTTTAGTATACATATACAGTTTAACTTGTGTAATTCCGTTATATGAGAGTTACAGTAGTATCTGTCACGGACTTAAAGAGGTTACCACGGAATTAGCCAAGTTGACTTACTTTTGTAAAATAGGCAGTACTCTGTACGTTGTTATAATAGACTGTGATTACTCGTGCCATTGTATCCACAAGAGACTGATTAATACTTCTGTGAAGTCTCAATAAAATTTAATGATTATTAATCAGTTTTTTTTTACTCCAATGCCTTTGTCACGAAATTAGATGAGTTCACCCTACTTAGTTAAGAAATAGGTTAAAGATGGATAAAATAAAATATTTTTTTCTGTAACTATATCTAACAGTCTAACAAATCCTAAATAGATTTTCGTGATAATACATGCGATTATAAAACATGTCTTATCTGCCTCGAAAACGTGAGTCTCATTATAATCCCCCTGTGCATATACTAAGTGAAGTGAAATCGAAAATAAACACAATCACAATGCGGGCCTGTCATACTACGACGCGACGTAATCTTCCTTGCGCAACTTTTACATAAAAACGATATAACCAACATTTTATGTTTGGGGGTTAGTGGTGACTAGTCCTGGCCCCGCTTGTTAATTTAATTTATATTGTACACAATGATTTTTTTTGCTATAAACAAAGTTGAAATCAAAATAAAAATCTTCTATTGCAAATAGAAATTTTTTTTTAACAGTTTTTTCTAACAATACAATACAATACAATAACTTTTTATTGTACACCAAAAACAACACAATATGGATACCAACATTAACTAAAGTACAATGGGCGGTCTTATCGCTTTTAGCTATCTCTTCCAGACAACCTTAGGATGGATGAAACTGAGAGATTAGAACTAGGGTAGACGGTGCACTATATATTATTGAACATACTCTTACATACTTTTACATACATAAATAAATATATAAATAATATATTATTAAATAAATTAAACAAGAATAGAAAATACTTTCACACATACTTGAGGTTAATAATAGATAATAATTATAACATAAATAAAGCAGAAAATTAATTCACCTCAATGCTAACCCCCTCGAAAAACGTAAAAAGTATGTAACATTTCCCAAAACAAAATTAAAGGAGAATATTTAGCTTCTATGTAGACGAAGAGGGGCCGTTTTCATTATAAATATGGAATCATGATTGTTTGTTCTGTTTAAGTATACGAATTATTTAAAGGTTTTCGTCGCGTCGTGTTACCCCCAAAATTGTACATAATGGCTTTTCGAAGACTGATGAAACAATCTCAGAATCGATCAACATCCCACTGAGTGTCGACAAAAAGAAAAAATAAACAAAGGAACATTGCAGATCTTGAGATAACAGACATTGAATGAAGCAGGAACCAATGACAGGTGAAAAGCATCCTTTATTGAGATTTTCTATAGATAAAAAGGACTCTCTGCTTTGTCGTCTACTCAAAACATCTTTGAAAAACTAAGAGAAAGAATTTTATATTTAACAACCCTCGGGGAACAGAGAAATACATTTTGAAGAAGTCACATTGTGCAATATTTTGTAAGTTTGACATTTTATTTTGTGAAATAAATATTATTTAAAAAAATATAGGTACATATGTTGGAGTATGAAACTGTTTGGTATAAAATTTGATAATTTAGTAACAATATAAAAAATAAAATTGTTGGGCACTAATTCACATACGGTTATTTAGTCCCAAACTAGGCTAAGGCTAAGTCTGTACTATGGATACCTACTAAATCCTAACTGATAGATATACTAAAATAAATATTAAACACCCAGACACAAAGCCTACAGACATATTCATACACTCAATTGCTGGAATCGAACCCACGACCTCCGGCTCAGAAGGCCAGGACACTACCAACTGAGTCAACAGGCCGTCAATAATTTAGTAATAGTATGGACTAACCGTTCTGAATATGAAATACTACTGATTGAATTTCAAATAAGTTACATAAATTAAACATTTGTCCAAATAATAGCCCACGTAAGGTTTTATTTTACCCCAAAATAATTATAATGTAGGTATTTCCATCCCCCAAATTTGTATTCGCCATAACAGTAATTTCATTTTAGCGTTTGAACAAAGTTAGACATGTGACAGTATAACAAGATCGTGGGAGATATTGGTAGGGTTTGGAGATACCTACGCGTCAACAGAACCCCGCTTCGGGCGACTCGCAAGATACGTCAGCAATACGTTTTATTTTATTCGGAATTTTATACGTTATACGTTACCTATTATACGTATCTCTATTTCTATCTCTATATCTATTTATATTCGTTTCTAATAAATGACTTCTTAAAAATATGTTTCTGTAATCTGAGTTACGTTTAGTTAGTTCATATAAGATGCTGTCTTCAAAGAATAACATTTTTAAGTAATTAAACAAGCAGTGCACTTTTAGGACCTTTTCAAAAAAAGTACCGTTACAAGAAAAAGAGGGATAGTTAAGGTTAATTATATTACCGGTAAAAGATACCCATCGTTAAGCTACACACTATTACGTAGTAAGCTATTGTTCTAAGCTTGATTCGAGTATCCAAAATGAGCCAAATACTCAAACTGGATACGTCACTCCAAGTTACGACAAGTCGGGACGAACTTGTGTCCCGCCCGTCTTCCACAACAACGCTACTATAAATTCACGAATTTATATGACATTTCTGACAAAGATGTATTCTCTTAACTGTTAGTCGGTGAGGTTGTTAAGTGTAAAGTAACTAAGTAAAAATAAAAATATTTTATTTAAGACAATAATCAAGATCACTAATTCACCACCGATGTATAGAGGGCATTTTTCCTCTAATTCGCTTTTTGTGAATTCTTATAATATTATGAAGATTATAGTAGACTAGCTGATGCCCGCGACTTCGTCCGCGTAGAATTTGTTATTCCTTTGCGTTTTAAAAATATATCAAGAAGGATACTATGTACAACCTGTGTTCACAATAAATAAATTTGATTTGATTTGATTTGATTTGATAATCTACACTATCTATTTATCAACACTAATATTATAAAGACGAAAAATTTGTAGTTTTGTACCTATGTTAGTAACGAATAAACTCAAAAACTACTGGACCGATTAAAAAAACTCTTTCACCATTAGAATGCTACATTATTCCTGAGTAACATAGGCTATATCTATGACGAAAAAGAATTAGGGATCCTTACTAAAACTTGACTGTACATGCCAGGATTGGAACCCGAGCCTCACGAATGAGAGGCGGGCTCTTTAGCCAGTGGGCTATCATTGCTATTTATTTATATCTTTGTTATTCAAAACACCCTATATACAACGCGTCCCAGAATAAGCGCAATTCCTCATACACCCCAATTAATATACTCGTATAAAAATATGGTAATGCATTCGTACTTTAGTTTTGTCTAACAAAATTTCTTATATAAAGAGCGATAACAGTATGATTTCCACAGGTAGCCCTAACTAAATTCAGTTCTATGATAATTCGTTTTTCTGAAAACAATTTACACATACTAAAAATAATACTGATTACGTATTGTACTCGTATAGCCTAGGACACTCTCTGGATTATGATTTTTGAATTAGTTCTTGATACCAAAGGCTATGCATGTGCATTATAACAAAGAAATTCTTTCAAGGAACCCATAGTGAATTTAAAAAAAAAAGAAGTGGACCTTGTATGGAGACTTTTGAAGAGTATTTGTGCCAAGTTTCAAGTTGATAGTAGAAAAAAACCACACTTTTTCATACCAACTTCAACCCCTGCTTTCACTCCTTTAGGGAATAGTTTTCGAAAAATCCAAAAACACGTGTCTCATCATTTATTTGTAAAAGTATTTGTGCCAAGTTTCAAGTTAAGAGACGTAAAAACAACACGTCTCCATACAAACTCCAACGCCCTGTTTCACCGCCTCGGGGGGGGGGGGGTTTCTACACTCTTTATTTATGTTATGAAATATTTGAAATAGCATCCAAGTCAAATATAGGTCAATAACAATACATAGGTACAAAAGTTTATATTTATGTATATTTATCCAGCGTCAGAAACCAATGGCACGAATGGCAGCTATACGCCGGCGGCGACAAGCCCGTCGGACGCAAGGTCCGCGCTTCTACACTCCATCTGCGGCTTCGACAAGTCGCGACTTGCACGCGTCGCCTCTCGGTGAATCCCGCCGGGCTGCCTCGCCCTGAGGCAACGAGGAACAAGGCAACTGGGAACGGGGAACAAGGCGAACAGGAATGAAGGACAAGGGCGTAGCCAGGATTATCTACTATATAAAAATAAGTCGGGTTTTCCTTCCTGACGATTTAACTCCAGAACTGACGAACCGATTTCCATGGTTTTGCATTCGTTGGAAAGGTCTCGGTCTCCGCAAGGTTTATAGCAAAGAAAATTCAGCATTGCACCCGTCCGAAGCCGGGGCGGTTCGCTAGTACAATATGTAAAAGAGTAAGCGCATTCCTGAATAATAATCGTTCAGTATCGATTTCGGCTATTTTTAATATGTGTTAAATTAAAAAAAATATGAATTACTATATGAATTATTGGGGTTTAGAAAATCCAGAAATACATGTATTATTATTTGTTTTGAGGATTATTTTTAAAAGTTTCGAATTGATACACCAAAAAATTAGGGTTTTCCATACATACATGAACGTGGGAGAGCCATGCTTCGACCGGAGTGATACTACGGCCTCACAGAAAACGCATTTTGTTGAGTGAGTGAGGAAACCGGAGGACCCAATCTCCCCCTCCCCCTCCCCTCCCCTCCCCTCCCCCTACTTCCACCTCAAAGGTCGGCAACGCAGTTGTGACTCTTGAGTTGCAAGTGTCCATGGGCGACGGACGTCCCTTACCATCAGGTGAATCGTCTGCCCGTTTGCCCCCTTTTATATCATAAAAAGAAATAGCAACTTTAACCTCCTACTTTCACCCCTTTTGGGTACTATTTTTGAAAAATCCAAAAACACGTGTCTACTCATTTATTTTCAAAAGTATTTGTACCAAGTTTCAAGTTGATAGACGTAAAAAACAACACGACTCCATACAAACGCCAATCCCCTGTTTCACGACTTTAGAGGGTGTGTTTTGCAAATCCCGAAGTAAGTGGTTTTTTCTTGTCTTGTGGTTTGTTTTAAGAAGTGTTTGTACAAAGTTTCGAATTGATACACCCAAAAATGAAGGTTTTCCATATATTACAAACTCAACCCCTACTTTCACCCAGTTAAGAAACGATTTTCGGAAAATCCAAAAACACATATCTACTAATTTATTTCTAAAAGTATTTGTGCCAAGTTTCAAGTTGATACACGTCAAAAACAACATACACATCTCCATACAAAATCCCACCCCCCGTTTCGCCCCCTTAGGGGGTGCTTTTTACAACACTCAGAAATACGTGTCTTTTTGTTTATTTTGAGGAATATTTCTAGAAAGATTCGAATTGATACACCCAAAAATGAGGGTTTCCCATACATACCAAGTTCAACCCCTACTTTCAGGCCGTTAGGGGTCGATTTTCGGAAAATCTAAAAACACGTTTGTCATCATTTATTTCTAAAAGTATTTGTGCCAAGTTTCAAGTCGATACACGTCAAAAACAACACATCTCCATATAAAATCCCACCCCCTGTTTTGCCCCCCTAGGGGGTCTTTTTTACAAAACCCAGAAATACGTATCTTGTTGTTAGTTTTAAGGAGTATTTCTAGAAAGATTTGAATTGATACACCTAAAAATGAAGGTTTTCCATACATTCCAAACTCAACCCCTACTTTCACCCCGTTAGGGGACGATTTTCGAAAAATCCACAAACACGTATCCACTCATTTATTTCTAAAAGTATTTGTGCCAAGTTTCAAGTGGATAGACGTAAAAAACAACACGTCTCCATACAAACTCCATCCCCTCTTTCACCCCCTTATGAGGTGTTTTTTGATAAAAATTTAGAAATACGTTTCTTGTCGTTTGTTTCATAGAGTATTTTTACAAAGTTTTGAATTGATACACTCAAAAATGAAGGTTTTCCATACAAACGTTCAACCCCTTTTTCACCCCCTTAAGGGTTGAATTTCGAAAAATCCTTTCTCAATGCTAGCGTACGTCTTAAAAACAATAGCTGTAAAAAAAAACAGCTTTCTAGGTCTAAGGGTTTAGGCTGGGCGTTTATGAGTCAGTGAGTCAGGACTTCTCTCTTTATATATGTATATAGAATATAGATATAGATAGATAGTGCAATGATTTCAATAAAACAAATGCATGTTAAAAATTCGAAACAAAATGTATGCGTCTTGTCCCGAGATCAGCTAGCGTTTAATTCCTTTGCCATATATTTAAAATATAGATATTGATATTTAAAGTCCAACTTAGTGAATATTTCGTAGATCTATAGTTTATACTTTAAAAAACCACTCCTGTCAATTAGCTATGCCTCTAACATCGCCAGGAGAAATATTTGACATTTCTTATCTCAATCAATGAATAAGTACGTCTTGTTTATTGAAGTTACAGAGACTGGAAATCACAGAAAACTATCCTCCAGCTAGCGGGATTGCGGGGGCAGTTTCCGAAGGCAACCGAACGCAATTCATGGCGTGATTCCGAGGTAAAATTAATGTCAAGTTATGACATATTGTAAAAAGCTATAACTTAAATCAAAATGAAAGATTTTTTATTTGTGTAAAATATTGTGAGTACATAGTGAGTTCGGGAAGCACAAAACCGGTCATTGTGGCGATGCTTGGGGAGGCCTATGTCCAGCAGTGGAGGTCTTTTGGCTGATATAATGATCATGATGATGCCGGTTTCAACAGTAGTTTATATTACAGAGTTCTTTCCCGTAGGTAAATAAAGAAATTGATATGTCAGACGGACAGTAGTACGGCACCTCGAGAACATTCTAAATTACAACTTAGCGAGTTATCCAAGTTAGAGCTCTAGTTACGCTTAGTTCTAGACGCCTTGATGCGGTAACTGTCACCTGTATAGACATGTATGATAGACTGCGTAGCATTGTTATTAGCAAATTATACGTTTTAGCACGTCCTTTGTGCTGCCAGGAAATTAAGGGGGGTGTATTCTAATTTCGATACATAATAGGAATCTATACATATAATAAAACTCTAACGGGGCCGAGTCTGTACATTAAATATTTTTTGAAAATTTTAACGGTAGTGTATATAGTTATCGATATAGATACCGAAACACCAATTTTTGGAATTTTTGTCTGTCTGTCTGTCTGTCTGTCTGTCTGGTTGTGCACGCATCACTCAAAAACTACTGAACGGATTTTGATGAAATTTGGTATGGAGATAACTGAGTACCCGGGTCAACATCTAAGGTACTTTTTATTCCAGGAAAATATCTCATTCCCACGGGAAAATATAAAAACTGGTTAAAAAGAGAAATACGTACTACTCCGAAACGATAACACCTAGAAATTTGAAAAATGGTATGAAGGTGTCTGATATGTCATAGGAAATTGGTATGAAGGGATTTTTGGAAATTCCCACGGGTACGGGAATAAACTAAACCCAAGCGGGAAAACGCCGCTGGGCACCCGCAATTTGAAATATGGTATGTAGGTGTCTTAAATATGTCGTAGGCAACCACTATGAAGGGATTTTCGGAAATTCCCACGGGAACGGGAATAGACGGAATCCGCGCGGGCAACGCCGCTGGGCATCCGCTAGTAGTAAATATAATTTAAGTAAGTACAGATAAGAATTTGAAAGTCCTATTTTGTATAACGGCCATAAAATGTTCAAAATCGGACCATTTTAAAAATACAGTCATGCTGTCACTTTTTAGGATTGCCAACCCAAAGGGGGCCGACGAGACCTTATGACTAAGGCGCCTCTGTCCGTCCGTCTGGCTGAGTATCAGTGGGCTGTAACCATATAGGTACCTAGATAGTTGAAATTTTCACAGAATTTGTATATCTATTGATACCATTACAGAAAATAATAAAAATAAAATAAAATGACCAAAAAAGTGTGTTTTTTTTATTATTTACTTTTTGGAAGACTTACAGCATTTTACATCACTAAAATAAAGGTACAATAAAAAATATCAATAGCTAATTATAAGTCTCCACAATTGAAATTAAAATTTTGCCGTTTTTAATCTATTAGATTCGCACTTGACCGTTTTTTTATTAAACTTTACTGCACGGCGCCCTCTCGTATTTGTTCAATTTAAATCCACATACTTGTCTATTAAAATTATCACCGTCTAAATACCTAGTTAGTCTCTTATATATTCAATCTAGTTTTAATTTTGTACGTTCATAGTAATCGTCGTATAAAAACAGTGTTCTATTTGTAGCTCAATTAGCTTTACCCGGATAACTTTTTCTCCCACGAAAGCTTAGATTACCTACTGAAAGGTAAGAATGTAGGGGTAATTACCTGCCTCCATAAATAATTCTCAATAGCTGTTGCCTGCTAAAAGAAACCAAATTAACTTGAACATGGTTTTTACTATAACACCAAGGTTTGACTTTTATGTCCGTGATTAAAATTTGCTGTACATAGACTACACTTGCCGCTCAAAGTTACGGGGAAATTAACCAAATTGTGTCGTAAATCTACATCCAAGAGTATTTTAAATTTGTAAATTCGACATTATATATAATTAGAATTCTGAACATTAAATATAAGAAAAATAACGAAGCGGTAACTTTGTTGAGAGAATTAAAGCACGCTTTTCATACGTAAGACCCAAGTTCGTATCTTGGTGAGAGCAAGTACCAATAAGCTTTTCAATAATCAAAATTTGAAAAAAACACAAACCTACTTCACCGAATAGCACTAAAAAGACTATTACTTATTTGCATATTCAACATCCATTACCATAAACTGTTACTAAACGCAGATAGCGAGTGATTTGCTGATGTCCGTTAAGGAGTTCTGTTCGCACCTGAATTTCTACATTAGGTTTTTACAAAACTTATATTGGACCAACAACAATGGGATAAAGAATAATCGAAATCGCTTTAGATAATAGATTTGACGAAGTTATGGATGAACATACAAAAAAGAAAGGTAAAATAAAACATACGAGACGAATTGAGAACCTCCTCCTTATTTCTGAAATTGGTTAAAATATAAGTATATATTTATGACTGGCTCTACGGTGGAGAAAAACCTTGTGATGAAACCCGCAGGCCCCCTAAATGGATACATGCAGCACCCGTTCACGGATTACGTCTGCCGACCCTCACGGAGATAAGGCATAAAATAACTTAATATTTTAGTCAAACACAGATTTTTCTAAGTACCTACTAACCTTCAAATGTACTCTACAAAAATGCCTGTAAGTAGCAGGTATTTAAACATTACCGTTCCCGTGGGAATACGGGGATAAAATATAGTCTATGTATTATTCTGATGTATATTTAACTGTAAGCTATATAACTGTACAGTTTCATCAAAATGCGTTCAGTAGTTTTTGCGTGAAAGAGCAACAAACATCCATACTCATAAACTCGCGTAATATTAGTAGGATAGTAGGATTATTGAACGATTATGAGTATTGCAGGTATTATGACGTAACGGATATTGGCATATCTCGCCGAGGGTCGGTCCCAAGAGTGGTCTCAGATATCGATATACCTAGTTTCACGGACCATCCCAACCTTCGATCCCTTATCGCTGTTTGGCGGTCTATTACAAAATTACGATTTCACATATAAAATTATACTTGTAGGTATATGTTATGGCATCCATGATAATAAATCTATATTATCGCTTAAGTTTAATTTTAGGATATTTTAATTATTTTTTTGTTGTTGTTGTAAAACCTTATAGCAAATAAACCTTTATTATTATTATTCTGGATTTACTGACTCAATGACCAACGCACAGCCTAAACTACGAAACTGGACAGTAGATACCTTTTATGACCTAAGGCATCGTATAAGAACAGGTTTATGAAAATAAGTCCTAAGGGAGTGAAAATAGGTGCCAAAGTTCTTCATTTTATAGAGTCGTTCTGGCACTACATGAAAAATATAGTCTTTATTATATTTTAACCTCTTAAGCCAAGAAAATGAGACACAACTGATTTTATATTGTTCTGTCGCGCATTGGAACCGCACGGTGCTCTGATTAGTTCAAAATCTCATTATTAGTGCGCATCTCATACAAACCGAAGCGAAACGAGGAAGGGTCGCTAGTATTTTATGACAATGTATAAAATATGAACAACAATGACAAAAGGATGTTGCGAATATTACAATTTCTACTCATGTTGTCCATTGAACTTCCTAAAATTGGTTTTGTTTTAAAAGCTGCCATTTTTTTTTAAATATTTTCATGATATGATATTTTGGAATACGTATTTTTCAAAGAAAATCGAGGAAAGAACAAGACTTTCTTAAAATTAGAAACATGTTTTCGTTCATTTTAAGATTGGTAAAATTTTTATTCTGAATTGTGCCGATCACTTTCGTTTTGACTGAAGCGTGAAAATGCTGTCGAGTCTCAATCTCACGTTCACATTACTCCACCTTTTGTACAGTCTGTATTTACATAAAGACCCCACTCGGTCCTTAGGGCCTCTTTTCCGGGTTTTCCATTTTGTGGTTCAATGCGACTGTGCCCTAACTGTGCATGAATCTGGCAAAGCGGTCACCGCGTTTTATTTCGATGGAACCACAAAAAAGGTCACGGTTTTGAGTGTTGACTGTACTTTTTGTATCGCGACATTTTTATTCTTCTTTCTTGATTACTAGTTTCTTAGTCTATTTTGGCTGAACGCATTTGAATTTTTATTACTATCGTCGAGCTTTTGAATCTCTTTAAATTTGGAATTTCAGTATCTACAGTCGCAAAATCCCCAGGGCTACAAAGACTGAGAGAGCGACGATTTTCAATGAGAGTTTATAAGAAAAGTATGCAAACTTCCTAGATATACTCATATAATTGTTGATATAAAAACAAAAAATTATCTGGCCAGCCTAACTTTTGAAAAAAGAGAAGTAGCCACTTTTCTTTTTGAAGGATATTATTGTTATCTGTAAATAGGTACCGTAAAAAAAGTTTTTTCGTGTAAATGAGAAAAAAGAACAATAAATATAGTTTGCGTTATATGTACCTATGCAATAGAATATGACTCATATTAATCGGCTGAAGTATTCGTATTTGCACCTCCTCTTTTCGCTCGTTTGTGCCATAAAGTACGAAAATCGGCCGCAGCGGACGATCAGCAAAAGTAATCTTCGCAAACATTCTACCTCAGGGCGGGAAACAATTTTCACTCATGTATTTTTTTCGGGCTCGTATACTCCAGCATTGTTTTCAAGTACGTAATAGGTATAGGGTTTAAGATTTATTTTTGCTGTATGTAAGTAACTCAAATGTACTTATTCAAATACATCTTTTGATGTTTTTATTTAATCTTTTCTTAGTTATATTACCAATATGTTCTCATCTCTCTGTGAATTCTGCTTATTTACGAAGGAATGTCAAAGGGAGCATGTTGCTTGTTTGCTTCGTTCGGTACGTTGATTTTAATATAATATTCATAAATGAAAATACATTTTTACAGAAATACATTATTAGGCTTTAAATAAAAAAAAGTCTTTCAAAGAAGATCCTTGTGAATTATCAATAATAAATTAAATATAACGTAATGATTTCATTCAAGTGAAAGACCATGTTTGCCTTGGTGAAAATCAGTCAAACTTGAATTTACATAACTATCAACATGGTTATAAATAATTATAAAAAAGTTACATCCCTTCCCGTTCAAATGAACGGCTCAAGATAAAACATTTTTGTTTCAGAAAAAGCCTAAGCAAACCTCGTCACAAACATTTCATTTCCCAACAACGGTAATACTCTGTCTACAGTGATTGATTACTTCAAGTTTATTATTTTCACAATAGAGTTAATAAATAAGGGGAATGAACTTCCTGGGCTACACGGGGGAGTTGAGGTAAACGTACTTATTTATCGGTGAACACAGGTGGGTTAGGACCTTGCGATCATGTTTTACGCTGCCCCTAGGCGCTGGAACGCTGTGCCGTGACGAATCGGCGACCTGAGACTTTTCCAGGTAAACTTGCTTAATTTTTAAATTACCAATATATTTTGGTACTAATTTACTAGGCTTAGACGCTAGACAAATAAGCCAAAACAGGACAAGGTTATTGTGAAATAATTCCTAGTCGTGATAGGTCTATGTTACTGTAGAACTTAGACTCAATCCATTTTTAAAAAAAATCTAAGTTATTGTCATAAAAAATCAAGTTTTTGTATGATGCGTGACAGACAGACAGGACAGACAATAATTTCAAAAACTGATGGTCTAATTAGTCTATCTAAGTCAATTAGTTCGATAACTAATATTTTATGGTAATAATGGTATCTACCATTTCATTTCATACACAAATATAATCTCGTTAGACTTTTAATTTTATTTTTGAAGATGACTTGAATTATAATAACTTAATTTTATCATTATAGTATCCTAACTACAGAGATATTTGATGTGGTACTTGTGAGTTTATTTGTTTGTTTTTTATTATCTACATTATATATTTTTTATGATTTTATATATAACTTTTAACGTTGCGTAAGGCAAACTTTCTAACTGAAGCAAATTAATACTTGAAATATCTATGAAGCCGCCGTTTCACTCACGTAGTACTCGTTCCCGTGGGAATATGGAAATAAAATATAGCCTATGTTACTCAGTGATAATGTAGATTTCCATTAGTGAAATAATTTATAAAATAGTTTCAGTAGTTTTTAAGCTTATTCGTTACAAACATACAAAAATACAAATCTTTCCTTTTATATTAGTGTAATTTTAAATTATAAAACTACTCATCCTACAGTTTTTATTTTAGTTGGGAGTTACAAACGATGTCTTGAAAATAATATCGTGGTTGACAATCGAAGTAATCAAATTACATATATTCCAAAATCTTAGTAAGCCAATTGTCTATACTACAACATTGCTACAAAAATTTAAGTCTTATATAAATTCCTTCCCCACATTTTTCTCTGTGGACCGTTCATCATATTTCTTCTTTTCATGTTTAAAAAAACAAAGGCAACAGCGCCAGCCATTGTGTTTTTTGCTTTTAGTGTTGTGTTTGCACAACGTTCAGGTGTTGACTCAAAAATATTGCAACGGTTTTTAGTGAATGAACATCGCAAGCTCATTGTTGACTTGCCGGCTGCAGCGAGTTTAATTTACCTAATAGCGGGTGGACTAACAATACGCTTTTGAATAGATAAGCCTGTTGTAATATTTTGCCGTTTACTCTTTCTGTGTAAGAAATTGGTCATCATGAACTCGTAAAAGCCCCTGCAAAGCTAGATATAACTCGTTAACTCGTCACTCACATTTCACAGTATGTCGTGTCAAGTGGGAGAATATAGCCTTACGTATAGAGAAGAAGTTGGTCAATGAGAAAACAGTGATAGACCTGTTGAAAATGAGCACCCATGAGAAGCGTCTCTTGCGTGATTCCTGGTGAGGGCATACAAAAGTGAGTTTTTGAGAAACCTAGGTACTTACCTAGTTACATATTTATCACTAATAAGACAGTGAAGAAAAAAATAGAGCAGTGATAGCCCAACAGTTAAAAAGCCGCTCATTGAGGTCTCGTAATCGTAAAACAGGCTCGGTCGGGCGATGGTTTTAAAGGTTTTAAAACCTATCACGTTAAGGGGTCCAAAGAGTACTCGTATATTGGTGAAATCCAGGAATGAAGTACCTCTTCCTACCCCTTGAGGATAAAAGGCATGAGATGATATATTTTATTTTAAGAATAATATTTTTTTACAAAAAAACGACTTTAAACAGGACACTAAAAAAAGTAAAAAGCGCTAGTCGCCACTACAATTATTAAAGGTTCCCCTCGATTTCTCTGAGATATCATCAATAGATCCTGGTTTCCTTATCATGGTATCACCGTTGGGATATCACCACCATTAGTTATAGAACATACATAAAAAAATTAATACCTATGCGGTCGAATTGAGAAACATCCTCCTTTTTTGAAGTCAATTTAAAAATACACTTGGGGGTGGCGGTAATACGTATGAAGTGCGAAAAATTGATTGGGTTAAAGTGGATATTTCCAAGAATACCTCTGCTAACCCCTTTAGGGAAAAGGCGAAAGCGTTTATTTTGTGCGAGTCATTAAAATTAAATGTAACTGGTTAATGTGACTTACTATGCGCACTGTGGTGTACTCTCCAGGCAAAATAATAACTGTACCATAATGAAGTTTTCTGCAAATTACTTTTCCAATGTAAACTGCACAGAAAAAAATTGTCGACAAATTAATATATGAACAAACATGTCAAATAATAATACTTAATCACATACGTTCACACACATCCATATGATAAATAATATATCATCAAAGATCATTTGTTGGTAGCTGTGGCTGGTCGATATAATCTAGCCCTAGAATCTGATACCTGTCATTATGAAGGTAAATCCCCGTCACTTATCTTCTATACATATTACCGTATAGGGGAAGGTGGGGTAATTGAGAACGGCGGGAAATTAGGAACAGTTGAATATCTAATACTTCCCCCCGCACTACACTGCCCACACACGTTTAAGTAGACGCGCTTGTGGTTTCTTAGTACGCCCGTAGAAGTGTAAGTGAGAAGAAGCGCGCATCCTGTGACAGTGAGTGAGACAACATTATACGAATTTTCGTTATAATTTTTTTAGAATGTAGGAAGTACTGTGATAAGCATATTTTTGAGCTTAGAGAAGTGATATATTGTTAATATCTTACATGTAATATCTGTTTATTAATTTCATATAGCTTTAAATCTCATCAAAGATAATATTACGAGTAACGGCCATTTTGATTTGAGTTGCCCATTTCGGGTAATTAGGAACGGTGTCAGGAGGGTAAATGTGAACGTTCCTAATTGCCCCCATTAGGTAATTGATAGATCCTGTAAAAATGTTAAAACATTAGAAATTGTTTAAGATGCCTAGGCATCGTAAACATTCTAGACATAACAAAAGAAAAACCACACTAAGATGTGAAATTGAAGATCTTCGCCATGCAATACACGATGTTAGGAGTAAATAGCTTACATTGAGTCCAGCAGCTATCAAAAGTCAGTGCCAAAAACAAAGCTATTTAAGTTATAAAAAAACGAAGAGACAAGTGAAGGGGAAAGGAGTCAGAAATTTGAAGAGGATCTTAATAGAAAATGAAAATGAAGAGGAGTATTACTGCATATTATTCTGCAGCAAAAAATATTAATTTCCACTTAAAGAAGATAGGCTTGTGTGCGCCATTTGTAATAACTGGGCACATGGTCAATCTAGTAAAGTTTATTTCTGCAAAACAAAGTAATTGTAGTATTAATAATGATTTAGTTATGTCGGTCACAATTACCCCATTCGTTCCTATTTCCCCCGCGGACTGATCTCAATTACCCCACACGGTATCGGGTAAATAAGAACGACAATGTTTTTGAATTTCTTAAATTTTTTGATTAAAAAGATTGTTTCCAAGAAATATAATTTACTTTTTTTGTAGCTAGATAAGTAACGTTAATGTTGCAATAAAAGTTTGTTATATTTGGGACTTTCTTTCAATACTTTTGAGTGGTTCAAGTTAGGTGTTCCCAATTACCCCACTTTCCCCTAACGGCACCTAAGCTACAATGCCGTACCGTGTAAATAATTTACTTGATAATGCCGTTGCGATACAGACCTTTATTATTATATTAGTACGACAAAACCTCCAAATAAAGATGGGACCAGAATGATGGACCCTCAATGCCCTCTGGGGACGAGGGACGTTACAGAAGAAAATAACAGATTTCTTTTTTTTAAACACGAACGTAGAATGAATTCAAATGTTATAAAAAATACGAGTATATTTAGAAATGAAATATATGTAAACCCCACCGTGAACTATATTTTTTTGTATTTCATTTTTACAGCTGCAGACTTTATTAATTTTCGTTGGACAACAGAATTCTTTTGTAGGTCACCGGGCACGAATGAATCGGGATCATTGATTTCCCCAGCGCATGGTAAAACCAAACGTGCCTTATTTAAACACTGAGTCCCGGCAATTGTGCAAAATCGACTTTACTCGGCTAAGTAAAAAAAACCTCAAACCTTATTATGTTATTTAAAATAAGGACGCTACTCTCTTCCGCACGACTTTTTATAAGTGCTAAAAATGTTGTTTTCCTTTTTACTAATAACATAAAACTCTAAAGAGTAAAAAAACCGACTTCAATTTTCAACTTATATCGTTTTCTCATTGATTCCGTTGTCAAAACGGGACGAAATTAAAATGAGAACTATCTGGAAGTACCAGCTTTTAAATAAAAAGAGAGTTATCCAAATCTGTTCACCCAACAGAAAGTTCTGAGGTAACAAATATTAAAAAAATACAGACGAATTGATAACCTCCTCCTTTTTGAAGTCGTTTAAAAATATGTTTTATTTATAGAAATTTGTTTACAGTTTCTGATAAATACCTAAATAAGCTCCTACTTCATTAAAAGTACTTATGTTAAAATTATTTTATAATAATACTCTTTTAAAATATATAAGAGAAGAGATGGATCCAAAGAATAGACTGGTGAAACATGGGTATTTCTAGAAATGGAACACCGGTCTACCCCCCCCCCCCCCCCCCGGGAATAAAAGGCGTGAGAAATATATGTTTTAAAAATAGATCTTTTTCTGTTTTTTATTGCTATTAACGTAACCTTTTAAATAATATTAAATCGACAAACAATATTAGACGTATATACTACATACAAACCCTAGTGCGGCCACGAATTATTATACAATATAATAATTCGTTTCGCGATATAATAATTCGCACTAGGGTTTGTCATACATATGGATAGTGTGTTAAAATGGTTGTACACGACTTATATCGAATTAGTGGTCCGCTACCCACCTTCATTAATCAATGCTCCGCAGATTGTGGACACGGTATCAAAATATCATCCTAAGCTAACGTATGACCCTAAACAATATACATTATTCAGCATACCAATGACGAATTCAAACAATACGCGGGTTAACTTCTTTGAAATTCAAATAAACCTTAACAAGAAACTGCTAAGTTATGCTACGGGTTCGGCGAACAGCTTACGAAATTGTTACAGTGTGGAATTTGAATTACAGCCGGTATACTCCGAGTAGCCTATATAGGTTTAAAGAACCAACAATATTACCTAGTGCTTCAAATTCTAAAATGTTGTAAACTTAGAGTACAAATAATTGACGAGGTACCTATATTATGTGTAGGTATGTATGAAGTTACGGAGCTATCTGCCATGATGGCGGCTAATGAAATACAAATTTATCTTTATAATAGTGTTTTATTTACATTAGGTCGTAAGTACGCTTCTGCTAAAAGAAACAAAACAAGTCAAGGCAATGGGAAGATAAAGAAAAGGTATTTAGAAATATTTCCGTCCGATAAAAAGTTTTCCATCCATCTAAGTCGATGTTATTTACGTTTCTTTGCTAACTTTAATCCTTTTCTTTTTCATTTGCGATAACAAAGGCTTTCAGTTTCGAAGTTCTCGGTTATTGTGTGCTCAGTACGAAGATTTATTAATTATATTTATAACGCGGGAAAGATTAGCTAAAGGAATATTGATTTTTCCCTTGTGAAAGGTGAAAGATTCTACAGTAGCAATTTTTTTTAAAGAAATCCTTTACGAAATCTTTGAAAGAAATTATAACTCTTTAAAGCTTTAATAAAATAATATTAACTAAATTTAAACTACAATTAAACTATATTATAGAATTAGTTTTCGTAATAGTTTCGGAGGTTCATTCACGTATTACTGATATTGATCACTGATAATAAAGAATGCCCAAGAGAAATGCCGGGTTTAAAATATCAATAGTTCTGACAAAGTTTGGAGTTTGTTGGGAGTCTTAAGTGGAAGTTTAAGTGCTTCCAGAAAGTATTCGATGAAGAACTAGACTTGTGAACTTCATTATAAGGAATTCTACTGATGAAAATAACAAAATGAGCGCAAGCAGTAAAAAGCCTTACCTTCAAAATATTTCAAACTTTTTATAATATCTTAAATTAAAAAAAAATATCCACCCGTTTAAGCTATAGGTACATATATATACCTAGTAAGCTGTAAAGAGACCTTGTCTGCACATGAAATATTTTGCTTCTGTTTAGATAATTATAGATTTAGATAAGAAAACACATTTTTTTGATATTTTTGTCTACCTATCTGTCTGTTTGTGCTGTCATCACGCAAAAACTACTGGACAGATTGTGATGGAATTTGACGTGGAGATAACTGAGTAAGTGAATCAATATTTAGGGTAGGTACTTTTTACAACAGGAAAATATCTCAATCCCACGGAAAAATACAAAAAAAAACTATTTCAAAGAGTAATACACACTTCTCCGAAACGATAACAGCTAGAAACTTGACTTTGACACATTTTATATAGGTAAATTATTTAACTTTTACTGAATAATCAAATTAACCAAAAAAATTAAATGTGTACTTGAAAAGATTATTACTGTTATACAGTACTATTTTTGTTATATTAGAGTAACAAACGTTTTTGGTATTTTTCTGTCTTTCCTTTTAAGGGAATATAATTTGTCAGAACACTTTTGAAAAGTCATAATACTACGAAACTTTACGTTGCTATATTCGTGAGATGCAGTTGCAGGTCTATGGTGAAGTAACCAACCTTTTTGGTTTAAAAGTCAGAATGCTACAAAACTTGACGTTGTACATTCGTGAAATGCAGGTCTATGTGATCCCTACAAACGAAGGATACTGCGAATGTTTTCTAAGTTACTGTAACATAATGTTTGTAGCATATTTTGACGTGCTTTGTGGCTTGCAGGACTTATTCCTTTCATTCCCTGAGGAGCCGCGCTTGACAGCTTCAACCAGGTAATCCATTAAAGCGGGGTAGGTCGCTCTACAATAATATAATGCGACCCAACATGTCTTCGAGCACTGCCTGTAAATAAGACTACACTTACTTTAAGAAATTGTCACACAGCTCTTTAGTTAAACTAGATACTTAGGTATATTAGGTTCGAAACAAATGCAGTTTTTGTTTTGTAGCTACAATGTTAATTGGTTATGTTATAAGATTCATTGGCTACATAGTAGTACTATAATATTGGAACATTAGCACGGTGAAGACAAACATCGTGAAAAGTCCTTTCTAAAATAACTACATCATAGCGGCCCCAAGACGATCAATTGCAATTTTCAATTGACAATATTTCCTTTTATTAAAGACCTATGCTTTCAAAACCATTTTTGCGAATCCATCCACTGCAGAAAAATATGGTAACATTGTTTTCACCAATTTATATTATTGCAACCTAATTCCAAATATTCGATAACTTCGAATATAAAATTGGGTTCCCTTGTTTGACCCTTACGATATTGTTAGCCCCAGATTTAGTTTCTATGTAAGGCACGTAAAGCATAAGATAGGTTTCGGATGACGTCGGTTACACAAACCCTTATTTCCGTTTGGTTGGTTATTAGGGGCACCTTTTTTATTTCCTGGAATCTTCGGGTAGACAATGCAGTCTCAAAAGTGTTTTCTTATGAAACCAGTTCCAAATACACAGTTAAAAATAGCTCGTACACAAAATTGGAAGACTTTATCTGACACTAATATAATCATAAGGAAAATGTATGATATCATATGCAGCGAACTCGTAAATAAGCTGCAAGAAAGGAATAGTAGTGTGACAAGATAGGACAGAGAAGCTAGGACATTCCCCCTGATGCTTCCGCCACCCTGCGGCGGGACACTGTCACAGGCGTGCATTACCAGTGGAAATTCTTTTATTCACACATCCAAAGCAATACAGACTTGCAGTTGAATTGATGTATTTTTTTAAAGTTAACTACCAACCTAACTAAGTCAAACTTTGGTCTCCAGCGTATAGATGTTGTATTTTATACATTAAATGATACAGTCTATTTGAAAACAGGATATAATTTTCATTTATTTTTGTCGCATTACCTACTGTTTGAATATCACCTGGGCTTAATACGTCGCCTTAAATTTCTTAAGTGATGTATGTCGCATATCAACTTATAGTTTTAGGTAGATCTGACTGCCGCGGCCGGCTTGGAATATTTAGGCTTATCGTATGTAAAATTCTACATACGCGTCTCTTAAATTTTTATTAGGTATTGGTATGTAGTAAGTTTTTAGTAACATTATAATATTTTTTATTATTTGATTACACTTCACAGAAAAAAACAAATTCCGCGTTCCACACGCCAGTCTGTACACTTTCGTGAATAAATCATTGTCCTCGAGACAAGAAGATAGTGCGTGTTGCTTTGGCAAATTTATTTTTATATTTTGTGGCATTTGAATACAAAAGAACAGAGTTTTATTTCTAGTAGACACATATTTTTTCTTTTGTATACAAACAGGGCCGTATTTATATTGTCACACAATTTTACGTGACTATTAGTCACTTTGATAATGATAATAAAAAATACTAATTTTTGCCTAAAAGAACACAACCACATAATTTTACGTGACTATTATTTAGTTTGATAATGATACTAAAAAAATATTATTTTCGCTTACAGGAATACAGTCTGTCTTTAGATGTCTGAGCTAAACAAAAAGAAAAAACATTGTGTTAAATATATGGAAATCTAAAATATATTTAACACAATGTGTAGGTATTATTCAAATAATAATTAATTATATTCCATTACGACCACCGTTTATTTAAATATAAGTTTTAAAAAAATACAGCTTTTATTACCATTCAAGGAAAATGCCTCAATGCGATTGCATTCATAAAATCAAAGAAAAACAAACTACAATAAATAAACAGCATTTTTATCGTCATATTTTTCTTAATTTATAATCAAAATATGTTAAAATGTGCTAGGATACTCAGATATCCCCTTTTTGAAGCTATTAAATAAATATTTCATATTAATTAGTTTAATAAAAATACTCAATAAAACAATGTATCTTTATTTTGATAAGTTGTTTATAAAAATCTAACTTTAGAATCATTATTATCAAAATATTAACTTTAAAGTAACAAAGATGACTCCGGATATCGACAAAAGCTTTGATTAAAATTTAAAAACAGTTACGTTTCTGAACTAAAATCCGATCGTATGCAAAATACAATGATCGAAAAGTAGGATAGCGCGTGCTGTGATGGCGGCGGCGCGCGCTCTGTTTGCACTTAATTAGTGCTATCGCTTGAAGCACTTTATGGCGCTCGTTTCATCACTGACTGAACGAGCTGATGCTGATGCAGAGCATTCGAGGAAAGCCTGTATTTCTTTGGTTTTTGCTCTGATATAGTAGAATAATATTTATGTATTTGAATAATATTCCTACTGTTATAATATAATGTCACCTGTCATGTTAGTTTGTCACGGAAAAGCCAGAGGAGCGATCTTGTTGAAATTTGGTTACAACGCATACTTCCTGGGGACTACATAACCTAAAATTTACGCGAACGCAGCCACGGGCGACATATTATAATATTGAGTATCGAAGTAAAATCTTCATCTCAAATTACATTGCATACACCTGTAAAAGTTGGGTAGGTATACGTGTAGCTATTGTGTATCTTTCCGTTATGGTCTGGAGTATACAAAACTGACGTCTCTCGGTCATAATCACGTCACGTAGATGTTAATCGGGCCTTCTATCACCTGCTCCCACAGTCAAGTGGTAATGTAATAACAACGTTTTACGTTCCTATTACATTTATGCTTTCGCATATTTGTAATATCGGTAACTATTGGAATATCTATCACTATAACTATTTCTTTGGAATGTAACGTAAATTTTACTTGATTGCGTTGAATGGTTTCCTAGCGATAAGCGATCAATCACATGACTAATCTACAGCTTATGTCAAATATGCCTGTACCATTCTATTGTACGCCTTTTATGTTACACAGTGAGCCCCTCAGGTCTTTTAAAATAATCAAGTATGTTTTATTACCTATGTCTTAGTCTATACCTATAAGTTAAGTACTTCTAATATTATACTAATATTATAAATGCGAAAGTTTCTATGTATGGATGTTTGTTCCTCTTTCACGCTAAAACTACAGAACGATGTTGATGAAACTTTACAGTTATATAGCTTATACATCAGAATAACACATAACACACAGGCTATAGTTTATCCCCGTATTCCTACGGGAACGAAAACTACGGGGTTGAAACTACGGGACGCTGCTAGTTATTTATAGTTTCTTAGCAAATTCTTTATTTATTTATTTATTTAACTTCATGTACCAAGAAAATGTACAGATGGCGAACTTAATGCCTAAAGGCATTATCTACCAGTTAACCATCAGGCTAAGCAGAAATAATTTTTATCACCAAGTAATGTAGATATTTTAACAGAGTCGAAGTACGTAATAGTAGTGAAATATTGCGCGGTGGGGTAAGTGGCAACTCGCGAAGAAATTCAAAGAGACGTATTTAAAGTGGATATTTATTAGACGACTTTTCAGGTATCGTTGGCTAAATAGAATTAATATACTTCATATACAAATACAAAAATCTTAAAAAGAAACTTTAGAACATTCTCAGCGCAAAAACTTGGGGAGGTTTTAAGCTTACTCAAACTGGAAAGTTAGGGAAATGACACCGTGGGGACTGAAATATTTTGCAATCTCTCCGCGGCCCGAGATAGAATGCTTCCCTGAAGTTTTTCCTGAAAGAAGTTGTCCCGTCGAGCGATGTTGGTGGGCTTCATAGCTCAAACAAGACAATACACAGTGAGAATAGTTGGTAAGTTAACTTTTATGTTACAGTTTCAATGTTTCCTTTTTCAACGAAAGAATGGACATTATATTTCCTCTGGGACCGTTACCGGTTCATAAACAAAGGATTTTAAGTACCAAAACAATAAAACAATTACCATCGGATCTCTTTTAAAGGCCGGGTAGTCTCTGTTATTTAAGGGATTTACAAAGTTTAATCAACAAATGAGAAGTCCGGCCGTATTCGCAGCGTGATCGCAGCGTTGGCTGTGCGGGTTGTTCGGGAAATGAAAATCGGTGGCGCACATCCTTTACCGAGCGATGGTAAATTGGAAAAGCAACACCTGCGCCAGGCGTGTTTTGAAACAACGCTTCCGATGTACTTGTTTTATTTGACATTTTCCGCTATTATCTTTAACTTGTTGCTGTATTTTATATGGGTACATACATATTATTGTTTTTATAGCTGGACCAACTAGTAATGACAGCTTCGACGGATGAGTGTACAAGAAGTTTTGTCATTATACAGTCACCATTTTTTCCGAAAAATACCGTTTAAGTTTGGGAGCGTTTTATTTATTCATGGACATTGTTTTTCCTAATTTTTGGCAAGTTTGAGGGCTACAAAATATTTTGACAGCTGTAGTATCATTCAGCACTAGTAGGTCCTACCACAGACCAAGAATCCCATTATATCGTCCATATCTAATTCGGGGAATAGGGAACGATTTGACGAGTTTATGATTATAATCCGTTTACACTAACGTTGATATTATTTTGTTATGTGATTGGTATGGACACAAGAACTCAACATCAATGTGAAACTAGTGAGCAATCACTGACATGACATCGACTGTTTACTAGATGCGGCAAATTGGAATCCCACGAAAAAAAAAACATGTGAAATGAAAATGTATTCAAAAATTAATGTTGCTATTCTATCTTGATAGTATTTGTGTCTAACGAAAATGAATTGGCTAGATCTCCAGACGCAGCATAAAAACACCTACTTAGACTAGGCTTTCTAAAAATATTCCCACCCACGCTCCGCCTACAGACCCAGAGATAATGACAGTGATGCATTTTCTATTAACATGCAAAATATAAGATTGATAAATACATATTCAACGCGCGCTCAAAAATTAACAACGTAAGCACCAAACCTACGAGTATCTACACTCGGCGTCAAAAAAATCGCACCTTCGGAAAATAATACTTTAAACCACTTTTAATCACATTTAGAATCTATGGTGATGGGACTATTAAGTATCATTTTAAACATTAATTTAACGACATTAAAATTAACAATCATTTATGCCATAAAAAAAACATTTCACCCAAATAACGACGTTAACAAAAATAATGCATAATTACTTTATAAAAGGGCCGCTAGTTGCGCTACCTTTTAGAGGTATAAAAGGGGGGGGGGGTTTAAGCATTTTTTGGTCTTACTT
Organism: Ethmia dodecea; assembly: GCA_963855545.1. Lineage (NCBI taxonomy): Eukaryota > Metazoa > Arthropoda > Insecta > Lepidoptera > Depressariidae > Ethmia > Ethmia dodecea. Next base: position 8,389,831 of record OY979450.1, on the reverse strand, counting down.
TAATTCTTTGTCAACAACTTCAACTTCTTTTTTTATGACCTAGCAAGACTAAAGTACGATTTGCTGAATGTTGATGATTAGACCTATAAAATGATACCTAATAGTCCCATCATAATTGATTCTATAAATGGGATTAAAAGTGGTTTTTCGAAGGTGCGATTTTTTTGACGCCGAGTGTATATCAGTTCTTAATAAAACTACAAAGGATTAAATATTCTTGTTGACGATCTTTTTTGACGAAGTACTGGGTACCAATATAAATTGGGCAAAAAATTAAAAATTTCTTTTTGAAAAAAAAAAAATTGTTGAATTAATTTGTAAGAATATTGTGTTGCAAAGGTAAACGTAACTTAGACCTTTTTTATATTTAGCAAAGTTTACAAAACTAGACCTTAATACAGTCAAATACGAGTACCATAATCCTTAGCTATAAATACATTATTCATGAAATTAGGAAGCCTAGTCTCCATGAACATTTTGTACGAATAAATATAGCATTGTAGTTTTAATATGCTGAACATAATTAGCGTGTAAGTACAATTTACAGAGGATACAAACCACACGGATTTATCATCGGTGGGTCGGATTCTCGTACGTACTTTCAGAGTTGAGAATTAATTAATCCGGACTCAACCCCGCCTTACGGTAACGTGAGATAAAGTGGAGCACCTTCATACATGCGAATTGATTACAAACTGAAATATTATGTTTGGAACCGTGTAATATCTTGCTGAGATATGACGTAACACTGTGACCGAGATTAGCACTCTGTAGGAGTTCCGAATGTAAATTAGGAAGGTTTTTTGAATGTAAATACTCGTAAAAAATATTATTTTGGCACTCATTATAATTACTTATCTTGTACAATCTTAGAGATTAAAAAGTCAAAGTCAGCCTTTGTCTGTTTCTATGCTTTATTCTTCTAAACCACCCACGCACCGAATTTTGAAATGGTTTTCGCTACTTTAATTAAATAAATGAGCAAGGTTTCTATATTACTCGAGTAAATCTGGGGTCAGGACGCTAGTACAATTTTTTTTTGTTTAGGTTCGAGTGGGTCCCTGGATGGTTTATACGGTGGCAGTACAACGTCTGCCCGTGGCTTATACGGTGGCAGTACAACGTCTGCCCGGACCACTAGTAACAGTATAAAAAGACAATATTAAAATGATTTACAATGGATAATTTTATAGATATCTTTTTCGCACAACCTTGGTATAGTTGAAATGTACTTAGGATACAAACGTAAATACGCACCGAATATGAGGTTTCAGACACAAAAGATAGACTAGAGTTTGTTACACATTGATGCCTTCAGAAATCAATGGACGGCAAAGAAGCTCCTTCAAAACGTAGAATAACAGTTACGGAAACAAAGTACAAAATTGCAAAGTATACTAACATCAAAAGTTACAACCCAATAGGTCCACAATCTCGTAAAGCAATATATCTGATGTGTGGTGTAATCATCGCGAAATCATCCGATAGTCAATATCGGCTCACTCTCAGCTCGCTTCCCATATTGAAGCTCGCCCATTTCACATGTCAATAGAGCTTTTGTATGGAAACCGCATACAGGTCTGGTCAAAGATGGTCTAGGCAATTAGCAGATAGCATTGCATTGCTCGCATCGTGCGGTGACACACAGACCCTAAGGGATTATAACTTACCAGCTGTTATCAGTTACCCGCAACTCCGTACGACTTTAGGGTATTGAGTGTCCTTGAAATATATTATGTTTTTCCTAAAGATGGAAAATTTTATGAAAATCTTATCCATGATAAGGTAACAAAAACACAGACTAATAAGAGTTATTGTGGAATCTACACTAAATGAAAAAAAAATGTATTATTGTAACGAATAAACTCAAAAAATACTGGACTAATTTCTAAAATTCTTTCACCAATGGAAAGCTTACTTTTCTGGGTACATACCTATTCCCCGGTAACGGGACCTAAGCCACAGATATTAGAATACTATAGTACCTAAGCTATTGAAATCGCGCGGGACAGATAGTTACTTATTATCTAAACAATTAAAACCTCGGATACAAAGGGTTCTTATTTTTGTTAGCCACAATGCAATGGTGATAAAAGTGACAGTATTTTAGTTCAGTTTAACTTACAATTCAAGATTTTTTTATAAATTTAAGCTACGAGTATTATATTTAGACATATCATTTCAAAGTTGAGTGACATAGTAAATACTCACAAACATAAGTATGAGCGATTACACTCAATACGTTATTGTCAACTTATTTCATTTAGTACGTTTGTGTGTCACGACAATAATGCCTACCCGGCAAGCTTATAGCAATTTCATACCAAGAGAGACAGATGATTCGACTGATGTGACAGTACATTTGTAATTTGACGCTAAAACGTGGAAACTGGATTAACTACCGCATAGATTTCCAGCAAAGTAACCTTATGATTATCCAGTAACTCCCAAACACGTTGAAAGCTAAATTTAATATCCAAGTAATCTCCTACTAATTATATTAAAGTACTTACGAAGACTTTACTCTATCGATTAATTAATACCAGCAACCTTGATCAGCCATCGACGAGTATAATTAATATAATTTTGTTCTCCTTAATCAAACAAATTCGGTCTTTCATTTTCATTGGGACTTGCCTTACAATTCTAAATTAGCCGTTCTCGAGAAACTGAATTTGTTTCCGAATTCGATTTCCTTTTAGACTGATTCGGTATAGCATAAACAAAGGGCCGTGAGTCAAAGGGATCCGTTTCATTTCATTTGTTCGATAGCTTTTCGACTCGCGGCTATGTTTGTTGATAATATTTTATACCAGAAAGAGGGCTACTAATGATTTTACGTTCTTTTTCGATAGATTTTTGGTGTAAAATGTTATTTTTGATATCAAATTCAAGTTTGCGAGTTTTGTCATAAGTAGATGTCAACTTTAGTATTTTTTAATTATTGTTATTTAGGTATTTTTCGTTTAAATGAATTCGTATGATATATTTTTTTTTTATTTGTTACGTCATACTCGTGCTTCCAAAGAATCTTTTTACTCGTAGTATTAGAATAACTTGTAGCGTTAATGTCATATCACATCAAAATGTATAAAGGTTACTTACGAAAAATGCTTTACTTTAAAAACGTTAACATTATTAAATATACTGGCAAAGTCATTCCTAAAATCACAACTGGCAACATTATCCATCTAAACCGATAAAACGATTTTAGCATTTGAAAATCTGAACATCTTTCAAACGCCGATGTTTGATAAATATGGCTCTGATGGAATATAAATTAAATAAGTCGTAGGATCTCCGCGCTGAGATTTTTATTGATGGTGGTAATTTATTTGAGCGGCACCCGCAGTGTGCTTCGGGAGAAATATGAAAGGCATTACAGCAAAAAGGCCTCTCCGAATTTATGAGCATCTCTCGCAGTTTGATAACGTTCGAGTTTTCATAGCGGCAGGTTTGAAAATGTTCCCAATTGGCTTAAAAGCCCGGAAACCAGCGCGATATTAAGACGGTTTATAGATATTTATACGCATTTAGATTGTAAATGGGAATTTTATTTTTTTATAGTCTATTTCAATTCATAATAAATACAATAGCCTTATAATTATCTGAACATGTATTATTTATGTTAATGAATATTGTTTAATAACAAGAACTTTCTTTTTAAACAGTTTAAAACAATATATATATTTATCTTAAAATCCACTCTGTGTCTATTAATTGAATACAATTGTATTAAATAATTGAATACAATTGTTTTAAATAACTTATCGTGGCCTAGTGCCAACTTTTAAAAGCATTTTCCCATTATAGAGCATTCAACTAACACTAATACGGAACTTTTTAGAATTTCGTGATTTTAATTGAAGCACCACTAACATTCTTGAGTCGTGGAAGATTTGTCTTATTACTTGTTATGTTAAGTGTTTAACTATTATTGGTGACTCCATCTAAACTTTAAGTTCGCGCATCCCCCCTAGAAACTATGAGTTTTCCGAGATGAAAAATAGCCTATGTCCTTCAAGATGTTAACTATATTACTGACCAATTTCATCACTGCCAGTGCACTGTTTAGTTGAGAGATATAGTTACTATCGCATTTATAATGTAAGCAGAGATGCTAATTACAACTTTCTATTTATCTGAATGAGATATTCATAAGTAAATAGAGTTCGTTTACTTGAATTTACAAAACCAAATTGAACGAGTTTTCCAGGAATAACCATAGAACTGCTCTCCAAAGTAAAGTTTACATTCTTCCGAAGCAGTGGGGAATCGCGAAACATTGTTTGTGTTGTAATTAATTTCCCAGGTGCACCGTAAACAACTGCCGAGAACTAATCCCATGTTTATTCTCTCTCTCGTTTACGGACATATCAAAGTGTCATGTGTTAACTTTTTCCCTTTATTTCCGCCAGTATCGTTCCTTTGTGCTAAGGAAAGTAAAGTTTTCAAATCAGACGTTACGTTGCATATGCAGTGAATAATAAGTTGGTAATAAAAATTGTGGAACACAGGCAGGCCTGCACTACGGGTGCTAAACAACTTTTAAACACTTAAATTAGATGCCTAGACACTAAGTAAACACATGGTGTAAAGACACTAAAACGGTAAAACATTACCCTCCTTCAGCCATAGTCGTATAAATATTTACACTAAAATAGGTACTCCCAAGATATACCAATCTAATAGTTAGTTGCTTTTTAGGGTTCCGTACCTCAAAAGGAAAAAACGGAACCCTTATAGGATCACTTTGTTGTCCGTCTGTCCGTCCGTCCGTCCGTCTGTCAAGACCCTTTTTCTCAGGAACGCGTGGAGGTATGAAGCTGAAATTTATATCAATTACTCAGGTCTACTGTCCCTTGAAGCTGTGAAAAAATCAAACTTCTAAGCCAACGCAATCAAAAGATACAGACGTTTATGCCGCAAATTTTCGACACTTGCAAGGGAATCAAAACCTACAGGGTGCTTCCCGTGAACTCAGAATCTTGAAATTTGGTACGAAGCAACGTCTTATAGCCATAGATAAAGGAAAAATTACGAAAACCATAAATTTGCAAGGTTGTACGGAACCCTCGGTGCGCGAGTCCGACTCGCACTTGGCCGGTTTTTTTTATGGTGTTTCATAATTTTTAAAGACCTAAAAATACGCTTTGCATGTACTGGACTCGTTGAAACAAATCAAACGAGTCCAAACTCGAGGGGTTTACGAGTAGTCATAATATAGTCAGTGGTTCTAGTCAATGATACCAAATTATGACATTGTCCTCCAAACTAAATATACAATTAGAAGTATGTTAAATTCAACTAAGATTTCTTTACACTCATATTTACAAGTGAAGTTAAAAATAAATAATCTCACATGTTTTATCCTCAAGGGGGTAGACAGAGGTGTTCTATTTCATGAAATACCCGATGAAGTAAAGATAATACTTTTAGAAAGCGTATAAAATTTCTTTAAACATGGCGAGTATATATGGGGTGGGTGGGTGAGTCTTTAGACGGTAACATGAGCGTACAAGTTACCTCGATCAGATCGCCAATGTACCTACTGAAGAAATGCTATAGATAGTCCCAAAACTGACAGACACGTTATGAGTCGTTTGATGGATGTGGATAAAACACAAGAGGTATCAGGTTCGTGGCAGGTGGCAGTCCAAAATCTCTACTCTGTTGAAAACAAAGTGAGCGTATGTACTTATACAACGCGTCACAGAATAAGCGAAATTCCTCATACACCCTAATTAGTATATTAATAAAAAAAAATGTGATGCTTTCGTAATTTATTTAGTTTTATATAACCAAATTTGTTAATAATGAGCAATAATAGTACGATTTCCATAGTACGAGCAGATCTAAATTCAGGTATGCTAATTCATTTTTAACACATTATTAAAAATAGCTGAACAATCTAATTTCAGGAATTGCGCTTATTCTGTTAGATATTGTATGTTCAAGTACATATTAAGTAGCTTTTTTAATTAATAGTACATCGTAATATGTTCCTGGCTCCGGTTCAAAGTGCTCTCACCGTTCAGCAGGGCATGATCCATAGCTTCACGTAGAACACTCAAAATCGGTGGAGCACTAACGAGCACCGATGAATATCGATATCGAACTATTAATAATTCCACGTACCCGTTAGCATCAATATAGAATTTGAAATTTTATTAAACTGAATTTTTAAACCAGTATTATTTTGTTGCGGTATTGCTATTTTGCAGAATATATTTTTCCAAACAATTGAATTTTGGCGTTAGTTTGGCTTTGTATTCGAACATTAAAAGTAGTCAAGTCAAAAGCATCTTCATGGGATCGGACCAGCTCACCATTTAAATACTGAGGTATTCTTCGTTTATTTTATATTGTTAATTTGCGGTTTAGATTTTCCGAAAGTTATATGATATACCTAATAATATGTTGTGTGATATTTTTCTATATTATTATTGGGAAGCTATTTGTGATAAATAATAACTACGAGAAAATAATTTTCCCGTCATTATTTTTCCATGAAAATAGATGTTGCTTAATAATGATGAAAAATACAATCAAATAACCAAAAATATTGTTACGAACGCGGGGGTTATAAAAATGCCGGTGGTGAGGTTTAGTTACACTTTATTATGCGCACTTAAAGAGAATACAAAATAAACAGTTTACAGTAACCACTACAGTCACAGTACTCAAACACAGTCCGCAGAATTGCACTTGAATCGCTTCAGAGATTCCGATCGCTGTCGCTTCGAATAAACAACTGACTCCGCTCGACGAACGCCGCGGTTTATATAGCTGAGGGCAGGTGTCGACGGAATTATCTAGACCTTCCAGAAATCCGGAGTACGTACCGCGTGATAACAATAGGCGAAGATGTAAACAACTTGAAGACGTAAACAAGGTTGCAATAATAATCGTTCACTCGCTACAGGCAAAATTCAACCTTAAACACTTACATACAAGGTCCAATGTTATCTGATACTTCATGTTGTTTGTGCGCTGCTTGTTTGTTTGCTTTTTATCCAGATGATTCGGAACTATTCTCACACAATGTAGGTGTATTCGAGATTGTCTAGCGTGTACGTACTCCGTGCGTAACACTACCCTCCTCTTAGTTATGCTCGTCCCGAGCATCATTAGAGCCAAGATACCGCGCTAGTCGATCCACGTGAACTCCTTTCGATTTTCCTCGGAGTCCCTGCTTGATGCGATAAGTCACGTCGTTGATCCTTGTTATAACTTTGTAGGGTCCTTCCCAGCTGGCCTGAAGTTTTGGAGACTTTCCTTTCCTTCTAAGCGGATTATGTAGCCACACAAGGGCGCCTTCATCGAAATTGTTTGTGTTAGCTCTTCGATCGTAGCGAGTTTTCATTTTCTCACTGACCCGTCGGCTGTTTTCTCGAACGGTCTTATGAATCTCGTCCAACTAGTTCTGTAGATCGGCCACAAAATCTGTCACCGGTTTTGGAGCATCGGGAGGCGTTCCTGTTATTGCATCCACTGGGAGTCTCATCTCCCGGCCGAAGTTCACTTTTGCTGGAGTAACACCTGTACTGTCATGCACAGCCGACCGGTACGACATCAGGAACAGTGGAATATATTGGTCCCAGTCTCGTTGGTGCGAATCAACTACTTTTGCCAGATGATTTTCCAACGTCTTGTTAAACCTTTCGACCATTCCATCTGACTGTGGGTGCATTGGAGTCGTACGCGTCTTAAAGATTCCAAGAAGTTTACAGGTTTCTTGAAATAAATTTGATTCGAAGTTTCTCCCCTGATCAGAGTGCATCTCCAAAGGTACTCCATATCGGCTGAAGACTTCCTGAACCAGTTTCTTCGCAACGGTCCTTGCTTCTTGATTTGGGGTCGCAAATACCTCAGGCCACTTGCTGAAGTAGTCTTGAACCACTATGATGTATTTGTTTCCTTCTTCAGTTTCCGGAAATGGGCCAGCAACATCAATAGCGATACGTTCCCACGGTGCTCCTACATTATACTGCTTCAATTTTCCTCGGTTTCTCGTTTGCGGGCCTTTTACTGCTGCACAAGTATCACATTTGCGACACCATTCTTCCACATCTTCTCGACAACGGAGCCAATTTGTTTACTCCCAGATGGCCGCCAGACACACCATCACGGACGAACCGAAGCAGGGGAGCTACTTTACTCCGTGGAATAATTACTTGCACGGTGATCTTCTTTCCGTCGTTTGATTCCCATTTCCGATACAGAACACCATTCTCTATCACTAAGCTGTCCCATTGAGCCCAGTAGCTTTTGGTGGTGGCACTGTACGCTGACACATCACACCATCTTGGCTTATTCCCGCTGGTAATCCAGTTTATAATCGGTCCTAGATCATCGTCATCTCCTTGGGCCTTCTTCATTCTTTCATCGGTCCACTCGTCGTCAATTCCGTCAGTTTGTATAATCCGTACTTCCAGTATTTCCTGTTTCTGACAGTGTCGGCAGTCCAGAGAGCAAGGTCTTCGTGACAAGGCATCAGCATTATTGTGAGCTTTTCCACTACGATGTTCCGCTAAGAAGTCATATTCCTGCAGTTGTTCCAACCATCTTGCCACTTGACCTTCCGGGTTCTTGAACTCTAGGAGCCATTTTAATGCAGCATGATCTGTCCTCAGTGTGAATGGCCGTCTGATGAGGTACTTATGGTAATGCTGCAAGGTCTTCACTACAGCTAGCAGTTCACGGCGAGTAACACAGTAATTTTTCTCAGGTTTTGAAAGTGCTTTACTGAAGTAGGCGATTACCACTTGTTGGTCTCCTTGCACTTGTGACAGAACTCCACCTATCCCCGTGTTACTTGCGTCTGTATCCACTATGAATCTGCCGTCTCTGTTTGGGTAGCCCAAGATCGGTGCTTCACATAAGTGTTGTTTCAGTCTGTTAAAAGCTTGATCACAACTTGAATCCCAATTGAATTCACGTTTCTCTTCTGTTAATTTGTGTAAGGGTTTCGCAATGTCCGAAAATCCCTTAACAAATCGTCTGTAATAAGTACACAATCCCAAGAAAGATCGAACTTCCGTCTTATTTCTTGGAATGGGCCACTCTTGAACAGCTTTGATCTTCTCAGGGTCCGTACGCACACCGTCCGCCGATATAATGTGTCCAAGATATGATACTTCCTTCTTGAATAAGAAACATTTCTTCGGGCTTAATTTAAGGTTTGCTTCACGAATCCGTGCGAATACTTTCTCCATGTTCTTCAGGTGTTCTCTAAAGTTCCGGCCCATTATGATGACGTCATCCAAGTATACTAGGCATACGTCTCCAAGGAGTCCCACCATCACTCTTTCCATAAGTCTTTCAAAGGTAGCTGGAGCATTGCACAACCCAAAAGGCATAACGTTAAACTGCCATAGCCCGTTTCCAATTCCTGTGCTGAACGCAGTCTTCTCTTTATCCTCCGGGTTAATCTCGACTTGCCAGTAGCCACTTTTTAAATCAACAGTGGAAAACCACTTCATGCCATTGAGCATATCCAGGGTGTCGTCTATGCGAGGTAAAGGGTAACTGTCCTTCTTGGTGACGTTGTTGAGCATCCGATAGTCCACACAGAACCTCGTGCTGCCATCTTTCTTCTTAACAAGTACTACCGGGGATGACCATGGGCTCGTAGAAGGCTCGATGATTTTCTTCTCGGCTATGGCCGAGAAGAAAATTAACTCTGTTACTTCTGCTTCCTTTGCCCAAGGTATTCGCCGTGGTCTCTGCTTTATAGGTCTAGCGTCACTGGTTGGGCTTTCGTTTTTCAGTTGATTCAACCGTTGAATGTAGTTCACCTCTTCGCATCTTCCAATGGCTGTATTCTTCTTTAAACGTACTTCCGAATCGCTGAGATTCAGGACTCTTACTTTGACTTTCTCCTTAATCATCACTAGAGTTCTTGCAGTGATCCAATTTGGATGATTGCCGTTGTCTTCCACTATAACACAAAGCCCATGCTTAATTGTTTTCGGAAACTTCACTTCCACTAGGTTCTCTGATCTTGGCGCTAGTATTGTGTCTTTCAAACAGTAAAGTGTCCCCGAATGTGAACCCTGTAGAAATATCTCTTGTTCAGGAAATCTCAATGTCCCTCTTGCAACATCGACGACACAGCTGTATTTCTTCATAAAGTCCAGTCCTAGAATACAGTCATCGGTGATATCGGCAATCAACACTGAATGGTGGTATCCTTGGTCGCCAATTCCGAACTCGACTTCTGTGTCGCCATGGACGGTAACTGACTGGCCAGTTGCTGTACGTAGATGACACGCTGGTGGTCTTCTTCTCCAGGATATGGTTCGCCTTAATAGTTCAGGTCTCACAATCGTGCGTGATGCTCCGGTGTCCACTGTGAAGCTACATGGTTTTCCATTCAAGGTGCCACAGACAATCAAGCTGTTTCCGTTGTTGACTTGAGTTATGGTGATAGTAGGGGGCTCATAATGATTAGCCAGCGCCCGCCCCGCGGCCCTGGCGACACTTAGTTTAACGGCAGCTCTTCATCAACCTGGGTCTCAGTACTCGAAACCATCCTTTTACGTTTAGGGCAATCCAGACTAATGTGCCCCTTTTCGCCACAGCCGTAGCAGATATGGCCACTTCTAAAATGCATCTTGTTTTCTACCACTGCTTTCAATTTGTAGGACCTTGCATCCCGCCGCACGGCTTCCACTTCAAGAGCGTGTGCTAGAGCTGCTTTCAATGTTTGGTGGTGTCCCAAACGTACAGCTTCTCTAATTTCAGCATCCCGTATTCCGTCAATGAATGCTTGCGGAAGGTTCACTTCAATCGTGGCTGGCGATGAAACGTAGGCTCGTCGAACCAATCCTTCTATTTCACTGGCCCATTTCTGAAGAGTCTCACCGGGTTTCTGAGCAGCGTCCTTTAATTGCGCTCGGTAGACATGCTCTAGATGTTTGTCGCAGTATCTTGTTTCCAATGCTTCCATGAGTGCTTCCAGGTTTCTGGATTCGGTGGGTAAGTTCTCCAAAACAAGTAGCGCATCACCTCGAAGAGCAAGGGCAAGAGCAGTGTAGGTCTGTTCATCATCCCATCCATTCGCTAATGTCTCAAATTGCAGGCGGAATGCAGACCACGACGAAGTACCATCGAAGTGAGGCACGTCAAATTTCCTGCTGGTGTCCATTCGCGTGCCTTCAATTTTGCGATGTCCTTATGTATTACTTGCAGGTCGTCGTCATGCTCCTCAACATTTTTCTCCAGCTGCTCAGTCCTGTTGTCGACTTTCTTGACGTCCTTTTCCAGGTCTATTACCCGACTGCTCAGGACTTGGACGCCAGAATATAATTTTCCAAAGAGGGCCTCTTGTTGCTGACGGGTAGCCTCTTGTTCCTGGCGGACAGCTTCCTGGTTCGCCTCCATTTTCTCCATCATTTCGCGTCGCGCAACCTCTTGTTTGCGTCGCGCAGCCTCTTGTTGCCGACGGGTAGCCTCTTGTTCCTGGCGGGCGGCTTCTTGGTTCGCCTCCATTTTCTCTAGCATTTCGCGTCGCGCAGCCTCTTGTTCCTGGCGGGCAGCTTCCTGGTTCGCCTCCATTTTCTCCAGCATTTCGCGTCGCGCAGCCTCTTGTTCCTGGCGGGCAGCTTTCTGGTTCGCCTCCATTTTCTCCAGCATTTCGCGTCGCGCAGCCTCTTGTTCCTGGCGGGCAGCTTCCTGGTTTGCCTGCATGGCTTGCACCATCTGCAGCAGGGCTGACATTCCAGGCTCCGACTGTGTGGGTGAAGCAGGTAGATCTTCGGTCACCGGTGCCTGTTCAGCTGTTTCCAGCTGCTCCTGGCGTGCTGCATCCAGCTCCACTTGCCTCCTGGTGCGCGGAGTGCGACGCTCGTCCTCACACGGTAGTAGCGGCATTTCACTTCTGACACCAATTTTTTACGAACGCGGGGGTTATAAAAATGCCGGTGGTGAGGTTTAGTTACACTTTATTATGCGCACTTAAAGAGAATACAAAATAAACAGTTTACAGTAACCACTACAGTCACAGTACTCAAACACAGTCCGCAGAATTGCACTTGAATCGCTTCAGAGATTCCGATCGCTGTCGCTTCGAATAAACAACTGACTCCGCTCGACGAACGCCGCGGTTTATATAGCTGAGGGCAGGTGTCGACGGAATTATCTAGACCTTCCAGAAATCCGGAGTACGTACCGCGTGATAACAATAGGCGAAGATGTAAACAACTTGAAGACGTAAACAAGGTTGCAATAATAATCGTTCACTCGCTGCAGGCAAAATTCAACCTTAAACACTTACATACAAGGTCCAATGTTATCTGATACTTCATGTTGTTTGTGCGCTGCTTGTTTGTTTGCTTTTTATCCAGATGATTCGGAACTATTCTCACACAATGTAGGTGTATTCGAGATTGTCTAGCGTGTACGTACTCCGTGCGTAACAATATGTTGGATTCTTAGAAGACAAGAAAAAACACATCCGCCATCGGCATTCACGTCGATAACTCGCTGTTTTTCAACCAACTTCAAAAAAGGAGGAGGTTCTCAATTCGACTGTATGTTTTTTTTTGTATTTGTTACCTCACAACTTTCGACTGTTTAAACCGATTTTGATCTTTTTTTTTTTATTTGAAAGCTGGTGATTCCTGTGTGGTTTAAATTTTTTCCAGTTCTGACTATGGCATCCATGAGAAAACCATATAAGTTGAAGTCGGTTTTTACTCATTAGAGTTCAATGTTATGTATATATAAACGACCTTTAAATCTTGGATATTAATTGTTTCCTAGCCAAGTGGCTTTGTATCGTAAAATTCATATTAAAACAGATCTAATTTATTTGTATTCATACAATTGGCAGCATGTACTATCAGCAAACGCTAAGCCTGATACATTTGGAAAAATTTTCGCTTGTAAGCTCCAATTTTATTACCCCGACCCTAATTAGAGTTACACAATGAGAAGCGAGTAAAACCGTCTTTTTTTTTATTCCGATCCATTCATCGACACTAAATGGTCATAAACATGAAAGAAACACTTTTTTGTAATTGTCATTGTTACTATAAGTGAGGGCTTTCTCGCCACGGGGTGGAAAAATATAGCTGCTCGCTAAAATGACACTTAGGTGTATCAGGCAGAACTTTTTTCGATAGTACCTATAGCAAGGGGTAGATAAGAATGTAACTTTTGGCAGACGAAATATGTAAATAATTGTTATGATTTATTTTGATTTGATTGATTTACATGAAATGAAGTGAAATGAATGGAAAACGTAAAGAATCGTAAATTTATGGGATTGATGTAAGCGTTCGGGTAGCCGTGCTTAGTAGTCGAGTAAAATTCACGCAAGACTCCAAGAAATTATATTCACTGACAGATAGATTTTAATACATACTCGTAGTACATTACACGCCAGCTTAGCAAATGATAGTTCAGTTCGCCAAGTGGTTTGCGTCTCTACCTGCCTAGCTACTTAGCTAGGCAGGTAGAGACGCAAAACGCTAACACGCGGTTGTTTGTTCGTGTCTTTATTCCAAAACTGTGTGTGACTGAGTATACAGAGAAAGCAATTACGAGACAATAATCCAATACATAATCATAATCCCGAGATTACCATCAAACACAGACGTTAATTATTTGCTTATAATTTTGATACATTAAGTTGTCAACAGAAACGTGAATCAATCATTACATACAACATAGTTTGTAAGTAATTACAACTTAATTAGTTTAGACCCATTTGACTTAGAATTAAAGCTGTGACCTTTAAGGCATTCGATCGATAAGAAATAATAGACGTGCGTGGGGTCGGTAATTTAATTCTGATAACGTTATTTAAATTTACGATTTATTGAATAAATAATAATGACGATCCATTTGCGTTACAGTTTTGTTAGTAAGGATCAAAATCAAAATGTTTTATTCAAAGAATATAATACAAATAAACTCAAAAGACATAAAATCCTACAACTAGACTATTAATATATTAAAATCCTACAACTATATTTTTTTTTATTTGTTTGTCTTTTTATTTGTTCTTATTTGTAAAATATAAGTTAAACGTTTCTGTCAGAAATATTGTACTCGTAGTAGGTTAGTGTTGTTACTGATACCTGTTTTATTGTGTTCTCAGTGGGAACGGTGAAGGGTAAGGCTAAGAATTTTTCTTTTTATGTTAGTTCACACACGTCTGTCACAGATGTCTGTATCCGTTTGTTCTCCAATAAATAAATAAATAGACAATAGCGGATTGGTCTAGCAATAAGGGTAAATGATCATTAAACCCTAATGTTAATAATACTCAGAAAAAACCTGCTTATGGTTCCTAAAGACCGATTGCAAGTGGCCACAAATAATGAAAAAAGTCCCCTTATTGAAGGTCATTCAACTCTACCGCTTCAGCATGTTGTTTGGTTTGAAGAAAAAAACTTAGGTATTTAAATTATAATAATATCATGTTGAATGCTCATTAATAATCAAATAAGATTTATATTGTTGCTAGAGTTATTAATCAAAGATATTAAATAAAATTCGTTTACTTGTTTCGAATATTTCCAGTTTTATACAGGTACCCATAAAAAATCGTAGTTTGGACTTACAGCAATGATTATGAACAAAGAGTAAGTAATCGTATTCGGTGGTGTTATCTGAAACCTTACAAATAATGTGGCAGTTCTTCGCTAAACGGAGTAGATAAAAAAAAACTCGTCGACCTCACGTTAATTGCTGTCCAAAAAGTTTAGTAGGTGCCATAAATTCTATTTTCTCCTAGATTTAACGAAATAAAAGAAATTACGTGCTCCAAAAAGTTTTTGAAGCGTCCCAACTTTAACATTAGAAAGGAAATTATCGTTGGCCAGAGGTATAATTTAAGAAGTTTTGTTGAGCTGAGGCCGCGGGCCGCGGGTGACAAGTTTTTAATATAAGCAGCGTGAAAAGCTCAAACAACGTTTTATGATAATTATAAGTTCTCCATCTTGAGTGAGCGCTGCATCGTGTGTGTACATTGACTTTGTGTAGTGTCCGTAAATACTCATGCTTATCATATTGTATTATACTTAGGTACTTCACAACTTTTAAAATATAACCTGTTTATTTATCATATCACAGTTTTGTAGTTTAATCGATCAGAGATAAGTGTACCTATTTAAATAAAAGTGTCGTAGGTGGTGATTAGGTGCGTGCGATGGATATTATGTCGGCCTGTCCATGGAGGGACGAGGTTCTATGAAAAGAAAAGAAAATTATATCAAAGGTCGTCATTGTCATCTAGTGAATATTTTTTTGAGAAGAACGGATAATAGGTACATAACTTTTTTTACAATTACCTATGAATATGCTATATTTTTTAGGTTTTGGCTTTTATATAGTAGTATAAAGGGATATTGTATATAGTAGTATAAAGTGTCCGTAAAAGTGTATAATGAATGGAATATTCTATAAAATACATGGGACGGACATTTTCGTATTGGCTCAAGAGGTCACATCTGAAGTCTTCAGTAAATTTGGATAGAGTTATTACATAATTCTGTCGACTTTAAATACAGATTACGAGTAGTTTTGTAAATAAATTCTGAAGCGTAGTAATGCAACTAAAAATAAATTAATTAGATAACAAAGATTATTTTTTATTTTTATTATTTGTTGCCACTTTATGAGATACAGCCCACTGATTAATTCTGTTGTCTCCCTTTGGGTGTGAAACCCTAAAAAACACACGTCATACTATGACAAGACATTGTTAACTAAAACTCACCCAAATATCATTTCTCTAATTACAAGGGGGCAAATGAACAGAAAATAAAGACAGAAATAAAGAATGCCCATAAAACCACCTCATCTCATAAGCCTCAAACTTCGTAACACGTCTTTCCTAATTGCCAATGCCTGTTACCGGGTAATGCATAGGGGTGTGCTTACGGATAGAGGGTAGGACCACTCTAATTGGCACCTCGACGGATGTCACTTAGCAGAGTCCCGTTTGTTGTCTCGTTCGCAACTTAAATTTGATGAAGCGCTATTGGATGTCCTAGACATTGAGAAGAAAAGTGTAGGTCTTTTGGTTGATCGAAAACAATGTCTGTGTTTTTTTTATATTTGATTGCAGGGGGTGCAATACGAGTATCTACTTACTGAATAAATATGATACGAATTGATTTAATTTTATAAAATTTATTTAATAAAAAAATAATATTGAATTATAAGTAATAGTAAAATAATAAGGAAACCCCCCCCAGGACTCAGAATTTTTCTGAGGCATGTGTAACAGAAACGGTCCGGCGATGGGCTCACCACCTATCACGTTTAGGGGTCGAATATTCTCGTGAAATGTGGGTATTTCCAGAAATGGAATACCTGTGCCTATCCCCTCTACTGATCCTGTTACTTCACTGATTTCTACTATTAGAATACTATTGTGACGGACCGCAATCCATTAATTACAGTAAAAACAAAGACCGAACAATAAAATAATTCGTAGTGTAGTATTTTTTAAAACATACGTTACTTACTTTTATTATGCAATAAATATTTGCTATCTAAATCTCAACTCCTGTCATTTTTATATATAATCAGCAAGCTATATATTTAAGACTATCAGTGAGTCCAGTTCCGTAACAAACGATTGTTTCCCGGATGTAGCAGAGGAGATGTTAAAATAAATAAAAGCACCCAGTACAGCACTCGATTTCCGACGTTCTGCCGCTTCCGTTCTGCTGCGTTGTATACAGAAAAGATATATTTTCTCGCCTGCTAGTTTATCAAGAGTGATAAATACTTTCTGATTTATTACGAAACAATATCACTTGTTCACAAATAAAAAATAATCACTAATGATGTCCATAACAAGGAAATACATATTTTACCAGACACAGTAATAGCCTTTTAGTTATTGAGCTTGTCTCACATCTGTGAGTTTCGGGTTTGAATCCTGGTGAGGGCATGCACCAATGACTTTAAAAAAAGAATCAAGATATAATCACAGCGTAGCTACCTAAGTAACATGAAACACGCCAACAGTTAATAACAATAATTTATTCACCAATTTAACAAGTCTAAGTAGTGTAACTTGGTGACATTAAAGTTCAAGCAAACAAGAAAACGTTGGCTAGAGCCCGCATCTAAAGGCCAAATTACAACTTAAGAAGTGACTAAGAACCAAGACACACAGTAAGTTTCTAAGCACAACATAGTTTGACTTAGTGTATTGGTAGTAATATATCAATTAAGTAACTCAGTCAAGTTGCGATTTACAAATCCCTCGCTAATTATGATTTTGGAAAGTTTTGATTTGTGATTATATCTAGATAATATAGTTCCCAATTTAATACAAACGTTTGATGTTAGGTATATTTCAGATTATGTTGTTTTATCATGCTGGTACACCTTCGTGTTTCGGAAGGCACGTTAAACTGTTGGTCTCTCGGTTTTCGTTAAGTTTACGCCCAGTGGTAGTCTTAGGTAGATTGATTTGAAAAAATATGAAAGTTCGGTAGCTTTAGCTTAGCCTAACCTCATTTCGCAATTCACGGGGGACTCGCGTTGGACAATATGGCCTATAGTACCTCATGAATAAAGAAATACTCTTTGCTCAGCAGTGGGTTGCTACGATAATGTGATGTGAAGAGTATGTTTTAATTTCTTATTTCGATCTTTTCAATATCAGTAATTCTATTTTTTATATTCATTCGTATTTTTATTCCTTATTTTATTATCCGTGAAGCGCATAGAGTATCATATATCATCTGAAGCTATCTTTCAAGAATCACACATTTCGTTCTAAGACCAGAGAGATCAGACCGATCCGTGTTTGCGAAGACTGATTCAATCTTGTTACAACTCAGCCAATAACGAGCTCTAGTGCTGTTTGTATAATGCAGTATCACTCTCGTGGTCTCTTCAGACCACTAAGGGTAGGTGTACACGGATATACTCGTACATACGAAATACTGTACCTAATTGAAGCTCACAATTGTGTTGAAACTTTAACAACTGTTAAATGAAACAAAGCTACGTAGCGCAATCAAATACTCAAATACAATATAACCTTAAATTTAGTTATGATGATCAAATAAGGACCTGCTCCGAAATATTTAGTACTAGCTGACCCGTCAACAGCGACGCATTGGATTGCATATTGTAATCACTACATAGTATAAAACAAAGTCGCTTTCTCTGTCCCTATATCCCTATGTCCCTTTGTATGCTTAAATCTTTAAAACTACGCAACGGATTTTGATGCGATTTTTTTTAATAGATAGAGTGATTCAAGAGGAATGCTAATACTAAATATTAGCATTGCACCCGTGCGAAGCCGAGGCGGGTCACTAGTATATTATACAGCGACTAAAGCGAATGGTGGAAGTTAGTGCGACGTATGACAGCTCCATAAAATACTTCGACGAGGACGACGCCGACCACGACGACGACGACGGTCAGATTTTTTGAAACGAGCCACCTAAATAAATACCGGGGTGACGTACCTATTTAAATATTATTTTCGAAAACATATTCAACAGATGGTGCTGATTTGCGTTAGAGCTGTTACTAAGTTTTTATGTCACTATTTAAAGCATAAACCTTTTTAAGCTTCAACGGAAATTGAGCAAGGGCTAGTCGTTTCAAGTACCCACATTTGTGGGCTACCCACATGACGGTAGGACCGCATACTGTCGCTAAGCCGGCAATTACTCACAGCTAATGTACGGCGACGGCTATGTTTAGGCTAAGCGTGTGATTCTAATGACTTCCAAGATGTCCTGCGACAGGCTTTAGTCGTTGTTCATTTGTCGAGCAGATTTAAGGGTTTTTTAATATTTTACCAGCTGCACTAGAAGGAGAATAATGTGTTTCGTGCTGTATGTAAGTTAGCATATTTCGTTGTGACGCTCTGAACGATTGTAAAGTGAATGCAAGGTATCTTCGCCTCCGGAATGGTAAAAGCTAAATTTGTATCCAACTTCACCAGAAAAAGGATGAAGTAAAACTTCATTGCATTGTTTCAGTGTCTTTTACACAGTTTTTTTATATGTTGTATTAATTAGTTAGTCTATTTTGGTATCCACAGTTTAGGTACTCTTCTTTTTTTACGATTTGTTAAACACATCTAGTTATAATAGCTTCCAAACTCTGTTCTGTACAGTAAAGCGTGAAAATAATTCGAGTTAAAATGTTATTTAACTAGTTTATTACACAATAAGGCAAATTCTAATTAAAATAGTTATCATATTGCTTACACAAATAGATTGTCATTTTATTCCGCACGTCAACAACAGCCGCTCCAATTAAAATTTCAGACTGATCGTTAATTAGTGGTTGACAACTCATCCATCGGAATATGCGGAATGTACAGTTAATTACACATACCGTATACGTAATATAAAAATAATATAATTATTTTTTAATAATTCATATTCAAAACATATGGTCAATCAAGTTATCCCTTACAAAGGTAACTTTTAAAGGACTTTTATTAGCCATTCAAACCATTTGCAACGAACGGGTGTATGTGATCGTATTATTATTGCTATATTTCGTTTTGACCTCTAGCCTAAACAGTTGGACGGATTTTGAAGTGCAAGGTTTTGTTAGATTTGTCTTATCTTATTGTTCTGGTTGAAGAAAACCAATATTTTTCCAATAGATTTTTCTTGTCACTAAAAAATAAACAAAAGACAAAACTATAAAAAGGCTAAAAGGTTCCAAATTTAAATATATCTATTATTAAAGCTGCCAGCACATCGGCAACACTTATTGTATTACATATCCGGAGTTATAGGCGATTTCTTATCCGCCTGCACCAGAAGATGTTTTAAATAGTTTTAGTACATTTTACAAGCTTTTAAGTTTTTAGTGATTAAAAAAGTTATTAACTTGTTAGATATGGTTCTTTTAATGGTTTTAAAATTAAAGTTTTATCTCAAAGAAAGAAAGGAAAAGTGTATTTTGATCCACAAAGAATATGTACTACTTAAAGATAAATTCTGAGGCTATTTCAGATATCTTTGAGATTGAGAATAGAAAAAAGAAAACATACTACCTAAAGGAAGTAAAAATATCGTGAAATACAAGTATGCATAGAAAAGGTAAATATAAAATTAGAGCCATGATATAAAACATAAAACATGACTGTGCTTTGCTACTGAGACAAACAAATCTGTCGTCCAGATTTTGAAACATCAAAGCTTGCTTGTCCTCCACCACTCTTGGCAATTAGCCAAATCAAACGACTCTCGATTACTTCACGTTGCGTTGAGTCCAATCTGTAGCTGCAAATATACAATTTCGAAGATTAAATTCTTGATAATTTTCCCCTTCCTCCCCATTTCTACAAATGAGGAGAAGTTAAGTACTTAAATAAATTGAAAATTGGAATGAGTAAACTTCCAAAACATTTTTGTTACTGTTTCAAAAACATCGGTCAGTACTTATTTAGGTGTCAAACTTTTCGATGGAGACGTTAGCAGAATGTTAAAGATTGCCCAGTTCAATTCAATAGCGTAAGATTAGAAGACGTATTTACCGATATTTGTTTCTGTCGAAATAGATTGCGATGGGCGACAGAGAGATATCATCCTTTCTTGTTAAATTATATTATCAATTACTTTCAGCTCAGCGATCCGCTATTTCGCTGCCTCGCTATCTTTTGTGTTGTTATTTCATCGGAAATTAGGTACCTTCGATACAATATATATTATTACTAGCTGATGCCCGCGACTTCGTCCGCGTAGAATTTGTTATTTCTTTGCGTTTCAAAAATATATAAAGAAGGATAATCTACACTATCTACCCAAGTAACACAAAATAACATTATAAGAATCGTACAACAGCATGGAGTTATGTGTAAAGCAGTACACGAGCAGCATATGTAGCACTATATCAGCCGTATAAAAGTTTATAAGTGTCTACTAAGCGCAATTTGTACCCCAAATAATACGGCGTTGAGCATTATTAAATATTATTAGTGCTGCTAACCAGCGCTTATAATGTTATTGAAGACAGACATTAGTAAAGTTGTTAGATAGTATATTCTAATGTGTATAGCATTTTTTTCGACGTTAGTATAGCTTTTAAACAAAATTTTGAATTACAATGTTAAATTCACGGTATGTTCTAAGGCTGGACTCTTTATTTTCTCTGTACTAAAGTATTTGAAAAAACTTATTCGTGTTTTAATGTCCGATTTAGTTATTTCTTTCGTGTTTGCAGTGTTGAAGTGTTGTGCGGTGCGTTTTTATGTGTCTTCGTTGAAAATAATTATAACAAGGCAAGTAATCAGATTTATTTTATTTTGAATGCAAATATGAGCTGCGGATATTAGTCTTATGTGAAAATATGTATATGTTTGTGGCTTATAATTCACGCGCCCTCATAGAAATGCTTTTTTAATTAAAAATTGGGACAAATTTAGAATCGATAAATGACACCTTTAGTAATTCTTTCAAAGATTTTATAATTTTATCTTATGATATTGTTTCTATCGATAATTTGCTTATAATAAAAACATAATAAGTAATATTTTGTTCATATGTGTGTTATAATTTTATTTTTTATGTTAAAGAAAACAGAAAGCAAATGGCGTTAGTTCATATTAAAGTTTAAAACTTTTAACTAGTGTCTATTAATGTTGTCAATCTTATTATAGTCAAAAAAATACATGAAAGTAATTCAACCTATATATTACATATCTAAGTAATATCTTTAGCTTTATTGTGACAATTTCTAGACATGCTATAATGTCCATTACTCTTAAATGTCACAAAAATAGATTGCTATAGTGTTAATCAGGGTACCGAAGACCGAAATAATAATTAAAAATATCTTCATCACATGAAAACGTACTCCATTTCTTTCATATTTTATCTGTCTCTAGAAAGGTTTGACAAGTGTAAGTACCTACCTACTCGTATAAAATCATAAAAACAATAAATGAGTTGGGGAATTCCCCGAATCATGTGCCAGAACAGTTCAAACGGGACGCACGACTGAGACGTCATGATAATATGTGGGTAGGAGCACGTAGGAGTGAGAAGGATAGTTTCGTGAGATGAGCGATTGCGCTGCGCAGCCTTGATTTTAATCATTATTATTATTTGATTCTTGTCCCTTTTCTGACGCCGATGCGCGCTTATTTGCTAAATATTGTGTATTTTATTTTTGAGTTAAATTGAACACCAGCGTGATCACGATCCCTTACAGGTACCTAATTAGTTATTTAGTTGTAGTGTGTATAAAAATAGAATAGGTAGTAAGCTAGATTATTATAGTTATAAACATGCGCTAAGCGTGTTACTAAATAAAAGAAACTACCTATTGAATTGAAGCACGATATAGGTAGCTATCTTATTTTTTGCACATTGTAATCGTAGTACTTAAAGGAACTTTTTGTAAATTTGTTTTTTAAGATCACGCGTTTTATACGGCTACCCTAAATAAGTACCTACGTACTTATTCAGTTTTCAGAAAAAGTATACATTTTCTATTAGGTCTTAACTAAGCGTTTTTGTTTCAGATGCCTTTTAAAATAGTACAAACTATTGAAAGGGGAGCAATTAAACTGTTCACTGTTCCAAGTGGATGGGAAAGTCAAGGTCAACTGCGATATCCAAAAAAACCTAATGAGTCTGCATTAGTGAAGAATGAAAATTCCAAGCCTCGCGCAGATTGGCGAGTGTTGTCTTGTAAAGTAAAACGGATGGGGTTCTTAACCTATGCCGATGCTGAAGAGGAATTGTCAATTATGTTGCAGCATAGTGACACAGATACCGGCACAACCATTGGTGAAGCCCAAAGAGAAACCCAGTTCACAACAGAAGTTCCAGATTTCAATAACATGGCTGACCTAGTAAGTAGTATCAATAATTTATGAGTACAATAACCACCTAAAGATTCGGTACTGAATATTTTACAGTAGGCACGTTGTCGAATGGGATTATTTTATTTAAAAAAACTATAAATAAAATTAAGTTTTACGACCAATCAGTGGTTACTTATCTTAAACGCGAAATATTTTTTTCCGAATTTTGTTAATCCGAAAACTTTTTGTAATTTTTTATTTAGTCATTTTTATTATTTTCCGAAATTATTTTTCGTTTTGTATTAGTTTTCCGCGTTTTGATTCACCTTTTTACTTGTTCCCCGTTGTTTCATATTTCTGAAAAACTATACACCGCAGTACCGAAAACCAGACATAACGTTAACCATTTTGTTGTATTTCCGAAATTACTTTTGACCATTTTATTAAAAAGCCAAGTTTCAATTCTCCATTTTCCTTTTTCCCGAGTAAACGCCTTAAACATTTAAAGCGCACGAAACAAAATCTAATATGGTTATAATTGCAAGCAAGCATGGATGCATGCAGGCAAGAGTGCAGGTATGCAAACAAGCATGCCAGCAAGCATGCAAGCATGCAGGCATGCAAGCATGCAGGCATGCAAGCATGCAGGCATGCAAGCATGCAGGCATACAAGCAAGCATGCAGGCAAGCAGGCATCCATCACTAACAACCTAACCCTCGAAGGGTATGTCGAAAGTTAACAAGGCTCGCTGCGCTCGCCCATCTCTCTTCCGCCATACCCTTCGAACCCAATCTATCCGTGTCGGGGTGCCCTGAGTCGGTTTTGTATTAAAAGTTAAGTTCATTATAGATTCTATAAATTAGTTCAAATTTAGTTAAATCATTTGAATGTCATTCGGAAATAAAACATAGCTGACAAATAAGTATTCTGTAAAATGTTGCTTCGGTATAGTAATCATTCTGTCAAGTATATGGCAATTAAGAAATGGCCAAGTGAAATTATGGTATTTAGTAAAAAAAACTAAATGTAAAGCAGAGTAACGTTTTTCGGAGAAAGAATACTACGGTAAAGTCTTATTCCGGTAAAAATGTAAATGGTAAATTGTCCGAATCATTTTCGGAATAATGAAATTCGGATGTTCGTTATTTGAAATTGTGATAGGTTACCCCAATAGGTTCATTTTTCAACTTAGGGTCGTTATTTTTTCAAAACACTTGAAATTTTTATTCCTGCAACTATTTTGTGAATAAAAACATGGAACGACGGACCTTTGCTTTTAAAACCAAATTTAATCTGAAAATAAACGTAGGTTTCACACGTTCTTTCTTTCTTTTCAGATATATCATTCACAATCACAGACATCGAATGTAACAGAAGTTCAGCCAGTAGGTGACGATACTTTTTGGATTATAGGAGACTCAAACGAAATAGCAGCAAATTTAGAGCCAGCCATTCCACCTCAGCCTGACACACACAAACTGAATACAATTATAGAAAACCAAAAGAAAATCATGGACATGCAAAATAAATTTTCCTACAGACTGAGCAATTTCATAATTGAAATAGAAACCACCATTGATAAAGCCATTACTAGAACACTAAGCCGCCATCTTGATCAATCTGTTGTCAATTTAGGAGATGCCAGAAATGCAGCTGAAAATTCTTCTTTCAAGCTAAAACCAATCGACAGCATTAATGATTTAGAGAACTTAGAATTACTTTTAATGGATCCAGTAGAAAGAAATAAACTGATGAAAATGTACTCCATCGTGTGCAGCGCTGCAGATGGACATGGGATAACCTGTGCATATAAGTTGATAGATCTATTATTCACAAGAGAATTTTTATGCAAATGTTCGTGGTCTGGAGGCAGTAGGGGCAGCACAATCAAACTACCTTTGAAAAAATACATAAATATTTTGGATTTTTGTTTCAAATTAATATATTCCTGGGACAAATCCTATACCATAGAAGACAATGAAAATTTTTTTAAATTAGTTCTACGAAATGCTGAGCAGAGGAAAAATTTTAAGAACTTGCGAAAACCATCAAAGCGAAATCGTTCAAACAAGAAACAAACCGAAAAAGTTAAAAAGCCCAAGATAGTAGGAACTAATGCAACAGTATCAGAAGACGTAGGCAGCAAAACGAAAACTGAAACAAGTAAGAGAGCAGAAGTCGAAGAAGAAACAGTGAAAGAGATAGACATGGAGAAAGAGGTAGAAGAAGAAACTGTGAAAGAGATAGACATGGAGAAAGAGGTAGAAGAACAAACAGTTAGTGAGGACGGTATGGAAGAAGAAACAACAAATGAGATAGACATGGAGGAAGTGCTAGAAGAAGAAATAGTGAATGGGGACGGTATGGAAGAAGAAACAACAAATGAGACACATATGGAAGACGAAACAATAAATGTGATAAATACGGAAGAAGAAACGACAAATGAGATCGATGTGGAAGAAAAAACAACAAATGAGACATATATGGAAGAAGAAACGACAGATATGGAAGAAGTGGCAAGAGAAAGGGTAAAAGAGAAATATGATAATGAAGTGGAAAAAGCCTCTAAAGATATCTCCAAAAACGTGGATGAAAACGTGGTCAAAGTCGCACAACTGGCTGAAGAAGTTGAGAAATATGAAACGATAGCAAAAGATACTGAGACTCAGGATAACAAAGAAAAGAAGAAAGTTATAGAGGTTAAAGAAGACTTGAAAAAAGAAATGAAGATGCGATCGTACATTGAAAAAGACGTCGAAAAAAATGAAGGCAAGGAAAAGTATACAAAAGAAGTAGAGAAAGAAATATATATTAAAGAAAAACAAAAGGCGGCGAGAGAAAATAATAAAAATGAAAAAGAGAACACAAAACGAAAGTTAAAACAAAATATAAATGCCGAGAACATAAAGAAAATAAATAACATATATGTTAAAAAGGAATCAAGCCGGTATGTACCAAAGAAACAACCGCCAATGGTCGCAAAAAAAATAAAGGGGCTACACCCATCAAGTCAGACTGCACCGCAAAACCAACAGTCAATAACCGCTATTAAAAAAGACTTAGATGATAAACGATTGAGAAAAATGAAAAGGTTGGATCATGGTGGTCAGTCAGGCCAAACGCCACCAAAGAGACTTAAACCAAATGCTACAATAATATCAGAAGTCAAAACTAACGATTAGTATGGTTTTAATTTTTTTATTTTATATTACTTACGATTTTACGATTACTTTTTTGATTAGGGTGATCCGTTTTGGGTTTGCTGGCGCCACTTTTTTGTTCTAGTGAAATATGGTGCATTTTAGTTATGTATGTCAACTATGACCTACTCGTACATATAACTAAAATGCACTATACACTATATTTCTTGTGTCTAAATAATGTTTATGCATAGGTAATTATTACTGCAAAATCACACATTGGTCTGCAAATAGATGACATATTCATTTCATGATTTTTCAAGAAGTTGCGCTAATGAACCCAAAAAGTCATTCTGTTTTGTTTTGTTTTTGTTGATTTTAATTGAGGTAAAAAATTACATTAAGTTAGTTATATCTGACAACCAATCATGTTCACTTAATAAGAATGCCATTTAGTTTCTTTTCTCTTATTTCAATTATTCTGTAATTGCTAGCAGCTAGACTGCCCATTTTTTGTAATATTTTTTATAACTTTTATACTTACTTAATGCAGGAAGTAGGTTCTACGGGTATTTAGAACATTGCCATTATGCTAATTGTTATCTTATTGTATCTTATCCTCTCTATATGAACAACTTTTACTATCTATGCCGTTAATTCTACATATATCTCGCAATATAAAAAAAACAACTGTTCCGTACATTTTGGATAAGTATTTAGGTATTAACTATAATTATGACTGATTTTTATTTAGAAATATAGTTGGCCATGTCATAATTTGTGATATGGGTACAATTTGTTGTACCCATATCAACGACCTCTACTGGGTCGGTACTGATTTTTTGTTACACCGTGTAGGTAATTTCATTTAATAATAGGTTAGGTTAGTTTAGGTCTGTTAAAGGTTAAATCTGAAAGTATTGTACCTGTAACAAGTAGAAAATAAATAAATATTCTGATTAAGCAAAATTTCTTTTATTTTTAATAAGTAACTCAACAAATCTCATAGTTAATATTATCAGCCACACTCAGAGAAGTCACTAATGTGTTATTTCTTTGTGTAATTTTAAAGGGTAGTAAAAGAAATTAATTGACCGGTAGATAATATGTATGACACTTCATATGAATTAAAATTTTACTCACACTTTCTGTCACTTATCCGAGTTCGGCCTTAAGTATTATCATATCACTAACAGATACAATCATTATTGCTAAAATTAAATTGCTATTACTAACTAGTCATTAAAGTGTGTAACAAGGGTACAAAATAGAGCTTGTCTTGGTATGCAGTACAAACATATTTGAATTTTACATCTTTTGGGCTAAACAATTTTAAATTTCGCACACTTTGGTTCATTTTTGATCCATATATATGAAAATGAGAGGAATTCACAGGTTTTTCAAAAATATTTACAAGCTCTTTAATTTGAAATCCATGCAATTCAATTTCATTGTCATTGTTGTGGATTTCCTTCAATTCTATAATTTCATTATCTTTGCTCATAAAATACTTATCTTTGTTCTTAGTAGAAAGTTTGAAATCTTTAAAGTGTATCTCTAAGCATTTTCTGTTACTTTTTATTAAAACAGAATGTTTTGTTTTGTTCTTGTTGGTGGTTTTCCGCATTCCATCTAATTCGCTTAGTCTATTTGCTACCTGAGCCAGTGGGTTCTTCCCTTCTCTCAGCATTCTCTTAATCAAGTATAGCTTGTTTTCAAACGGATAAGCACTAAAAGTGTGAAGTGCCCCAAACCGTTGAACTTCATCAACCACGTGAACTAAATTATGCACATTGCTAGTGATATAATCAGCTCCATAATGATGTTTATAATTTTCAACAAAATAAAGTAAAAGTTCCTTTGCTAAAGGTAAAAGTGGTTTATACATTTCATGGGAACATATAGTTATACCACAAAATAAAAATAGAAAATGTGAAAATGCTTCGGCGTTCAAAACTTGTAACAAAATAATTATGCTCAAATAATAAAAAAACGTTCTGAATTCTGATGCCTTCCAGTGAGCAAGATGATTCAAACCTCTCATAGATCGGTGGATTTCTGAAGGCAAACGAGTTTCATTCAAAAACGCTGATACCCTTTCTATGTCGCGTGAGCACCATTTGGTATTTTTTTTTACCGAAATTACCATCACGCCATCCAACCAAAAGCCTTTTCATTATACCTAGATCTATTAAATGTAAACAGTCACCCACTGGAACATCTTCAACAATATCTATGGGTAGCTGCAGTAATGGAGAATCTACTTTATGATGCGACCCGTACAATTTCTTTCGAAAATGATCATCCGTTCTTTTAGGACATCTACTGTTAGGAAAAACAACAGTATGAGATTGATGAGAATATTCCCCAACAGTTACACATTTCAAGCAGCCGTGTTTTCCATTGAAATTGCAGACTCCTGGAAACGTAAAATTTATTGATTATTAGTTTTATTATTTATGCATTGTTTTTTTTTTAAATTTTAATAAATAAATAAATTAATTTGTTTGTTTTTTGTATTGTGTGCAATAAAGATTTTTAACTTACTTATTATGTTTCAGCTATAATAAAACAAATAAATACGAATGTTTACCAACTTACCCTTTATATAAGCTCTGGCAGGTGAGTCACAAACAAAACATCTAAGAGCCACCTTAATCACTTTTTGACCAATCGTAAGACCATCTTTTAGCAGCAATAAAACGTCACTTATAAAATGTTTCAGGAAATCATTTAATTTTTTTGGCTTTTGCTCTCCATAATATAAACCTATTACAAAAGGTTGTTCATTTATTTCGTGAATGTTAAACAATATTGGCCAAAATTCTTTCTTTGAACTGTTAAAAATCGGTAAACCATCTATATTTATATTCAGAGTTATCTGCTCAAGAGTTTCGGACGCCAATATTCTTTCAAGTGGACCTATAATACCATTGTGCCAGTATAGACCAGGTTCCACCACTTCAATGTGTACTTCCCTCGGGGTTTTAAGTATTGTTCTGGGATCATTTGGTAAACTATCCGGGTATCTATCATTCAATATTTTTAATAAGTCCTTTAAAGCACTTTGACGTATGTTTCTAACAACAGCCCATTCTTTTATTTTTTTTTTAAAATCATATTTTTCATGTTTTCGGTACAAATTTCTTCATCATCAGTAGAGCTATCATCTGAAAATATTAAAGTTACATTCGAGTTATGAAATTCTGCAAATGTATATAATATGAACAATTGTAACGAAACACTTACTAAAAACACTTAAATAAACAATATATCTTAGATAACAAATAACAAGGTATAATATATATAAAATAAAATAATCAGTTATTTATTATGAAAGTAATGTGTACCTTCTGATAACACTTCCGGAAAATAATTTTCATTTTCAAATATTGAATGCACTACGGAACCACTTGGTGGAACTTCTTGACTAGTGCTTGGCTCATACACAACTACCGATTGTTCTGTATTTTTTATATCAAGATTATTATTGTTTGGAACACGTTTTTCATTATTTAAATGAGATATAAAGTTTAAATATTCCGTTTTTATCTTTCTCTTAACTCCACCTGTTCTCTTAGACTTTTTCCACTGTTTATTCATGACAACAACGTGACACGTACGTGCGACATAAAACTTATGAGTTCAAACTCACAAATTAAAATAATCATACGACTCATGGTTTTACGGCCAAATTATGACTTATAGTAATAAAATTACATTTTTATTTATCTAAATAGAGCTGAAAGCTTTAAAGTAACAATAGAGAACGAAGATAACAGAGCTAAAACTTTTGTAAATGTTTGGCTAATGGTTAGCAGTAAATAAGCATAAAAAAAGATCGTAAAACTTCATTTAATCTAATAAATGTGTTTATATAGCTAAATGCCCTATAAAATATTTCGTCAACGTTTATTTAATGTATTAGGTTTTCTTATTTACTATTATAAGATTTTAACCCTTGTGTAAGTATAAATGCTCTTTAAGGTGCTGTATATTAAAAGTAATAAATGTTTTAGTACAATTATATGCTGCTTAACTTTATTTTTAAGACCATACAATAGCTTCATGCATTATATATTTTACCACATTCTACTCAAAAGCATTTAAACTAAGTCAAAATATAATAATAATAGTAAATCAGTCTTTACTTCAGCGAATATACAGATTACGTGTTACTTGGGTATCTATCAACACTAATATTATAAAGAAGAAAAATTTGTAGTTTTGTACCTATGTTAATAACGAATAAACTCAAAAACTACTGGACCGATTAAAAAAACTCTTTCACCATTAGAATGCTACATTATTCCTGAGTAACATAGGCTATATCTATGACGAAAAAGAATTAGGGATCCTTACTAAAATTACTTGACTGTACATGCCAGGATTGGAACTCGAGCCTCACGAATGAGAGGCGGGCTCTTTAGCCAGTGGGCTATCACTGCTATTTATTTATATTTTTGTTATTTAAAACACCCTAAGCCAGAATAAGCGCAATTCCTCATACACCCCAATTAGTATACCTACTAATATAAAAATATGGTAATGCATTCGTACTTTAGTTTTGTCTAACAAAATTTCTTAAATAAAGAGCGATAACAGTACGGTTTCCACAGGTAGCCCTAACTAAATTCAGTTCTATGCTAATTTGTTTTTCTGAAAAAAATTTACACATACTAAAAATAATACTGATTACGTATTGTACTCTTTTAGCCTAGGACTCTCTCTGGATTATGATTTTTGAATTAGTTCTTGATACCAAAGGCTATGCATGTGCTCATTATAACAAACAAATTCCCTCAAGGAACCCATAGTGAATTCTCAAAAAAAGAAGTGGACCTTGTATGGAGACTTTTGAAGAGTATTTGTGCCAAGTTTCAAGTTGATAGTAAAAAAAAACACACTTTTTCATACCAACTTCAACCCCTGCTTTCACTCCTTTAGGGAATAGTTTTCGAAAAATCCAAAAACACGTGTCTCATCATTTATTTGTAAAAGTATTTGTGCCAAGTTTCAAGTTATGAGACGTAAAAAACAACACGTCTCCATACAAACTCCAACGCCCTGTTTCACCCCCTCAGGGGGGGGTTTTTAGAAAATCCAGAAATAAATGTCTTGTTATTTGTTTTGAGGAGTATTTTTAAAAGTTTCGAATTGATACACCAAAAAATTAGGGTTTTCCATACATACATGAACGTGGGAGAGCCATGCTTCGACCGGAGTGACACCACGGCCTCACAGAAAACCAGCGTAAAGCAATGTATTGCATTTTGTTGAGTGATTGAGGAAACCGGAGGCCCCAATCTCCCCCTCCCCCTCCCCTCCTCTCCCCTCCCCTCCCCCTACTCCCACCTCAAAGGTCGGCAACGCAGTTGTGACTCTTGAGTTGCAGGTGTCTATGGGCGACGGACCTTACCATCAGGTGAATCGTCTGCCCGTTTGCCCCCTTTTATATCATAAAAAAAAAATACCAACTTTAACCTCCTACTTTCACCCCTTTTGGGTACGATTTTTGAAAAATCCAAAAACACGTGTCTACTAATTTATTTTCAAAAGTATTTGTACCAAGTTTCAAGTTGATAGACGTAAAAAACAACACGTATCCATACAAACTCCAACCCCCTGTTTCACGACTTTAGCGGGTGTTTTTTGCAAATCCCGAAGTACGTGTCTTGTGGTTTGTTTTGAGGAGTATTTGTACAAAGTTTCGAATTGATACACCCAAAAATGAAGGTTTTCCATACATTACAAACTCAACCCCTACTTTCACCCCGTTAAGGGACGATTTTCGGAAAATCCAAAAACACATATCTACTAATTTATTTCTAAAAGTATTTGTGCCAAGTTTCAAGTAGATACACGTCAAAAACAACACATCTCCATACAAAATCCCACCCCCTGTTTCGCCCCCTTATCGAGTGTTTTTTACAAAACTCAGAAATACGTGTCTTGTTGTTTGTTTTGAGGAATATTTCTAGAAAGATTCGAATTGATACACCCAAAAATGAGGATTTCCCATACATACCAAGTTCAGGCCGTTAGGGGACGATTTTCGGAAAATCCAAACACGTATCTACTCATTTATTTCTAAAAGTATTTGTGCCAAGTTTCAAGTTGATAGACGTAAAAAACAACACGTCTCCATACAAAATCCCACCCCCCGTTTCGCCCCCCTAGGGGGTGTTTTTTACAAAACCCAGAAATACGTGTCTTGTTTGTTTTGAGGAGTATTTCTAGAAAGATTCGAATTGATACAACTAAAAATGAAGGTTTTCCATACATTCCAAACTCAACCCCTACTTTCACCCTGTTAGGGGACGATTTTCGGAAAATCCAAAAACACGTATCTACTCATTTATTTCTAAAAGTATTTGTGCCAAGTTTCAAGTTGCTAGACGTAAAAAACAACACGTCTCCATACAAACTCCATCCCCCTATTTCACCCCCTTATGGGGTGTTTTTTGAAAAATTAAGAAATACGTTTCTTGTCGTTTGTTTTATAGAGTATTTTTACAAAGTTTTGAATTGATACACTCAAAAATGAAGGTTTTCCATACAAACGTTCAAACCCTTTTTCACCCCCTTAAGGGTTGAATTTCGAAAAATCCTTTCTTAGTGCTAGCTTACGTCTTAAAAACAATAGCTGTAAAAAAAACAGCTTCCTAGGTCTAAGGGTTTAGGCTGGGCGTTTATGAGTCAGTGAGTCAGGACTTCTCTCTTTATATATATAGATCTCTCTTTATATATATATAGATAAATATAAATAACAAATTTTTGATTAAAACTTCACCCTGGTGGACGCATTCTATTTTAACTAGCTGTTGAGTGAACGGGACTTATGTTGGTGAAATCACGCGGAAAATCTAGTTTTAATATATGGAAGAGCAGTAATAGACCAGTTGTTCAAGAGCCCGCTTTTCATGGACGAGTTTAGCCTTGTTATTACACTATTGACCATTCTAATGGCTGATTTTTCAATAGTCAGTTAAAAGTTATCTGAAGAATAAACATCACTTGTCACTTTTCCTTTCTATTGTGTCAGACAGTGACAGCATCACTATATTCTCCAGATAAGATTTATGAGACGAATAAAAAATCAGGCCTTCGTGTAATTTTTAATTAAGTACCTACACAAAATAAAAACAACCATTTTTGTTATTTTCTCATTCGCGCGGTTCGGTTTCGAATCCGTCGAATCGTGTTTATTTTATAAAAACAATTGATAAATCTTTTCAATAAGTTTAGAAGGGTATAATATACATTTTATAATGGAAGCTTTCAAAATAAAAGACCAACCAGACACTATTTAATATCAACATTGATTATTTGCATTTACACTGACGGCGTAGTCGAGCTTTCGTGTCAAATTAAACATTGAACAAACATGCACTGATTGGTCATTGAGCATGCAGTATGACCAATCAAGCGAACAGGGGATTATCATTCATGGGGCACATAATTTTGTGGCTGATACTCACTGGATCAATGTAGTGTGACACTAATCGCCAGATTACAGTTCCAAATGATATTTGATTAGTGATCGCTAAGGTTTATTGTGTATAACCATCGCATTGTTCATTCGTGGTATTGATTGGCGAGAACACCTTCCGAAGTGGTAGCTATTAGTATTTAAATTCCCTATTTGATTGATGATAATGTGATGCTTAGTTAAACTTATAGAATCTTGATTCCTCTGGAGTCAACCCTATTAACATTTCATTAGTATTAAATTAAAGCTATTGCTATTTTTATCTTGATAACCAAAAAGGCCCTAGTGTATAAAAAATTGTTAGTATTTTTTCTAATAATTTTTAAAAATTTTGCAAAACATTAATTTGCAGTAAAAGTTATTAGAAGCGAGGCAAAATATCTTTACACTGTAAAGGTGGCTCCGCGTCAGAATTCTATTAAGAGCGGCTCAAGATGTTTGCCTCCCGGCTTTTGTTTATGTTACATTCTTTCTTATTGTGTGAACCTTCAGGCCAACCTACGATATGACACTATTCGCAATTTTCTTCCGGCGCAGTTTTGTGACCCATAACGGGAAGTTATGTTTCTCACCTGCGTCTATGAAGTATCGGGAATGTATTTTCCTGTTAGCTGCTGGTCTATAATCGTAATAGGCATGCTTAGTGGGCTTAATAGATTGACGGGTGGATTTTTCTGTTTCAGCAACAAAACTGCCTTTACATAGTGTACTTTATAGCAAATAAAAATAATAAATCAAAGCCATAATTACATTTACTTACAACACCTTACTGACAGTGCACCGAAGACTGACAGCAAAAATCTAAATCAATGATCTTCTTAAATTATTTTGTGATGCGTTATGAATTCAGTATCTTCGTACTATATTCACCAAATAACCTAGATTATTTTGAAAATCATCTAGTGAATACGCATAAACAGTTTACTTGTAAACTCAAAATGAAAGGGACAGATTACAATGTGCAATTACCAGTAAAACAGATAGACGAAGGAGTAGGTACATTAGAATTTCCACTAGTTAATTAGTTGAACGAAGTAGTTCACTTGTAAAGGAATCGTTTTTAACTCCGTAAACAGGTACGAGTTGGCAAGAAATCTTGTTGCTCGCGTTGAGAGTCTGCCAGCCAGTGGCCTGGACGTAAACTTGCTACAAAGTTGATTGCACTGCGACCGCGCTTGGGACAACTTCTGTGATTTCTGTCCTCTTGGATCTATTCATTTAGACAGAAACCTTCGAGGGGCCTGTGTGACTCCAGTTTTACCGAATACCTCGCTGTAAAGCAGATCTATAAAGCTGTTAGCAAAGGAGACGTTTCATCTTGAGCCAGCACATTGTACACCAGCGTGAAAGATAGAGAAAAATCTAGTGATTATCAGAAAAATACTTTAAAAAATTATTTCTATCTATTTATCTTGCACAAAAGTAATTAAACATTAATGGGTCCGCATGGAATCGTATTTATTTATTTATTGGAAAGTCTACGGCGTACATAACATGCCAGAGCTTATAGGTATAATTATTAAATAAGGCTAATTACAGACTTTCACTTTAAAACTAAACAGGTAATTGTGCTTATAAAACTAGTAAGAAAAAAAAATTTTGTGCGTGAGGGTGTGTGCCGGTGGTGGAGTGTCAGCGTATGTGTAGGATGTGTGTGTGTGTGTGTGGGGGGGGGGGTCATTGTTTTCTTAGTCATCAATTTTTTTATAAATACTTCGTTTAAATGTGGATTTAGAGAGATAAAAGGGGTCAATATCATCAAATGCATTATAATAGGTTCTGGTAACACGTGGTAATAGGGGGTTTTGGGCATAGCTTGTGGAGTAAAATGGTACTTGAAGTAATTTTGTGTGTCGAGTGCGACGAGTTGGGGTGTTGAGATTCATCTCATTCAACAGTGCCGGACAGTTCAGTTTTCCCTTCAGTGAAGTATTGAAGTAATACTATTTCTAACTTCTTAAGTCAACTTTCCATGTCCGACAAAGATCAAAATAATGTCAATTGTCATTCATGTCAATTTCGGTCGCCGCGATGCTAGTTTAATAAAAACTAAATGTTATTGTACAACGAAACTAGACAAATTATATTTATCTAAAAAACTGATGTACGTACATGGTGCAGGCCCAGTCTCCATGCATTCATGAATCGTTTCCTTTTGTAAAGTCGTCTTATTGTTCGTTGTAGAATATAAATGATGATTACTGTGAGTGTATAAAGAAGTCCACAAAATCATAAACATAAAGAGCAGTATTACGTAAAATCAAGAAAAGATATTTATGGCTGATTCCTATCATGCAGTTTTTAAACCACTTTCTAAGTCTCCGTAACACAAGAGACATGAAACGAAATTTTGACTCGTCTATGATACTACTATTTTGTTTAGCTTTATACAAAATACACTTCAATATTGTTCAAATTGAAAATTTTCCTCAATGAAGTAAAATGTTAGACTTTCTAGAAATAAGAGATTGGGGTAAGCAAGAAACTAGACTTGAACTCTCAAGCCAAACGAATTTTCACGAATAGCGTACACCAAAATTAAAAACTCGTTACATTTTGCGCACGATGCCAAGACTAATTCGTGCGAGGGGCAGCCGCGGCTGCTTAAAATCCATATTCTCAACTAACTTTTTAATTATTTGGTAACCTGTGCAAATACATAGTTTGTTTTATTTATGATTTATGGTGTGTACTTATATATTTACTACTTTATGCCTTGTTACCCTTTAAAATTAATTGTGTGGTTTAGATTACTTGTGCCTTTGACATATTATTATCAGAAGGCCAGACCAAGTGGCTTCGTAAAACGTAAAGATTATTTGAATATAATGACAAATGTATGGGATTAACATTAGCGCATTAATCATGCTTTATAGCGCGCGACGAAATAAAATTGGGTTTGTATCCACGGATCATTCCTGATCAGAT
Source organism: Ethmia dodecea (assembly GCA_963855545.1). Lineage (NCBI taxonomy): Eukaryota > Metazoa > Arthropoda > Insecta > Lepidoptera > Depressariidae > Ethmia > Ethmia dodecea. The sequence goes on along the minus strand of OY979450.1, from coordinate 8,353,499 downwards.
TTATTATCGGTTTTTTATTGTGATCTGTTTCCACTAACAAAATCAACCTGCTGATCACAATATCCATGCTTACAAAAAAAATTAAAGAAAATTAACACATTAGTGTACCTGATAATAAATAAATAAAAAACACTGGTCACGATTTTTGTTTTGGCTCAAAAATCAATTGTGTCTCAGATTCTTGGCTTAACCAGTTTTTAATATTATAATACTAAGTGCTTTTAATACAGATTCTTAATTTTTCTTACAATAATAAGTAGACTTAAACCGGAAGATATTTAAAGTAAATATGACCTGCTTAATATGAGCTGCTACTCTTTGTGCCAACAATAATCTGCCACGTTTTATTTTGAGGCTAGCTCATCCCTTGTTCAGAAGTTGGCAACCAACGCCACTCATCTTATGAAGTTCCGTTTCAGTTGCCTTTCTATTTAAAAAATTGAAGACAACGATCAGTAGTTAAATATACTTGAAATATGTGCATTCTAAAAAGTTCTTGATATTTTGAGTCAAGATATATTTGCCTGTTATAGCTGAAATTTATCGAATTTGAAATTGAAATTTAATAATATGGTATTAATTAATTACTTACTTTCTGTAAGCATACTTTAACATATTTTTGTAAAGATTGATTACTAGAGACTGATTTAATTAAATAGGGTCATTTTTGATAGCAAAATCGGGAATCTAAAAATTCTATATCATAGAGATTCAGGTCTGTGTTCTATATCATAACTGAACTACGCATATACAGTCATATATTATGCTTTTTTCCGACAAGTTTTACAGATACCGTAGCCAATAAATAAACTGTGTTGCACCTACTCTAAACTAAAATCTTTTAAAAAAATACACTAATATTTTCAAGGTTAGCTCTCTGAAGTTTCGAAATTGATGTGATGCTATCGAGTTTAGCCATTTTCACAGGTTTTGCTTACATGCTTAATAAGTCACCAAGACGGCCCTTGAAGATCTATGGGCCATTGTTGAGGCGGTAATGCTGCTAATCTCGATTTAATTTAAATGTAAATTTATTCTCAGCATATTATCTCTAATATTCCGGCAAATGTTCAGAGTTCCAAAACTTTTTTGAAGATTTTTAATAATTTTGCAATATCGTTCTTATTTCCCCTTTTGTAACTTCGACTTTTATCTTTAATTCTGCAGATATGCTGTGAGAACGCAATGATTATGGGGAGAATTGGGAGAGAGACAGAAAGAAAAATGTATAATGAAGTCCCATGAAGCTTCCCCTTGCCATTCTTTGAATGTAATCAAGGGTTGTGAACCGATTGGTAATGAGGGGTACAATTTGAGCTGGTGTATTATTACGCCAAAAAATACATTTTGTATTTCAATTACGGTTGCTAAAAAAAATACGGCCTTCTCGTAAAATTATTCACAACGACATTGGGTTATTATAATTTTAATTTCAATTTAAGAGCCATTTAAACCTAGATTATAAAACACAGATTTACACCATTAGATACTGACAGATACTGCACAGCCTAATCCGGTGGGTCTAAAAGCATGAAATTTTCATAACGCAAAATAAAATATTTTTGATAATTCATCCCCTAAGAGGATTGAATGGGGATGAGAATTATTATGTAATTTCTTAATTTTTTTTGTTATTTTGGGCACACGGCTAGTACATTAATAATATTTTTTATTGTGTGATAATGATAATAAATGCGATTTTTTTGAGTAAATTAAACTAAACTAAATAAATCTCATTACCATATTAGTGGGATCTTGCGCAAAAATCTAAATCTAAAAACCGCCCCAATAAGTACCGCAAACAACGTAACCAACGTACGAACACTCGGACCACAGTATCTAGTAGTTAATTACCGTCACTTGACACCTGCCGTACACTGGCTGTTAGCTAATTGACAGTGGGACGGCTCGACAACCAAAGCCGAGTTCCAGATTTACCACTACGTTTTCCTTTAAGCGCAGTCTATATTGAGATAGAGAATGGCAATCTACGAGTACTATATTCTAACGTCTTAGCTTTATGAGAGTAAATATTTTTCATTCCGGGATGAAAATAATTCAAGATATACATTAGCTACATGTTTTTACCTGACTAGGGCTAAGCCGAGGGAAGGGTTGTATTTTGGCGGTATGTATGGTTGTATCTGTGAACGTTCCACCGTAGTGCCTACACTACTCATCCGATTTTTATAAATAAGATGTAATTGGACAGAATGATAATGACATTGTATTAATATTTATTTTTGGAATAATATGAAGTAATTTGCACGCCTAGTAGGTTGAATTCGTGTACTGGTATAATTAATCTTAAGATCTTTTGACATTGTAATTCCTGCAAATAAATGATTTCTGATTCTGATGTCAATCGATTCGTTATTAAGCTGGTACGGATTACAATCTCTAATTTTTTCCGTAGTTCGGCGTTGTGTCTCATTTATTGACTTCCAACTATTCCCTCTTCATTTTTGGATTATACCCGTGATTATACATTACTAGTTTTGAAATTGAATATTATTATTTTTATTTTTATATTATTACAAGTACTGACTCTACCTTTGAGTTTATCGCGGGTTAGATTGCCACCAAATCAATATTTATGTGCATGATCGGGATTGTGTGGTAGTTATATATTTAAATACCTACCTATCAGTTGGTATGTGCATATAGTACCTACATAACTCTTCCTACTCTTGGGAAATATATTATAAGTAATGATTTATTAACTTTGTGGGCTGAATTTTCCATCGATAATTGAATACAAGGTGATCAATTAGTTCGCTCATCCAATAAATGGTTTTATCTTTATACCGAATATTTTTATTGCATGTTCTGAGTATCTGTAACAAAATGCAGCTTGTTATTTTTAATGTCAATATTGTCTGATTAATGTGGGACTCAATATTTTCATCTATATGTTATTTAGAGTCACAGTTATCACTATGTCAAGTGATGTTGAGATATTTAGAAACCCATTATAAAATGGAAAAAAATATTAGATACAGATTTACGGTAGGTATCTATATATATTACTTGTCAAGTATCAAAGATGAGACACAACGGAATTATCCTATTGTCCGCAAGCCTCTGCTTTATGCTTTTAAAAGAGGTCCTTTGATCGACCAGTAGAACGTGGCAATCGACCCACGGGCAGTCGAACTCTGATATAATATATAAATATCAATAAATTCCATAGCATGTTCAAAAATAAACCAACAATGCAATAAATTTTTCATCTGTCTGAGGTCAACAATGAATGCAATCCACGAACTTTGTTACTGGCAGCCTCTAGGGCTCGCGGCAAATGAAATATTTCACAGGTACAGCATATAATTCCCGTGAACACCGTAATAGATTTCGAAAAAGCGGAAGAGAAGTCGTCCATAAATCCAACTCCAAATGAACGGCCTTTTAAAAATATCAGAATATGCGACAGCCGAGCGTATAAAAACTAACCATTGGAACAGAGTGACGAGAGAGTCCCACCATTCTCTTGTTTCCATTTAATTAAACTGGAAATTCAGAGTCATGGCTGGAAACGAACGCAAGCGAGATGGCTAAGCTCACTGAAAAAAGTTAGTTTAGCTTTGCAAATGAGATTAAGTCTTATAGCGGTGTCGGTCTTTATAGTGTTGTATTAAGCTTGAAGTGAGCCAGTTACTAAGTGAACTCGAGGCAGCTGAATAAATTTTGATTTGCAGTGGCAACTGGAAAAACCCACAGTTAATTGCGACGTCGTCAGCACACCGATATTTCTGTCAGACAGAAGAAAAGATAATTAATTTACTCACTTTAACATAAAATACCCTTAGAGACCTAAATAAATTAAGCACAGCTAATTGAAACGTTGCTTAATGCTATCGAATAAAGTGGATTAAAGTAATTATTAGAATACTGTACATAATTCTTTAAATTATAAAATCGGGACAAAAAAATATAGTTCATGGAATCTCTCAGGAGTAAAATGATTAAGATGATTGATTGAAGTATATTCAGTCTCTACAACATACTTGGTTTAAAGGAGACATAAGTGGGGCTAGTTACAAGATAATTGTTTTTCTTCCAAATTGATCAATTTTCCTTTTATGAAATGAAGGTACTACTAAAATGTCAACATTGGTTTCTACGACGGAACATATAGGGGTTATTAAGAAATATTAAATACCATACCTAGGCATCCGAAATCTGAACAAAACTGGTGCTCTGGGGCGAGGGTTAAGATTAACGGGCAAGGTACAATTTTATTAGCATTTTTTCCTCTTTCCGGAGTGCCAAGCTCATTTCCTCTCGTTTAATTTATTGCGGTGGCGGCGAAACGAAATTAGTGATATAAAATAACCGTAACCCCATTCGTGTTTGGCTAAAAAGGAAATTTAATTTAATATTGAGATTTGATTAAGGGCCACGAATTTGGTTGGAAAAATGACGATTTGAATTTCCTCGATCAAGTGTTTTTACTTATCAGAGTCAAATGTTCCACTTTCACATTGCTTCCACCAAAATAATTTAATAGAGTTATTTGAACATTTTGGACACCTATTATAGGATTTGACGTTATAGGACGAGTTCTTTTTAGGACCTTTTCTGCATTTTGTCCATAACTGTTGAGTTTTTCATACAGATATCATAGACACAACACTAAATTGTAACTAATAAAATATATATATATATATATATATAAAAAATATAAAAATAAATATAATCTCACGCCTTTTTTATCCCCGAGGGGGTAGGCAGAGGTTTATATTTTTGTAACTAATAGTGTTCTCAAATGTTGAAAGGAACTTAGTTAAAATTAAAATAATTAAAAATAATATTCCATCAATCAAAATTCTCAGTAACTATAACTATTCGACTTTCATTTTGCCTTCATCATAATCATTTAACAGAGTTATTTGAAATTTTTTAACACCATTTAGTTAATAGCTTGAGTTTTGAACTTCAATATCATAGATAAAACACCAAATTGTAATTAATGGTGATCCCAAATATTGAGGGAAAAAACAAAAAAAGAGTATTCCTTCAATCTATAAATCCACGTTATCGCTTCCTTCAATCAAAATCCTCAGTGCTCTCCTTATTTTGGCCAACCAACTCGTGCATTACCGAAATTGCACGGAACCAATCTTCTTTATGCGATGCCAGGACGGTACGATTTATTTTGTGTTGAGAGTTGTAACGCAATAATATTTATGTGAGCAATTCATATTGAAAAGATTTTTGGTTTGGCAACGCTTATGACATGTTTCTGGTCCGACATAAAATCATATTTGGGTTAATCTCGTTCTTATGTCCAAAAACATCAGTATTATTCTGTTCTTAAGATAAATAATATATTTCCTATGCCCGAGGTAGTTGTAGTAGTAGGGCAGATTTCATATTTGAAAATAGGTAAGTACCGACTTTTTATTCATGTGTATTCCAGAGACAATTTTTCCTTAACTGTTGTCATACTAACATTTTAGAAGAGTTTTTTTAGAAAGGCGAAATAACGAAAAAATAGTTACGATGACTTTATTTTTACTTTCGCGCTCAATATCTCAACAACTATCAACGGTAGGTTAAAAATTTAAAGGACCCAAATCGTAGAGAGTAGTCATCACTCTCGTATCACGACGCACAGCCAAGTTATCTAAAAAAATAGACGTGTGGCACTCGGGGACTGCCGCGGTAAAGCTATTGCATAGCATTTTGTATCAACAAGACTGCCGAAAAGAAACGACGTTAGACAATGCACGGCCTTCAAGCCACACCTCCGTGCCCGTCGGAGTGGGGAGCGTGAGGTTTTTTTTCGTTACGGAATTTCTGGATTCGGTCCCCGCGCTCAAGGCCCTCGATAGAAGCTATGCAATAGCTTAAAACTAAATTTAACACTTTTTTCAAGATAGTGGCGAACGCACATAGGAAATTGAGGTCGTGAATTAAGCCACCTCTACAACATATCCAAAAAAAAGTTTCATTTGCATTTCTCAGCCTTTTTTCTATACAGTTACTGTACTATACAATGGACGCCAACCCTCTGCCAATTTATTACTAAATAAATACATTAAATGATTTAAATCATAGACATAAGTAATGTTAGCCCATAAATATCGATTCGGGCAACTCTATTGGAGTTACGTCTCTACGCGTGACGTCACGAGGAACTGTCAACAATCCCGCGCATTGGGTCTGACGAGCTAGGCTGTGGCGCGTACAGTTAATTGTTATAAATGTTTTCCAGAGTATATGAAAGTCTGTAACTTAATAATAAATCATAATAAGTCTATCGCGTTATAATTTAATAATCCAATAGTAACTAGGTATTCAAAATACATATATTTAATAAACCCTACTCCCCCCCCCCCTTTTTTTGCCGAACACCTAGTATTTTATATTATAGACATACATACATATTATAGATAATCATTTGAAACAACGAAAAACAGGTACTATCATTTTGCTACGTTCTGTTTGATACGTGACATAGCGTGTTGCTTAAAGATGCTAACATTTGATTAAGGTCATCGATGTCTCGAAAATTTAAAATGTTGTAGGTTTATTTGTAGAAATAATATGTTTTTTAATACAAAGTGGCGAAAGTCTTACAAACTGCACAAAGTTTTTAAGACATCGTAGTATTTCTTACGATGGCTATCATATCGCTATATATAATTTCTTATGTGCTTTTATTTGTTTCTCTAAGTTTCTCAGTAAACATTTGTCCCTTTTATCTGATAAGCTGTTTTTAGGGTTCCGTACCTCAAAAGGAAAAAACGGAACCCTTATAGGATCACTTTGTTGTCCGTCTGTCCGTCCGTCCGTCCGTCTGTCAAGACCCTTTTTCTCAGGAACGCGTGGAGGTATGAAGCTGAAATTTATATCAATTACTCAGGTCTACTGTCCCTTGAAGCTGTGAAAAAATCAAACTTCTAAGCCAACGCAATCAAAAGATACAGCCGTTTATGCCGCAAATTTTCGACACTTGCAAGGGAATCAAAACCTACAGGGTGCTTCCCGTGAACTCAGAATCTTGAAATTTGGTACGAAGCAACGTCTTATAGCATAGATAAAGGAAAAATTACGAAAACCATAAATTTGCAAGGTTGTACGGAACCCTCGGTGCGCGAGTCCGACTCGCACTTGGCCGGTTTTTATTTACCTATTTTTATTTGTTCTTTTGCCTGCTTGGCAGTGGCACGCTCTCGGTTCCTGTGTAGAGAAACTCACTCTATATCCACATTTATAATTTTCTGCGGTTTTCAATTGTGGCTAGGTTTTTAATGCACATATGTTTCCAATACTTTACGCAGTTTGTTTACAAAAAATATATTTATATGAATTTATAAATATCTTTAAAAAGAAAAAAATACATGGCTTCAACGGTAAGCTTCACTAGGTAGTAAGAAAATGAAGGAAAGAATATTTATTAAACATAGATTTAAAAAAAAAAACTGTAATAAATTTGGAAATTTTTTACAATAGTAATTTAATCACAGGGTACTCAGCCTACATTACATTGTCCCCATTACCTTATTTTCAAGCCAATTTCAACATATACGAGCTCATATTACTCGTATATACCTTAGCGATAGGATTTTAAACTCACTGGTTAATTACATTAAGTAGAAAAAATAAAAGTATACGACTCTGCATTATTACCTAAAAGACCGAGTTTATCTGTAAGTACTTAATTTCATTAAACTTAAGTAACTCTGTCAGACCAGATAGGTACTTAAATAAATAAAAATAGAATATCCAAAAAATAAACAACACAAGAATAAACACACTCGACTGTATTAAATGAATTACACTCGAATTTTACGGCTCTTTAGGGCAGACTGTTTGCAAACCTAATACATTTATATTATCACCGGGCTTTTAAGCGTATTTCAATAAATGAAAGAATGGCTCCCAAGCGACCCATGAGCACGCGGCTCAGTCCTCGCTAATAGACACATTGACGAATTAGCTTGAACAAGCGAAGGCAAATAGAAACTTTTTGATTTCAATAAAATTTAATTCTATTTATGTAGTCTTATATTTCATAATAAATTAAGTCTTTTCAATTTATTTACAGTAAAATTTATTTTACAAATCATCTGATAGGTACATAATATCTTATTTCGTAGCATTCTGTTAAATAGTTTCTCATCCCTACTGATATTAAAATCCAAAAGTAGCTTTGTGTCTTTAGGAAACTGATCGTGATGTTTGGCAGCACGAAAGTTTATAGTCATTTTATAGTTGAAAATTTCCGCATCCCTGCTATTTCAAGTACTAAAGTCCCACTTTTCATTGAAAAACCTCGCTACGGACCGGTTGCAGTTTGCACTGATGAAAGTCTGAATAGTGCCGCAATTCTAACAAATGAGGTTACGACTCCACTAACTCTTCATAAGAAAAGGAGTTCTCATAAAGTTTACTGTACAATTTGAAATCCTCTTATTACGATAGCAACAGTTACACAGAAACCCAGTAGCTACGACTTAGCCACGCTGCATAATGTAACTACAATGGGACCGTTTAGTTTTATGAGTATGGTTGCATACGAAATGTGACGCTAAAGCGAAGTAAAGTGTTAAATCGAGAAATTTACTTGCAATGATAGGTTAATCAATAAAAAGCTAACTTCTTCCTATTTCAAAAGTTTATATCTAGAATAAAATATATTAGGCAAGTTTATAGATGCCAAGTACTTGCATTTTTTAACAGCGAATTTAGCTCCGCTATTCGTGAGATAGCTGCGTGGAAACTCTTAATAAAGGCAGTTTGTATCCACAGCGGTCAATAGCGGCATATTTACGGATTCCATACCCGGGATAAAACGTAAAAAATCGACATTTTGTGCAGATGTTGTGGCGAATCAACCGCAAAGTTGGGCCATTATTAATTCTGTTTTCGTGTAGCCTGCGGCGGCTAATGTTTCAGCGGGCTTATTATTGGGAAATTTTGTAATGACTGTTAATATAGGGACACGCTATAGCTGATCACGCAACCACTGCCACGAATAAGGACAAGAAGAATCAAAGGGTCATTGAACTGCTCTAGTTTAACAGTTGTTGCACTGTTACACATTCCCTTTATTACACACAGCGATTGTAATCTCATTGTATAGCTACAATGATGGACACGTTTCCCAAAAATCTGTCTAATGTGAAAGTCCCCACATGCGACGTTGAATCTACCAACAGATAAGCACCTTTATCCCTTTCATGTCTTCTCACTCGCAACCATTTTTCATGTCTTTGTTGGGCCTGCATAGGCATTAGGGTGACGGTGACGCTCACTATCCCTTCTTTGATATATTTCTTTTTAAATTTTATAACGTCCCCTGCTCAGAGAAATTTTCCACTCGTTTTAAAAACGATGTTGTTCGTTTCGGTGACAGCTCATGCACGCTTGTTAAAGGGAATTTTCATTTTACACAATAATGCGCGGGTCTTTTATTCATAAAATAATGTTGTTGCGTTATGATGGCTTATTGTGGGATGGCTGGTAAGTTAACAAACTGCAAGTATACAAATCTATTTGAATATATTGAAAACCTTATACGTACTGCTACTGATCAATTAATGAGATTGAAACCGTCTGGTAATTGTTGTTAATCATAAATATAATATAAAGCTTTTACTTATAAAATTAAATGCTTACGTGCAACAGATTTTATATCTTTATAAAGAGCAGTGGTTTCTATTGAAAATTAGTTCGTTTCTCAATCATGAGGCCCAGACTCTATTTCTGGTCATGCTTCAGCGAGTTTTCAAAAACTTACGTATATATTTATCATTAACTTATCAATGAGGATAATGAAGAGGAAGATAAGGCATCCTGCAGACTCAATAGAATAGGTTTTAAGGTATGTGTTACCTGGTCCGATGATAGACGCAGCGCCAATCTCATTTAAGGGTCCGAAAAACACACTGGTGAAAAGTATAAAGGTACTTCTAGACTTTAACTTCCTGAAAAAAATGACTTTCTAAAATTACGGATTAAATACAGTACTTACATACCTTCTATTACATACTTAAGTTGCATTTATATTTTAATCCTCTGTAATGTGACAACATTAAATTACAGTCGAGTGGTTAGTTTACTTTTATTTCTATAAATGCCGACAGAAATCCTTATTCAAAGGACCAGGCACGCTATATTGTGACTTTTAATGTACATCCACATACAAAGTAACGATTTGTTAACTAACCCGGAGCCCCGTTACCAGAACTCGGGTTCTTAAATCAAACAGAAAGCAAAACTTTGTTGAGAACGTTAACCGACCGAGCTGGTTTGTGCACGCGGGGCTACAAAAATTGTTGCTATTTCACTTAATTCAGGATACTACTTTGCGTAATTTGGTTATTGATATGAAATTCATATTTTTATGTATAGGAGGTTAGGTTATATTTATTACATCAATATTTGATTTACCTGTAAATATAGTGTATCAATTTATAAATACGTTCCCCGGTGAACCTCCCTGAAAAATGTAAAGTTTTCAGCCTGTCAGACAGTTATAGATTTTTCTTTGTATTTATATTTTCATAACAGGATTATATTCAGACATAACAAGATTACCTCATATATGTAATATTTATATCGTAATCCAGCAGGCAACCCGCGGTATTTCCCTCATAAAACCCGTTTTTTCACGTTCGCAGGAATTTTGAAAAATCTTTTCTTGGCTGATGTTTACATCATAATAAGGGACATATCTGTACAAATTTAACTGTTTTAGGTTTTATAGTTTCCATCATTTCCTAACAAATGTGTGAGTGAGTGAGTCGGTCATTAGTGGTATTTCGCTTATGTATGATTTAATTACCAGCTTTTCACCGTAACTCCATCCGCCTGAACTGTTTATTGCGTCTCCTATAATAATAATAATAATAATAATAATAAAAACGTTTATTGGCATATTTATATGGTTTTACAAACAGTATTTGCGCCAAACTGTAAATAACTGTATGACTGTGTGCTCTTTAGGGGTGAAAGAAAGGACAGTAGGTTTACTCGACTTTATCCTTCAAGATCTATCTAGCAAATTAGCCGTGAAATTGTAATAGACAGATATAATTACTTTTGCGTTTATAATATTAGTAGAAAAGATTTGATTATAATGTTTAATTTACGAGTATGTATGTAAGTACTAACCTGTACATCCTCGCGTGTACGAGCTCTAAGATAAGGAGGTAATGCAGGAATCGGTTTTGCTTTATATTATTACTTCTACGTAATTACTTTATATTCTGACGTAGCCAATATTTCACCGTTATTGTTTAAGTTCGGTTAATATCGTACTTACAGTGTATTTGAGTTTGTAATACTAACAGAGTACCAATGTTTTGATTGACAACCCTTAAGACCGCAATTTGGAATTAATAATGATTGATTGGGAAATATTTGAGAAATTGCTTTACAAAAGCTTAAGTGAAGCCTCCAAGGCATTTCTTGTTTCTTCGAAATTTAAATCAATTTAAAAAGTGGATAACTTTTTTATTATTTTGTTACTTATTTCTAAAGATAATAGATATCGAAACTGAAGTATTGTTACAACGAAATTTATTTTTTGCAAATATTTTTTTTATTAGTTCATTAAGTATGTAGTTAATATAAGGCGTGTAATTTTCATAAGTTTGTAATAGGTATGTTTTTCAGTGGAAGACATTTCTATAGGTAAATACTAAAGTATATTGTATTTATCGATTAGTGCGATCTTTTTAAAGTTTTTTTTTAGCACGCCATGGCCACATTAAAGTTTACAGTGCATTAGGGTAGCGTGAGTCTATGAGTAGCGTGTTCATAAAATCTAGAATTTTCGATATGCCCCGCCATTTTAAGCTGAACTTACTTATTTTTCAACACACTTGCTCAAAACGACGTTTTTATTCCACTGATTTTTGGCTCATAATTCTAGATATTAAACCCGCGTGCTTTTTCAGTATATTATTGCACTAGTGCCTTTAGTTTATTAACCCGACCAATTTACATTTGTACCCTAGTATCAAGTCGTAAGTAAGAAAAAGAAGAAGCGATATAATTTAGTCGGGTTATAACTTTTTATTTTAGCAACAAACAGTATTTATGCGAAAAATAACAGTAAATAGTAAATCCAGCTTTATTATTAAAAAATAACTTAAATTCATTTAAAACTGTCTATTGTTTCTGTTTTAAACATTACATTTAAATTTAATTATATTTTTAATCTTGGCTGTTGGCCGATCTAGTTCGCACCTTAGCCTTGCGCGCGCATCGGTATCGCGGCAAGAAAAAAAAAACAACGCGCCATTTTTCGTAAATAATTGTCGGCTGTGACGAAGTTTGGATTAAATTGTGAAGTTTAATATTAACGAAAATGTCTACTTCAAGTGAAGAAAATGAAGAAAACCTATTATTAACTCCGCCGGATATATGTAACGAGGCGAAAAACGCGTGTGATAGTCTTTTGCCGAATATAAGTATGAAAAATTTTTAAAATGGAAAACCGGCACGAACGCTCATTCTTTCTCAGAAAAACGTCGTTTTAAGCAAGTGTGTTGAAAAACGTCGTATGAAACACGTGTGCCTGTGACCATAATATACGCGGCTTTCTTATGGCGCACTCGCTTTCGCTCGTGCGCACACAATATCGCCTTGTATATTATGGTCAACTTAGCACACTTGTATCATAATGTACTATTTTTAAACGCTTTACTAATGTTATTGTGGCAATGAGAACGTTTACTGGTAGATTATAATCTCACTTACGCTTACTTATTTATTTACTTATATATATATATATATATTTAACTATATCCTCACAACTAATTCTTATGGGAGTGCGCATATTTGAGGTGTTCCATGTCTGTAAGTAATTATTTACAAGAAGTATCCACTTTGCAAAATAAAAATACTTAGCGTATAATATTTACTTAATAGTTTATATTTAAGATTTTGTTTAAAACAAATATATTGTAAATAGCTATTTATTTTACCAATTTTTTGTAGTTTATCTAAATAAACTACAAAAAATTGGTAAAATAAAATTGGTAAAATTCCTAAGAATTCAGAGCGTGTGAACGTGTGTACGAGAATATAGTTCCCGTACAAAAACTTCGAAGTTTTCATGAACACTTAACGTGATATTTACCTAATAGTTTATAATGTAAGATTTTGTTTAAAACAAATATATTGTAAAATGCTATTTATTTTTACCAATTTTTTGTAGTTTATTTAGGTATTCAGACCGTGTGAACGTGTGCACGAGAATATAGTTCCCGTACAAAAACTTCGAAGTTTTAATGCTTATTAGTTTTTGTTTGCACTAAGTTGAACCATGCATTAAATATAAGTTTCGTGTATTTAATGAGCAATAAGTATTTTATTAATATTACACAGAAAAAAAGATTATGGAGTTATTGACATTTTTTGTTTAATGCAAACAAAAAATGTCTTACAAACATTTTTGCACAATTAAATGACCTAGAAAATGTCATTAACATAATATTGTTTGCACTCCCTTATAGTAACAGTCACACTGAGTGTGAAAATAAATATAGACATAATTTAAATATGACATTACATACTTTGACATGTCGTCATACTCATAAATTAAATTTTATTGACACTAATAATTTTATTAGTAAACATTTTTATTTGACCAAAGATAAATACTATCTTCCTAAATATTATACGCGACAGTTAGCAGATAAGCTATCTTATTTTATTACTAATTCAGTCAATTCGTTGACTAACCCGACGGCTGACCCTATTGGCAATCGATTAATTTGACATTAAATTGTAACAGCTTGGAATTTGTTCCAAATAATAATTTAAATTAGAAATAGAGACAACAGAGATTAACTCTGGCTATACGTCATGTCCTATTAATAAAAATGTTACTAGTAAAAGTAAAAAATTAAATTGCAATACCCTAAATAAAATAAACCTGGTGCATCAAAATATTCAAGGTATGTTAAGTAAAGAGCTAGAAATTGAACTGTTTATGAACTGTCATAATACTGATATAATGTGCATTACAGAACACTGGCTAAGAAAACACCAGTTCATTTTTGGTTTTAACCACCGCCAGGTTGGCAGCTCGTTCAGCAGGGCGGCCTCGATACGCGGTGGCTCTCTAATACTTGTACGTAACGGTCTGAAGTGTAAAGAGCGCGCGGACATTGTTGGGCTCTCTGTTGAGCGATCTGTGGAGATAGCCTGCACAGAGCTCGAGCGGCTTATTGTAATGAGCGTGTACAGACCCCTCAGTTCTTGTTATGAACACTTTGAATCATGGATGAAGCCATATGTAAAATTAGCAATAAAAATAAATACATTGTTGTTTGTGGAGATTTTAACATTAACCTTTTAGATACTTCATCCAGTATTGGTAGTAAGCTTGTATCATTTTTCAAATGTCATAATCTTATAAATCTTTTTTCAGTGCCTACCAGAATTACTGCGACCACAGCAACATGCATCGATATTGTTTTTACAAACCTCGTGCCTGATGATACAGCCGTAATTAATAAATTATCCTCAGATCATTGTGGCCTGATGGTAACTTATCACATGTGTACTGAAAAGGCACTAAAGAAAGATATTAAATGCAGACCAGTAACGTGTACTCGCCTTCAGCAATCTAGAAATAACATAGAAAATAAACTTTTAGATTTTTCATACTGTGATGACCCTAATGATTTGTACAAGTCAGTATTAACACTAGCTAAGAACGAATGTAATCATGTTTTTAAAACAAAAAGTGTAAAAATCAATGTTCAGTGTTCAGTGATTGGGCGACGGTGGGAATTCATAAAAGCAGACAAAGATTATATGAACTATACGAGGAAAGGACGTATAACACTAGTGATACCTTTTGCAATTATGTTCGTCAATATTCAAAAGTCTTTAAACGTATTTGTATCGCGGCTAAAGCTAACCATGTAAGTAATAAAATCAAAAATAGCACAGACATTGTAAAAACTACATGGAAAATTATAAATAGCGAGACTGGAAAATTTAAATCTCAACATTTTGACTTTCAGTTGAAAGTTAACAATAGAATTTTAAGAAATGATAAAGATATATTTGAAGTGTTTGTAAATTTTTTCTCTGATATTCCAGTCTCGACGACCAAGTCACTAAACTCGTCACCCGCACTCGCTGAATCGCTACTACAAGAACATACCGCTGCATGTAATACACGCAATTTCGTATTCGATCATGTAAATCCTTGGGACATCGTCGTCTGCATCATCACTTTCCATCAGGTGAGATGGCAGACAAATAGTTTGCCTATTATTAATAAAAAAAAACATCCTAAAAGCATTCAAATCAATACAAATGAAAAATACTGCCGATCTCGACGGCTTATCTGTAAAAATCATATCATACATAATAGACTTAATTGCCTCACCTCTAGCTTGTTTATTAAATAAATGCGTTGATGATGGCGTGTTTCCTGATCTGATGAAACATAGTAAAATTATTCCATTATTCAAAGCCGGTAGTAGATTAGACCCTTCTAACTTCAGACCAATATCAATTCTACCGACTCTTAGTAAAATTTTTGAGAAAATTATTCTATATCAGTTGAGTGCACATTTTTCTATCAACAGTATAATGTCTGTAAAGCAATTTGGATTTACTAGGGGTCGCTCGACAACCAATGCCGGTGTTGAGCTAGTAAATCATGTTTTTGATGCCCGGGAGGAGTCGCAGGATGCTGTTGGGGTTTTCTGCGATTTATCTAAGGCATTCGATTGTGTCCATCATGAAATTCTCATCAGAAAACTACGTCATTACGGAGTACAAGGCCGCGCTCTTGATTTAATAAAGTCCTACTTGAGAAGCCGGATACAATGTGTTGATGTAAACGGTTCAAGATCGTCTGGATCGGCGGTTTGTATTGGTGTACCGCAGGGCTCCATTTTAGGCCCCTTTCTATTTCTGGTCTATATAAATGACCTACCCAACCGAGTGCAACATGATATTGTACTGTTCGCAGATGATACATCTCTACTTTTTAAAATTAAACGACCTATTAAGTCTTATGACGAAGTGAACAGTGCAATTGATGATGTTGTCAGTTGGTTTAACGTTAATAATTTACTTCTCAATGAGAAAAAAACTAAATGTGTACATTTTTCTTTATCAAATATTAAACGAACTTGAAACTCAGTTACAGTTAAAAACGAAAAATTAGAATGTGTAAACACTACAGTATTTCTAGGAATAACTCTAGACTCTAAGTTACAGTGGGGACCGCACATTGATACGTTGGCAAAAAGGCTCAGTTCTGCTGCATATGCCGTAAAAAAAATACGTAATATGTCAAGCGTAGAAACAGCTAGACTTGTCTATTTCAGCTACTTCCACAGCTTGATGTCATATGGCATTCTACTGTGGGGGAATGCTGCTGATGTCCAGAGAATATTTATTTTGCAGAAACGAGCCATTCGTGCAATTTATAAAATGGGGTCTAGGATGTCTCTAAAGGAAAAATTCAAGGAAATTAATATACTGACACTGGCGTCACAGTATATTTACGAAAACGTATTGTATGTTAAAAAGAATATATCACTTTACAAAAAAAATTGTGACAGACATTGTATAAACACTAGAAATAAGAATGAACTGGCTGCTTGTTTTAGTCGATTATCTAAAGTTACCAAATCCTTTAAGGGTCAATGTATACGTTTTTACAATAAGATTCCCATTGAATTACAAAATTTGCCTCTTGATAAATTTAAAATAATAGATAAGCAAAAATTACATAAAAAAGGCTACTTTAAAATTACAGACTACTTAGTAGACCAACATGCATGGGATTAACCGACTCGACGCTATGTAAGGCTATTAATTATAATTATTATTGTAAACGATATTTATTAGTAAGACATGAGATTAAAAAGAGCTGCCCTTGAGTTTCTTGCTGGCTCTTCTCGGGGTACTGCATTCGGAACCAGCAGCTCGTCGGTGGAGATGGGCTGCTGTTTGCATTTAGCCAATCTTCATGAACGAGTTTAGAGTGCCTTGTTATTATAAAATACTAGCGACCCGCCCCGGCTTCGCACGGGTGCAATGCTGAATTTTCTTTGCTATGAACCATCCCTGGACCCACTCGAACCCACACAAAAAGTTTCATCAAAATCGGTCCGGCCGTTCTCGAGTTAAATCGTCAGGCAGGAAGGAAAACCCGACTTATTTTTATATAGTAGACTAGCGACCCGCCCAGGCTTCGCACGGGTGTAATGCTGAATTTTCTTTGCTATAAACCATCCCTGGACCCACTCGAACTCACACAAAAAGTTTCATCAAAATCGGTCCGGCCGTTCTCGAGTTAAATCGTCAGGAAGGAAAACCCGACTTATTTTTATATAGTAGATTGACGTTTCTAAGTGTATATTTTAATACCAATAGAAAATAAACGATTTTGAATTTGAATTTGAATTTGAAATGACTGCTGGCAAAATAAAAATATAAGTGCTTACTGACTAATAAATTTTCCAAGGTACTGAAAACATGCAAATAATTTATCTAAGTATGCTAATTATTTATCCCGTAATAATATCATTGTTACGTTCAACATTCATGTCACCGCCTGTGGTAAATTATAATCGTAAAGAATTAAATTAAAACAAAAGAAAGTCTAACTTTGTTCACGGCCCAATTACACGGATTGTGAGTTTGGTTGTCTTCATTTTACAGGTAAAGGTCCTTAAAAAAGAAATCTTGTATTATCTCAGTGTCGGGCACTCATAAAAAGTGGGCAGGACCGACGTGACTGCGATATGGCCGCGTTTAATTTTGAAACGGACGGAGGCGAGAGATTTTAATGAGAGATCAGGTTTTTCAATTATCCCCACTTCTTACGAACTTTTATGTTAGATTTTTTGTTGGTGACGTACTTCTGCCTAGCTAAGGTGAGTTCTAAACGAACTTAATATAATTAAAGAGAAGACTGTTTTACTTGAGACAAAAACCAAAATTCACTTTGAAAAATATTCTTATCTGAATTATTATCAATTACACTGTGTGTCATTTCGTTAATAAATACCTATCAAATCTGTTTAGCAGCAACCCATTTTTAATGTATCGTATAAAAAAAGTCAAGCCTACATAAAAACAATCATCTTTTTAATTTCCTCGATTATCCTCATATTTTTAATTTCCCAACCACTAATAGGAGAACACTCAAAAGGTAAATGTCAAACACGCAGCAAATTCGACATCAAAGTTGCTTGGCAACCTTCGGATTATTGGATTTTATTCCAGCTTTTCACTTGAGGTTAGGATAAAAGGTTCTTTTAACATGTTTTTGATTTACATTACTACCATTTTATGTTATATTAAGAGTAATCTTAAGGCTTTTTGACTTGCCTCATGTACAATATTATTTTGAATGGTTCATGTTTTATAATTTCATCCCATATTCCAATAATTAATACCACAGTCTTTGCTAAGTGATAAAGCCAAATATTACTCTAAAAATGTCATGTTATAACTAAAATTACCTAAAATCTATTAAACAAGCATTTAAAGAAACCGAAGAATCATCGTGTAAGTATTTTCCTTAATACCAAAATCGCCTGCAGCAATTCTGTTCAACGCGGCTTGTCTGTTCCACCTCTAACTCATAGCAATACAACAACATACCCCCAGGAACTATTACTGCTGTCTACACACGTAAACAATCACTTCAAACGTATTTTCACACCGGCTCGGCTAAATAAGCAGGCGGTCGAGCGTTAGCAGTTTTTGCTGGAACGATAAATGAGGCTTCTTGAACACGAAGCACATTGTTTGTTGACCGCTGCCCGTGTTTATGGCCAGAAACACCGACACCACGCCACTAAAAGAGATTTATTTACACTTTATATCAGCCCTATAGGCATTAGTGACAAGTCAAGTGCAAAAAACAACTTGGTGACACAAAACCTTTCTGTGCTCCTTGATGCGATTATGTCGGTTCTTAACGAGATTACCTACTAGGGACAAATGTCCTTTTTAAAATAAGAATGTTACATACTTATTTATATAACGTAAATGTTTCGGAACGATTCTAAATTTTTATTCATAATTTAAAATGAGATTTTATTCGTTAAGTCAAGTGGGCGTTCGAGCTTGTTTATTTATTTTTTGGCTATCATAAATCCGTTCTAATTTTTAAACCTTTGAAACCTTAATTTAAGCGGTCCTAAAGTGCTTTTCTGAGCATCTTGCTATCCACTTTACCTCTTACCAGTTTCTCAGCGAAGACATAGTTTTAATTGGACTCCTTCCGCTTTGCTTAAGGTCTCTTAATTGAATTTTTTGCATTTTACTTCGACGAACTTAATTTGGGAGTTAAATTCATCTCATTACCGATGAAGAATCCTTTTAAGATCTATTTTAGGCTTACTTACTTTAGGTTCATAAAAGATTTTTAACGAAAATGGACAGCATTTATTGAGGCGACGAATAAAATTTCAGTCTTCATATTTAATTGGAAATGACTCTATTTAATATGAAGAAAGATACGAGTATATGACATATTCCAAAGATATAAAGATGGTATTTCTTTGTTTCTAAACCATTAAAAATAAATATTACATAAATTTCTAGAAGGATACAAAATGTGTATCCAAACATGTTAAAAGGCAATACATGTGAATCAAAGCGTTGAACAAGAACATTGCAGAAGGTTACGGAAGGGTGTTGCAAAAACTCAATTAAAAGTTAGCTAATACGTACGTGGAAGCGAATCTCTATCAGCCGGGCTTTGTCTCGTGTTCCTCACGTTTTTCTTATCTAACTATATCCATTTTGGGCGTATTTAGGTCATGTATGTATTACTCCGTGAAATGGTGTCAAAAAACAGTTATGACAGACTAGCAGCGCCCCGCGGTTTCACCCGAGTAGTTCCCGTTCCCAGGGGAATACGGAATTAAAATACAACCTATGTGTTATTCTAATGTATAAGCTATATAACTGCAAAGTTTCATCAAAATCGGTTTAGTAGTTTTTGCGTGAAAGAGGAACAAACATCCTTACATACAAAACTTTCGAGTTTATAATATTAGTAGGATAGACAGACAGGCAGAGCAGACCTATAAAAGTATATTTTTACCGCTTTGGTAGTACGATGTCTTTAGACAGATAATCATGAGTTTTCCTGTGAAGGCTCGTACTCGTCCGTTCATTATATTTAATTTTTTTCTGTATGATTTTATTATATACGGACACGTCTTCTAAAATAAGCACATAATAATATTTCAAAGAGAATCTTGATGGAAATAGAAACAAACAAAAAGTAAAGTTAAAAAAAACTAATGTATTAATTTAAGAAAAAATATGACAGACATTGTATTAAACACAGGAAATAAGAAAGGACTGGATGCTCACGGTAGTTGAGTAAGTTACCAAATCAAATAAGGATCAATATATACGCTTTTAAAATAAGATTCCCATTGAAATACAAAATTTGCCTTGTCAAATTTAAAACAATAGCTAAGAAAAATTAGATAAAAAAGGCTACTATACAATTGTTTGTTTGTTTTGTTTTGTTTTTTTTTAGTTTTTTGTTTTTGTTTATTCGGAATACCAACAGCTTAAAATACATTTTATGTTATCAGACTTAAACATCTACTTAGCCATTACCAGGTACTCGCATATAAAAATATAGATGACAAGTAGACCTCTGGCGCTTGAGCGCTACAAACATTCAACTATTAAGCATACAAGACATGACCTGATATCTAAGATTTTTTTTGCAGTTGCAATTGCAGTACTTAGAAGACCTACATATTTTAGAGATTTTTATCACAGTCGAAAACTATGTGACAATTAAACAAATGAAAACATACACATCGGGACCCCATTTGCCCACGAAATCAAAATATTCTTTCATTTACCGGTTTGACCACTGACAATCATTATTTAAAACGATTAAAAATCATGAGGTATCAATATTTTAAAAATCTGACATGTACAGTAAAGAACGAAAGTTTGCGTGGTATGTTTTAACAGGCATAGTGATTCGAGTTATAGAGGTTCCACTGTAAACATTTTGAGTGAGTAACTCAGAGAGGTATGCTTGGCCACCGCCCAGGTCAAAGTTGCTCGGCAAAGAATTCGCTCCCCGGGCCCAAAGTTCGGGCTTAAACTTCACAAATGACACCAAAGAGACCGCGATAATTCACAGGCTAATGTCAAAGTTGGGACTTGTTCGGAATTTTTACCAACATAAAGAAGCCCTATTATTCCTTTCTTGCCTTTCTGCGTTCGGTTCTTAGAAGACTTTTTTTTTGGGTATAGAATTATTGTGTTATAATTGCCGTGAAACTGACATACGTGTTGTTTGCAAAACGGGCCAGCACTTGGCCCGTTTTGCAAACAACAGTTAGACTTGCACACGAAGGGTTCCGTACCACTTAAACTTACCACTTACCACTTAAAACGGGTACCGTTTAAAATTTTATTTTTATAGCAGCTATAGAAATATACACTGTGTGAAAATTGTAACTGTCTACTTATTACAGTTCATGAGACTGATATGAGAGCCCACTGACAGAAAAAGGACGAATAGTAGAGGCTTATTACCTACTCGTAATATAGGGTCCAGTTGAGTCCAGTCCCTTTGAGTATAAAACCCTACAAAACCTTCAAGGCGGCACTGTGCATAGTTTATCTTGCCATCCACCGTGGATTGGTAATCTCTATTTCTGCCTTGAAATATATTTTAGGTATGTAGGTTTCCTTACCTTGAATCTAGGTGGTAATATAACATAACATTGTAGTTGATTGTAGGTAAGGTACTTACTTTGTCAGTTTCAAAACTCCCTAAACGGTCCCGGATTCAAACTCTGATTGATGAGCTTTAAGCAAACAGGTCAATGACCCTGTTATGCTTAGTATTTGCAGGCTCTCTGTTTTTCAGTTAACGTAGGAATTTACTGAAAAAGTTATAGTATTCGTTTCCTGCGTGCGCTCAACAATTCACCAAATGTTTTAAGGAAAGTATAGAAGACGCAGAAACAAATAAATATTTGTTTTATAAGTTACAAGACACATTTATATTATAATACAAATAACTAAATTATATGTAAAGTTTTATACAAACAGTATATTCTTACGTGTGTCGTATTGTGTCGTCTCGGGTACATCGCGAGTCACAGCCGCTTTGTGGAGCAAGAACTGAATAATACATCTCACTCCAGTTTTAACGTGACACCTCTTCTTTGTTTCGTACTCGTACCCATCTTGAAGGCTCTCGAAATAATTCTGAATTTCAGAATGGATAACAAACAGGAGGTAACATCGCAATATACACGTACATAAGAAAATATAATATGTTCCATCTTATTCGTTTTCAATTAATAATTAAAACCAAATACATTTGTTAAAAATACCCTTTATATTTAATTACCTACACAAAGAACCATTGATTTTCCACTTAGTAATAGTCATTGCAGTCACTACTGCAAGTTATAGCTGAAGAAAAGAAGCGGCAAGAAACTCTACTCGCTGATACAAGAAACAAAAACATACGATTAGAATAACAAGCGAGCCTTCTCCGAACGTGAGATCCGTATCCGAGGGTACATCTGAAGACGTACTGTAGACGTCGTATCTGCAGATAGCGGATCTCCTCACGTGGAGTGGCGTCGACAAACACCTAGCTAGCCCGAGGCATTTGTCAACTTCACAGACAAGGCACTTGCGAGGCACTCCGGACACGGCTACAACATATACCATTACGATACACGGAAATTTCGTATTGGATGGATTGTCTAGTTGTAGGTACATAAGTAAAACAGTTTATGCTGTTATACAAAGTTCTATGATTGAGACTGTAAAGTAGTTAATAATTTAATGTCTTGGAATCGCTATGCAATGCGTTTGGTGTTTGTAACGATTACAACGTTAGGCAATATTGTTCGCGGTCAGACAGTGAATGGGTGTCAGATACTCTTGAATGACTTGCAAGCTTCAGTAGCTCTTATCCTAACACCTTTCTGCAGTCTTTCTTAGCAGATTATGAAGAAGTTCTCTTATGTGAAAAAGAACGGTCCGGCCAGCAGTGGGCTGTTACGGGTTGATTATGATGAATCCAAAAAATTTTAAGAGTAAATATTCAAGACATTCATTTTCCTTAGCAAAACAAGTTTCTACGATATGAATATTGAAAAAACCGGCCAAGTGCGAGTCGGACTCGCGCACCGAGGGTTCCGTACAACCTTGCAAATTTATGGTTTTCGTAATTTTTCCTTTATCTATGCTATAAGACGTTGCTTCGTACCAAATTTCAAGATTCTGAGTTCACGGGAAGCACCCTGTAGGTTTTGATTCCCTTGCAAGTGTCGAAAATTTGCGGCATAAACGGCTGTATCTTTTGATTGCGTTGGCTTAGAAGTTTGATTTTTTCACAGCTTCAAGGGACAGTAGACCTGAGTAATTGATATAAATTTCAGCTTCATACCTCCACGCGTTCCTGAGAAAAAGGGTCTTGACAGACGGACGGACGGACGGACAGACGGACAACAAAGTGATCCTATAAGGGTTCCGTTTTTTCCTTTTAAGGTACGGAACCCTAAAAATATAAGAAGCAATATAAAAGAACATTATTTTATCAACATTGATACAATGTACATTTTTGTAAGCTAAATAAATAAGAAATAAAGGGGCATTTGATAATTTCAGGAAATAAAAGCCTTGATTTGTCAAAGGATTAACTATAAAAAAATCCAACCGGCCTTTAAGAATTTGTTATGCAAATAGTAAGCCTTATTATTACACTTCCTTAATTATTTCGCGGCTTTGTCGAGCCTGGAAGCCCTTGTAATATTTTAAGATGTAATTTAAAAAATACTGTTTACAAGGTATAATTTTAATCAATTTTTAGATTGTATTTATTTTTATTCTTAATGTTTTTAAAAAGATATTCGCTACCAGATAACATTGGTTATAACAACAGAAAATCAATTAGCTTGGCAATGATAATAAATTTGGGAAACCAACATATAATTATGAAATAATAACTAATTACGCTTGTGAAATGAACAACTGCAAATAATACGAGTATATGTATTTATTTACACCATCGCATTAACAATAAGACAAACTTAACACTATAATGCAATATGGACCAACATGCATCACAAAGACTAATTAAGGTAGCAAGAAAATATGTGAAAGAATAACGAGTAGATTTATTTACTTTCTTTTTGGAAGATTAACAGCTTTATAACAAATTGTGTAGATGCAGTGTTGATGTGAGAAGGAAAATATAAATTTTCACTAAGGCCTTATTTCCGTGGGATTAAGTAAGGATTAAGTAGATATTTTCTATTATTTTTATATTTTTTTTGCGGTTCCCTATGCGTGACAGGTAGTGTCTCCATCTCCGGACTCACTCGCTGTTACAGATGAACCAATCTTTCAACCTCAGAATCAATGTTGTTTCATTATCATATATTAATCGTCTCCTTCTCTTTATACCCTATCTCCCACAGGCAAGTTAGTGAAAAAAGGTGTGTAAGTTTTCGACATGCTCTCAACCGCAATTGGATCACGTGAGGCGATGTCATATTATTCAAAAACAAGTTTCACTTAAAATAAAACAATTGCTGTTTAAGTAAAAAAAATATTCCAAGTGTTCGGCTACTTTGTGTACATACACTAGAAAGGTATAGTTATACTATTATATATCTTTTTTTAAAGAAAACTTACCTAATCTGTTTACAATAGAATTGTATTTTTTAAATGATCAATATTCATTAAGGAGATTCAAAACGTAAAAAACTTATGTGATGTGAAAAGTATAACTTTATCATGACTATATAATTAATTCAAATGGAAAGATTATCTTTTTCCCCAGCAGTGCCGTGTGATGCATCCGTACAAATTGGAAGTTTTTTTTTATCTCGACGAAGACAAATCAAGTAGAATCTTGAGGATTATACGCGTGCGAAACATTTTATCGGACTGAGCCTGAAAGTTTTTCAGAGATATCTAAAGCCTCCAGTTCCCTATAAACGAACTTGGCTTAAAGTTTTATTTCTTTAGCTTTAATAATAGCCTTTTTCCGGACCAGATAAGTGGGCACAAAAACCGAGGCAGCTTTTAAACATAAATAAATATATTGTAGGACACAATTCACACACGGTTGTTTACTACCAAACTAGAACATATACTTACTATGTATACTATTGTAAACTAAAGAACTGATAAAAATACTTAAATAAAATGTAACACCCAGATAGACAGAGACCCAAATCCAACAGACAGGTATATGCACACAGATGTTGGCTCATTATAACAACTACTTTATGACTTAATTCGAAATAAATAATGAAGGAATATCCATTCATTATGACAAGTTAACCTACACTATGCTTACAAAGTAGGCAGAACTATTTTTATTTGTCGCTTTCTTTATATAAACAGTGAATTTATTCATATATACGTTTTTCAATATTGAATTAAATCTATACATACAAGTTTCTAGTGTATCTGTAGCATGCTACGAGATCTGCTACGAACTGCTACGGCCTACGAGGTGTGTTTTATTTTATAGAAAGTGGTGGTTCGGTAAAGATCGACGCATAGCCATTTTTTATTATTTGTCAATTCAGGTTATCGCTTTTTATAATAGTACCTTTATTTACAGATACACTATTGATTTTAATTCTATTTGTTTTACATATTTGTCCCTATCCTCATAATATTTTTGCAATTGAGTTCAAATGAACTTATATAATAAAAAAAAAAACCGATTTTGGTCACGCCCTAACTTGAGTATGGCTTTTGATGAAACTTTTTATGTTGGTTGGAGTTCAATTGTGAATGGTTTATATTCACAATTGAATCCGATATGTAGCGCTGTTGTCTGTGGCACGACAACGTCTACCTGTGCCATTATCCTACTAATATTATAAATGCGAAAGTTTGTATGGATGGACGTATGGATGGATGTTTGTTCCTCTTTCACGCAAAAAACTACTGAACGGATTTTGATGAAACTTTATAGTTATAGATAATATATATATAATATAATATAATCTCACGCCTTTTATCCCCGATGGGGTAGGCAGAGGTATTCCATTACTGGATATACCCACATTTCACGAGATATATTGGACCCCTAAACGTGATAGGTGGTGAGCCCATTGCCGGACCGGGTCTGTTTACACATGTCTCAGAATTAATTCTGAGACCTGCGGGTAGTGATAAATATGTACGTAAGTTTTTGAAAAACTCATTGGTATACATGCCAGGATTCGAACCCGAGCCTCACTGATTTTCGGCCGGCTCTTTAACCGTTCGGGATATCGCTGCTCCGTATCAGTTATAGATAGGTATAGCTTATACATAGAATAACACATAGGCCAAGAAAATATACATTGATTTACAATAATTACAGATAGGCTATATGTTATCCCCGTGAAACCGCGGGGCGGTGCTAGTATAAAAAAACCAAAGCTCGTAAGGATGACAACGCCGTTATTCAACTGCGGAAAATGGATAGCGGCAACTTTGTGATTTTTGTTGATAGAAAATAACTATCACACACACATAAGCGTAACTTTCAACCTTTGTTAATATTTGTTTTCTATATTAAAAACTTCTATTTTTTTTATCGCACTGAAATTATTTATTAAATAATTTTTACTGATTAATAATTGTCTGAAATTTAAATGTAAAATAAACATTTGTATACGTTGTGGCGTACTTGAGTAGACTGCATGAAGGTCTTGTACTTGCTGGGTATAGAGTGATGGAGCAGCAGATGAATAATAAAGCGACAAGCATTGCAGGTGTATTGCAGGAAACCCACCGAAAAGAGAGAAAACATACACAAAAAAATATAATTATTGTTCGGGTTGCCAACAAACGTTGATTTGACACCCATTTAGTGAGACCATAAAAGTTTTACCTTTAATTTAATGTAAATGTTTTTGTATTTATTGTAGACGTTCAAATCTTAGGACTCCTGAATTATTTTCGGTATCCCGGTAAAATAACTTGGAAGCCAAGAGAACACCTGGCAAAGGTATTATAATATTTACCCTACTAAACGCGAAAGTTTGTATGTATGGATGTTTGTTCCTTTTTCACGCCAAAACTACTAAACAGATACAGAAACTCTACAGTTACATTAGAATAACACATGCCTATATTTTATCGCCGTATCCCCAGGGTAACATGAACTACGCTTGTGAAACCGCGGGGCACTGCTAGTTTAATTATAACACTTAGGTTGGGCAATGGTTAAGCCGTTATAGCAATTTCTAGTCAAACCATCTTGTATAAGTAGTAATAGCTGAGCGTTTTTCCGAAACTTTGTGCAAACATCAATCCTTTTACGCATTGGTATGCAGGCCTCGTGGGCTGAAATGCAAAACACTTACCCTCGCTAGGGTTCAAAGCGTAAACTTTTTCTGTCCCAGAAATTATTCCGGTCTCGTAGTTTTGCAGCTTTGCGTGTTTGAGGTTTGAAGTATTTTTCGGTTGAACCCCGCCTTTCATTAAAAAGTTCCCAACTAATATTCAAAGTGATTGGGTAACTTTCAATTACGAGGACAGAATTGTAAAAGGCTTCGTTGCGTAATCGATGTTGCGCTGTGATCGTTCATTCGGTTGGAGTGTTCTTGTATCCATTTAATTTGGCTTTTATGCCGACGGAGGTAGAGGTAGAGACGAAGGTAGTAAGACAGGCTTTGAGAATGCTCTGAAGAAAGTTCTGAAATAGAAACAAATCTTAAGAACATTGCTAGCATTGTAATTATCTTGACCCTTATCAGAAGTATTCACGACCCCCTCCCCTTTTACGAAAATCCAGACTCATTATTTTCTAAAATAACTGAATCGGAAGTACCTAATAAATAGATAACACTGATTGACTGACAGACAACAGAGGGCTAAACCGATGGGTCTAAAAAAGTCAAATATTGAACGGGAGTTTATAGTAGTAATACAAGATTTTTGAAAATTCATCCGACTTAAATATTTACGACGGAAATTGTAGTATCCAATAAATTATATAACAGCCTAGTACAATTTACAATCAGCGCAAGTTTTAGCTAAAGCGTCAAAAAGTGTAATTAAGTTAGCGGGAGCGACAAACACAGCTAATTTAGCTGCGACTCGCCAGGTAATGGAGCAAAGGCAATAACGCCACGAAGTTCCAAGCCAGGCCTTTTATTTTTTCTCCTTACCAACTTTCTAGAAAACCAGCTAATAAATATCTGAAGTTTCTTTGTATTTCTTATTTTTAGTTTTGTATTGCAGGTAAACGACTTTTGAAAAACTTTCTCGAACTGCAGTCCAGTTATGGTTAAGTATAATCGTTTATTCGTGTAGTTTTGATACATAGAAATTGTACTCAATTATTCACTAAACTCATTCTCATAATCGTGTAGAATAAATACTCAATTTGCTTTAAAATTTTCATATTTGTATTTCTCCATTTTTATCACGACAAAATGGTGTGTGTTACAAACAACCTACTATACAAATATTGTTTCACAAATTTATTGGTACATTCAGTATTGCCAGTATTTCAAAATATTTTAGTACCTAATTATTAAACTAATACTAATGAATGTAAAACATATTTGCACATACCCCAATGATAACAATAGCGAAACATAGTTGTTAGTAACCTATTGTGATATCACTTAAGTACCGCTTATAAAGTTCCCAACTATAATTTTATTAAAACTTTAGCAGAATTTTATCGCTGCCCTGCGATACAATGTTTTAGAAGAAGAATGATCTATAAATAAGCACAAGTACGATGATAACAAAAGTTATATAATATGAAATAACTGTGAGATACGTTCATAGGTGCTAAAACGACAGCAT
The DNA here is from genome assembly GCA_963855545.1 of Ethmia dodecea. Lineage (NCBI taxonomy): Eukaryota > Metazoa > Arthropoda > Insecta > Lepidoptera > Depressariidae > Ethmia > Ethmia dodecea. Next base: position 8,324,696 of record OY979450.1, on the reverse strand, counting down.
CAATCCCTATTTCTTGACTTCTTACAATAAAGAGGACACAATTCTTTCTAAACTCGGAGCAGAGTTTATTACTTTTACCGAAAAGCCAATAATTGTACAGCAAAAGTTGTTCTGTAGCATCAGACAATTTCTAAGAAACAGAAAACGAACGAGGAATAGGTTCTTCCGATTCACGTATCTAATTATAAACTCTATTACCAAGTTTACTCTAAAAGCTCTTTAAAGTTTCTTATAACACCGATACACTAATGTATCACAATATGCAATGGAAATTATGTTGTTTCAGGGTATTTTAGGATATTATTAGTACCTACTTTATTACCCTTTTTATTGACATGACTTTATGGTATTTTTAAAATATTTGCTAAATCGTATTTTGCGTTTTCTTACTTTAAATTATTAAAATGATATAAATTAGTGACTTTTAACCCAAAGTCATAAAGTATTTATAAATGTTGTAAAAAGTGATCTACTCATTTTTATTTCCATTGTATAAAGAAAGTTAAGGAAGCATTAGCGGGGAAGGTGGGAGTAGCATTTATGGCCAGCTCTCCACTCGAATCTCAGTAGGCTAAAGGGAGTGATTTATTGAAGTTTTTACAATTTTACGGTCAGCGAGTTCGGTTGGAACGCCAAGGGAGACATTATCGTAGATATCACAGATTTACTTCAAACTTGATGCCTTCTCTAGAGGGAAATCTCGAAATGGAGCGTCATCCCAACAGCATAATTTATTCGTCACGCCTCCAAATAGAGGTTTTAAATTTTAATTTGTAATAAAGGGTTCATGAAATACATTGTTACTTTGAGAATACCTTTAATTGCAAGGAACATTCTTTGGAAGGAAGCTTGCTATGATTAAAACTTATTTAGATTATGCATAGGTACCTACTGTTTTGTACCTGAAAATAAATTGATAGATTGATAGATAAAAAGTTTTATTATATCTTCAGTCACCAGTGCCCAATAAAATAAAGAAAAAAACAACCATTTTTTAAATATACAGTTACAAGTGTCTCTGTGGATGTGTATGTTCAAATACTACTATGGTAGTTAAAATGTGACATTGTTTTAGCAAATATCAATTAACATTAATATCGATTTCGGACAAGGCACATTTTATGAATTTATTATACATTCAAAAGCATATTATGATGAGAGGTTATAAGAATTAGATTACAATTATGAATGTGACTTTAGTCTTAATCACATTTGGCGAGTATAACAAAAAAGACGTGTGGCACTCGGGGACTGCCGCAGTAAAGCTATTGCATAGCATTTTGTATCAACAAGACTGCCGAAAAGAAACGACGTTAGACAATGTACGGCCTTCAAGCCACACGGGTGTTATTTAAATGGTTAGCAGAGTATTCATAGTGGTGGTAGTGGGAGTGGTGGTGGTTGTAGTGAGGGTGGGTGTGGGAGTGTGAGGGTGTGTGAGTGGGAGTGGGTGTAGGGCGGGAGTGGGAGTTGGAGTGGGCGTGGGAGTGGGAGTGGGGTTGGAAGTGGGGTTGGGGGTGGGGTGGAAGTGGGAGTGGGAGTCAGAGTGGCAGTGGGACTGAGACCGGGACCCGGACTCGGACTCGGACTCGGACTCGGACTCGGACTCGGACTCGGACTCGGACTCGGACTCGGACTCGGACTCGGACTCGGACTCGGACTCGGACTCGTACTCGGACTCGGACTCGGACTCGGACTCGGACTCGGACTCGGACTCGGACTCGGACTCGGACTCGGACTCGGACTCGGACTCGAACTCGGACTCGTTACGGAATTTCTGGATTCGGTCCCCGCGCTCAAGGCCCTCGATAGAAGCTATGCAAGAGCTTAACAATACAAAATCAACACGATAATCAATAACGCTATATTGTATTCCAAAATATGTCGTATCACTTCCCACAAAGCCAAACCTTTTCCGTAAAAAAACTGCATATCATCGGAAAAAATCGATGTCATTACTTTGGTCCCTCTCACCGATCACACTCACCGATATCTTCATATACGTATAGGTAGAATGTCGGTCTTAACGATCTTACAGGACGCACACAAACTGATATAGATTATCGACCCTTGGCCCCTACGCCCATAAAGCCTTTATCGGACAGGACCCCAAAAATACTTCGAAACAAAGGAAGATCGGCACATAAGAGGATTATGATACCTCATAGTTAAGAAAATGGAACCAAAGAAAATTACAGTATTTTTTTCGATGTAACCGTATTAAACAGGGAATTTCGCTGACACAAATCTATATCCTGACAAGAACATTTTAGCTTTGGACATGTGAAACACTCCTACGTAACATTTCAAGTACTTATCTGTAAAAAAAAATTGACGAATTAAAAATATATAAAAGGAAGTCAAATTATAGACTAAAGCTATTGAAATCACTAGGTTGAAGTAGCCAAATTGTATGTTTGCTCCTATACATAGTATTCAAAAACCGCCTTATCTATCAATACCTACCATCGACAAGTAATTCTAAAGTGACTAAACCACTTTCAGTACTTAAAACCGAGCAGAGAGGTTATTTATAAAAAAATGCTGTCAAGTAAAATGATTCAAAAGAAGTGACATTGTTTCCAATTTCGTACGTATCGTTTGAGCTCGTCAAATATAATTTGATTTTGGTATACCTGCCGAGGCTGGTGGAGTCCCCTATTCGTTTTCCGTTTGACTATGCGGATCATAAATGTCTTTTTCAAGTCAAATATGTTATGAAATTGCTAGAAAAATTTTACGTACCGTCAAATTACCCAGGTATACATATTATTATTAGATACCTTTTTATTTTTGTACACGGTGTTCCAATGTTTAATTGTTTATTGACATCTTAATATTTAATTTGTCAAAACGAATTTGTATAGCGCTAAAAAGTCGTATAGCGCTAAAAGAGATAAAAGAATATTATGTAAGACTAATACATATTATTACAGTCACTTTATTTTATTTTGATAATGATTGAATTACAATGATGTTTGGTGTATATTTTCTCCAGCTCAGCAAAGCACTAAAACCATGTAACTTGTACTTTTATTATATTGATTGCTTAAAATAATAATATTTTGAGAAGTTTCTTGCCCCGCTTCTTCTCCTCAACTATACATACCGAAGCGATGGAGTAGCAATGACTTTCAATAAGTGGACTTATTAGCCCCTGCATTGAATAAAAACATTTTGACTTTGACTTAATGTATATTTATAATTAGTGGTAGCGTAATAAAATCACTTCATAACATAGTAAAACAAAGCCGGTTTCCGCTGCTTGTCTGTACCTATGTTTGCTTACATCTTTAAAACTACGCAACGGATGATGATGATGATGCTGATGCGATTTTCTAATAGATAGAGTGATTCTAGAAGATGTTTTATTTGTATATACAAATAGTAGGTACATCAGCATTGCACCCGTGTGAAGCCGGGGCGGTTCGCTAGTTAGGTACTAATAAATCGTTCACTCTAGATTTTCTGTAAATATGGACAAGAATTTAATCATTTAAAGTTATACCGTCTGGCATCACCATCTGAGCGTAAAAGGAAGTACCTTTTGAGATGAGAAAAATAAGATCAAACACGTCAGCGAAAATTGAGTCAAACAATTTCCGCATTTCAGTTTCAGGTTCTGAGCTCTTCTACAAGCTTCATATCAGTAGGGCTACGAAAATTATTATAGTCCTCTAAAATCTAATACAAGGCGATATTTATTTATTCTTACACAAAATAATTATAGATATTATAATGATGAGATGGCGCCTTTCTCTTAGGTGCTAATCAAAGAGGTTTCTAGGACAGAGAAACTTTTTATTTAAACGTTGCTAATGTAATCCAATAATAAAATTAAATAATATGACTATGAATGATTTCAATATACATGACCAAGTTTCAATGAAAACTAGTAGGTAGGTATTTATACGATGCCTTATCAATCAAATTTTTAGTCTGTCTGTAAGTCTTAAAGATTATCTCGAACAGGCTCCAAACCGGTTTAACAGATTTCAATTACAATATATGGTTAAAATTACGTATAATATGTTAAATTTCTATAGGTATACCTAAGCGAAGCTACTAATGTAATAATAATAAAATCAAATGTAATAAGTAGTGTTGTTATGCTTTTAAACATGTTCTAAATAAATGTAATTAGTCTTTAAACTCAAAGAGGTTTTATGTATATTTTGCCTACAGTCAGTTTAATTCCAGGCAACACGGAACAAGCAGTTTTCATTGGCTCTACGGTAAAGGAAAAAATTGTGATGATATTCATTTGTATCTGTTTTGAGCAGCTTTGGTAGAATTATAATAATGCCCTACATTGCTTTACTCTAGTTTTTTTACAATCTTGATTGATTATTTAAACAGGATTTTAGTTATATAATACCATGTACCTTTTAAAGTACCGTGCCGTTAGACATAATAAAATATCGGTGATATTTTCTATATTTAAGTTTGAGATTTACCTATAATTTTTGTTTAATAATAATTAGTGTCTTGTATAAATGAATAGGTAATAAAAAATATCGTAGACATTTTATTTAATTAAGAAAAATGACTCATGATACGCTTTTAAATATTTTTTGTTGAACTAGTCATACTTCATTAAATCAGGCACTATTAATAAAGTGCTTAGTAGTAAGTTTCGCAACCAATTTAAATTTTGAAGACGAATATTTTATTAGTATTTTCATACTAACTTTTGCAGAGTAATGAAATTTAAAAAAGATTTTGGTATATATTTTGTAAAAGGATGTCTTTCTAAGATATCAGTTTTTAATGACTTTGTAAAATTTGTTTCATATTTCTTTAACAAATTTACGAGAAATTATGCGACCATTTTTTATTGGATTTATCTAATCTTGATATTTAAAAAAACTTCAAGCTGTCATAGATTCATGGTTTCTAGAGTATTGAATCAAAGCGTTCTCCATGAAAAAACATTTAGATATGCCATAGATAATCAATGGAATGTATAGGAACGTCGATTTTATATACTCGCATATATATATATCTGTAATCGATACAGATATAATCATCATCATCATCATCAAGCCGTAACAGCCCACTGCTGAGCTAAGGGTCTTTATCCTTGGGGGTGGCTTGATAAATTCTGACTGTTAAGTGGCCACTAGCTTAACACCATCTCCCAATCCGCGGTGGGCTCGCGTGGGAGATTAAAGCCCATACTTCCTCATGTGTGAGGAAAGACAGATATAATAAATAAATAAAAAAAATAAGTGTTTATTGAAAATTGCTATTGCCTAATCATAAATTAACTAACTAAACTAATTTAATGACCGATAATTGTATTATTTTCAATAAGTAAATAAATTCGAGCATCGTCAAATTCTTAGATGATGATTATCATTTCCATTACACAAAGAGATTCATTACCATTAGCGATGTAGGTGTGTGGCTATCTTTATGCGTACCCACTTTTCCTTGTAAACACAATTTGCGCGCATTTTATTGATATGGCCCGACATATCGTGGCTTATTTGTTGAGCAGGAAAAAGAGAAGTTTTCAGGAAACACAAATAAATTCCGGTACACCGTGTTCCGGAACCATATGGCGAGAAGACACTTTCCACTTTCCTGCAACGAACTGGCAAATGTGATAAGATAAATAAATTATCAAGACAACTAATATTTTAGAGGATTAGCTTTACTTTTGTCATAACATTTCTTTTTCTACTTACCTTACCTACCTCTAATATGTACAAGTATATCTCTAATTATGAAAGCTACTTGTAGTTTTCTGTGTTTGACAATAAAATTCGTAGACGTGTGTAACTTTTATTGTCTTTATTGCTCTTCGTGATTCCCTGTACAGAGCCGTGCTAATAAACGGGGTAGGATACGGCAACGACCTACCCGTAGCCCTTTCATTCTAGCGCAGGCCGTAAATCCACGAGACGCGAGTGATGTATTCCCAACATTAATGGAATTACGCGGCCGAGCGATATGTAGCACTTGTTGTTAGCCTTAAAGGACCGGCATTTATACTGATCTAGCTCTTTCACTCGCACCATCCCTAAATGCAATGGCTAGAAAGGAACAGAACACATTTTTTTATTACAGCCACAAAAGTCTTACTGCCAAAACCGTATAATTATTTGTGGAGCCTCAAGGTTCGTTGAAGATTGTAGTCATTCTTATTTCGTGAAAACTTATTTAACGTGTTAACTAGCATCTAAAACAAGTATGTTAAGACATAAAGCATTTAGTATTTTTTTCTCAAAGAAAAGTAGCTGTTACTAAAGCAAACTTACATGAAAGTATGTTGCAAATAATTGAATTAAAGATTTAATGCACTCAGGTGATAATGCAATTGTCAAGTAAACAAAATGGAATAACCCATTTTTATACTATTTATTAGATACTTTTTTTCCTTTACGGAATACCTAGAATGTTATGCAGAAGTTTTTCCATCATTTGAAGCTCGGTTTCACAAAACCGATGTCGGTAATGCCGCTACAATTTTTGTAAATCCGCAAAGCGCGGTGCGGATTCAATCTCGCGGTGTAACGTATAGTCCCTTTGAGCGTGTATGAAAATACGAAGCTTTTTTACCTTAAATTAATAGAGGAAAATGAAAAAGTACTAGTTTTAACAGAACATAATTTAATAGATTTTTTACTCTCACTTCAGTTTAAAAAAATACCAACTTACTTTTCATGATGAAAATTTTGCGATTCGAATAAATATTATTATTCATTTCAATTACAAAAACGGTATGCGTAGTTAGGTCTCTATATTATTATGCAAAATAGTGTTGTGATAGATTATAGGGGGTGGTTTGTAGCGCTAAACTGAAATATCGCACCAATCACATTATTCAATAAAGATCCAGTGCCACTGGATTACAAACGAGGCTCTAATAAAAATAATAGTACAGTCAAGAGCACGCTAAGCTTGACACTTTAGACTTTGACCCGGCCCTGTATTCTATGGCGCGCAGTATAAATCAAAGCTCAGCTTAAACTGGTAGTGTCAAGCTTGACTTGCTCTTGACTGTACATTATGGTATAAGTGTGTAATGCTGGTGATTATCGCTGAGGCGCCATTAAGACCCGAGCCGTTAGGCGAAGGTCTTAAGAGAGCCGAGGACGGTAATCATCAGGTAATCATCAATACACTCGTGTATCATACGACGTGATTTTTACAAGAACTTTACTGGAATGTCACACTTATTACATTATTTCAATAACGATCCATTTTCTCTGGATTGAAGCTGTGGAGTAGAATGTCGCACTAATCACTTTAGTCCAATAATGGTCTATAGCCATTGGATTGAAATACTGGTTCAATATAAATCAGCTATTTGAGCTGATCTGACGTTCTAATTTATGATAACTTATTTCTATAAGTAGTTTCAACAGTCACACTTAGACTATTGACTTTTGTAAGTGTAATTTTTAATTACCTACAGAAAATAAAAACATTTTTATTTACACACGATTTTTCCTTATAACCACAGTATTTTGATTTGTAGCCGTCAATTGATGGATATGTGTTTCTTTGATTTGTAGCCGTCAATAGAGGGATATTTTTTTCTTTCTTTCAGTTACAACTTTTTTTTGCTTACCTTTCACACGACCTACGACAAACTGCAATAATGTTCAGCTCTTTTCCATCAAGGCGAATATGAAATATGAATTTTTTAATATCCCCAAGACAAGCAAAACTCTTGCACTGCAGGTCGGACGAGCCTTCAATATTTTATGAACACTTAAAACTAAATTAGATTTTTTCCAACTTTGAAAAAATATGGGACGTGTTTAAAAGCACCTCGTCCCAAGTTAAATCATAAATTAATTTTGTAGGAGGGAAGAAATTTCATAAAATAAATATTCAACTTCTTAATTAACTTTGTAATTACACGGGTTAGAATTCATCTCACGATTCCCATACGTTACCTCTAAATTAATCCGTTACCTTACATGCATACTCAGAGAAGATAACATTATTTAAACGTGACCTAGATTTTAAAATGCATTGAAAATTAATTTTAAAGGAGGTGAAAGAATATTGAAATAGTATACTTAGCAAACATTTTCTAGGAGACATTTCACACCTCGCCATCCCAGTCAAAATTTTAATTTATAATACACGTTTAATAGGTTTTGTGCCAGGATTTTAAACTTAACAACATTAGAACATCATTCTAATAAATATGTGTTAAGATACAATGCGATATTAATAATAATAAATACTTGTGTGTGTACACAATTTTCTTAATACATCAAGTTAAATAAATATTGATGATTGATTTAGATGGATAATGACATGGTATTGATATTAATTTGTGAAGTAAAATGTAGTAAATTTATTAATTAATCGATTACTACTTGATTCGGTTCACACTTATAGCTTATTGGGTGGACATTCCCACTGGTGGGAATTCACGATTACCCGTCCACCTACCAGTGGGAATGTCCAGTGGGTGGACGGGTCGGGAAGGTTGAATTCGTGTACTGCCCCCCAGCCAAGTGGCATTGCACAATCTAATCGAATGTTCTTTTAAATTGACATGTATAGGATTGACATTAGCGTTAGCGCTCGTTGGCAAGTGCTTATGTCAATCCCATACATGTCAATCTAAAAGAACATTCGATTAAATTGTACAATGTTAGGTCTTTTGACATTGTAATTCCTGCAAAATAAACTATTTCTGATTCTGATAATGTAACTACATTTGACTCTATTTCCAATCTCTCAGTAACAACCATCCCAAAGTTTTCTGGAAGAGGTCTATAACAGCGATAATATGTTCCATTATAATTTATATAAAAAATATATTTCTTTTATATTGAAATAAAATATATTATATTGTTTTGGTGTACAATAAACAGTTATTTTATTCTAAATTTTCATACTTAAAACTAAATAACAAATCAGTAAAGTACGTCTAGTATGACGCTGCAACTATTAGCATAAAGATTTTAAAATAAAAATGTTATTCAATTTTTACTTCCGGGAAGGTTTGATAGTATTTTTTTATTTAAATTTAAACTTAAGTTATGTTAGTATAAACACCAAAGAAAATAAAAACTTTTTCATTCAAAACCTTGCTTGGTCATAAAGAGAAAGAGAACTAACATCTGTTCATTAATCGGGTTTAGAATATTTCAGGGAACAGTCCTATTTCACTAAAGGGGGGTTTAGCTGGAATGCCAGTACACAGAGCGCAGCTAAGCTTATCTCGGGTTACATACATGCGCAGATCTGGTCAGATCCGGGTCACATCTAATCGGCAAATACACGGTTACTCCATTTACATTGACGTGCATTCCCATAAACCATTATTTCCGGGAATACACTATTGTTAGTTTTCCAGAAAAATCATATAATTATTACGATATTTTGATAACACACAACTCTGAAGAGTAAAAAACCGACTTCAACGAAAAGAACTAAAAATATTATACAAATTTTTTTAACTTTTGTTGATTCTTTAAAAACCACTTGACCAATTTCTATAAAAGTTGAATGGGACTACCTGAGAAATAAAAGAAAAAACCGGCAAAGTGCAGGCAAGGGTTCCGTACCGAAATACATACCTACTTAATTTGTGAAAATTTCAACTGTCTAGCTATCGCGGTTCTTGAGATACAGCCTGGTAACAGACAGACGGACGGACAGACAGCGAATTAAGCGATAGGGTTCCATTGTTATCCTTTGGGTACGGAACCCGAAAAAAGAATGATCAAAATCGGTTCATAATTGGCGGAGTAATCTCGTAACATACCTACATACAAAATAAAACATACAGTCGAATTGAGAACCTCCTCCTTTTGAAGTCGGTTGAAATGTAATGTAAAAGTAATGTGTTGTAAAAAGCAGTGGTAGCCCTGTATTTAGTGAGTCCGCTTTTCTCGATTCCTTTCTAAAACTTAGTACATATTTATCACTCGCTTGACGGCAAAGGAAAATATTGTAACCGTATATCCTAAAATCGATTCTGAGGCTTAAGTAACAGCACCCTAGTCCGGGAATTGACTTACCAGCTGTCACGCTCTCTGCCAACCCACTCGGAGATAGACGAGTTAGCATTCTTTTATGTTCTTATTTTTTTATATGTATATTTTATGGAACTTCATTAACAAAGTGTGATTTGACTATTGTGATTTATTTGGAGTAAGTACATAATTTTTAAGTTCAATCAACCTTAACAACGCTAAACAAATCTAATTTTACTTTAAAATAGTCGAGTTGAATAAACCATGAATAAACACATCTTTATTTACTAACGTTATTAAAAGGTGACGTTCCTTGTGCATTATTCATCTGTTTTTCTGTACAGAAACCGTTTTCATGTAGACGCCAATCCATTAGCATCCAAGGTAAAACCTCTTCAAAAACAAATCTCAATGAAAACAGTCAATATCGTTATTTTCCATCGGCGTTTGTTTTTATATAAAAGTAGATGTATCTATAAAGGTATCTAATTATTTACCTGTTGTCTTCTACAATCTTCCATTCCATAGCTTTTAGAATAGTATTATGATAACCTACAATTTAGGAACGCGAAAGTTTGTATGTACAAAGGTTTGTTGTTCTTTCACGAAAAACCTACTGAACTAGATTTTGACCAAACTTTAAAGTTATATAGCTTATACATCAGAATAATGCTATATTTTATCCCCGTATTCCCACGGGAACGGGAACTACGCGGGTGCAACAGCAGGGCGCTGCTAGTAGGTAATTCATAATAAAAGTTTGTAATTGTTTGTACTCTTGTTTCTCTAAAATTACTTGTCAGAGATTGTGTCTGTTTGATTGTTATTTCTAGGCAACCATGTGATGAGTCCATTGTGTTCTAACCAAACCAGAAATCAATCAACAACATTAATTCTCGGCACCGATCGACCGCACCTCTCAGTACTTCTCAACCGCCTTGCCTCTACGATAGGCATTTACCTTTGAGCGGAGACGCCACTGACAGGCGTTCCCCTCTGCCAAAAAAACGTGTCGGTCTTTGAGCACACCGGTTAAATACAACCAGTTTGTTTGAGTTCACGGAGTGCTTCATTTTAATCTAAATTCAGAACAGATCTTCAATATAAAAATAATAAAATATCAACAGCATAAATATCAATAGCAGACGACAATAAAATAAAAAGTAATCTAAAAATACGGGAATCGACAATTCTGTATGCATGACCGATACATACCGAAAGACCGGACGTTTCAGAGATACGGGTACGTTTGTGGAATGTAAAAGGACAGGGATAAACAACAGCTAATATTTAGATAAGGGTCCTCATTCGCGAACCCCCATCTGGCCAACAAAGTTGAGTTGAGGCCCAAAGATAAGGGAGACCGTAAAACAAACGTGGTCTTCTTTGTGCTTAAACATCAAAACGGGGATTTTTTTTTAGAATTGCGATGTGAATTGTACGTACGTAATATACCTACTTACTTAGTCGTTATTTGTACCGCAGTTTCTATTAAAATCTGGTTTTTAAAAATGAAATGTACCTATTTAGAAGTATATAAATGTTCAGTCCGTTATCGCCAAGGGAGTCGGCAGACGTATTCCATGACTAGACACAAACTTTTCATCAGTATATGATTGGTACCCCTTTGTACTGGGTTGCTATTACGCATGCCTCAGAATCAATTCTGGGGCCTGCGGGTTTCCGCACGATGTTTTCCTTCACCGTGGAGCTATGATAAATATGTAGGTGCCTAAGTTTTTAAAAAAGTCATTGGTCCCTCACCATGATGTCCTACTTAACAATGTTTAATGAAACTATGTGATTGTTAACCCTCATTTGAAATCCATAATAGCCTAAACATACATAAGTCAAACAAAATTATGAGTAAGTAAATTTTCAAACATAAAATACACAATTCAAGCAAACCAATGATTAACATTCATGTAGATAACGAAGAAGGAAATTTACCTAATTGTAATGCGAACTGACAAAAAAGGTCGTATTCGAATTCTTTTATTGTAGCAAATGCTAATGAAAGGATAATAAATTACGAGGTTGAAAACTTGTAATTTGTTCGAACTACAGGCAGCGCTCGTTATAGCTGAACACTGAAATCTTCCTGCACGTAACGTTTTCATGGCGCAGCAAAATTTCATATGAGATAACTCTGCAGCATTGTTGGACTCTGAAGTGATCTGCCAGAAGCAATATCATATCTTTTATTTAGTTTTTGGGTTGGTCAACAAAGTAATGTAATAGTATATAAGTATAATCTCACGCCTTTTTTATCCCCGAGGGGGTAGACAGAGGTATTCCATTACTGGAAATACCCACATTTCACGAGATATATTGGACCCCTAAACGTGATAGGTGGTGAGCCTATCGCCGGACCGGGTCTATTTACACATGTCTCAGAACTAATTCTGAGACCTGCGGGTTTCCTCACGATGTTTTCCTTCACCGTCGAGCTAGTGATAAATATGTACGTAAGTTTTTTAAAAAACTCATTGGTACATGCCAGGATTCGAACCCGAGCCTCAGTGATTTTAGGCAGGCTCTTTAACCGTCCGGGCTATCACCGCTCTTGTCCGGGCTATCACCGCTCTTGTCCGGGCTATCACCGCTCTTGTCCGGGCTATCACCGCTCTAAAGCTCTAAAGTATAATGTAATAGATTTTAGTAAATCTCTGTATGATGCATAATATTATTATACAACTTGGGAGTCTTATAAAAATGCTAGCCACGTTTCCGGTAGGTTGAAAAATTACAAATGTCCATAAAAACTTTCACCCCCTACTTTTAAAGTCTGGATTTTTTAATAATGATTATAACGTGTTCCGAATTTTTGTTAAAGACAGGAAAATATTCAAATTTTTTGAACACATTGTTTGAAACCATTTCAGATTTAAGTCCTATTACCAGTATTTCTTCTTCTCTAAAAAGTATAAAACACTGTCTGTTTTCCCGACCTACCTACTTCTTCTAAACCATGCAACGGATTTTGATACAAAAAGCGATAAACTTGGAAGGTTTATATGCATAAACACATTACACTCGTTCAAAGCCCGGGTTGCTAGTTTTATATGAATAGGTATGAATAAAAAATATTACAGGAATGTTTTACGCACAGGTCAGTTTAGGGAGCAATTTGTCTCACTACCTCTAGCCAGGTATTCGCTTAGTCTTGACGTGTCCTGATTCCCAATATGTGCTCATGTCCGCATCGCCGATTTATCCAATCTAGATAGGTCCACTTGAAATATCTGTGGAATACTATCCATTGGTACTATATGGCTGGTATTATTACAAACTATGTTCGAGTTTACAATTCATAAACACTTAGAGCATTTAATAATAATAATACAGCATTTGTTCTGAAAATTTGTAAAATATTGTACAAATTTGTACAAAAAATTTTGTACAAAATAATCAACCACAACTAACAGCCAATCTGTATAAACAGTTTGTTGGCAGTATTAGTACTCACCCCTAACAGTTATTTAAGACTGCCTTTCACATTAATTACAAATAACACTAACATAATATCCGGCTTACTTTGTAGTGATACTTTGTACGAGGCCTAAAACGATAAGTATATGAACGTAAATCCTTTTTTAAACATAAATCTTTAGAATAGGTATGAAAGTCAACATTGGCTATCAACAAATACATAGTTTAATTGACTTGAGTCATTCGAAGTTTATTTACTGTTCATATTTTTTACAAGATTTTTAGTGTATAAAAGAAATATATTTTTCCAGATTTGATTTGATTTGATCCACTCAAAGTATCGCGATTAAATTAATCTAACCACTCATCTGACCACGGACACTGATCTAACTATAATTTAATAAAAGCTAACCAAGGACACTAAAAGTGTCCGTGGTCAGATCAATCTAACCATGGACACTAAAAGTGGTCCATGGTTAGATTGATCTGACTAAGCGATCTGACCACGGATACACAACGAGTTAAAAATGTACTCTGAGTATTAATAACTCGGCTTCTAGGCGGCGTATCAAGATGGAACCTGTACCAGATTTTAGATAGACTGGAAACCACACAATTTTTAAAACCTCATCCAATTCAGAGCAGTAGTTTTTACGTAATGCACGTCAGAAATACAAAAAATATAACTATAATTAATTGTTTTCTCTAATATTGAAGTTATAATGACGCTTTATTAAATATCAACTACGCACAGACATCATCTGCCAGTCTCAATTTTATTTTAAGATAATTAATTACCTACTTCAATCGATAACTTAAAATTCTACATTTAAATAATTCAAAAGAGTACATAACAATATATTTTTGTAATACATACAATTTCGAACAAGATAATAAAGAGCTAGTTCAAAAACAGACGCTCAAGCCTTTGTTTACTGTACATTGTCTAGACTTTCTTTGAAAAAAGTTCTGATTGTCAATTGGAGTGAAATGATGCTTCAATTCTGAAAATTAATTTGTACCAAAATCAGACAAAAGACTTGTTTGTTAACAATAAAACTTACCAAACAAAGAGCACTTCTTTGATAAATAAATTGAGAGTAGCTATGTTGGAAGTGAGCCCATATCGCATTCATTTAGTTCGGGTTTGAATCCTGGCGAAGGCATAATATGCTGAGTTTTTCTAAAAATTTAGGTACCTATGAACATAATTTATTAGCTCGACGGTGTATAGTAAAACATCGTAAGGAAATCGTCAGGTCTCAAAATCCGTACCAATTTTGAGATCTGCTGTTTTACACATGTGAAGCAGTCCCCAATTCACTAATGGGCTCACCACTTTCTCTCTTAGCAGTCCAAAAGGTACTACTTGCAAGTTGTTCGAGAACATACCATCTAAAACAATTAAATACCGCAAACCGATTAGAGATAACATGAGACACAATTTAATTAGATATTCAAATAGATAGCCCACCATAATTACAGTGCTGGCTCAGCAATTATCCGCTACCGTTTTGCGACCTCTCAACTCTTTTATGCTCTCTCAACAGACGAAGACATAGTTTTAATTGGAGTCGTTTCGAGGCACGCAAAGAGTCTTTTAATTAAAATTTTTAACTTTTGATATTTCAAAAAGAATATGACGGTTTCAGATCCACCGCTATTGCTGTAAGTTATCCCAGTAACTTCTTTTATTTAATAATTCTGTCTATCTCAATGTTAATTTATTCTACTTCATCCTTTAGAAAAAGTTATGAACCTAAATGGCGATATTATATCCTCGTTGTAGGAACTGAGAGTGCATGAGTCGAGAACGCAGCATTAATAGCAACTTAGCTAATTGACTAAGAATATTTTTTTTACAATATTGACAGATAACAAATGTTCTCCAAAGAAGACCAATGAATGGGCCAGTCAGTAGAGGACGATCTAGGCGTACCTACATCGATCGAATCGGCTATGTATTAAAGAAAAGCTAGATAAAGAAACACATAATATGCAGTTTCTGAATTAAGTAATTAAACTTTATATTTATGGTTTTTCTGACTTTTACATCATAATAGATTTAGGTACGGAACTACTGACATTTAATAAATGACATGAAAAGACATATAATAAAAATACTCTTGTTTCAATGGCGGTAATACACCAAAACAATAGGTAATAACATTTTTACCAAGTCTAATATTCTGAGACGTAGAAACTGAGCAACTCTCTACCAAGTTCGTGATTTATTGTTGTAGTAAAACTATCTGAGTATTTAGTGTGGCGGTTTCAACGTCAGCCTTATCAGTAAAGTTTGTTACTTTGCCAACTTTCCACTACTTACCAGTACTACTAGCCATCTACTTGAGCAATTACTTACTCGCGTGAAACACAGCAGTTACCATTTTGAAGGGAAATGATTGCTTAGAGAGAATTCGAAAATGAGTCTATTTATTTTATTTTATAGGTTTTTGTACATACATTTTGTTACCATATTGCAAATACTGAAAATATACAGAAAAAGCGCAATTCCTCATACACCCCAATTAGTATATTAATCAAAAAAATATATGATGCAATCGAACTTTAGTTATGTCTAACCAATTTTCTTAAATATCGATTAATAATAGCATAGAAAGCACTAAATTCAGCTACGATAATTCATTTTTTTTTAAATTTAACACATATTAAAAATTGCTGAAATCGAATAAGTAGTCGATACTGAAGAAACTAATTTCGGGAATTGCGCTTATCCTGTAACATGTTGTATATTAAAAAACAGATATCTACAAGTCTCTGGTAAAGTTCCTATTATGGGACCGTGAGGTTTGGAGACGCGGCAGCTTATCAAAGAGCTGTCGAGGCTTCAGGTGACCAGATGGACTGGCAGTTTTCTCTGCCAAAGGATAAGTTTAGCGATCCAGAGAGGGAATGCGGCCAGTCTTATCGACACCGTCGCACATGGTTCTCAGTAAATATTATAAATAAATGATTACTTTCTTCTACACCTTAGATAAAAGCAAAAGAGGAAGATACGGTATAGTCATAGAAATCATCGTTGACATTTGGACTACATACAACTACACGCGCAAATAAAAAAAGAGATAGAAAGACGTACTCGGGCACAAGCGCGAACGAGTTGACTACAACGAATTACGCTACTTGCACCTAATTTAAAGGATCCACGCGCGAGGCGCCGGTACCGTATCCTTCCTCTTTTGATTTTATCTAAGTTCTACACTAATATATAAACAGCAAAGATTTTTTTTTTGTGGTTTTTTTGAATGGCCTCCGAAACTACTGGAAACCTATGGAAAGCTTACTTTTCGGGGAGTAACATGAGCTATAATTTTCCCACGGGAACGAGGCTGTCACGGTTGAAATCGCGTGGAACAGGTAGTTGTAAATAAATGTATATCCTTTTTGTTACTAAATGATAAACTAAGTTGCAGATAATTGCTAACATTAAAGTAGTTCGTAAATACTTATAATGCTACTTTCAAAAGCACTCTGTTTTATAAACTATATTGTATCTAAATGGGCTTAAATCATAAATTTTGTTTCAAACTTGAAATGTATTTTTTATGTTCTAAACGTTATCTGATTACGAGCCAACGACTTCGAAATAACTCAGTAACAGTAAATTTAAAAGCAAACCTTTGTTTATTATACATAATCATAATAAATTAAATTATCCGTGGGGCGAACATAATGAAACGGGCCGTGTTTAATTAAGTGCGTCATATAAACACATTTAAAACTGAAGTGAACCCTAAAACCTCTTACGTAATGACAAAGTGAGCCCTCTTTTTGAAACCGTGAAATGGAGCTCATGGAATACGACGTTTTTCAAGGAAATGTAAATGTTTTCCCAAAGTTACCAGTGGCAGGTATAATTTAATTTCATTTGGGGGAAGGCGGGTTGATTATAAATTTAATTTATGTGGGGGCTGACGTCAGGATGGAACCCTGCTTGTTATTCGTGGAGCGTGCAATTTATCGACTACTCTGATGAGCCGGGGTGACATACTCGTATATAACCATTCGACGTTTTTGGCAGGGTGGAATTTATTCTACGTTAAATATCTAAGTCTGTCACACCTTGTTACACACAACAATAACTGGCAGAATGCTATTGCTATTTCAAATGAATTCAAATTCATAAATATGGAACATAGTAAACAAAAACAAAAAAAACGTAGGTAAATGAATACAGAGTGTAATATTATAAATCCACTACATATTCCGCCATGCTAAAGATAAAATATATCCTCAGGCAAGGACCCTTTGGACAGGTATAATCTTTGGATGAAATAGCCACCAACCCTAGGGTGGCCAGTATGGTGGAGTATGCTAGTTGGTTGAATACTCAAAGCGTATTAGGCGCGCTAACACATGTGATATATTAAAAAAATATTGCATATTACGAGTAATTACGATATAAAATATTCTAAACAGTCTGGTTGATAAGAGAATCTGTCAAAATATAAAACAGTTTTGTGCTGATTATAAATTTAGGTAATACAATCCAAAAGACATAATATACTATAAGTTTATCCTACTTATATTTAAATAAGTATCAGAAATTGCCAACAGATAACATTTCAAATTATGCCCTAAGGATAACATTTAAACTTTGCAAACATTCTCACATAATGTTAATTTAATATGACTCCTGTGTTTATACAGCAATGGCACTCCACTTATTATTATGAATAAATATATATACCTACAACATACAAGTATAACAGAATAAGCGCAATTCCTAAAATTAGTTTGTTCAGTATCGACTACTTATTTGATTTCAGCTATTTTTAATATGTATTAAAGCTTTCCCAAAAATGAATTAGCCTAGCTAATTTAGAGCTTTCTATGGAAATCGTGCTATTATTAATCGATATTTAAGAAAATTGGTTAGACACAACTAAAGTTCGATTGCATAATATTTTTTTAATATTAAATATACTAATTGGGGTGTATGAGGAATTGCGCTTTTTCCGTTACGTTTTGTATAAGCTCACTCCTTATTCCGAGGGGGACTAAGTACTCACTTTTCACGTGACATAGGCAGTGAGCCCATCACCAAACTTATGTGCGGGCTGATAAACACGCCTCAGTATCAATTCTGGGACCTGCGGGTTTCCCCATAATGCTTTCCTTCACCGTCGAGCTAATGATAACTTTATATTACCTCATAAATGTACCTTTTTTTTTAAATTTGTGGAGGAGCGGAAGTTGAATGTTCCTTCATTGTAAAAAGGGAAAATCTTCCGCCAGGCAAGGTAATCGTGCCTTTTGAGCGAGGTCCAACGGTTCATGTTGGACATTTTCTTATACAAACTGGTGTGATCGCTTCGATAGCGTGGTTAAGAACTTGTGGCGTCTTAAGCTTTGCTTGCCGTCTTTGGTACAGCCAACAAAGTTGTTAGGGTTACACGACCAGTAACTAAAAACTCATTTTTCTGGGGTAGTCATAAATAAATCTTATTGATTAATGTTTATTTCGAAAGGTATCTTTGATCCCTACAATTTCCAAAAAAAAACTATAAATACATTTACAGCTTTAAGAGAAAACTGAATCTTAGTTTTTGGTCATGTAACACTAACAACTTTGTTGACTGTACTTTAGTAACCACTATGTAGAATCGATAGATCTCGCTACAAACGTATCAGGACTTTCACTTACCAGGATTCGTACCAGAGGCTCACGCAGCGTACTCTGACACTCCTATTGACCTCCTACTTGTCGATTAAATTTTGACAATAGTTATGCAAGTACTTGTATCGAAACGTGAGCAAAAGAGTCTAGGATTGAACCACGAGCGAAGGAAGTGGTTCAACAGAATAACTTTGCACAATTTTTTACCTCACTGCAGGAAAATATTACGTCCAAGAAAAACAGCATACAAAAGGATTTATCTAATTTAAATCTCTTTAGAAATTAGTGTTTTTTTTTATTCTATCATCGTCGTGCTGGCCGTTACGATATTCATAAAAATGAAGTTGGCGCACTTTCATGAAATATGCATTAATTTTCAGTGAATTCGAATTTTAAAGTATATTTACCTACTACGACAAAATGCACTTTTGCACTCACATGTAGAATGACAAATAGATTTTTTCCGAGCTTGTAAGGTAATTTTTTTTTTATATAGCTATGTTTATTGATTACAATTCGCTACAGCACTACAAATAAAGTAATAAATATCCCGCCGGACTCGTGGTTAAAAAAAACTCTTGAGCCCATAAAAATAATATCATATCTTATAACAATTACGGTAACAATTAAGAAATAAAGTAAGTATTTTTATATTAAACTCTATCGTTAATAGTTTTCGATAAAATCAAATTCACTATCTACTTTAATGGAAATCGTTTCTAAGTACATAAAAAAGAAATGGTACATCAAACTAATAATTTTCTCAACTAAATTGAATTCACTAGGTACTTCTGAAAATTCAAATCCCCATTTAGCAAATCTCACCGAGTACAGACTGTTTAATTGTTTATAATCCTATTTGAAACAACTTCTTAATTTATCTAAGTAAATTCATCAGAATATCTGCAATCATTAAATTATTTTACACATGACAAATTCTGAATGTCTAGATTATTTAGGGCACCTTGAAGAATTGTAAGCCCAATTCTAACTTTACCCATAAAATACAAATATGTAGTACCTAAGTGTTACGATAAAAAGAGTAATCATATTTATCAGGCGTCTATCAGTTCTATAAGCTTATTACATTTTCCCGTAAATTTCAATATAAAATACATTTATTTTTGTTTTTTATATCCTTCGATTATTAAATTAATATGTATAAAACGAGTAACACGTTTTATTCAATCTTGAGAAAATATTTATAATATCTTATTTTATATTATAACTTGTCAGAAACTAATCATTAAATAATAATTCTATTTTTCGGACTTGCAACTACCTATCTACTAGATACTTAATTAATTTTTATTTGACACTATTTAGTAAGTAAGTAACAACTCTTTATTGTACACCAATAAAAAATATGCAACCAGTGACATAGTGATACAAAAAAGTACCAATGGGCAGTCTTATCATAATTAGATATTATATTATGTTTCGAAATGCGGATTCCATTCTGTATTCATATCTTAAAGGGTAAATTTTCTACGAGCCTCAACTTTAAGAGGAAGATTTACTTTTTATTTTGGAATCGTATCCAGTTTTGTGGAATAAACAAAAAGGCGATACCTATATACAATCAGTGTAGTGGTAAATCTATATGGATTGATTTTTGCGGGTCTGCTTGGACTTCGTACTTGAATAACTTTCAACTGCCATGCAAGAGGAATGATGTAGCTAGGTAGGCTGTCGCTTTCTTGATTGCCCAATTAATTTCCCAGCAACATCCCTGCCCATCCTAATGAAGGCTACATGACCTCTCATATTTTTTTCAAAAACTGGCATACTTACATAATTAGGAAAAGGAAAACATCTTGAGCAAAATCATAGGTCCCAAATTGTGTGTGCAATTCATTAACATTATGTTATACCTGTTATATAAAACGTTTTTGCAGCAAGCAGTTTTCTCAATTTAGTCATCAAACGAAATGGTTTCATTAATTTAAATTATTGTGAATTAAATTAAACCTGCGAGTCAAAAGGGATTTCGAAGTTATAAGAACTTCGGGTCCTCGTTTACTTTGATTTATCCTTTTGTTCTTGTAAACGTCATTTGGAGATGACTATCACGCATTCTGAACAACGATCCTGTCATTATTTTACGACTCATTTTTATGTGCCAGGAAAGAGTTAGGAGATTTTTCGTAAAATAACTACTATGTGGACTTTTGACTCCTGCAAAAGTCTACAGTTCGGGGAATTAGATCAGATTACGAAATGTGGTTTGTGGACCACTGAACTATGGTTATTCTTTAATTAATAATCAAAATTATAAGCTGCAAAAACACTGTTTCGGCTTCTATAGCATCAGGTGACGGTAGATAAAAGTATACCAAGGCACCAAGGAGGCGCAATCAAACCAAACTACTACGTTTTTTTATTAACTTATAAAAACTAGATTTGAGATAAATTATCCAATATTTTAGACTCGCTTTTAAAACATATTATGCGGATGACAATAATCAGTACTTTATTTTTCATACTATGAAAACACCCTCGTACTAGTAATGTCTTTAAAAATGCTTTTTAACCAAACTTAAATACATTTAACGATTACTTCACGACGAATGGCCGATACGTATGGCTTTTGGCTCCATTGGTAGTGACAGAGTCAGGGTTCTGATCCAGAGGTGAATTCCATTCTCGCCCTTCGCTACCCTTTAGAGATAGATAGATAAAATATGTATTTACTTATACAGCACATAAACAGGTTCATAAACAATGGTTAGGTACCTTAATACTTTTTTAATTATTGTCTGTACCTACATGTGCTACTGAAGCAAACATCCCAACTCCCATCCGAACTCAGCATCTTGCCCTGGCGCAAGCAGGGCGCTGGTTTTCAGGTGGGACCATAAGTACACATCAATAATTTAGTTGGGGACGAAATGACCGTGTCTGAATGGTCTCGTAAAATTAATTTATTTATTTATTAAAGCACAAATCGAATAGAAGGAATGAAATATAAAAGCTGTTTAACCCTGCCGTCCTCACACAAACTTGAGTGCCAGCAGAAATCACGCACAGTAATGCGAAGTGCCGTACCTCGTAGCGTCGTCAATTTGTCGACACCGCCCACGTTCTGTTCCTACACAGCTACACTCTGTATATTATCGACTTCGATATTTCTCCTCCATCTCGACTGCCTTGTTTATTAGCTTTTAGGAGTCTAGGAGCACATTTAGTTAATTAGTTTTGTGTCATATAATTTTCTTTTAGATGTATTCTATTAGTTATTATATATATTTTAAAGATGTTTAGTTTTAGGTTCATTGTTCTAGTAGGATATATTTTAATAGTGTACTTACCATTTCATATGTACTTTGATAGAAAATATGAACTGAACATCAATTATCTTCTTATCCTAATAAATATTCTATTAGTTCATTTTAAATGACTTTATTCTGTGATGATGATTCGGTGGGCTAGAAATACATCTAAAAATGTTTAACGTATTACCATGTGGCATTACTAGTACAGTTATATTAGTATATAATGCGATTTCGTGTAACAAAAGTTATTATGTGATTAGATTCCGAACCTACTGACTGTATTCACCGAACGGAATTAAATTTTATTATATAATTATGAATATATATGCCGATACCTTTCGCAATTCAAGTTCGACATATCGGATAATGGATAATATAACCCTTCGTTGCCGAAAATCCTTTGAAACTCAATGTGGGCAATCCAGTGAGTGCCAGGGGCTTACCATAAATAACGTTTAGTGCCTGCCGGAGAGGTGTTCAAATTGCTTCCACGTGATATATCCCGCAGTCCAAGTACGTTTAGCCATATTGAATTTTTAAGCAAAGATGCCCCGGTTACTCGCGGCCATAGTCGCGCGGCCCCTTTTTGCAGGAGTCGTAAACCGACCCGCTTTTAAATTGAGATAGGTCGGGTCCAGGTGTTTTATGAAAATTTTACACATATAATTTATGGTTCTGCGGAAGTGCTACGGTCTGTCCCTTCGGTTGTTTGTGTCGCAATATTGCTTTTTGTACCGATCCGTGATTTGTAAACTGACTGTGTAAGGGTAAAACCTAATAGCAAGTTTATTTACGAGTGTACCCAAATAATTTCGCAGTGTTTCGTGTTTCGTGCAGATTTGCGAAATAGAAAACACTTACGGGGCTTCCGTTAGTTTGCCTATTTGTGTTTCAGTCAACTTTAAGAGTAAATAAAAATAAATTATGTAAATTGTGTATACCTATACTTAAAAATAAATGTAGGTATTTAGGAATCAAATATTACATTATAACTATAAAACGAAACAGTCTTTCGCTATTTCTACGAGTATATACTTCAATTGTTAAATTCCAGTCGTAAAGTATAACCTAGGTATGTTTTACAATACAGAAAGTCAGTCCAACTAAAAGTAAAATATAAAAACACGCAATGAATAGGTAAGTGAAAAGAAGCCACGGGCGGGGTCACCGACAAAAGCGAGAATAACAAGCGAGTTTCGCAACCCTTGAGACAAAAGAAACTCTTCGACTAACGATGTACCGCTCGCACTTGACGACTACGCGAACGCGCTGTGCTGCCATTTTGGGAATTAATTTTACCTGAAAAACTTTCCTTTAACAGATATTATCTACAGATAAATATGAACTTTCTTCGTCTATCCCGGAAATGGTATAGTCGAGGAAAGTAAATAAATTATAAGTTTCGAACAAACATTTACGTAAGCTATGCAAATAAATTATACTCTCTATTTGAAAGACGCACGTTTTCTTCTTTTATAAATAGAAACAACTAAAATGTGATTTATGTTATTATGTTTACGAAAATAATAAAGAGGAATCTCAAGATTGGTTAAAAATAATCTCATATCAGTATAGAAATATGTTTTTATTAATTGAAGCAGGCGCAACGCGGGCGTTGCAAAACTGTTTTTTACCGTTCCTGTCGGAATCTTGCAAAATACCATTCATACAAACCTTGTCCGAATCATTACGAATACAACAAAGACAAACAGCCAAATCCGGCGAGCTGATCCCAAGTTTTGCGTTTATAGCAACATCTAGCCATTCATTTTCATTTCTAAGAGAGAAGAAAATTATCGGTACATACTGAAACTATCTTTGTTTTGTTGCCTCAATGCTCCACTCTCTCTACATATATGTAGATTCATTTAGCGATACGTATAGTACCTGCTTGGCAATGCCACTTAACAGCATCATCAGAAATCACTTTACTGATTACCTGGTCTTTGCTATATAAACATTTTTTTATCGCACGACTAAATCTCTAAATCGACTGTATCTAAAACAAATCGGCAAGTTTGTACCAACTAATCCTGCCCCGATTCGGGGTCAGTGATGTCGTGAACCGATGGAAACTTGGCCAGTACGTGACGCCTTCCGCACATTCTGGCGGACATCCAATGCAATGTTTTTACACGAACAACTTTTCGACTACCGTGTCGGTATTACTTATCCGCAAAAAGTCCTAACTAATGCCGTACATGTTATCGAAGTTCCACGTTGCTACTTTTAATTCATGGTTATAGTCTCTGGGAATTATGAAGTAGGATATATTATAAGTCTTCACTTTTGAACATGGTGAATTACACAAGTTGCAAAAAACGGCATATTGTATTGTAACGATTCTAGCATGTCGCCAAATGATAAAAATATAGTGAAAATAGTTAAGAATGTGTTAAAAGGACAGACTCAATGCACAACAACTGCACTGCAATGGACTGACATACAAGGCTCAATTAAGAGGGTTAAATCCTAATAAGATAGTTGCACAAGGAGTACACACGATGTGGCAAAAGTGCGCCAATAGTTTAGGATAAAGTATGTGAATCCTATTCTAAGTATATTTAGAAAATTAATTAGAAAATTTTGAAGTAACTACTAACTAAGCTTTGCGGTTTGTAAACTAAAGGGCAACAATCATTGTAAGCCTAAGTTCTCAATTTTGCACGTAATCCAAACAATAGGTCGTAATTTAGTGGCCTAAAGTGAAGGTTAATCCGATCACCTGTAGAAGGCCCTAACAAGGTCAAGGGTTGCAAAGTAGTCCCTTGAAGTCAATAAGACACTTGTAATATCCAATAAATTAAGCAGTAGTAACACTTAGGATAAAGAAACAATAAGAAATATAGATTTTATTCTTTTCTTTTAAATCGACAAACTGAAAGCAACTACGCAATATTTTTTTGTAAAATACAAAATCAATTTTGTATATGACACCGAACTTTCAATGCTAGCTCATATTCTCAATTCTGTTAACAAACAGTCCTAAGCTTAACTGGAGATTAAGTCACAAAATGCTTATAGATTTATTCTTACAACTAGCGGCCCGCCCCGGCTTCGCACAGGTGGACATTTATTTTTTCAACATTTTGGGATGCACAAACAAATTTCTCCTAGCAACCCATAGTAAATTATCAAAAAAAATAGACTTTGTATGGAGACTTTTAAAGAATATTTGTGCCAAGTTTCAAGTTGATAGACGCAAAAAACCCCTCTTCTCTATACCAACTTCAACCCCTAATTTCACCCTTTTAGGGAATGATTTTAAAATAATACAAAAATACGTTTCTCATCATTTATTTTTAAGAGTATTTGTGATAAGTTTCAAGTTGATAGACGTAAAAAAAACACACGTTTCCATACAATCTCCAACCCCGTTTCACCCGTGAGTTTTGAAAAATCGAGATATACCTACTTGTCTTGTTGTTTGTTTTGAGGAGTATTTTTACAAAATTTCGAATTGATACATCCAAAAATGAAGGTATTCATGCAAACTTCAACCCCCAAGGGGAGGAAACCCCTTGGAGGATGGTTTTCGATACCTAAATCCTAGAACTAATATATCAAGTTTATTTTCAAGAATATTTGTAAAAAGTTTAAAGTTGATACACGCAGAAATCACACTAACCCATACAAACTTTATCCCCCTCTTTCACCCCTTTAAGAGATGATTTTCAAAAAATCCAAAAACACGTGTCACATCATTTATTTTTAAGAGTATTTGTGCCAAGTTTGAAGTTGATAGACGTAAAAATCAAACACGTCTCCATACAAACTCCAACCCCCTGTTTCACCCCCTTAAGGGGTGATTTCCGAAAAATCCAGAAATACGTACGTATCTTGTTATTTGTTTTGAGGAGTATTTTTACAAAGTTTCGAATCGATACACCCAAAAATGAAGGTTTTCCATACAAACTTCAACCCCCACTTTCACCCCCTTGGAGGAAGATTTTTGAAAAATCCTAGAACTAATATCTCATAGTTTGTTTTCAGAAGCATTTGTACCAAGTTTCAAGTTGATGGACCCAAAAAATAAACTTCTTCGTATCAACTTCAACCCCTACTTACATCCGTTTAGGGGATGATTTTCGAAAAATCCAAAAATGTGTCTCATAATTTATTTCTAAGAGTATTTATGTAAAGTTTGAAGTTGATAGACGTAAAAAACAACACGTCTCCATACAAACTCCACTCCCCTGTTTCACCCCCTTAGGGGATGGTTTTTAAAAAATCTGGAAATACGTGTCTTGTTGTTTATTTTGAGGAGTATTTTTACAAAGTTTCGAATTGATACACCCAAAAATGAAGGTTTTTCCATACAAACTTCATCCCCTACTTTCACCCCCTTGGAGGATGATTTTCAAAAAATCCTAGAACTAATATTTCATAGTGTATTTTGAAGAGTATTTGTGCCAATTTTAAAGTTGATACACGCAGAAATCACACTATCCCATACAAACTTCAACCCCCTCTTTCACCCCCTTAAGGGTTGAATTTCGTAAAATCCTTTTTTAGCAAGCATCTACACTATAAACGTAACCTACACACAAAATTTCATGTTTCTATGTTCAGCGGTTTGGGCTGGGCCTTGATTTTTAGATTTAGCTTCTCCTTTTATATATATAGATAAAACTTACCTACATGTTGGACCAAACCGGCCTTTAAAAAACTCTACTACACTGCTTTTATACCACTGACTTACTAACAGAAAATGTAACACACCGTAAACCGGTAGGCGTAGGAACATGAAATTTAGCATAAAACTTCTATGCAAAATTTAAATCTTTTACCTCATAATCCAATAAAATAAAACACAATTGATTTTTAATTGTTACCTACGGTGTCTATTGGAATGGCGCGGTGCTCGACGAATTAAATATCTTTATTTGACATGTGTGAGCACTATAGGGCTTTTGAAAATCCATCCCCAGCGGACTAAATATGATATGAATGTTTGTATGGAAGTTGGTTTTCCAAGTCCCAGTGGGCATACATCTAGTAGGTACGTAATTATTTAATGTAAATTTCGGACTTGTTATTTTTAAACGAGATGTGTATACCTTAAATACTACACTATTAGCAACGTGTCGAGAATAAAACCTCTCTAAACACAATAAGACAAAGTGTGTACACATTCTAGTATACACCCGTTTACAAACAATAGGGGTAACCGACGCTGTACTTCCTGGGATAGTAATGCCTGCCAGTCACTAGCTACACCAGCAAGCCTGAGGATAAAATATCAAAAGCCCTACCACTTACGGCATATATAATTTTACACCACTTTGCTTAGCAATGATAGATTATCACAAAATAAAAATTACGGATAATTGATCTCTGATTTTTTTATACTCAGTCAACTTTTTTGTTCCGGGTAAGTTTTCTTTTTATTCGGACTATTATGAAAATTTAAAAAAAATACAAATAGGTTCTGCTGTTATATGCATATAGATAATAATATAATAACAAAATGATTGCAGATTTGGATAACACTGTTTTCCCATTGGAAAGTGGGTTATATACCAAAGGTACCCATTAGCATTACCAGTACCGATGAGTTTTTCAAAATCTTACGCAGTTATACATTTATATAGCTTAAAGGTGACGCAACCCGCAGGGCCCCATTGTTTCTTAGCCATGCGTATCGACATCCTTCCCGGATGATCTTTGAGATAACCACAACAAGTTCAAGGGTACAATAGCTAAATACTATATTTATGTATTTCCATGAGTGTGTAGCGACATCTAGCGATACTACATAGAACTAACTAAAGCACCATAGGCTGCAAGATCTAAACCGCGCTATCGACGTTTTTTCATAAGTTTGTATAAATACAACTGTGCAACATCAACCATTAGACTGCGGTCCCTAGGCACGATCACCTCTGGCGGAATATTGAGGAATATTACATCTCCACAAGTGAAATACCTCTGCCGATCCCTTCAGAGGCTCAGGGATAACTTTATTTTCTTTTACATTGATGATTATATTTCCAAAAAGTAGGTTGCGGCCTGAAATTTATGGGTAGTCGTGTTATGAATGGCCGACTTTATACAGCTGAGGCAGGCTCTCATTACGGCAACAATTTGTCACGAGCGCACCAAGCTCCAACTTTGCACTAGTGTGGTGATTTGCGGTTCTTATAACTGCGTCTTATTAAAAATACACACACCGGCACAATTAGCGGAACAGAAAAAAAAAGGAGAAAAAAGAGGGAATTTAGAACAATGAATGTAATTTTTAAACAATATATTATTTAAAATGAAACAACAATTAAATTAACATGTTTTGACATTCATTTGTAACACCATACTTAAAATTTTATAAAAATAAAA
Source organism: Ethmia dodecea (assembly GCA_963855545.1). NCBI lineage: Eukaryota > Metazoa > Arthropoda > Insecta > Lepidoptera > Depressariidae > Ethmia > Ethmia dodecea. Next base: position 8,296,053 of record OY979450.1, on the reverse strand, counting down.
ATTAATTAAACAAAATGCATTTTTCTTCGATTTTTAATTATAGAGAAACAGCAGAAAATTCAAGATTTTCCAAAGTTTAACAACAATTTCAATGACTGTTCAATATCGAGTGTTTCCTCCTCGTGCTCTGATGAGGGTTTCCATCCGTATGGGCATGCTGCGGATGATGTTATCAATGGTTTCTTGGGGCAACCTCTGCCATTCTTCAAGTAATGCGTTTCGCAACTCGTTGAGATTATTGGGAGGGGGCATTCTTGACTTTACACTCCTCTTTAGCAAGTCCCAGACGTGTTCTATAGGGTTCATATCGGGGGACCGTGCTGGCCACTCCATCACCGTTATACCAACATGGTTTAGGTATGTCTGTACTGTGCGAGCACTGTGAGCCCGAGCATTATCCTGCATTAGAATGAAGTTGTTACCAATAAAGGGGGCAAATGGCACAATATGTTCTTCTAAAATCTCCCTGATATACCGATCAGCATTCAGATTCCCGCCATCGACCACTACTAACTCCGTACGAGCTCCTAAGCATATTCCTCCCCAGACCATAATTGAACCGCCGCCATATGCAACTGTATTTTCAAAATTAGACTGGATATACCGTTCTCCTTTGCGTCTCCATACTCGCTGCCTTCCATCAATTTGATTTAACATAACTCTGCATTCATCAGTAAAAAGAACCTGTCCCCAGTCGTCGAAGTCCCAATCACGATGTTCACGACCAAAGTGTAGACGGTTTGTGCGATGATGTCTCTCAAGTTTTGGGGCTTTGGCGGGCACATACGAGCCTATACCCACTTCTTCGAATCTTCTACGAACTGTCCGCTCACTCATCCTTACTGCTCGTACCTCTTCCAGTAAATTTCGAGCCTGCACCGCCGTTAGTCTCGTGTTCCGTCGGACTTGAAGTTGGAGAAAACGGTCATCCCTCCTTGAAGTACGCCTTTTCCGGCCTTGTCCTCTCCTTCTCACTAGAGCATTCGTCAATCTGTATCGTTGGATGCTACGATAAATCGTTGATAACGATCGACGAAGGCTTCTGGCAATCGATCTGTAGGTTTGACCATTTCTCCTCATTTGATCTGCCCTAATGATTTCTGATGGCGTTAAATCAGGCATAATTAGATGCTCGTAAATTATCAATATGCGAAAAAACTCAAAAGCCTCAAAAACTGCAATTCAAAGCTTTTCAAATGGAATTCACGAACCTTCTAAAAACGGACAAGCGGTGGAAAAAATGAATCAATGAAAATTAAAACAAAAGAATGAAAAAAAGGGCAGTCGCTTAGTATTCCATTTTTAAATTAAAACCCAAATTTAAAAAAAGCTTGTTTAGCCGGCCAGTAACACGCAAAAATGCGTAAATACTCCCTTTTTTTTCTGTTCCGCTAATTGTGCCGGTGTGTGTATTTTGAATTACTTAAAGTAATGTATTTAAGCCATAAAAAAAACACGGGTTGCCGGCAGAAGTGAAAACTTGATTATCGATTTCGGTGTTACAACGCTACTCTCCAACCGTCTTACGGTTTTTCGATCAGCACACGTGACCTGACGCGACTTTCACAGTTTTTACCCATCCCACAAAAGTGCTCAACGCCGCTAAAGAAGTTTTCACTTCAAAAAATTGTCATAATAAAAAATAAACAACGGAAAATTTTCGAACGTTAAATACTGTCAAATTGAAAACATAATTAATCACTGAGGTATTATGCACTTCACTACATAGTACAAAACAAAGTCGCTTTCTCTGTCCCTACGAGTATATCCCTATGTATGCTCAAATCTTTAAAACTACGCAACGGATTTAGATGCGGGTTTTTTTAATAGATAGAGTGATTCAAGAGGAAGGTTTTAGTATTAGCATTGCACCCGTGCGAAGCCGGGGCGGGTCGCTAGTACTACATAACTTCTAAAGGAGACACTGCAACCTATTCTTTTCATGAACTCTATTCTAAGGTCCAAGTGACGTCACACACTGCATTATTTTCTTTGAAAGTATGAAGTCTCAACAGGAACAGTCCGTATCGTTGTAGCCTAATGACCGTTATTACATTGTATTATTGGAATTTAAACTTAGTCATACTATCCAATCCAATGTACAACGCTTATCAGAATACTTCATACACTCCAATTAGTACATTACTATAAAAAAAATGTGATGCCTTCGTACTTTAGTTGTGTCTAACCAATTTTCTAAAGTAAAGAGCAATACCTAATAGTACGAATTACATATGTAGCACTAAATTGAGGGAGCTAATTCATTTTTCGGAAAAATTTTACGCATTCTTAAAATATCTGAAATCCATTAAGTAGTCGATACTGAATAAACTAATTTCAAAAATTGCGCTTATTCTGTTACTTAATGGTCAGAGAGGTAAGAAGAAAATCATTTGCTTTCCTAGAAACTTTTCTTTAAACGTCTTTGCATGTGGTATATCATGAAATAGACCATAGACATAGGATTTTGTAATAGGTTGCTAGGTTACTCCAATGATTACAAACTTGTACCAAAATAATTAACTCGTCACATATTGTCTTTCTCAGAGAAAGTTGCAACAGAGGGTAACGATTCCCACTTCGATGTTAACCATCATGGTAATTATTGTTAAATTAAATTATTAATGGTTCAGCCTACATAATTTAGTTCACTATCACTTGTTTATTAATTATGAGCATATCAGATTTAACAAACAATTTTAAACCATTTATGAAACTATACTGAATCGTTAATTTCTCTTTATTTACAATTTGTCCAGTTCGGTACTTAAATAGAGTTGTGTGGAATGTCCGACTTTTTATTTATGTGATGTTTTGTAACCAATGTATTAAACAATATTACGAAATTAATTAAAATTTAATAGGTATTTGGAGAATACAAAACTTATAAAAAATCCTTACCCTTTTTGGAAAATTGCTATTAATATAGAATTGTGTAGGGTTTATTTTAACAGTGCTTGGCCCGGCTTAAGCACCCATAAAGAGCTGTGTGTTTACACTAAAACATAATTACAATCTCAAAAGGGTAAACCAACAACTGTTAAGTCAAAAAATATGGAAATTTTGTTGAAATTAAACAAGCTATCTCTTTGTATACTAAACGAACGGTCCTTGAATGAGAGTTCCGTGGAAATGGGCTATTGCCTTTAAATGTAGGGAATTTAAACCATGATTACAATCTGGATTTATAGTAATTTGCAATGTAAATGCTAATGGGATCGGTTTATGCCTCCCTTCAAAAATATGGCCAGTATCATAACAAATTTAATAAGAACTGGGTTGTTAAAAATGATAGCTTTGGCAAATTGATTACTTTTTTGCTATATTGGCAATTTATTTATTTGGTTACACAAATTATCTTATAGATTACCTACTATTTTAAAAAACCATAAATAGAAACCGGCACAAAAGTAGGCACAAACAATAGACGGCCACTAGCTGCCAATTTAGCAAACCTTTCGCGCTTCATCTACAACTGTCAAACGACTCTTGCGTGCTTGTCGTTCGTTTGGTTAATCCTTATCTGTATTTTCCTTAGAACAACGATTTGGTTAAATTAAATGCTCTTGACTCAATCAGTCATAATGCCCTTATATATTTATCTCGTTTAAATCAAAAGATTGCTGAGCTCAGCATTTCTTTCTCTGTCTTCGTCAATGTAATATCCGCTTTCAAGCTGCTACGCTCTCTCACGTATTCTTCGCTAGATCAATCAATCCTGCTGCTCTTGTTAGCATTTGACTTGCTTTTGCAATATCAGGCGATACCCAATACTCACTAAACTAAACAACTTGGAGAACTATCCTAAACAGTTAGCCTCCCTAGCCATGAGGTAAAAGAAATTCTTATTCACTTAACTGGCGTTCGCTTAGTTGTAATACTAACTATTAAAAACTACATGACAGTGACTATTCTTTATTAGATTGTTGGGTCAATTTTACTTGGTCGTTAGAATGTTATGTCAATCTCACACATTTGAAATTTTATTTGACTGACTTTTACTCTGTCCCTTGGCTAGGCCCTCAGGAGTGCTTATATATATTTACATATCTACTGGCGCTTTTTCAAATGTAGGGCGTCGTTGGTCATACTACCTGCATTAGCTTCTCATCAATATCCTTAGCCCACTTATCTACCAACTCTCGTAAACTCACTACCGCAGTACACAAACTCTGACAGGCACCTGTTTTCTTTTTCTTACATTCAATCATAATTCCACATATATAAAATTCATGTTCTCTCCATGACCATGACTTTCGTCTTGCATTATAAGTTATATTTGCTAAAACTGAAGCAATAATAGAAACTAGCAGTGATGTGATAGCTATTGTATTAGAATTCAATTCTATTCAATAATGTATTTAAGGTTTGTTGATGACTGGCTATAGTCCAGCCAAATAGTTTATTTCTTTTTTAGGGTTCCGTACCTCAAAAGGAAAAAACGGAACCCTTATAGGATCACTTTGTTGTCCGTCTGTCCGTCCGTCCGTCCGTCTGTCAAGACCCTTTTTCTCAGGAACGCGTGGAGGTATGAAGCTGAAATTTATATCAATTACTCAGGTCTACTGTCCCTTGAAGCTGTGAAAAAATCAAACTTCTAAGCCAACGCAATCAAAAGATACAGCCGTTTATGCCGCAAATTTTCGACACTTGCAAGGGAATCAAAACCTACAGGGTGCTTCCCGTGAACTCAGAATCTTGAAATTTGGTACGAAGCAACGTCTTATAGCATAGATAAAGGAAAAATTATATTACGAAAACCATAAATTTGCAAGGTTGTACGGAACCCTCGGTGCGCGAGTCCGACTCGCACTTGGCCGGTTTTTTTTACCTTTTTCAAATTTGACAAGTGTTTATATATGTCGGTTTTGTTTGAGTAGTTGTCTTGGATTTTTCACATTCAACAGTTGTCTGGATATTTTTACATCTAGGTAATTCTTCTTTTATTCTAATTCCAGCTCAAAGCAGTCCGCTCCTTTACAAGGTTCATTTTCATAGTTTTTATAGTAGGTATGGTAGGTATACCAATAATCAATCAGACATACCTATGAGTTCTTCGCATAAGTGGAATTATCTTTTTCATAGAATACTGCCAACTATCAACGAAATCACACAAAACAGTCTAAGCAAAGTTTGATTTTCTAGACATTACACTATGGGTAATGTGCGCATTTTTTGCTTCCGCCATATGCCGCCGCTTCTCTATCCCACAAGCTTTGTTTTTCGCGAAAGTTTTCACATTCCGGTTAGAAAAGTAGAGCAGTTGGAAAGTTTCGAGTAATTTGCATCTCTCTCACGAATCTGAATCACAATGAGCCAAAAAGCAATTAATACTTGAAGTAGCCTGATTCCGGTTTAAAACTAAGTGCTCCTTTGAGTTTTCATTCCAATTCCCATCAATAGGAAGAGTCGGCATCTACTTATAATTTCCTTTTTAACGAGCGCTGGCTTTGTCTACGGGGAATTTGGGTTCTTTATTGTGTACTTTTTCCTTCCTGAAGACCGATTTTTAGGGTTGACACTTATCTTGTACCTGTACCAATGTCAGGGTTTCGAGAATCCGAATAAGACTTTACAAAAAGTTATGTATTTAGTAGATAACATACAACTTACTTGCATCTAACTAAAAAAATTGTTTGTAAAATTTGGGTTATATATGAATAAATTTTACTCGAAGTTGCAACTCCCTGGCATGTAGGTACTGTACTTTCCATACATTTCATTTAGCACGCAACTTATTATATGTACATGATACACTAAACAGTATAAGTATAGTAAAACTAAAACAAATACCTATTACATTGATACACCATAATATGACATAACGAATTCATTGTAAGTAACAGTAAAAATCCAGATAAGACCTGTCACAGTATGTAAAATAGAGAAGTATAAAAGAGCACTAGAGTGTAAGTTACCTTTGCCCGATCCTGTTGATTCTGATCCAAACGGCTATTTTAAGAAATTCTTTTCTGTTTTAACCGAGGAATTTGATTCACATTTTGAACTTAAAAATAAAATACTTTCTAATAAATTTAAATTTAGCGAATGGGCTACCATTTGTATTCGTAAAAGCAGGGTCAAATTATTTGAATTGTATGAAAAGCGATCATATACCCATGATGAAAAGTTTGTGAAATATGTTAGAAACTATTCTAAAACATTCAAAAAGGTTTGTGCTTGTGCAAAAGCAATGTCCATAAGTAATACTATTAAAAAATCGGATAACACAATAAAGGCTGTTTGGAAAGTACCTAATAAACAGAGAAACGGGTAGAGTGAAACCACGTGACCATGACTTAGCTATTCAAACGGACCACGGCCTATTTACCAAGAGTGAGGATGTGGCTAGGGAATTTGAACATTTTTTTACTAATATACCTATTAAAACAACAGAACATCTGAACTCATCCACATCTCTTGCAATAACTTTTCTACGAAAAAATGTAAATAGCTGTAACGAATCTCTTATATTTAGACACACTAGTCCGGATACCGTTATTAAAACTTTTAGAGCACTTAAACTTAAAAGTACTGAAGATATAATATGGGGCATGTCTGTTAAGGTATGTAGCTTCATCATAACCTTAGTAGCACCATATTTAGCTTATATCTTTAACAATTGTATTGACAAAGGATTATTTCCTGATCTAATGAAACATAGTAAAGTTATTCCTCTTTTTAAATCAGGAGAGAAAAAAGACCCCTCAAATTATAGACCTGTTTCTGTTTTACCAGTACTTAGCAAAGTTTTTGAAAGGTTATTGCTTGATCAAATGATTTCACACTTCAATCTAAATAACTTATTTCATAACGAGCAATTTGGCTTCACCAAAGGTCGTTCAACCACGGATGCTGGAATAGCATTACTCAAGAATATTTTTAATGCCTGGGAGAAATCTCAAAACGCAATTGGAGTTTTTTGCGATCTATCAAAAGCATTTGACTGCGTAGATCATGAGACCTTGCTATGTAAATTAAATCATTATGGAGTCAACGGTAAAGCGCTTGATATTTTACAGTCCTATCTCGAAAATAGAATACAAAAAGTAAAAATAAATGATTGTAAATCACAGGGCGCACCCGTGAAAATTGGGGTGCCTCAAGGTTAGATTCTTGGTCCTTTTCTTTTCCTTGTATATATAAATGATCTTCCATTCATGGTAGAGAGTTTGTCAAAGATAGTGTTGTTTGCTGATGATACATCTCTGATTTTCAAAGTAGATAGACAAGCTCAGAAGCTCGACGAGGTGAATGACACTCTTCAACAAATTCTCACATGGTTCACTGCAAACAATCTAGTGCTCAACGCTAAGAAGACCAAATGTGTAAAGTTTGTACTCCCTAATGTTAGACGAGTAGAGAATGAGATAATTTTAAACAATGACAAATTAGATTTCGCTGATAATACAATTTTTTTGGGGATAACGATAGACTCCAAACTTCAATGGAATTCTCATATTTCTGCATTATCTAACAGACTGAGCTCAGCTGCTTATGCCGTCAGAAAAATCAGATGGCTTACTGATGTAGACACAGCAAGACTCGTTTATTTTAGCTACTTTCACAGTATAATGTCCTATGGCATCTTGCTGTGGGGCAGAGCTGCTGATGCAGAATCTATTTTTATTTTACAAAAAAGGGCTATACGCGCCATTTACAAGTTAAGATGTCATGATTCCCTAAGAGAGCTGTTCAAAGAAATTAATATTTTAACAATGCCTTGTCAGTACATTTATGAAAACATTATGTATGTACGGAAAAACATATTACTGTATACTAAAAACTGTGACAGGCATAATTGTAATCTTAGGAATAAAAATAAACTAGAGCAACCTCAGTCACGATTAAGTAAAATTAATAATTCCTTTGTGGGGCTTTGCATACGCTTTTATAATAAAATACCAGAACAAATTTTGAAATTGCCTGAAACTGTGTTCAAAACTCATGTTAAACATGTACTTTGTAAAATGGCATATTACAAACTAGACGATTATATAAATGACAATGATGCTTGGAACAGATTTCCTCCAGTCCAGCGCAATACGATAGCGAAAAACAAACGAAACTATGTAACCCAATTTAGTATTAAGTAACAATTGATTAAAAGAATATTGTGTTGAGGAGTTTCTTGCCCCGCTTCTTCTCCTCAACCATACATGCTGAAGCGGTGGAGTTGAAATGACGTTCAATAAGTGGACTTGTAAGTTCCTATTTTGAATAAAACATTTTGACTTTGACTTTGACTTTGACTTTGAGTAACGAAAAGCAGGACCAACGTTTAACGTGTCTTTGTAATCACAGATGATTCATCTAAAAACCCATACGGTCACCCAATCAATGGCTGAGTAAATTATATTTTCTCGTTCACGCCCTACTTGATAAAAATTGAGTTATTATTGTAACCTGCTGTCATAAGCATAAATAATTACCTTGCATTAACTATATCAATTGAACACATGTCGTTATTATAATTGTAATATTCGTCAACGATGCACGTCCGAACGTAGGGTTAATTAGTAAAATGCAACGTGTCGCGTACAGAATTGGTTTTGTGAATGTCAGCCTTTTCAGTGCGTCGAAATGGGAAACACAGTAACTCAAAAGAATAGTCTAGCTAGTCCAAATGCTATATTTCTAAAATAAATTATCCACACCAATAATTATAGTAATAATCAACACAATAATATAAATAGGAAAGTTTAGTTTTTTATATGTTGGTATATTTATAATGAATAGTGGTCAACACCACAAGACTAATTTTTTAAATATCTTTCACTAATGGAATGGTTTTTTCTGGGAATAATACGGGCTACAATTTTTCCACGGGAACGAGACTAAAATCGCGGGGAACAACTATGACAATCGCACGGCATGGCTCCGGTCGCCAGAGGAATTCCATTTTTAAAAGGTGCTACTTCGACTATTGTATTTTTAGAACACTTAATCGTAACGGGTGGTGAGCCCGGAGCACTGTTACACATGAATCAGAAATAATTATGGGGCCTGCGGGTTTCCTCATAATGTTCTCTTTAACCGTCGAGCTAGTCATAAAATATATACGTACATACATTCTGCAGCATTCCGACTTGCATAACTTAAGTCGTCTTCCTGTAAGGTAAATTTAGGTAATATGAACTGCTATAGACTCCATGATAGTAGTTAGTAGTATTAACTATGTGACACTTCCAGTACGTGTAAGTTCTAGTAAGTTTTAAAAATTTAAGAAAAAAACGGTTAAAATCTGAGTTACACTGTTTTGGCAGTTGATCTCATCACAATTTGAGCTGGCTAATGAGAACGTAAATATTTCACGCCCGCAATATTTTATTGATAACTGTACTAGTTTCGTTTCGTATCCATAATACGTGAATCATTTGCCAATTATCGATTGTAACTCGCTTACTGTGCAAATGACATCGCCATCAATTCCTGTCACTGCTATCATGCATTACGTTTGTAATATTCACGAATATTGCTGGAATCCGTAAATAAATGGAAGAGTAGGTACATTAATATTCAGATTTTTATAAGTTTTTGTAAGGTAGATAATCAGAGTATACAAAAATAAACTAGCAGGACCCAGAATTTATTCTGTCGCTAGTACCCGACTCAGATGGTGGATGCGTCAAGCCGAAGACAAGGCGCTATGGCGCTCATTAGTGGAGGCCTATGTTTAGCAGTGGACTAAGATAGGCTGATCATGATGATGATGAACCCGACTCAGCGATAGGCTCACTACCTGTCCCATTTAGAGGTCCAAAAATATACTGGTAAAAAGTGGGTACCTATTTCCAGGAATTGAATACATACGAGTATTCCAACCCCACGGGGATGAAAGTCGTGAGCATTTTTTAAATGTTTTGTTTATTTTTCAAATACAAAACGCATTGTTTTTTAAAACTCTAGACCCCCAAACTGGAGGGAAAATATAATAAGTCATAATACGACTTGTCGTTATGGAGCGGAGTTAGATCATGAAAAAGGAGGATAATTGAAGACTGCACGCTGCTGAGAATATAATGTTGAGATGTATGTGGATCTAGTGACTAAAATTGATAAAATTAGAAAAGAGAACCTAAGAGAATGTCTTGAAGTTACACCCGTGACAGAGAAGTTGAGAGGTAATTGTTGTTCGTGGTACGGCCATATAATGCTAAGAGATTAGAGCAATGTAAGGAGAGTGCTTAATATCAATGTAGAAGGCAATGGGAAGAGGGGAAGACCAAAAAATCCGATGGTTGGATGTGTAAAGGATATGTGCAAGAAAGAAATAATTATAGATATGACGGTTCATCATCATCAACCCGTAACAGTCCACTGCTGGGCTAAGGGTCCTTCTCCATACATGTGGAACTTATGACGGTTGATAGGTATGATTGGAAGGAGAAGACATACTCTCATGCTTACACCAAATAGAAAGAAGGAAAGAAAAAAGAAAATAAATTTATTAGACACAAACAAAAAACAAACTAAAACAGAAATAAAATAAAATGTTAAATAATAGGAGAATAACAGAATGATGACTTTTTACCAAGCTTTTTAGATAAATAATTTGTTGTTTAAATATTTCAATAAAAATGTAGTACGCGTGTAGTTCAAATTGCTTATTTACTAACTCAATGTACCCACACACAAAACCACGGCATAAAACATATTATCAAACGTTTCGTATAAGTCGTGTTCCCGCGAGAGTCGAGCGGCGAAAACAAAAGATTGGCGTTATAAACTTTCTTGTAGGCATATAGTTTATTCATAGGTATCCCTTTGGGACAGCAGCTGACATCTACTATGTGTGTCTATCAAGAAATTATATCATCTAGTTATTAGAAAAGTTATTTCTAAAGTAATTAACTTATTTTTGTTTAATTTAGGGATGAGTGGCTCGAAAGTCGCCACGACTCTCCATGGCACTTTAGATTGTCGAGGAAAAATAAAAGAAAGACCATGATTATTTTTAATTTTTCTACACACTAATTATCTTTTTTACTTTATACATTGCGTTGCGTACCTACCTTTAAAAACATTACCCATATTACATACAACGCCCTGACATCTTTAATAGCAAAAACACATTCCCCTCAAAAAATGCAGGGATGAAACACTTTTTAAAATCATAGCATTTAAATAAGTACCTGCGGACCCACAAAGCTCCAGTCTACTGTGTTTGGGGAAAACCACGTTTCCTCCACCCCAGCGCTTTATCGTATTATTAAAATAAATATTTTTAATAACGAGCTGTGAGATTGAGGTTTGTTATACCAGGCGTTTGCGGGGGAATTCGTTTGTCGCGCGAAACGAAATTGTTTTTGTTTCATAAGGGGGATTTAAATGTGTCTCGGTATCTCTAATAGTCTTTGCGGCTTAGGCATATTTTAATATTTCAAAGAAACCTTCCGCCTTGCCTTAATCATTCAAACAAGCTTAACACGGCAAGCAACCGAAGGCCGATCATTTATCTATATAAAAAAGCTATACACGTGACTTTCATTCATTGATACGCATATCTAAGCATCTGTTCTAGATTTTAATAATATCTAGTACCTATTATGTCTTTTAAAAAAGACACCAGATAAACTAATTCTAAATATCAAAATCATTAAATCAGTATGTCTAACAAAGTCAAACTCGTTTCAAAAGTTACACCCTTCTGTTTTCCATTTTCCCAACCACATTACATATAATTCCTATGCAGTAGCTCCATCGAGCTTATTATTGGGCCTAATAAACAATAAAAGCGATCGTCAGGCACATAAAGTGATATTTTAGTAGGTGTTCTCTGACTAAACTGCTCGTTTTCATGACAACATGCGCTTTGACGACTTGCATTTGATTAGAGTGGATGCGGCATCACAGGTAAGTGATAAAAATAATTTTACGTTATCTTATCGCATTGAAAAGGCTGGCTGCTTTATATTTCTTTATTGGTTTATTATTTACAGAACATGATATGTTCTGGAAGTAAATTGTACAAAATTATCTAGACCCAAATAAGGCAGAGCCTGTACTGTGGGTACCTACATAGTAAACAACTTACAAATATACTTAAATATAAATTTCCAGACACGAAATCAAATAAATATGGCCCGGGCATATTGAAATTAAAAACCTCTGTCTCAGAAAGCAGAAAGCCAATCTTACCTAAATATTTTTTAAAGACATCTAAGAATCCATAATAGAACTTTTTTTTTTGCAGCAGCAGCAGTGATAAGCCTTACGGTTAAAGAGCCCGATTCTCATGATGATAATCAGTGAGGCTCGGGTTCAAATCCTGGCATGGACCAATGAATTTTTCAAAAACTTACGTACATATATTCATCACTAGCTCGACGGTGATGGAAAGTCATAGTGAGGAAACCCGCAGGTCCCAAAATTAATTCTGAAACTTATGTAAAAGACCCGGTCAGGCGATGGGCTCACCACCTATCACGTTTAGGGGTCGAATATGCTGTTGAAAAGTAGGTATTTTCAGAAGTTGAATACCTCTGCCTGCCCCTAGTTACCTATCCTTTGCAGCCCATATGAAGAATTTTTTTATCTGCCAAACAAGCTATCTTACATTGGTATCCAGTAACACATTTCTAAATCAGCCATTTTAAAAACGTCTGTGGAGCACTGAATAAACACAGGTGTACCCATACAAAATAATCCGTCCATATCACGACGACATACTAATCTTGTGTCCAAACAGAGCTCCCTCCTGCTTATTAAAACAAATATCCCAAGCATCCGAGATATTGTAGGGCTCATTTTACACTCGACAGAAAAAAAAGATCCAACAGTACTAAATTACGTCCCAAAAGAAAAACGTCCCCCTTAATATCTCCAAAATAGTCATTTCTGTTTCACGGAAGTAACTCGAAGGAAATGTTATTACGTAAGTATTTTATGACATCGTTTAACGTGAACGCGTTTTGTATTCAAAGAATTTTTCTCTGTGCGCTTTATTCGCGACAGTCGTATGTAATAAGGGTTTGTTTATAAAGTACGAGTACTCTTAGTAAAGAGATGAGTGTAATAGAAATATATATTTATAACATCTATGAAAGAGTTTGGGTAACGAAAGTGTACTTACCAATTTTAATTTGTCTGCTGGGTGGATTTTTTGCTAAATCTCAAAAATATATTTCCAAGAGCGAAATCATTGTATTTGTTTTATAATTGAAAATACCAACAAACACAACTTACTAAATGGAATAGCAGTAAACAGACCAGACGTGGGCGTAGATGTAACTTCCACTACGAAAGTTATGCTGCATTACTTGTATAAAGCAAAATTTCATTTAAAATTTTGCTTTGTTCGACTTTATAGCAGGTTAACACTAGTAGTATAGTACCTACTCCTATTCCCCATTTTGATAAAACACATATGCAGGCGTGACTAGAACAACTACAACAGCTGTAGTCGTCCTTTGTGAGAGTTTAAAATAATCGGTAGAAAGTCGTGGTCATGTACCGGTCGTTAATTTTGGCACCAGCGGGAGAGGGGGCGTAGCTCAGATGGTAGAGCGCTCGCTTAGCATGCGAGAGGTACCGGGATCGATACCCGGCGCCTCCAAACTTCTCTTTTAGTTTAAATTCAGGAATAAAAAAATTATTAACATTTTAACATTCATTTGCACGCTGGCTGTTCCGACAGACTTTTTCCTATCCAAATCCCACAGAAAAAAATACTTTAGATTTTTCCGAATTCTCAATTTTCCTAAAACTATTCTACAATATTTGTTATTATAATATTTGTTTCTCAAAAAAACCCAATTCAGACTAATTTTAAAAAAAAATGTTTAATCGGGCGTTGTCAAGTGGTGCAGAATTTAAGTTTTATTTACCTACAGACAAAGACGTTTAAAGAAAAAGTTTCTCTCTCCTAAAGAGAATGATTTTCTTCCAACCTCTTTGCCTACAGATTTGGAGAAAAGACTTAACTACTTAGAAACTTTTTTTTCTAGCACAAAGTAAAAGGAATATTAGTATTTTAATTTATTATTTCAATAAAACTACATTACTGTATTTGTCACTACCAACTACTCCATTTCTTCTAATAATAATTTATTAAGTGGGCACGGTTGTGCTATACAATGTGGTAATTTAGAGTATAACTCACATTCAATTCAATGATTTATTAAGTGTTTACATATTTATACATTGGTATATCAGTAACAATATTAGTGAACAAAGTTCCAATCGTATTGCAAAATAGGCAGCAATAAAAGTACAAATATATGTTTAAGAAAATGCTTGTATACCGGTAATAGCTCGACCCAATATCAATGCATGAACGTCGTGGGTGCCTTCGTAAGTATTAACCGCCTCCAGGTTCATAACGTGCCTTATAACGTGATATTCGTCTGACACCCCATTACCGCCGAGCATGTCTCTAGCCGACCTCGCCATTTCCAAAGCCTTACCGCAGCTATTCCTTTTGATCAGTGAAATCATTTCAGGGGCAGCTTTGTCCTGGTCCTTTAAGCGTCCAACCGCCAAACAAGCCTGATACCCGATGCTTATTTCAGTTAACATGTCAGCTAGCTTCTTTTGTATCAGCTGGTTAGAGGCAAGCGGTCTCCCAAATTGGTTCCTATCTAATGTGTACTGTCGGGCGATCCGCAAACATGTTTCAGCGGCACCGAGAGCCCCCCAAGCGATCCCATACCGAGCGTTATTGAGACATCCGAACGGCCCCTTCAGACCCACTACGTTCGGCAATAAATTCTCCTCCGGTATAGCCACTTCGTCGAGCAATATCATCCCGGTTGCCGACGCTCGCAAAGAAAATTTGCCATTGATTTTGGGTGTATCTAGACCTTTTTTGACTCGCGACCTTTCCACAATAAATCCTCTAACTTTGCCTTCGTCGTTCTTTGCCCAAACTATAAGAATGTCAGCAATAGGGGAATTTGTTATCCACGTTTTGGCACCTGACAGTATGTATGTTTTGGATTTAGCATCGTACCTCGCCTTAGTTACCATTCCTCCTGCATCACTGCCATAGTTTGGTTCTGTCAATCCGAAACATCCTACAAGCTCTCCTTTTGCCATTTTCGGTAAGAACTTTTGCTTTTGTTCTTCACTTCCATACATATATATGGCGCCCATTGCTAAACTGCTTTGCACGCTCATAGCTGATCTGTAAGCAGAGTCCACACCATCTAATTCCCTCGTTATTAGTCCATAAGTGACATATGAGACACCGGAACATCCGTATCCTTTGATAGTACATCCCAAAACACCCATCTCCCCCATTTCCTTGTAAATGTCCTTATCGAATGTTTCATTTCTATTCGCTTCGATAATTCGTGGCAATAGCTTCTCGTTACAATAAGCTTTGAAAGAGTCCCGAATCGCCTTCTCGTCGTCGTGTAATTGTGAATCTAAATTCAGTGGATCCTCCCAGTTAAAACTTATTTTTGCGTTCTTGGAGCATGTCGTTGACAATGCCCTCAAATTAGTGTTATTTTTACACACAAGTGACAGTAAATTCGTAAATTTTGTTACTGACACAGCCATTACTAAATATTTTACTAGTATCACTGTTAATGTATGTGTCTTAGCAATCACTATAGGACCAGTTCTTGTTATCAGTTGTTTACTTCTTCGTAATACGCACTAATTGTGACAAAAGAGTAGTCTTTTACATTTCTATAAATAATATGTCACGTCACAACACCCCACTTTTCATCTAATCTTTCACAAATTAAGTTAGTTCGTAATATTTGCTTTTTATTTCTATTTTTCCAGTGATTAACCTCGCTACTGACCTAGTGACAGTCACTGCTATATTATCGTTCCGCTGCTACATTCACACTGGTTTGTGCGCACGTAACATTGTCGTAACTCTCGTTAATAAAAACATGTGTGCATGTGTTATCTTCTTCACGATCTTGCTTCACGGGATTATTAGTTCTACGCACTTTGTCATAAGATTGAAAATATTGAAATTATTTTTTTATTTTCTTTCATTAATAAATGAAAGAAATGTTTGATTACTTTATCAGTGTACAAATAGGTAAGTTATCGATAATTGTTGACTGGTGGTGATAACCTTGTTGACTATAAGTTTATTTAATGTAAATTTAGATTTTAATAAAGATTTCTAGAAAAGAATAATTTTACTTATTATACTGACTTGATTTCCTATTCGTTATAAATTACATACCTAAGTAGATTGACAATAGAGGCAAACAGATTTTAACTCTCTAAAAGAGCAACCAAAGAAGAAATTTTAGCCACGACTAAATAGTGTAAAAGATGTTTAATTCGTAGAAAATGTTGTTAAAAATGTTTGTGGTTAGAACATAGTTATAGCAGTTTACGGTTTACAAAGGAGTGCAGTGCAGTTGTTGCGTACTTTTTGTCTCAAAGTGAGATGTTGAGTGAAGTTTAATAACCTTAATATTGTACGTACTTTTACGGAGCAATAAATTATATGAATATGACTATCTGAATTATTTTCAGATATTTATCTGAATTATTTTTAGGTATTTATGTTTTAATTAATTCCTACACACTGCTACCAACGTTAGGTAAGTATGACATGCAAAAATGTTTTGTTTTGTGTGTGAAGAACTTCTTGTCTTTTATAATATAACTCTTTACTAGACGAAAAATCAATACATTTAGCTGAATAACATTATGTATGAGTTATTGTTTGTTTCTAAAGATGGCGTTCAACTAGTCATTTTTAATATTTGAAACCGTGAATACAATACAAGTATACCTTTTTAGTATTTCTGTACCTGAAATAAATCTAAAATAAGTACAGAAAATATCTGAAATAAATTTAAATTCTGATGTCGACCCACCTATTAACTTATCTCTGATGGTTTTACAAGTAATGAAAAACAGTTAGCAAAATATATGTATTTACAAATGAATTAATATCGAATTAATTAGTTGAAGGAATCTATGAGTTACAATCGTTGTGTATTTTTTCACCTTGAATTACCCCACTTAGATATTTAACTACCAAATAAACATCCCTTGATAAATATAAGAGACAAAGAGCAAATTATATGCAGCAGAAATTTTCATATTACGGAACAGACAAAGAAAAAAGTTGGGCAAAAACGGGAGCAACCGGCGCGGATCCTGTAAGCGGGCAGTGTGTCCACTTATTTATGTCCTAGGGCAAAAACCACTGCGTTATGAATGCGAGCAATGTTGCAACTCGCTTGCTGTTTTGCTAGTGTTTTGTTTTTTGTGTCCGAAAAAAAAAGAGGTTTTATTCACACGCCACGAAAATTTGTTTTTTATTTCTTTTAATGTTTTGCTCTTTTTTCCAGTCAGGTGTTAGACGGGTCCTAATATTTTGTATATGTATCGTGTTTAATTGTTTTAATATAAAAAATATATACATACCTAGATTAAAAATTGTTGTAGTGTTACTTGACTAGTACTAGTACTACTTGACACATTCAATACAGGAAAGTTTGTTTAATTTGAGGTAGGTTTTATTATTTGGAATTATAAAAATACTCGTCGTAATCTAAATTTTATTCTTATTAAAATAAAATTTTCATTACAAGTTTAAGTTAAAAACTTAGCGGTAGATAAGAAGTGGAATAGGAGAAAAAGCCAGGACAACAATCAAGTGAAGAAACATCTTATCTTATCGCATAGGAGATTGGCAGAGGTACCTACTATATTCCTGGAAAGTTTGGTTTAGTAGTAAAAATAGAACGAAAGAATTTGTTTTGTGAATGTCAGGCAATCGAGTGCGACGCAATGAGACATGCATACTAATTTAAAAATAAAGTGCAGTCCAAATTCCACTTTTCTTAAATATATCAAGATAAATATACTTTCTCAATATGTCATCCATGGGGTTGACAGAGATATTCCGTGGCTAAAAACAAAACAATTGACCAGTTTATTTTTGTAGCCATCTGCAGCGTAGGTAATGAGCACATCGCCCTACTGAGGTCGAGGTTACACATGTCTCAGAACCAATTCTGAGGTCAGCTAGTTTCTCACGATGTTTTTAAACACCATCGAGCTACTGATCAAAGTGTACGTAAGGAGTTATTGAAAAAAACATTGGGCCATATGACTAATAATTCAAACCCGGGCCTTAATTACCTATACTAAAAAAAGCACGCTGAACTACTAGCCTTTAAATAAGTCATAAGTAAATTTAATATACTTTTATATTATTATTGAGATTGAGATTGACTAAACAGAAATAGCGTAAATACCTCATTTATTGTAAAATTCAAACACAATGAACAAATAAATTCACTAAACCATTTGAATATAATCTGAAGTTTATGGAGAACAATTCTGATTTATTATCTTACCTTCATTGTAGAGGCACAAATATCCAACAATATTAAATCAAACGTCCCCTTCATAATTATTATAATAACGCATTTATTTGCTCCATAATAGCAGTCACGCAGATCGGCGGCTTTTCGGTGGCCCCTTATCACGTGATTTCGCCAACAATGCGGATCCTCGTTACAGGGGATGAATCTTCTATAAATTATTCACTCTCTATTTGCATGACAAACGACGGGTGAGCGAAGGTCTAAGACCTTTAATGGCACCTCTTCGCCTCTCTAACTGCCCTATACCCACTCCAATCCTTTCTCACTTCAATGTCGCTACACTCTTTAATGGCCCAGTGATTTTTCCCAGTCATATGCAAATGTTAGATTAGCATACATTTTATTCCCTCCCCACTTTAACCGACAAAAATGTTGATGGCTTTAACATTGTGGATTTTGTCTCGATAGAGTTTTAGAGCTGAAGTCTTTGTGTCTGGAGCAGCTAATTTCGAGATAATGAAGGGCACTCTTTTGAAAATGTATGAATAATTTTGCATCGTTAAAATATTATTTTAAGTAACTACCTATGTACTACATTTACATTCTTTGAGTATTAAACCAACTGGAGACGCCACTGACAGGCGTTCCCCTCTGCCAAAAAACGTGTCGGTCAATGAGCATACCGGTTAAATACAACTAGTTTGTTTGAGTTCACGGAGTGCTTGTATTGGTGAATGTATTTGTGTGCACCTAGTTCAAGCTAATGTTTAATTGTTTTGTCAAAAAATGCTTTTGTTTTAACATTATTTGTGTTTGTTTCCTCGTCCCCCGCGCAGAAATTGGCTGACTTGTTTGCAAAGAAACTAGAGCGCGTGACGTCTCCTGTTGGTTTAATACTCAAAGTTTACATTAGACAAACTCTAGGAAAAGTTGTATAAGACACGTATTTTCTTAAAATATTATTATGAAAAGCTACACTTATTCAAAACGTAACTATAATACATCATTTGAAACAAACACACATTTTTTAAGCCCACGATCACTGCAGTCTTCTTGTTGCCTTTAACAGGAAAACGTGTCTTGAAATCTACTTAGAAGACATACATATGTAATGCGGAAAACTTCATCGATACCAATCCAGTAGTTGCTGAGAAAAAGAAACACACAACCACAATGCAAGTTCTAACCCGTCTTCGTTCCGTCGAGGTAAAAATACATTCAATACATACCCCTAATCCACAATGTAACCCAGCGGTTGCGAAAGTCAATATACCTTCCTCAGACAAGACGCTAAGTGCATATTATAAAATCACACGTATCCCACCGAGTGACGTTTCCAAATTAGAACATCACAGGAACTCCCGCACAGACATAAATGGAATAGTCGTGTAGTTCGAGAGCTCAGAAATACGAGATAATCTACTGTAAGTACGTACCTACCTAAGGTATATTTTGTGAGGGTGTGGCTCCTGTGCTAGCGGGTTTTGGTATGAAATCATGTGACTTGAAACATTATGTGATTGACATTTCTAAAGAAACTCGCGTGGGAAATCTTACACTATACTTCCTGATTATATGAAGAAAGACAGATTAGCCGAGCTGTGGACTGTGAGAGGTTGAAGATCTAATTAAATATTAATAAAACAGCCCCCATATCAAAAGCGAAGTCACGCTAAAACTACTGAGCGGATTTTGGTTATACTTAACAGTAATAAATGTATAACTTTAATACAACACATTGGAAAGAGCAGCTTGGCGGGCAAAAGATAGTCTACACTTCTACACTAAATTATAAATAGGTTTATTTTTAATTTTTCTTGGTTTGTAACGAATAAAATGAAATACAACTGGGCTGATTTAAAAAAAAACACGAATTGGAAGCTTACTTTCTGGAAATAACATCAGCTAAACGGGACTTACGCTTTTGAAATCGCGTGGAACAGTTAGTTTATATCTATACTTCTATATCTATACTTCATTTTATAAAGAGGAAAGATTTAGCGTTTTTGTATGTTTGTTACGAATAAACTTAAAAACTATTAGACTGATTTTAAAAATTATTTTACTAATAGAAAGCTACAATATCCCCGAGTAACATAGACTATATTTTATTCCCATATTCCCACGGGAACGGGAACTACGCCGGTGAAACCGCCCGGAACCGCTAGTTATTGATAAAGACGTAAATCATGTGAGCCATCTGAGTAGGAGAGATATATTGTCAGGAACGAATACATTACATACAGCAAGGAATACATTGCGATATTAAAAAGAACTTCAACATTGCCGATCATCACAGAAGAATAAATATGTTTGTGGTTTTGTTTTATTCCTAGAAACAAACCAAAAACTTTCAAAAAATTTACCGTCAAACGGACGGTTATCGTGTCTACAAAAAAAACCTATCTATTAAAGTTTTCTTTGTGCTTTTTTTGATTTGTGACTCTTACCTTCAATGTATCGTCTAGTCGAGCCACACTTGACGAAAAGGTCAGCTTTATGATATAGGTAAATATCTCTCTAATGTAATCTATTAAAATTAGTAGGCTCTTAGAGATTGACTGCTGGATCCTAGCCTTGCTTTGACCTAACTCAATCCAGTGTTAAAAACAAATATCTAAAGGATAGGTACAAGTACTTCATTATATAGCAACATTACTTGTTAAGGAGGCACATCCCAATGATATTATATGTTACTCACTGGCACATCCCGTATATGTACATTGTGCACCTCCTGCAGGTTTATATCTATGTGGTTTTATATCTGTGTTGCATACGATTTCTATGGGGTTGTTTACATGGTTACGTTGAAACAGCTTAGAAGTAAATATATATTTAAATCTTCCACTACGTTTATTTATTCACTTTAATATTACTTTATCAGTTAAGAACCACCGGTTCCAACTGGAACCGAGACACAATTAAAAATCTATTATGTCTGTGATTCATGGTCTGAGAGGTTAAGTAAGTACCTACATGATGTATCTAGAAATCAAAGAGATTAAAATATAAAAAGGGGGCATTAGGAATATTTTCATACAAAACTTTGAAGCATGTTTGAAGCTCAAGCGTCATGTCAGTTAGTATGTACGCGAGCTGTCATTCGGTCGAAATTTTACTAGACTTATTCCACTTGGAATAACTTCTAGCTTCAAATTTTCCTCGCTTTGTCCCCTCTATGCCCTATTATATTTTAATCTCTTTGCTAGAAATCCATATAATATTAATGTACGATCATGTTCCACTAATAGGGTATGCAACGAAATCTATTACTTATAAAAATATAATCAAATAGACAAACAACTCCAGGAAATTATTATATCATGTAAATTGTAAATTAGGTAGTATTTCGAATAGCTGCCGCTATACCGGTGGGCGGCTTATGCCTTTGTGGGTACTCATTAATTTCAATCTAAAGGAAAGTTATAACGCCAAATATTTCAAAATTAATATTAAAACAAGTTCAAATGAACCCATTATTTTGAACTTTGTAAGTTAATGTCAAATTTCGTTTCGAACGAACTTCAACAATGAGTCGTTAGAAAATTCTGAAATCAATTATTATGGGTTTATGGATCTTAATTAAGGAATTGATATACCTTCGTTGAATCTGTAACAGTGTGATTACAAAAATACATTAAGTTACAAAGGTGTGTTTTATTGATTTCTTCTACATCTACATTTAAACTAGGTAATATAATAAAGAGAGAGTGATTAGTATTTTTATATGTTTGTAACGAATAAACTCAAAAACTACTGGACCGATTTTAAAAATTCTTTCACCAATGGAAAGCTACAATATCCCAGAGTAACAAAGGCTATATTTTATTTCAGTATTCTCACGTAAACGAGAACTACGCGGGTGAAACCGCGCAGAACTGCTAGTCTTAAATATTTTTGGAGTAGGTAATTTACGAATGTAGAACCAGTGACAGCCCTTTTGTTAGCGAGCTCGCTTCTCCTATTTGAGGCTCGAGTTCGAATCGTGGTGAGGGTATCTACCAATGAATTTTGGCAAAATCTTATGTGAGTAAGTATCACTAACTCAACGGTGAAGGAAAACATTGTGAGTAAACCCGCAGGTCCCAGAATTAATTCTAATACAAGTGTCTAGTAACCGGCGAAGGCCTCAGCACCTGTCCATTTTCGTCAAGAGGCTCAAAAATATGCTGGTAAAGAGGGTATTTCCAGGAATGGAATTTCTCTGCCTCGGCGATAAATCAACTGCATTTTTTTTATTATTGCAATATAATTACAATATGATTCTTAAATCTAAATGACACAGCACGGAAACCTCACGGGGTTCTGAGAAATATTTTTATTTAAATGCTCTAAACCGAGACCCCTACAAATTTACATCCGTATATTAGGATCCGTATATCCGGCTATGTAGAACACAGTATCCTGCCTCAGGCTTTTCACAAAACATTTCCCATTCAATTCCATGCCATGTCATAATGACGTACGAACACCAAGTTTTTTCCGCACGTGTTCAGGCATGTTGCCAGAGAAACCGCGTTGGTATAAAATATAGTTTTCCTCAATTTTTTTTAATGGTGCATAGGGTATGCACATTTATACTTAACCTAATTTATACTTAAGCGTGAGGATTAGGTACCTACCAATCGTGGTAGATGTAACAATGAGTTTTAAAACGATTTTATTTAGCTTAACCTGTTTGTTGGGTCAAATTTTGTAATTGAAATTTTACTCCCTTCCTGTTGACAAATTGATTTGATATTTGGTACACCCCTTTTACCTCTGATGACAATACAATTTATTATAACACATTTTATTTACAATTCCCTCGATATGTGTATCTAATGAAGGGGCTTGACTAATAGAATAGAGTACACTATAAACAAATGCAAATCCAATATGGCGGCCAACAAAATGGCGGATTACATATTTTTTACAACCCCCTCAATGAAAATCAAATGAAAAGGCTTGACTAGTAGATAGAGAATAGATAGAATAGTGTAAATAAAAAAAATGCATAGGTATCCAATATGGCCACCAACAAAGTGGTGGATTACGGTTTTTTCACAACCCCTCAATACGGGTACCAAATGAAAGGACTGAAATGCTACGCCATGAAATGGTGAAAATAGCAAAAAAACAGTCACGTTGACTTAATTTTTTACTTTCGGGCTGAATATCTCGACAACCATGAACGGCAGGTTAAAAACTAACAGGACCTAAATTATAAAGCGTAAATAAAGCAACAAAAAAGTATGTTATCATAAATGTCATATCACTACACACAGCCGATCTATCGCAAAAAAACGAAATTCAACCCTTTTTTCAAGATGGCGGATGCCGGAACAGGCACATTGGTAATCGAGGTCGACAATTTCAATTTAAGTTTTTCTAAGCCTTCTCTACAACATATCCAAGGCCTTTTTTTTATTTAATAACTATACTAATTTATTTTAAAACATCTTTTCATTAATATATTACGGTATAAAATAGGAAGATTTCTAAAAAATCTTCATATGAAATTTCCTGGTTCATGAAAAAGACTGCATTGCACTGACCGGGACATAGCCACTAGTACCTTATTTATGTTCGCACACCATCGCCATGCATCCTCGTTGATGTAGCAAGACCGTGTTGTTCCATAATTCCATCTGCATATCTGCTCCATGAACTTGCCAGAAACGTAAAGTCTTACATATTTTTGAGGATGACAATTAGTCTAGGCAATAAAGGTAGTAGACCCTAAGTTAGTCCACAGCGACTATTAAATGACATTCCAGTCTAAAAAATACATACATAATCTCACGCCTATTTCCCATTCTAAAAAATGGACTGAGCAATTTTCCCGTGCAATGTACATATACATCTGAGTTTTGTTGTTTCTACCAGAAGATTTTTTTGGATATTTCGCATATAGCTTTCTTAACACACATGAATATTGCTGGCGAAGAAAATTTTCACTGAGAATTTTTCCCAACAAAGATATTAAATAAATAAGTATTTAAGTAAAAATACCTAACTTCGGTTAGGTTTTTGACGTGACAACGTCTTATAATTCGATAGAGCCGGCTGCATGCACGAGAAAGTATGACGTATGCGGCGTTCCAGTGCAAACGACGAAACAACGAGCGACAAAGAGGCACAATACATTGCATCAGTATTTTCTTATGACGTTGTCACGTTCAACTATCGTCAGTAAACCGACTTTACAGACAGCCGATTTTTTTTGGATTTTTTTATGAAAGTATTGTCTCATACTATACTACAATCCTGCAAAGTTTCATCGACTGAGGAATTAATGTTGGGGTCTTCATACAAAAATCCGCTTCATTGCCTGGACTAAATCTTGTTACAGGAAAATTACAAAGATAATTATAGCAGACGTTTTGGTTCTCTTCTCTAAATGTGACAGGATGATGAGCCCATCGCTCGAAACCGGGGTGCTATTTATATTTTATTTATTTATTTTTTACTCGATAACAATATAAATTGTGTTGAGTACCACATAACATACTAAATTATAATCAAATACAAACATCAACACATATTACACATGCCTTAGAATCAATACTGGGACATCCGGGTTTTCTCACAATGTTTTCTTCTCCGTCGAGCCAGTAATAGATATAATGAAGAATTAATTATCTATTCTATTTAGGTAAGTTCGAAGTTGATTAAAACAATCCACATTGCTGATAGATCGCTTCTTTGCAAATACAAGTAAACCATAGAAAAAAAGCTTCGTGTTATAATAAAGGTACCCAGATATAATCAGACAGATTACCCATTACGAACATCGCAATATTCTAATGACTTGTTACGATAAAATGATATATATAACCGAGAAGAACAACGAGTTCCAGGAACAACCAAGTACAAACGGAAAGTCTTGTCACAAAAACGTACAATAATTTTACTTGAATATAAACAAGAGGCGTATTTACGAAAACGGGCTAAAATTGCTCAGAAGTTGTTCCTACTGATTTTCATTTGCCGAGTGTTTCGCATTGGCGTTAATTCCGCAGTGAATGCCGTCCCGATTCCCAAGTTTTAATTGCAAACTCTTAATGATGTAGACTACAACCTTACAATGGCCCAGTGTCAATCCACAACTGTTACATAATAATACAAAATACTTATAATTTGCTTATCAAAGAGATATCATAGTGTGTTTGGTCGAAGCTTCACGTGACTAGAGGGCTGGCAGTTACCTCTACCTACCCAGGGAGGCAGTCAGTCTTCTGGACACTATAACATGGTTCATCCTTGAAGCATTTTATATATAAATATTACATTTTGTTTTCCTTTATAGTAAATTTGAAAGCAGAATTTTTAGATACTTATTTACCGTATAGATGAGTTGTCACGAGCTTCCCTTCGTACTTTTGTTTCTCGGAAATTATTATTATAAAGATCTCTTAATATCTTTTTGTGTAGTAATTTTATATTATATTCGTTTCGAGGTTGCTCTCCAACTACCAAAATTAGATGACCTACCATTATGTTAGTCGATTATCTAAAGTTACCAAATCCTTTAAGAGTCAATGTATATGCTTTTAAAATAAGATTCCCATTGAATTGCAAAATTTGCCTCTTGACAAATTCAAAACTTACTTGACCTACCCAGACTAGAACTACTTAGTAGACCAACATGCATGGGATTACTGACTCGACGCTATGTAAGGCTATTAATTATAATTAATACTGTATACCATATTTATCAGTAAGACATGAGATTAAAAAGAGCTGCCCTTGAGTTTCTAGCTGGATCTTCTCGGGGTTCTGCATTTGGAACCAGCAACTCGTTGGTGGAGATAGGCTGCTGTTTACATTTAGCCAATCTTCATGGACTAGTTTAGTGTGCCTTCTTATTAGACTATTGACTGTTCTAAGTGTAATCCTTATTACCTACTGAATTTTCTTTCTTTCTTTATACCGCTGAAATTATGTAGTGTAGTGTAGTAAATTCTTAGTTATAAATCTTTGCACAAAAATAATATTTACATTAAATTTATAGTTTTTGATTTTGAAATTTATACTTTTATGAAATTTAAGATTCAATTCAAAATGGATGTTTCATAGTGGCTTAAGCTAGAATGGGAAACAAATCTGTTCCCCTTATTTCCCAAAAACCATTTAAATTAATTCCCTTGAAAATATTAATTAAAATTCACATTATGATTGGGTTTACTTTCGTAATACGGCGCCGTTCTATCGGAATTAATTAAGTTCAATTCTTGTAAAAATAACGTGGAATACAAGAACTGAAGATTTTTAATTAAGTAAGCCTAAATTAAAAGCAAACTTACAACTGCTTTGCTTCCACTTAGAGTTAAGAAAAATTTGTTAATTTTGGAAAGTTCTATTCTTTAATGGAAAGCTAATACATTTTATGGCGAATAATAAATAATCCTGGTATCCGTTTTTTTTGCAAATCTGAGCATAATATTTTAATACTGTAATCACAATATAAAGGTATTGCAAGATTTTGTAATCGTTTCCATTTCCACTGAAAATTGAAGCAGTAAAACGTCACAAAAGGGTTAAGGGAACACAACATAACCTAGCAAAGACATTCGGAATTCATAAGTCTGAGTACCCCTAGTCTCAGTACCAGCCAGCCTGCAGCGCTCGTGGACAAAAGCGGCTCGTCCGCCATGCGCTGTGCAAACACCAATGTTTCGTTCAAATATTTGTCTAATTACACGTGGTGGACGGTTGTTTCCCTAAGACGGCATTCAGGGTAATAGGTTCCATGTAATTTTACGTTGTGGTGTTTCACCTTTGTAATAGTTAAAACGAGTTGTAAAAATTTGTGTTGTGTTTTATATTTTCTATCTAACTACCTATAGTGCAATGAACGATTTTATAAGAACTTTTCATCTCTTCTTTTTCTTTTCCCTATTGTCGTGATTTTTTACAGCTTGTGCAATATACTTGACAGTTTTTTTCACAATCACTGATACTAAATAACTGAATACAATTATTACGAACAAAATAAAAACGTAAATATCTATCATATTAACTGCAATCCAATTCAGATCTCGCCCCGGGTTCTTGATGTAGTCGGCCCCCTTATTTCTGATTACATATTCGATCCAAAAAATTGCGGTATCTAAAGCACTCATTGGTCTATCCTTAAATCTAACTGACATTTCCTTAGCTTTCTTTTCAAAGGAATGGTTACTCAAAACATCACGAAGAATAGTTTCAAGAGTCTCTTCATTAATGTCGTGGTATTGCAAAATCTTGCCGAAGCCAATGTCCTGAGCTTGCAGTAAGTTGTTGTATTGATCGGCGTATATTGGAATACCGATGATCGGAACTCCGTGGAAAATAGCCTCTTGCGTTCCAATCAGCCCACCATGAGATATAAATACTTTGATGTTAGGATGCGCTGCAAAAATGTAATCATAGGTACATGTTCAAATTCTGCAAAAGTAAGGACAGCTTAACTGTAATTGAATGGGTCTATTGAGTAAACTCAATAGTGTATTTTCAACTCAGTAGTGTTACTCAGTAGTAACTAAATTTTTGTCCAGCGTCCTAATAAAGTGAAGAAAATGACGATTTTGTTTATCAACACTCTGTACGAAATTATAGTAATATCGTATTTTATGCAACATACAATTATATTTGTTCATCCAACACACATATTTTCACGTTGCTTTCTGACGCGTAAGGCAAAGACAAATAGATGGCCACCAGTCATAAACCTGGCACACCTCTCGCGTTTAGTCCCCTCCATAAACTATTGAATGAAACTACTACTTTTCGGATTCGAAGTCAAGACGTACATCTATAGTTTACAAACAAACATACACATACATCTCACGGCTATTTCCCATTAATAGACTGACACTTGCTACGAACTTGGCAGAACTCTCGTGCTTCATCCACATTCATCAATCGAGTCAAGCACGCTTGTCGGTTTCAGGTACTCTTTATTTGGCTTTTCTTTAAAACATCGCCGATCTGCTCGATGTAATTCAGCCAGGTCTACCGACATACAACACCCTTCTATATTTATGTCGTTATGCGTCATTCATTCATCCGCTCAATGTGACCAAACCACCTCAGCAATCGTTTTTTCCATCCTAGTCATATCATCTAGTTTGTATTTTATTTCTTCTACTTACACAGAATCTCTTTTTGTGGCAACCAATTTCGGACCACCAAATTATCAGGCTTATCCTCTAACTTATCATCTTCCCATTTCCAGATAACAGTTTGTTTGATTCTCCTGAATACATTCAAAAAAGCATTCCTTTTCTCAATTGGTAGTTCAGAACTTCGAACATTTGAACCAAAATTTACATATACCACGCCGTGCTTAGAGTCATCTAGAATCTTTTGAAGGTCCTGAAAACAGTGGTTTGAATCCATTAGAACTCCATACTCATGCTTAGTATAGCAAGAACCTCATAACAGGCAGTTACAGAAATTAACAATACCGAGTTCACATGACATTATCCGACTCGAGATAATTATACTTTGACGATTTCATGTTGTTATAGTAAATAAAATGTATACTCAGGTGAACTACGGTCTATTTATTATACTGTGATATTATTTTTGCAAGACCGCGATATTTTTTCATTGCAAAAAAGGTGTTCAGATTTTAATTCGAAAAAATTGGTAATACCGACATCGCCTATTATCCAAATGCCAAAAAACATAATACTCGTATTTAGTAATCCTAACCGGTTACTCGAAATATTTTTCTAAGGTACTTACCGAAGGCAGTTTTTTGTCACTTTTAGATAAATGTAATCCGCCAACTTCAACAATATTTGGATGATAAGCAACAGGAGGGTCGAAGCTAAAGTGACTGTTTATAAGGATTAAAGATGCATTTTTCTGCATTTCATATAGACTGGGAACTGGCTCTTTCAGGTTTGGTATATACTTCCTCACTAACTCCTCTTGCTTTTCCAAGTACCAATACTTCCACCAAAAAAATTCGTAAAATGCAAAGTAAAAATTCCTCAGTCTTCCCGAAAAAGTTGTTGGATCCTTTACGTCCAGAAACTCAGATAGAACTTTATACAACTGCAAAGGATTCCTTGTCGCGATGTTATGTCTCATACAATTCCCGAACGTTGTTATGAGAACTAAGGGAGCATTGTATTTATGAGCTAAAATATTTGTGGCTTCTTGGAAGAATTGCTCACTTATCACTACATCGAACTTGTTGTCTTCGGCTAGGAATTTTTGAACTTGCGTCGAGTTAAGGACCACTTCTGTGAAAGCAACTCCTCCGGACCAAAGGATCTTATCATGAAATTGTTCGGCTGATATTTCCACCATTGTAAAAACATTGGGCCTTTCACCTGGAAACAGATTAATTATTTTTATTGTTAAGTATTTTTCTTTTGTTTTGTAATTATGAGGATTCAGAACAGTTAATTGATTTAGTAGTATACATTTAATGTAATAATGACCACACTCTTTTGAATAGGGCAATTGTAAATCGTCTACACAAAAATATCTTCAAGAAGTCATAAAAATGTAACCCAAAGCCTTTTCCACAATCTTAACACAGTATAAAATAAAGTCGCTTTCTAATGCGCTAGCTCGAGAACTAGGTACGCAACGGATTTTGTTGTGGTGTTCACTAATGTAAAGAACGATAGAAGAGGGAGGTTTTTATAAACCATACAAAGCGAAGAGAGTGCGGTTCGCTGGTATTATTGATAAATGAAAAGTTGTCATATTCAAGTGCAAGAATTACAAATGTAAGTATAATTATTGATCTTTATAATTATTTCAAGTAATCAAATATATTTTTATGATATCTGAATGAAATTAATATAAACTTACCAATTACTTCCCAGATTTCAACTCTGTCTATTATAACTTGGTGGTAGTTAGACGGAAGTGTATCTTCTTTGTTCGCCGTTATCACGGTCACATTATGACCTCTGCGAGCTAGCTCGTGACCTAAGGGTCCGAGTAGCATATAGTGTGATTTAGATGTAAAGGGAATCACGTACAATATATTTGCACATTCAGCATAATATACTAACAAACTTACAATAATCAGAAATAACGCAACGACTTCCTGCAAAAAAATTACTCAAATAAATTATGCAGGAAATAACTTAAAACATAAATAAATATCAAATTTATATCTAATTATCTACCTACCATTTTGGGTAATACTTTTAATAAATATGGCTACACATGCTTCCGTTTTGCAATACAAAACATAACTGACTGACATTTCATAGTATTTAGATGACAAGGCTGAACCGGTCCATAGTAGGTACATATTACGCTAAGTGAAGGAGGTCAATTTTTGAACCATTCGTATTCAAACAATCACTCTATAATGTAAGACAAATGATATCATTAGAGTTTATGTAACTCTTGCGTGATGCGTGATATTCAGCTTACAAAAAACTACGTAGTAACTAAAGCACTAAATATAAGCATCGTAAGCACCGCTTGCTGAAATAAATATTTAATAATCGAAATACTTTTATAATGCACTAGCTTTTACCCGCGGCTTCGCTAGCGCTCGTTTATTTCACCCCTTAGGGGTTGAATTTTGCAAAATCCTTTCTTAGTGGATGCCTACACTGTATAAGGTATCTATGTGCAAAATAAAATTCTAGTCTCTAGACCCAGCGGCTTTAGGCTGTGCGTTGATATCACCAATCAGTCAGTCAGTTTATCATTTTATATATTATGATAGATTTTATCGAAATGGATGTCATGGAAACTTATCTCCATTTTAATTATAAGGTTATAATAATATTTGCACACCTGTGAACAGATTGAGTAGGTACATTGAACGAATTGTAAATAACATTATAACATCTTGTAAATACTATGTACTTAGCAAATAAATGATTCTTATTCTTATTCCAAAGACGTTATAAGAAAAATTTTTCTCAGGAAAGATAATGTTTTTCTTTCACTTTGGTTATCTTCATAAGAATGATGCAGGTCTGTAGCACCGCTCGGTTCCAATAGGCACCGTAACAATAAAAAAACAATTGTGTTTTATTTTATTGGCTTGAGGGGTTGGGCTGATTCATGTTACACCGGGCCGGGTCCGGGCCACGGTCAAGCACTTCATACCAAAAGTATACTACCCGGACCCGGCCCGTTGTAACGTGAATCAGCCTTTATTCGTAGCTGCTGCAAAATTATTGATAAGTGGCAGCAATTTATAGTGGACTCTCATAGGGAGATTATGGCTTTTAAGTTTAATATTCTTCTGTACTTAATAATAATATTTATCCAGTTGAGCGTCCGCTCCGCTAAGCCACAAATGCCTTGAGCGCCCGCGTTCGCGATGCACGGAAAAACACACCGAGCGGCCGCTACCTTCTTACTAAAAACATGATAGCAGCCAAACTACTACAGCTACACGAAAATAAAAACTACGTCAGGATAGCTTATAATATGCAGAATCGATTTATATAAAAACTAAATTACAACTAATAATTAAAAATTCTCAAAAAAAGAGACTGTAAAATCAATGCGAAAAACCGACGAGCTACGACCATATTTTTTCATGTCGATTTGTCGTCGCATCAATATGATATCGATATGATAGTTTTACATAATTGGAAGTAGGTACTAATCTTGAGGATTCCATTGATATACAACACTAATATAAATATTGAATAGTTACATTAAAATAACAGGTAAGAACAGAGCTCTAAAAAATACGTCACAAAATCCGCACTTCGCTTTTTTTTATTTTAAGATTTTTTTAAAACTCTATGCTTTTGTGTAAGCAAAGGCATTAAGTAAGATACAAAATTTAATAGAGAGTCATCTAGTAGCAGTTGTGAGAAGCTACCTTAGAGTTACCATTTATAAAAAATATTTTTCGGGGACAAGTCAGCTAAGTAACTATAGTTACGTGGGCGCTAGACGGTCCTTTTTTTTCGTAATTATGCTTACGTAGGCGCTCAACTGGTTATGCAGACAGACTTTGTAGCACAGACCATTAATGATCTGTGCTTTGTAGTAAGTCTTTGAAGCAATTAGTAAATTATGTACACTGCTATCTGTCGAAATCATTTAATATTATCTGGTTATCTCGAACATAAGCATCCAGAAGTCGCACGGATATGAAACTTTTTCTTCAGTGAAGTAGGTCGTCGAATAAAGTTTATAATATCGACAATATCTCACAGATGGCGCTGACTTTACATTGTACTAGCGACTGTCCTACCCAATAACAATGTAGGTACCTTATTTTAGTCATCCACTCAATCTTTACTAATATTATAAAGAGATAAGATAATTATTTATGTATATTTGTATGATTGTTACGAATAAACTCAAAAACTACTGGACCCATTTTAAGAATTATTTCACCATTGGAAAGCTAGAATACATCTGGGTAACATAGGCTATATATTATTCCCGTTTTCCCACGGGAACGGTAACTACACTGGTGAAACCGCTCAGAACCGCTAGTTAATTACAAACACCGAGTACTTACTCAGTCTTCATTGTTGCCAGGCTAGGTGAAGATGGCCGTAAAATCAAAGATGTTAATATATTTAACATCATTGCGTAAAATGTATTGAATGGGCCCAATTGGTTCTTCTATTTTTATTTTGGGTTTTCTTATTAGGTACCTTATTACCCGACTGCTTGAGAAGGAGGGTATTTTTTTAGCACAGCCAGGCACTCAGCATTCTTTGATCATAAGGATCAAAAGGTTCAGATAATGCCTAGTAGGTATCTATTTACGTATTTTGATCGGATGATTTCTAATCAGTAACTTTTAGTAAGTATATTTTATTCAATATAAGTAAATTTCGTTTAGATTCAACATACAAGCTTTGATTCAATGTAAGTTTTATTTTAATAAAACAAAAGCTTAAGAGCTTATTAACACATTATATTTATTGATACATTTCATTAAAAATCCAATTCAATAATATTATTTCTTACACCTACGATATCAATAAAAATGTTATTATCGAAATGTAAGTATATTCACAAATCAAGAGTGTCAATTAATATTAAATTTTCTTAGAAATTTAAGTATTATACGATGGCCCTTTAGAGTTGATTACACTGGACCGCTTTAGATCACCATATTAATTAATTAAATTTAGTAAAGCTATAAGTATGACTTTTTACATGAGAACACGAAGCAGCTTATACAAAATTCAGTTTTTAGTGTACTTGAAATAAAGTTATTAGATACCTTAATACATAAAGCGTTTACGGTTCAGTCTGCATTTGACTCTGTTCGATTCATCTTATATTTCAAAATATGGCATATCATTATATTTATAAAAGTATTAGTAATCTCTAATTTTCTCCATTACTTTAAAGTTATTACTCCTTCGTTCTGAGTAGAGTGGCACGGCACCATTTCTGGTTTCGTACCCAAGCGGTGAAGAGCGGCGACCATTCTCGATATATTTCACATTCGACACCGGTTCCTTGTAACCACGGCTCTTGGTGACAGAATTCACTTCCCTCGATTCAATTATCTCTTTACCGCGTCCATCTCTGGTTGGTACAATTTTTTTACTTACTGTTTCTACGGTGTCTGTAACACTGGGTCTCTCAGGGTCCCCTGACCTCGTGGTATACCTGTATGTTTCCGAATAATTATCGCTACTATTACTTCCTCGACGTATGGCTGGTGACTTCAATCTTGTTTCCAGTCGGGAGACAAATGGACTCGTTTCTCTGTTCAATGATTCTGTTTTGTACACCGGCACTTTGCGTTCCTCAGATATCCGATCTTTATAATGCGGTGATGGTGTGTTGTACCGAGATGACAATCTGCTGCCATCCGATTCTTCGTCAGCGTGGAGAGTCTGATATAATTCTGGAGCGCGTTCTCGAAGACCTTTCATGAACATCTTTTTCTTATCTGGATCTTCATAAGATTTTGTGTACCCGTTAGTGTGACCATTAGGGGCCGTCGTCTTACCATATCTTGCACCAAACAGTCCGTCACGTCGACGCTCAGTCTCACGGGAAACAGCGTCTGCGAGATCACGTTGGCTTCTGTTTATAATGGACACGATTCCAGGGCTTTTCAGTTGCGGTGGTGTTTCATCGAGCCGGCTGAGATGAGGGTTGGATTTATACATGGTGGAGTAGTTTCGGTTCATTCCGGATATGTATCGTGGATGAGTCTCCTGTTCAGGTGCGCCCATAGCAAAACTCTTGCTACGGTTTAAAGCTTTGTATGTTCGCGCCGGTTTAGCAGGGCCGGGCGGATATCCGTTGACTTTGCCTTCAGGTAAAGTTGAGACGTTATTAGATATGTTAATGGCGCTAGTAGATCTCTTGCTGGGAGTCAGCCGCTGCCAGTATTTATTGGAGCTAGGTTTTTCGGTGGTTTTTTCTTTACGATCATGCAATTTTCTTGGCAGGGTCTGTGCACTGCGAGCGTAATCTTCTTCAGGCTCGCTGTTCGGATTCAGCCGACTTGTCGAGTGGCTGAATCGACCAAGTGTGCTCGAGAATTGACCCCTGGAATTGAAGATAAAACGATGGGTTAATTTAGCGAGTAAAGTACAAAATGTTTATTGTTATATCGTGATCTTAAGATGAGCGTGGCCCACGTATTCTTATTGTTATCTCATGTGTCACAAAAACTGGTAATCTTGTGTTCTAGTAATTGGATTGAATGGGGATCTCCTCCCACACGACTAACGACCATGCTTTGTTTACATGTACTAAAGACCGACATCGCTTCGTTAAGATGGCAAGTATGCCTTTGTGTAATCTAGCCACTACAAATGTAGGTATATTAATCTGATTTATAATTTTCTAGCAGCGCCCCGCGGTTTCACCCGCGTAGTTCCCGTTCCCGTGGGAATACGGGAATAAAATATAGCCTATGTGTTATTCTAATGTATAAGCTATATAACTGTAAAGTTTCATCAAAATCAGTAGTTTTTGCGTGAAAGAGGAACAAACATCCATCCATACAAACTTTCGCATTTATAATATTAAGTATACAAACTTTCGCATTTATAATATTAGTAGGATAGAATTCCAAATATCTTAGTCAAATGTATAAGCGAATTTGAGAACAACGACAAAGAAACTGTTAAAATGGTTTATCATATTACAATGTACCATCTGGGCATTGACTTTGGTTTTTAAATGACTTGTTGTTTATTTATTTGATCTCGCTTTAGAACACACAATACACAACAATGATGTTACTATAGTATTGTACCTAATTGATCCATGCTTATTTGCATCAACCGATCAACACCTAAACACACCTGTTGTCCAACATTTCCTTGCCATGAGTCACAAGCTGTTTGTCATTACCGACACAACACGTATAATTCTTAATAAACCAACTGTTCTACTTGACATACTGTGAGTCAGAGAGCTAAATAAGGGATTCTTTGCGGGTAAAATACTTATTTACCCTTATAGGTAAAGCCCATGGACAGTGGCCGATCAGAAAGGCAAGATAATATGCCGGAACGCATTACATGCAGTCTATTCGAGTGGATTTGATTGATATAATAGTCGTTGTCTAGTCGTTGGGTTTTCATCAATAAAGGGACCTAAGTACTGGTTTTTGCGACTACTAAAACAATTGAGGTCAATTTAAATATCTACTTCTACTAATATTATAAACGCGAAAGTTTGTATGTATGGATGTCCTACAGATGCATGGATTTTTGTTCCTCTTTCACACAAAAACTACTAAACGGATTTTGATGAAACTTTACAGTTATATAGCTTAAACATCATAATAACACATAGCTATATTTTATCTCCGTATGCCCACGGGAACGGGAACTACGTGAGTGATACCGCGCTGCTAGTCTACTAATAAATAAAATGCGAAAATAACCGAATGCCTGGTTGTATTTACCTTTACTGAACCGGTACACCGATCTTGGTGATTTTCGGCAGGACGATACATCTGGAGGAAGGACTAATATCATCCATGATAACCACTCTAAAGAGTAAAAAACCGACTTCAATCTTTAACTTATATGGTTTTCTCATGGATGCCGTTGTCAGAACTAGAAGAAGACCAAATTAAAATGGGACCAATCTGGAATCACCAGCTTTCAAATAAAAAAAGAATCATCCAAATCGGTTCACCCAGTCAAAAGTTCTGAGGTGACAAACTTAAAAAAAATACTGACGAATTGATAACCTCCTCCTTTTTGAATTCGGTTAATAACACAGTTCGTAGGGGACGCGGTAGCCTAAAGTGTGGTCTACGCGGAGTGGCCGGCGAATCATCACTACATAGTATAAAACAAAGTCGCTTTCTCTGTCCCTATATATCCCTATGTCCTTATGTATGCTTAAATCTTTAAAACTACGCAACGGATTTTGATGCGGTTTTTTTAATAGATAGAGTGATTCAAGAGGAAGGTTTTAGTTTAAGCATTGCACCCGTGCGAAGTCGGGGCGGGTCGGGTATTTTATAAATGACTACCAGGTCCCAGCAATTTCACCTGCGTCCCGTTCTAGTTCAAATACAATACAATACAATACAATAACTCTTTATTGTACACCAAAAACAACACAATATGGATACCAACATTAACTAAAGTACAATGGGCGGTCTTATCGCTTTTAGCGATCTCTTCCAGACAACCTTAGGATGGATGAAACTGAGAGATTAGAACTAGGGTAGACGGTGCACTATATATTATTGAACATACTCTTACATACTATTACATACATAAATAAATAAATATATAAATAATATATATATTAAATAAATTAAACAAGAATAGAAAATACTATAGCCCAATACTAAACTATTATTAATTTATTATTATATACTAAAATATTATAGCCCATGTTATTTCTAGAAAACTAAGTTATGTATTGGTGAAAGAATGTTTAAAATCGGTCCATTAGTTTCAGAGACTATTGCTTTAATACTCAAAGGAGCCTATTCATTACAAACAAACATACCTACAAGTGTAGATTGATATTTTCAGATAGGTACAACCAAACTTAATCCAAATCATTCAATACTTAGTGAATAGAATCAATATGTAAGTCGGTCAACGGCCACTGCAACTCAAAGCTAGAGCACTCCTTTGAAAGTTTACAAATTCCCTTTTTTGGCATATAGTCTCGCCCACATTGATTTCTTATTTACACAATAACAACTTTTGTTTGCATTATGTACAAAACCTCTAATTCGTAGATTTACATTGAGTGTTAACTGTTTGCGAGATCAGCGACCATAAAACGATTTTATAAAACAATCACGGAATTCAGGGACCAAGTTGCAGGTGATTAGGTAGCTAGTGTTTTAAGATTTTATCATGTTTCGGTTAGCTGAGTAACTATACTATACTAGTAAGATATAACTATAGTAATAACCTGTAACTGACACGACAATGTCAAGTTTGCAACCGCAAGTAATACTTAGATTGATTTCATTGTATTAAACACAAAGAACTTAAATGAACCTAGAAACAACGACGTCAATTGAATGAACAGTGTAGTTCATTATTAATCTTTTCGTTTGTCAATATTAATAAAACCTAAGTATTCATAATTTCCCGTCTTAATCATCCTACGAAAAATGTTTACCGTGGCTTAAATTATTGATGCGGTTTAATAACAGACTATTAATAATACCCCACGCAAAATCTATCTTATATAAAGTTGGGCTTTGTAAAATCTCCGTAATTTTATGATAATATTGAAACAAGCAACATTAATTAAATTTTATGCTCCCTGGCTTTGAGTGTAGGTGGCATAGGTATTTATTGTAGGACAAGATTCTATTTAAGGTTTATTGGATTTTTTGTTTAAAGAACGGATTATGTTTTACATCATGTTTTCTTACAAATCAAATTTAACAATTAGATTTCAAATTATCAAAGTTGCATCAATATCTTATTATTCCTAGCGAAGATAATCTAATGCCTAATGTGTGTTCATTTGTTTGATTATAGATTTGATAAACGAAAGAATAACTACGTAATAATACGTAACTTACCGGTCGCGGTGGTCGCGGGCGTCGTTTGCGGCGGCTCGTCTCGTACTGCCCTCGTACTTGTGCTCGCGACCGTAGATGCTGGGCGCGAAGGGGTCCTCTCCGAGGTAGTAGCGGTGCGGAGGCGCATTGGGGGGCGCCAGCTCACCGCCGTACTGTTTGTACGTGCGCGACGAGTGCTCCGGCGACGGCGACCGCGAAGTGCGCCACCGCGCCTTCCTCTCTGCAGACGCTGAACGAATCTTTCCGACCAACTTCCTTATCGAGTTCCCGATTGCCGTCCCGACTGACTTCCGTGCCGGAGAGGGGCGGCGACCGCTGTCGGCAAAGCGAGTCTTCTGATTCTGCTTTCGCTCGTCCCGGTCACGCCGACGCGGAGGAGTACGATCCCTGTCTGAGCTGCCGCGACGCTCTCTTGGAGGGGAGTAGTCCGGTGGGGGCTCTGCTGCTCCTTCGTCACGACTGTCACGAGACCGACCCGAGTTTTCGTTTCTGGATGAGCTCCTGTAACCGCTGTCGTAGCGATGTTCCTCAGACAACCGCTGTTTTGTGTGACGTTTTCGTTCGGGTGCAACGGGTCGGATATCATCTTCTACGGAGGGCTCACGGAAGGAGCGGTCAGTTTCTAATGGACGGAATGGTGAGCCACGTGGCGGACTATGCATAGTCGATGAGGAGACGTAGGCGGAATCGTCGCGCGAGGGCGGATGACGGCGACCGATCGGCGATGACCGCCCCTGGGGCGAGTCACGCTTCCCATACACGTGTCTGGGGGATGAGCCATTTAACCGGTCGTCGCTGGCATATGGCGAACGAAGCGCCGGCGGCGACGGAGATGAGCTCCGGGGCTCTGGCATCCTCGGCTTGCTAGCACGTCGCTGGGACCAATCCGCAACCCCCTTAAAATACCCCCCAGTTCTATTCGCAGGTACGCTCGTTCGTTCGTCAGAGGGCGTCGAAGACTTCGTTTTGCTTAGGACTCTATCCCCGTACACAGGCGGAGGAGGCACAGAAGAAGAAGTTTTCCCGTAGTATCCTTCGTCCTCTGTTTTGTTCTTCACATAGAAGGTGGGTTCGGGCCGCCGTCCTATCTCCTCCGCGATGGAGTCGTGTGAGGAACGGGACTCGCTCCCGAAGTGACTCTCGAGCCACTTTGATGTTTCCTTCTTGCGTGTCTCCTCCTCGATGTCGAAGTCCAGGGGACGCTTGTAGTCCTTATCTTGTTCTGGAAGTAAACAAGTGAGTGAGTGCGGAGGGTCGCGGCACGAGCGCGCGCGCGGCTTCTCACGGCGGAGTGGCCGCGCCTCGCATCTTCGCTCGCACACATGCTATGGCGTAATCGTTCAGTCAATAAGTTTGCCAAACTACCGAAGGTCACGATGCAAGCACTCAAGACTTCTTTACTTAACCGGTATGAGACAGTAGTGAGGCAAATTATTCACTGAATATTAATTTCTAGGTCACTTTTGGCTATTGGTCTTGGTTTTGTTTACCATATTATGTAACTTTGTGTGTACTTTCATCATTATTTTTGTCACTAATTTAATTGAGTTATAACCTTTTTCCATGTGTTTTTGTCTTGCAAAATTTATGAGTCATGCAGTTTATTTATAGGGTATCATGCTGAGAGCCTAATACTTCATTCATACGAGTTTTAATCATTCAACCAGTCTACCCTGTGGTATTGCTTCGGCCATCAAACAAGATTGACAAGTCAAGAACATTGCAGCAGGTCGGGAAACCTTCGCAACACGTAAAATTGGGCTAATTTCGAAAATCGCAATTAAAATATACCCGAAGCCGTAGCTCTTAAGGCAATCTATGAATATATTAAGCAAATTAACTTTATTGCTAATTATGTAACACGGCACTTAAATCAGACACGACAATTTTGTAGTTCAGTGCAGTAACACGACCAGATCGTAAAAGCAAGGGCGTGCAACATAGTCTGACAGTTTCGACACTGCCCAGGAACGATACATATCATACCTACTAATTAGTATGACTATCAAACATCATTACTAACCGTATTGTGTACAGTCAAGAGCACGCTAAGCTTGACACTTTGGACTTTGACCCGGCCCTGTATTCTATGGCGCTCAGTATAAATCAGAGCTCAGCTTAAACTGGTAGTGTCAAGCTTGACTTGCTCTTGACTGTACCTATATTAATGTAGTGTGTGTAGCTTATAAAAGCTAAGCTTTCTTGCACCTATTAAAAGAAGCTTCTATGTTTTTTAGAATTCATGAAGCCTGTCCAGGTTATAACAGTCGATATAAGATACTTAGGAA
The DNA here is from genome assembly GCA_963855545.1 of Ethmia dodecea. Lineage (NCBI taxonomy): Eukaryota > Metazoa > Arthropoda > Insecta > Lepidoptera > Depressariidae > Ethmia > Ethmia dodecea. Next base: position 8,255,563 of record OY979450.1, on the reverse strand, counting down.
TAGTTAAACTTTTACTTTAATTCTAGTGGGATGCCAAGCAATTATTATGCCTAATTATGGATCTATATATTTATCAGACGTAGGTACCTATTGTAAAAAGGTTTTAACTAAGGGCTAAAGAAACAGAAGAAGCAGTAATAATACAGCTCAGTAAAACCCGAATGTGTTATTGAACGATTAACATTCAAAGGTTAAAAATCAGTCAAGTTTTGACCAAATTCCACCAAAACGATGCGTGCGTGTCACTGGCGACCTCCCCTCGCCGCGTAGGCCCAATGACTCTCCATACACGGACAACTGGTCATACCGCTTTATTACCCACTTTATCTCGACGTGTCTGTCTGTTTGTGAGCCGTAATTGCATAAAACAATTCGCCTGCCTCGCCTTCCACATTTGTGGGGAAAGTAAGTGACGCATCGAAAGCTAGATGTAGTCAGCTTCAGAAGAAAGTGCATTACAGTAATATGGTCACAGAAAGATTGCCATGTAATTTGTTTATAAATGCGGAAACAAGTTTTAATTAATAGCAAAATAAAATTTTAATGAATTGAATATTAATAACACCAAACCATCTGTCACGTTTATGGGTTCAAAAAGATATTAATGAAAAGTGGGTACCTCTAGGTAAATACTAATAATAATAATTTGAGTTTGTTCCTTAAACGCTATTTAGAACAAAAACTACGTAGTCATCAAGAGTATTCGAAGAAATTCAAGCTAAATGTAGCAAAATACCGCGAAATAACACTCTTACTTATCCCTGAATTTGTTGGGATGCGTATTTCTTTTCAGAAAGGACCCGCTTTTCAACAGAATTTATTTCTAGACCCCGAAATATTAATAGTTAACTATAAACTTAAAATAAATTTAAAAAGTGGAACAACAGTACAGTAAACAGAAGGGCTGATCATGGGCAAATATATTGAAATACGCTAATATTCATAAGTGACAACAATTATTTCTTTTTAAATTTAGCCGCTATAGGAAGAAAAACAGCAATTTATCACTTGAACGTCGAACAAAACCAGACGATAAATCAACTAGCACGATTGCAAGCAGACATTAAGGTAGATATTGTCATAGCAAGGTCGAAATATGTAACGTAACCTACAATGGATGAGTTTGTATTGTTGGACAATAATGCAGTAATTAGTACTACAGTCGGCAAAAAAATACCACAAAATATTGATTTAAATATTTCGATCCCGAGATAGCTTATGATTTTTTAAGACACATACATATTTTTGATATATTGGTTATTCCAATCTAGAAAAAACCTGTAACTCATCGGATAATAAGGTCCTTCATAGAGATTACTTAGTAGGTAGCATTATCGAAACGCTAATTAATAAAGAGCGCAATTTACTCTACGGCGCATATCTCAAAGTCACAAGTCAGGATAAATTATAGAAAACATTTATGCGAATTAATTTGCTACAACTAGTTACCGTAAATGTTCATGTAGCTAGGCGCCGTGGGCAGATATCGACAAAGGTATACACCTGTTATACCGACTAGAGTTAATTTATCTGTAGCGCTGATAATTACATAGTATACTCTATTAAAGCTTTTTGTTGACTCTTGATAGATCTTTTGAGACCATATACCTAGGTACTTGGTATAGAAAAAAAACGTTGTGCACAAGGTTTGAATAAACTTATTGTCATTTAAATAGAACATTTTAAATAATAATATTATACATTATAATTTATAAAATTATAATACTAAACTAAACAAAAACATCGTGAAGAAAAAAGTCGTGAGGAAACCCACAGGAATTTATTCTGAGACATGTGTAACAGACCCGGTCCGGCGATGGGCTCACCATCTATATATCACTTTTAGGGGTCGAATATACTCGTGAAAATTGGGTATTTCCAGAAATGGAATACCTCTGCCTACCCCTCAGGGATAAAATTCGTGAGGTTTTTTTTAATCTACTAAACTTGGTTTTTCACTACCATGCACTTTTCTTTTTCTATACGAGAAAGAGGTCAAGTTCAACGTTTTTTGACCATGTTTAAGATATTTGACTTCTCAGTCAAATGCGGTATAGATTCCTGCTTGTGGCCATTATTTTTGTGCATGAAAATGTCTGTTGGTATCCTTTTTATACATACCTAAACAAAGTTTGTCATCTGTATAATTTAAAATTAAATAGGGTCTCATAATTTGGGAATTGAATAACCACAGACCTGAAACTGGACTAATCGTGAATTGTGTTCTATAATTTATTTATCTGCCTTCACGGTGCTCTAATTATTATATAAATTTTATTCGCTACATTCTTATAAGTATGTAGGTAAGTACATATACAAAAAAATCTGTGTAAGTCCAACCTTAAACGCCGACGCGGAAAGATCATACCACCAAGGTCATAAGCATGACACCAAAATGGACACACGACGGGCCATTAACATAACGACCAAGGAACGAGGATATAGGCAGGTCCTAAGCATTCTGGCCTTATTGGAATGGCCTAATTTTGCAAAAGTGTTTTACGTTTATGGGTTTCAATAGGGGTCTTCTCCAATCTGTGTTGATGCCACACGACGACATATTGTAATATAGTTTTTTTTACGGGTATTCACATCACAATACAGTGTTCTGTTTTACAGGACTTCTGTAAAACAGAACATTGTATCTATTAATTTAATATTGATAGAATTTAAAATTAATAGAACATTGTATCTATTTATGTAATTTAATTTTCCAAAATTTCTATTTTCTGTAGCTACAAAATATAGAAAAGAGAATATAGAAAGAAAGAAACATAACACAATGGTACCTAGTTGCTGCACCGTGCGTTTTATAGGTTTTATTTTATTTTCCGCCCTTATAGTCCTTGAATTGGACCATAGTACGTGAGCCATGGCGGCCGAATATTCCAACCAGCCCACCTCCCTCCAGAAGCAGATCAATCTTCCGAGTCTACTCAGGACATCTGCAACGGATTCTTGTGTTCCAAGAATTTCCTTGCAGATCTGAACAACCCCAACGCACTGGAGGAGTAGGTACCTACCTACATGCGCTAGGTACCTACTTGTTTGCTCTGCCTTTATGTAGGTATACGCTTTGCATAGAATACAGCCCTTTACCCATTCTCCATTCTGGGGAATTCTACATTTTCGGATTTAAACTTTGTGAGGAATTCTACACTTTGGAGTTCCAACTTCAGGAGAAGTAAACATTTTTCAAAATTAAAATTAACCAACAGTCTGGGAAATCCTACATTTTGGGATTTCAACTTTACGCGAATTAAACTTGATGGTCCGAACAGCATAAACCTAGTTTGTTTATTTTTGCAATATTTTCTAGGTACAGAAAATAGGGTCAATCTCTTTGAGCGATAGATAAGACAACACAAAATGTAGATCTAGAAATTGAAATTAAAATTGTAAACATTCACTTTATGCAATAAAGAGCAACTAAATGACTGTAATAATAAAAACAAGTTCATAAATGCCAGATACTAGGTATGCTGGATCGGATTATAAACAGAGCCATCTCTTCTTTTTAATAAATAAAACTTTACTTAAAAACAGTCTGCGCCATCTACTGACACTACTAAGTACTTCTTACATTATTTACGCATCAGACGTCAGTGTTATAAAGCGCTATCTATTGTGAATTTGGAATAACAATAGTTTAAAAGCGACATCTAGCATCGAGTAGTATAAACTAAAAAAAATTCCTTTTCTTACCGTTGTGACGAAGACGGCGCTGTCTTCGCATTCTGACTGACAAACTATCCCAATCGTCATCCATGTTTGGTTGACCTTCCTTCTCGGCTGCGGTACAAAAATAAGTATTTTAACTACTGTTCTAATTTGTAAGAAGATTTTATTTAAATTCTTAATATTTTGTACAAAATACCTAATCCCTTTTTCGCTCAAAATCTATTTAAAAATTGTTTGATTGGGTTTCTAGATGTTTTAGATTCACCAGTTGGACCCGAGAGAAAGCGCTGTTGTCTGAGGCAAAACAACGACTGTCCCGGTTAAGTCTGGACTTTTCGAATTTTAAATTAATCGTCTTCCTTTTGCTTTCGTCTTCCATCGCCACCTTTTAAATACCATGTGATACCTACGTAGATAATTCGTCTCTATACTTATATGTTGCGTACTCCTATTTATTTTTGTTTAAATAAAACACTATAGATTCTAGAACCTTCTTCGGTGCGCGTGCGGGAGTGTACGTGTGTGGAGACGCGGAGTCCGCCCGCCATCAGGTCAGTGCTGTGCTCCAGGTCTACGCGCTTGCGCCGCTCCGTGCCGCCGGTTTCACGCACTGCGCTTTCGTTACTTGCAACTGAACACACCTGGTAATGTAACAAACACAAATATATCAGTGGTAGCTTCGCTGAGTCACAACATTAGTGATGCGGTAAAACGCTAATCATGGTGTGATGAAAAATTTAATGATCAATGGTGGTATTTTAACTGAGCTAGCTTCTCATGCTCATGCAAGCCTTATGGCTCGGGTTGGAATCGTGGTGAAGGCACGTACCAGTGAGTTTTTCAATAACTTACACAGATACATACCGACCTTACTATAATTACCTACATAGGTAGGTGCATACAAACATCAACAACCCGATGGTGAAGGAAACGTCGTGAGTAAACTCGCAAGCCCCATTATTAATTCTGATGCATGTGTGAAACCAAGTTCAGCGACATTATCGCCATCTGGCACGTTTAGCGGTTCAAAACATACTAGAGTCTAGGGACTCTGGAGCTTTCCCCGGAATTGAGGTGGGGTTAAATTTATTTTGAGATTTAAAATTAACTATGTAGGCTAAGACTTCTTTATACTGTAGCTTTCTTGTCAATACCTCGTCTTTGTCGAGTTCCTCGTCGCAGAGTCGTTCTTGCTCCTTCGTGTGCCTCGTCTCGGTCACGATCGTGCCGTCCGGCTGCAACGCTCGAAGCTCTTCCTATTACCAAACGATCATTAAAATTATTTAAGATATTCCCATGACATGACATATACATATAGACATGTGTAAACAGACCCGGTCCGGCGACAGGCTCACCACCTATCACGTTTAGGGGTCCAATATATCTCGTGAAATGTGGGTATATCCAGTAATGGAATACCTCTGCCTACCCCCTCGGGGATGAAAGGCGTGAGATTTTTTTATTTTTTTTTATTGCAATTTACTAACACTAAACGCACCGTATCATCAGTGTTTATAGTAGTGTTGTACGCGATGGTGTCCCTGACGAGCTTCGGCTCCCGCGGCACCAGAGCCAGCTGGTGCTCAGTCTGCGTCTTCAGCGCATCGCGGATGTCCTCCTCTGCCGTCTCAGTCACAGCCGCTATCAGAGCCTGCGCCAAACAGAAACAAAACAATTTACATTCAGAAGAAACTACTCTAACCGTTCTCCTTGGTCTGCGGTTTAGAAGCAACGAACGCAAAAGCCACATTAAACAAGAAAAACATAACTGTCACTAATGTCAAAATACCTTCAAACTATTATTCAGAAATGTAAAGAATTATTCGTGTTAAAATTAAATGGAACAATGAGCGAAAACATATTTTACAAGAATGCCGAGCTTTATTGGGCTAAGGTGCCGCCCACTATAGATGGAGTACTCGGCGGCTTTGGCTATATCTCGGAAATAGACATCGCCGGATCCCGATCGTTTTTGAAGAAAATTTATTCAATGGAAAATCCTCCGGGTACCAAACTAGCACTCGACTGCGGGGCGGGAATCGGACGCATCAGTAAGGACCTTTTAATGGATATTTTTGAAAAAGTTGATATGGTCGAACAAGACCAGAAATTCATTTGCGCTGCCAAGCATGCCATCGGCGAAAACAATGCCAAGCTCGGGTCACTGTACAACACCGGATTGCAAAACTTCAAGCCATTCAAAAAGTACGATGTCATTTGGTGTCAATGGGTTCTGGGGCATTTGAACGATGATGACTTGTTAGCTTTTTTGAAAAGATGCAGCGAATCATTAACTGATGATGGCGTAATCATCGTCAAAGAGAACATCACGTCGACTGAGGAAATGGATTACGACGAGTCCGACTCCTCGGTGACTCGACCTTACAGGCTGATGCAAAGAATATTCGATGTCGCTCGTCTCAAAGTCATCAGAGTGGAAGAGCAAATCGGCTTTCCTGACGATATTTATCCCGTTTACATGTTTGCTCTTGTTCCAATTCTAAAATATCCTTCAGTGCTGATTATTTAGGTAATGTATTTATTCATAAAGTATAAAAAAATAGTTCAATTATTAACTAACGAAGTTTTATTAGTCGATAGCTTAGCAGTAAATAGTCAAAGAAAGATAGAGGAACGTAACAGTGGATACTATTTTATCATTGACGAAGTGGCGAATCGTGGCCGGAATTCGTGATTGTGTCGTTAATAAAGTAGGATGTTGGACGTGCTGCGCTGCGCAACTACATTCGCAAGTGCATTCACCGTTTTGGTATAAAGTTGCGAAATTCTTGCCTCAGAAACAGAGCTTTGCTGAATTTGATCTGTCTGCGAATTGTATCGCTATTCCTAGTAATCCTTTTCAGATACTATAATACGAGTATATATATATATATATATATATATATATATATATATATCAAGTAATTGTGCTGTTTTGAGTCCTCTAATATAGCATTAGAGGATTTTCTAACATCTTCGAATTGTAACGAATGCCAGAGAGATTCCTCACGTTTTCAGAGTGCAGTTAAATAAGCTATGTTGATAGCTGTGGTCTAGATAGTGGTAGATTTAGATGGAATTGCAATTGAATGCGCCCCCATTGGCGCTTCGCCGATAATTAGCCCTCGAACGCTGGTTGATGTTCAATCAAAGAACAGTTAGCGATGAGTATCGCACTGGGCTCTGTTATTAGGGCTCGGCCTGTTCTATCGCCTAGAGAATTGATGATACAGTTACCTTTGAAAATTGATGTTTTCTGTCTCCGATTAGGAATGAATTGTGACTACGAAATTGCTTTTTGCATTCGGGAAATGTATTTACTCAGAAAATGTAGGTTACGGATATCTTATATTGCTTGGGTTCCTTATAATATGAATACACAAACAAAACATCCATTAACCTCGTTTCGTGGTTGTCAAAGTCTTGATGCTAATGTTATACCAAAACGGGAACGTATGCCTACGTGAATTAAGCCAGTAAACTTTTATATTTACACAAAATTCAATGTTTACCAATTCTATTCACAGCTCGAGTAAAAAATGTTACTTCTTTTTCAATTGCAGCTCAAAGCGCAAGTCACGACGCTGTAAATTGAGGCGATACGCATTATTATATAATTGCTTAAAAAAAGTTGACTTCGTCCGCTTGTATAGGTACCTAGTGTGTATTCGTAAGCTCGTATTAAGTAATAAAAATTCGGAATGCCAGTTCGTTGGCCTGAGATATCTTGGTCTTTGAGGTAAGGCAGATTAAAATGTCTGTTTGCGCTCTTCTAGGCTTACAGGATGTACTTGTAAGCTTTGATGGTATATCAACAAAACAATAAATTTTACTATGGGCACAGTCAGTTTACGGTGTAGTAAGCTATATTGCTATAACGCCCTCACAAATACAAGCCCAGTAAATTGGTATCTAAGTAAGCTAACGGTTTTCATGGCGTTTAAAGTAAAGTACCTAGTATATTATATAGGTATATTATCGAAGGATTTCCAGACACAATAGAATTTCAATTGTTTTACATCATTATTTTAGTGTTTGCGACCTATAAAATGAAATGGATAGCTACGAGTAGTACTATTTCATCTTCTATGTAAGTAAATAAATCTATACAAATATACTCAGAAATAAAGTAAACAATACTATTTGTATGTTGTTGGTAATCTTTGAATCTAAGGAACCAATTTTTTAATTCTTTCATTCAGATTAATACAGACTACATTTTAATTGGATAAAAGTAAGTCTGTTTTAGGACGTAGAAATTGATTTTGCGAAATTCAACTTTGTTTGTTGCAAAAACTGTTTTTTCGCAGTCTTTAACTTACTTTAACTTTAACTAGTGTACCTAATATTCCTTATTAGCTTTATTAAATGAGAAGCGAACTTTGTTACTATGTAATAAAATCAGGATAACTTGAAAATATTAGCTGCATTCGTCACTTGATTCAATAAAACATATCCCACTAAAAGATGTATAAACTTGATGTTCTACAAACGTGACTAAGTTATAACGGCCAACTTTATATTTTGCGAAATTCTAGTCATGTCGGATGAACACTGAGCGTCATATAAGATTTTCCGCTACTGTTGTATGATAATTGTAGAAACCACGTGAAGTTCACTACGGGTCGCGAGAAATTTCATTGCAAATTGTTTACTGTGGTGGAAACTTGACAGTCTGACTTTCGAGCTATGCTGTGAAAACCTCATCATAACATAAAAACGATTTCCGTTTCTCTAAAATACGATAATTTGTTGAATTTGTTGTTTGATTTCCACTACATTAGTTTATATCTCTCCTGATACTGATTTCATGCTGTATTAAACTACCAAATTTGTGTATGAGGTATATTGTATGTGTATTATGTACGACTAGCTTTTATCCGCAGCTTCGCTCGCGCACGTTCATTTCACTCCCTTAGGGGTTGAATTTTGCAAAATCGTTTCTTAGTGTATGTCAACACTGTATAAGCTATCTATGTGCAAAATTTCAAGTCTCTAGATCCAGCGGTTTAGGCTGTGCGTTGATATATCACTAATCAATCAGTCAGTTTATCATTTTATATTTATAGATACCTAAAGCTTAACGGCTAAACAAATAGTTTAACTGACCGTCGGAATATATCCTTCACCTCAATAATACTTTAGCCGATTGGAAGTAAAAGTAAGCTCTACAGGTATCTCCAATTGGTATTTTGAACCGGTTAGTAGGTACGGCGTGCATACATTACGCCGCGTGCTCAGTATTTTGACAAATCCTTGCAATCCTCGGCACAGCACAATCTTACAGATGGATATCTCAGTTGCAACGGTGATAAGTTAATGTAAAATAACTTGTAAACACTTTTCTGTTTGCTAAAAAATTGAATCAGCATGACTTTAACTTTTTATTTTGAATATGTAGATTCTTATGGAAAGTATTATCAGCAAGTTTTAGTAAATATTGAGTAGGTGCATACCAAAACATTAGATGCCATCAAAAACATAACTTGTAAAAAAAACAAGTCCCACAGCTCAGTTCTTCTACCGTAAAAAGTTGTGAGATCCATGTAATACCAAGTCGGTTAATCTGTTCAGTCGCTACCTCTTGTCTTAAGTTATACGTAATTGACTAACCTAACAACATCTTGTAGTGATCATACCAATATTAAAAATCTTTTATGTTTTAAATAAATAGATTGACTTGGCAATCTTCGAACAATCAATTTTCTAACGGCACTGAAACAGATGATGGTGTAAACGGTTTACACAGGCTTAAGTAAATACCTACGACGACGGTGCTTACATATCACCATTGGTCTCTCTCTTTCTTTATTAAACCGATCTAGAGACAGAAGGTAAGTTACATAATGGAGTATTACACCTAAAGAACTAGCGTATAACTAGCAATAAAAGTTTCTTATTTACCCTTCGTAAGGGGAGCCCGAGCGTGTTTAAGCAGGTATGATATTCCATGAGAAGGTTATGTTTAAAAACAAAATGCAAGCTACGACATTACTATCTAACTTAGAATGTAAACACAAGCCCCGTCTAGCATCTGACAGCAATTAACCGTAATAAAATAGTATTTTTTCCAAATCCTACAGTTATTTAACAGTAAACACGTCAACAACACAGTCTAGAATTTCACAGCCTACATTTTATCATCTGTGTCCTCTTTCACGGCGTAAACTTTCAAGCACGAGATCAAGGCCACGGGCCACGGAGGTCTCAAGAACGGTGGGCTCCTCGGCTAGATACGATCTCGAGAGCTGAAATTATGAACGCACTTAATTTTATACCACCGCCGCTGGATCAAAAGTAGGTGCATAAAATTACCTCCGTTATGAGGACTAAGATACTTAATACAAATAATTTTCTGAAGTTAATACGATTTAAAACATTTAATAATTTTCAACTCATTATATTGAAGAGCAGTGTATTATTTGCGATACAATAATTTGGAGGAATTCTATAACGGCTTTTTGTATTGTTTATTTCTTTATTTAAAAAATCTTGGTTTTTAGATTTTTTAACTATATTATCTTATTTTTAAATGGATTTGACGTTATAGGACAAGTTCTCTTTAAGACCTTTTCTGCATTTGTCCATTTCTTACTATGCCCACTTCTGGTTATGACTATTTCTGTTTGTGACCAATTCTGTATTCGTCGACTTCTGGATTGGTCGACCCTCGGTACAGCCAGCATGTGCATGAGAGTTGGAAAATTACCTTTGGCCGTATAACGCACCCTTTAACCCCGGACAGTTGGACGGACAGAACCTTTACAGATGTAAAATTAAAAAATTAAAATTATTTTTAAAAATAAACTTGTATTTTAAATTATTGCTAAAGTAAAACTTAAATTGTACTACAACATTAAAACAACAACTATTTATTAAACAAAAAACAACTTATCTTATGAAATAAATACTCAAACAAAAACTCCAACTCAAAACTGAATGTTTAACATAAATGTTACTTACCATACTATTTAACTGCCCTTACAGCTAAAATATTTTTTGATTTTTATTTATTTATTTATACTTAAAGCAAAATTTTATTTATATAAAAAATTTCAAATAGTTCACTTTGTTCAAAAATTCAAATTCAGTTATGTAATTGTTTTCTAATTTTTTCAGGTATTTTTTTAACTTTTTGTCGAATATATACTATATCCCGCTGTTTTCTGTTTTTGTTTAGAGTTGCGAAATAGCTTTTATTGATTATAAAATCGTGGTGAATCGCCTCTTTTTTATTTTTTTTTACAAAAGCAAAAAACTTGGATTTTTGAATTAAGCCTGCGAGGTCAGCCTTCCAAAGCATTTGTTGTCCTATGACGCAGGTATGCACAACTTAATATTTTCGGATCCAGGGAAATCCATTGGGATTCAAAATATTTTTTTAATTTGCTCTGCTCTGCGAATTTTTTCTTGTAATTCAACTATGCAGTTGAACTTAACACGCAAAACTGTATCTGTATACAAAATTTCATCGAAAGTTAGAGCCGTTTCCGAGATACCAGAAATATAAATACATATTTACACACAAGAATGTTGGCTTGTTTAAAGTGATAGATTAAGTTGCTATACAAGAGCTATAATGCTGGCTGTACCGAGGGTCGACCAATCCAGAAGTCGACGAATACAGAATTGGTCACAAACAGAAATAGTCATAACCAAAAGTGGGCATAGTAAGAAATGGACAAATGCAGAAAAGGTCTTAAAGAGAACTTGTCCTATAACGTCAAATCCTTTTAAATAATCTATGTAATAGGTTTTTATTCTAAAACCATTTTTTAAAAATCTCTATCATAAATCATTTCTTAGTACCTAGTCATCCTGTGTAGGCTTTTTGTTGGTTAGCTCAATGCATAATTTATTCATATATAATAAAGCTTAATGAAGAAAAGGCTCACGATATGATATCACCATAAACAAACTTTTGTATGTAGATAATTAATTAACTTGACAAAAAAATATTAATCATGCTAATTTGAAACAGCGTTTAAATAACAAACGAATCCAATTGCTGTCACTTAAAACAATTTGTTAATTATTTAACTTTTTCGCAAAAACAAACGTCAAAATTTAATTCGTAGACGTTTAAGCATATTTTACGTTCATCGCGAGTTATCGAAAGTTCAAATCGGACAGGACAAGCTCTCTCCTGTCATAGCCAACCACTTGTTACGTATCATGATTTATTCGCAATTCAATGCTGCGGATTTATCTAACATGTAACTGCTCCGTGACTTTGATTTAATTGAATATTGTACAGTGTCTCATTACAAAATAGGAGCAACATTGAAAAGTGGAGGTTATAAACTGCCCAGTGGGAGAGGACACGACAATCCACTTAGCTGGTCTGAGCTTGACACAGCTTGAATTAAGATCCCACTCGTGCGAAGTGTATCTGTTCAACTTTGTTGCTGACGTAAAAAGAACAAAATTTAATTAACCGCGATTTATTTGTGGACGGGTGTAGTGTTTCTACAAATAGAAGCTGTTTTATTTGTGACTTGCTGCTTTCGCTGGATAACTTACATGTGCGCTGTGACTGTGCAACAATGTGAGCTGACAATCTAAAGTGGCGCTAGCGATATGTGGTGGCAGCGCCAAGATTTATATTGAAAACCTAATTTATTTTTTTGTTGAATCTGGTCGACGATACATTAATCATCAATTTGTCTACATCATTTGAGGTTGCAGAAAAACTAGAAGCACTCCTTATCTGTATGTATGTGTGTATTGTATTGTGCAATGGTATTAATTAAAGAATTATTATTATAATTGTTATTTATTTAATACACTGTACCGAGGTACTCGTTATCAGACCTCCTTTATCCTCCATTTATAAACTTTTTGCCCTTTTAACTTCTTTATCTGGCCGCACATTGTAAATTTTGAATTTTGAAATTAGAACTACAGCTCTCTCTTCTATTTTTCTTCTACCAGAAAATGAGTACTTACCCAAAGCTCGAACTAGACGGTCTCTAACCTAAAACCTGTAAATTTTTAAGTAAGCCTTCCTACATGTACAAGTTTTTAATGTTTTATATTTCTACAATTGTGCTTTAATAAATAAACCAACTATCCGGCTGCCGAACACTCGTTTATCTTTATCGTCCTCTACGAACCCTCGACCCTCACTCCGTCTCCTCATCTCTCAGTATCCTCACTCCGTCGCCTCATCTCTACGTGTTCTCATCTCTACTTGTCCTCATCATCATCCTCACGTGCTGGCAGTTGCGGCCTAGGAGTGGGCCGCAACGCCGCAACACTAGCAGCTCTTGAGTTGATGTGTGTATGTATTGTTTAAAATGTCTGTCAAGCAAGTCTATTTTTAAAACAATTCACTGATGGGGCACTTATCACTGTTTCTGGGAGTTGGTGACACGATGTGGTCAAAAGTGTGTTCTGGGGTTGCTTACACATAGAGGTTTGGTCAGTTTTAACGAGTGCCCTCTTAACCGTTTGTTTAGATCCATAATATACGAGATATCAAAAATATAATCCAATGTTTTATACATTGGAGGTAGCAAAAAATGAGACACAATGATATAAATTAAAATTCACTAAATATCTTCACCTTTTTACTTATTTCGCCAACGGATGCGATATGCCAACTTTGTGGCAAGTTTCGTCTACTTAGCAGCAAGTGCCAATTAAATTAAAGTTAGACCAATAAATAACGTGTAACGCCGCGCAGAGTGTCGACTCTTTCATTGATACGAAAGGTTTAATCGTTTTTACTTTTTATCAGGCTATTTTATTTAGCTATCTATGGATAGCTACGGATGTTGGTAGAGCAATTTCATAATATTGGCATTCGTTACTGCTGTCAATAACGTAGGATAATTTAATCTACATACATTACTTTCTTAATGTGTACACAAAGGCCTAATCTGTACAAATATGTACATTTCATATAATATATTTTTTAACTATTAAAGAATAAGTCATATGTGTTACTGTCGCATAGATAGTCCTTGAACAAATATAAAAAGTATAAAATTTATGTTTACTACTGGTTATTTATGACTTTCAGAAACGGAATATTACTGTACTTACTTAGCATGCCATCTTAAAATATGATCACAAGGATCATACACCGCATAGCTTCCCATGGCTCAGGAAACCATTAACAATATGAGATATCAAATGGGCCCCATCATGTTTATCTAGCGCTATCCGGCCCACGCGTAGTATCCAGATAGCTGGATTCATTCATAGGCTCAGAGCAGAGCGAAATTATTGTGTAGGCCACAATTTTCCGTAGGCTATTTCATTACGTCTCGGTATACGATTAGCCTGAATCCATTTTGTTTTAAACTAGCTTATGCCCCCGGCTTCGCAAGCTTTGAGTTGGAAGTTGTGGCGCGTTTCGCTTTTCCGTATTGCCACAAAATCATCTCCATAAAAACCTTTAAATATTTATTTTAAAATCCTTATAAAATCTATTTAGCAGGTCAAAATCAAGTTACTTATACTTAAAAGATGAATTATCAAAATCGGACTACTCTAAAAAGTTATGCGTGATCATACATAAAAAACAAGATACGCGTCGACTTGAGAACCTCCTCCGTTTTTTTCGTCGGTTGAAAAATATATACAACATGTAACAGAATAAGCGCAATTCCTAAAATTAGTTTGTTCAGTATCGACTACTTATTCGATTTTAGCTATTTTTAATGTGCTAAATTTTGCAAAAAAATATTATCGTAGCTGAATTTAGTGCTTTCTATGGAAATCATGCTATTATCAATCGATATTTAAGAAAATTGGTTAGACATAACTGAAGTTCGATTGCATCATATATATTTTTTTATATTAATATACTAAGCAGTGATAGCCCGGACGGTTAAAGAGCCGGTCGAAAATCAGTGAGGCTCGGGTTCGAATCCTGGCATGTACCAATGAGTTTTTCAAAACTTACGTACATATTTATCACTAGCTCGACGGTGATAGAAAACATCGTGAGGAAACCCGCAGGTCTCAGAATTAATTCTGAGACATGTGTAAACAGACCCGGTCCGGTGATGGGCTCACCACCTATCACGTTTAGGGGTCCAATATATCTCGTGAAATGTGGGTATAACCAGTAATGGAATACCTCTGCCTACCCCCTCGGGGATAAAAAAGGCTTGAGATTATATTATATTATTATTAATATACTAATTGGGGTGTATAAGGAATTGAGCATTTTCTGTTACGCGTTGTAAACTATATTAATTAAATGGTGTCATGTTATCGTTTATCGTGGTATGGGTCAATATAGTCCTATTCACACTTCATATGCATAGGTTAAAGATGTTTACAAACACATAGGTATTCCTTTCTTCCTTTAGATCGAGATGCTTTATTCCATATAAACTATCAGCAGTTCACGAAATATTGCCTAAACTCAGACCCATTGTAAAAAGCTAGATACCTATTGGTGTAACCACAGAGAGGTCAGATTAAATAAATTACAAAGATTTATAATGGTATTTTCAATTAGTAAATTGAATATAATGACTTTTTTTATCTTTATTACAACTCTTCTTTAAATTGATTAATAATATTACTATACGTAACTAGTAGGTATAAATGTAGTTACAGAAATGGAAATAATATTCCATGACCATAATAACATTGCTGTTTCTAAAGTGAAAACACTCCGAAAGATATTAAAAATCAAACGAACAAAAATATAGGCAAATATTCCATGAAACAGCCATGAAATTAACTAGATTGATAGTATAAGCTAAACCTAATAACTAAAAGCGAAGCACTGTAGTTAATTTTCCTAGACAAATTCGCAAGTAATGGCAGTCGACAGGCAAGCGATGGTTTTATCTCCGCATCGCAGACTTTCTCGCGACATCTGCCGAGCCTTAGATCGAACGCGTGATAATTGGCAGCGCTTAGAAATTATTTCACAGCTATTCAATGGCTGTTACAAGACTTGTAAGTATTGTTATATGACTCAATTTTGTAACTGTATCCATCTTAATCGTGGCTTCGACTAAATTTTTAATGGGTATGTGCCTACTCACCTAAATTTAAGTAATGATTTTTGCATGTCAGCGGCATTTTTCGACAAATGCAAGAATGTTTTAGCACATTTTTAACAGTGACAATAAACATTAATGCTTTTCGAAAAAATCAAATCCGTTCAAAAACAATAATTCTCATCGTAAAAGTACGACAGGCGAGGCGTACGGCGTACGATTTATCACAATCCTAGCCCCTTCTATCATAAATAATGATAAAGTTGCAACGAAAACAATTTTGACAGAACATACAACGTTTTCCGCACCGCATCGACGCCGGTCTACAGGTGGGGTCGAACCCGGCACGATTCCTGGGATATCTAACTTGTGCATCGGCCTTGAGAAAGCCGCTTTAGCCGCTCGCTGCGCGCTGACCTTTCCGCTCCTCGGAGCCCGTGTTGTTATTTATGGCCACCAGCCTCGCGATAAATCTTCGGCATCTGTGCCGTGTGCATCCGTGTAGTCTGAACTCATAGAAAAGGTAACAAATTTGAGCACTTCTTCGGAAATCCTACTTGAGTTTTTAGCTAAATTGATGTAAATATCAACGATGCCTTGCTCGCGGACAGCATTTGTTTTAGAAAGCTTACACGAGTTTCTCTTCAATTTGCAGTTATGTAAAGTGAAATAATGTTAGCAATAAAATTTGCCTGCATGTTATAAAAATTGTCACTAATGATGGAACTTTTATGATGCTTGTTTCGATACCCGATATGAATTGCTATTTGTGGAGAAAGTGATTGAAATTTACAAACCACTTAACTTGTGATTTATAATACCTATAATTCTATTACGAAGGTTCTTGGCTGCAGCCGTTAATATTTCTAGATATTCCTCCGTGAAGATTCATTGTGTTGTAGCAGCAGTGTACCAGCATTGTCCCACTGGGCCGTGCTCTTGTCCGAGCTTCTCGAGATGCTATCACCTTTCAACTTTGTACTTCTTGTGACAGCACCCGCTCCTATCAGCAACCGAACATTATTTATAGGAGGCCATATTGTCGGCCACGTGATTTACAGTGAAATAAACTGAACAACTACAAAAGGAAATCAAAGGGTTGTAGTTCTTACACAGGAAACAGTTGTTTCTGCTTTCGCATAATACAATAACAAACGAAGGTAAGGTAAAAATGTCCTTTTCATACCATTTATTCGAAAAGTGACGTTTTGCTCCTCAATAAAAGGGAGTAAAGTAAGTCTTTTGCGATAGGGTTTTAATAAGTGTGAATAAAAGTGTTTTGAATTTGGAATTAAGAATATCGTTCAACATTGTTAGCCAAAAAGATAAGCAAAAGAAGTTTGCATCTAAGGTTGGCGCCGCTGTAGCTTAAGTACATCAAACTTTTGTATAACAAAACATTAGTTCCATTTTTCGCCGTATTAGGCTGACATGGCTGAACGGCGTTCGATAGTTGTGCCACACTGTCAGAAAAAACTCGCTGTGGCAATGCGCGCTTTCGTAGTTATTTTTCTCATAGAGAGGGATGAAAAGCAGAGTGTATCATTCGGTCGCAAAATTATTTTTACCTTGGGCTACGTACTTTAAACCCCTCACTTTGTTCATGATTCTTCATTAGAATCATTCACTATGTTCGTGATTTAAAAAAACGCCCTCGCCGTAAAAATATAGTTCTGCTCCCATATGATACAATCTACTATTAAATTTGAAACAACTGTTTCCTTTGTAAGAACTAGAACTCTTAGTTCTTAAACAGAAAACAGTTGTTTCTGCATTCGCATATTTTAATCATTAATAATGACAATAACAAACGAAGATAAGATAAAAATTACATTTAAATTTGATCTTCAAATGTTTTCTTATCACGCGATGATTTTCCCGAGCTCTTACGCCTAGCCAGAAACTCAAAACATGGAAAGCATAATTTTAAAAAGTAATTGCCACAATGTAAAGTAAAATATAAAATAAGCAGTCCTACAAAAACACCATGAACTTGAAATTTTGTTGTACATTTTTCCTGTCCCCAAACAGCATTACCCACCAGTTTTACACTTACTTTGAAAGTATAAACAGAACCGCCTCATATTTTATGAAGCTTGAAACTAACTAAACTGGTTCAGTTACAACTGAGCCATGCCATAAGTCAACTGCTCTCGTTCCCAGCGTGCAATTTTATCAAACTCGAGTAGAGTGAAATCACTCATTACAAGTAACCCACTTTAGATGCCGAGAAAAGAAAATGCATTTGGATCTCGATGCCCAATAAGTACGAGAAATTACGGAGTTGATACTAAGCTTAGAGGAGAGTCTAGCTCCCTTCAAACAAGCTGTCATTGACTAGATTTACAAGCATGAGTCGAAGCTTCTGAGTATTTTTTAAATACTGGTTCGTACATAACCCGAGACATTGTAAATAAAAAACACATTAACTTATTGAACATAAATAAATAAATTGTATTCAATGTAGATATATAAGAAATTGTAAGAAATTTTACGAGTCTATCATAAAGAACCTAACGGAATAACTGTACGTTTCCTGGCTTTGGATTTCTGAGATTCCTAGCTTCTTTATTATGTTTATACCTTGCCTTACGAAGATTTGATATCTTCATGATTGGAAATATTGTGGTAGAGGCTATTTGGTGCCTCTGAGTCCGAAGCTGGCTGAATGGGCAAGGCAAGCAAGTACATCGATATGGCCTGTGAAAGTCATTGACTATGTGAGACTGGTTGTACTCGTATTACCATGTGAACGCAAAATAGATGTCACAGCTATTTAGTAATTATTTTACACTCGACCAAAGTATGGTAAATTTAACCGATAGACTACATTGTATACACCCAACACTTTATACCTACAAGTAAACCGATTTAATGATCTCCTCCTACCATAATGATTGCAAATAGAGTATCCATTCGGTTGTCTCATTCGGACTCGATTTGCGTTGACACGGCCTTACTGCTAGGTTTTGAGTTACGTTAAATTGACTAGAAGAGGTGAGTGTCTCTTCTGTATGTAGTAATAACAATAACAAATTGTGGGACACAATTTCCACACGGTTTTTCAGTCCCAAACTAGGCAGAGCCTGTACTATGGGTACTAAACAACTGAAAACATACATAAATATCTGTAAAGAACCGCGGGTTCCTATTGGAACCGAGACACAATTAAAAATCTATTGTGTCTCGGATGCTTGGTCTTAGAGGTTAATACCCAGACACAAAGCCAACAGACATGTTCATATGCACACAAATGTTGGCTTCGAGCGGGGATCGAACCCGCAACCTCTGACTCAGAAGGCAGTGTCACTACCAACTGAGCCAACAGGCCCAATAGGTACTATTCTTTGCTGTATATTATGATAACAAAACCGAATCAAAGCCATCAAGCCATCATTCATTTATGAGCCATTTTTTTAAACAACCTCATGCATGCTCCCCAGACGGAACATGCAGACTTTCTATTGTAAGTAATAAGATAAGTTCCTAAACCATAAATTTTATTTATTTTAAGTTTGAGTGTTATAAATATTCCTATAAGTAGCACAGAGGTTTAAATATATGAAATAACTAAAGTAACAGTAAAATAACTGTAACAAATACCAATGTCTAAATTCCAAACATGAATTTACGAACGCAGCCAATTTACTAACTAATCAATTCTCGAACTCATCAAAGCAATAAACGTTAACTCATATGATGACTGGTGCAGGTGCACTATAGCTATGATATATTTACCTTTTATCTGCACTTTTCCCACGATTGGCATGCCTCGCCGTTGCACAAAAACCCGTTGAAGCGCAATCTAGTCCTTGACAGTCACATTGATTGTGTGTGATGGTAACTTGACGGTGACTTGATTGTTTTTTGTGCATTCACAATTTTCTCTTTTGAATAGTCCGACCCCGTTATTTATCTAAGGTGAGTAATTGAATGCGTCGGCTATAAACTATTGCGTCCTGCAATACATTTTTGTGTAGAAAATGCTGTGCGTCGGCTGTATAAAAACTTTGACCTACTATTGGTTTCCAAGTACTTTCTTTAATTGCGTTGAGGAAAAATATGTTTGTATTTCCATTTTACAGTAATAAAAACTAAAAAAATTTAAAACGGGTCTTTGAAATCTAAAGCTTGGTATGTTTACTTTCCTTTAGTAGGTAAATAAAGTTAACTAAAATACACTCATGCCACACCCACTGTTCACACTGTATTTTTGATTCCCGAAGTTTCAGATTATAGTTACACCATTTATAACTCGAGAACAGCAGGACCGTTTTGTACGATATTTGATTTGTTGGATTTCTATCCGCCCCGAATAACAGAATACTTATTAAAAATTTACAAAATCGGGTTCCGTGTGTGCAACTTCTGCTGCCTTTGTCTCGATCTTTTGCTAGTAATAAATATATACGGAAGTTTTTTGTCAATTGATTGGTCCGAATCCTTTCCAGGAATTCACGCATCGGAGGCGCGCTCACTTACAAAAGAACTGTCACACAACTTGACACAAAACTTATTCTCAAAATCGATTCATGCTTGTTATTCACGACAGTATCCGCGTAAGCTCCACGCGTTCGTTCTTAGAACACTCATGGGTGCAGTTGGAAGCCTTTACATTCCCACCTTCGTATTGGTATTCCTCAATAGCAACGATATTATTCCATAGAACGTGTAGTGTTTTACGATTGTTTTACCATCTACATGTGTTACCATAGACTACTATATATACCTACTTATGTGAAATGCCAAGCGTATGCCATGTTAGGCTATGGTGATCTTTGTTATTTTACGACGCGACTTAGCGTTTAGCTCGTAAAAGCGGGTAACTGTTCAGATCCTGTAAGTTATTTCTTGAGCTAACATTTATGAGGTTTAAGAGTTAATCTCATTCCTACCTTCCATACAGAGGGTATTTTATTGGCATCAAGTACTTTTTGTTTTAAATCATTCTCTATATAAAACAGAAACATCAATACAAGATTCTTAAAATAAAAATACTTTGATGAAATCACACAGATTTATAACAAAAAAGTGTTTAAAGTTCGAGGCCAGATACTTTATTTATTTTTTATTTATTTTTTATTCTATTTATTTAGAAACAAACAGTCACATATTGTTATAAATAGTACTAGTAGATACTGTCATTTTTTAAAATTATTGTCAAGAAAGTAGTAGCATCTGTTTTAGCCACCGTTTTATACAAAGACCAATAGTGTTTTCCGAATGTGTCTCATATAGTCAAGTTCAGATTTATAAAACCTGGCTTCTCTAGATTTTCACTGAATACCATTACGTAGATAAGTCACCATTTACGATTCCGTTTCTCAAACCAATTGAGACTGTATGGGTAGAAAAAGTGGTATGTAATTTTATCCGCTCTATACCTAGTCTCAAAGCGGTCACTTTCAAATATCTGCACGTTCTACCAGACGCCGGAGTCAGGCGCCGCCATAATTAGATTAAACGATCCATTTTAAATTAAGGATGATACAATGAAGTAAGGTAAATTAATCAACGGAAAGTTGAAAAAATCTAATCAATTAAGAAAGAAAGAAAGAAATATTTTTTTATCCTATTAAATCGTAGAGCACAAAACTAAATGTAAATACTTTTATAACTTGTATTAGTACGTTACAAAATAAAAAAATATATAGGTAGAGTTTTCACTTTGATGTAACACAATATTCAGCTTCGTTTATTAATAGATATGTCTCTTTATACTCATACCTTAAGTATCATAATAAATTTAAGCAGAAATGTGGTCTTAAAGATGTCACCCTTAAAGAAATGTCTTGACTGACTTGCTTGACTTATCAACACTAGTTCTAAAAAGCTGATAATTAGAATGTTTATTGCCAGGGCTTAGGTTGTAGGCATCTACCCATTAAGAGACGGTTTTTCTTACTGACAACGCGCTGGGCGCCTGGCAGTTAGGTCATAAGTATATACTTGAATAAAAAAATATTAATTCAAATGTTGTGCCGTTGATTGATAGCATCCACGCAAATAAATAGAACACTCTGTACATTACAAAGTATGTTATGCCAGACTGACAGGATGCTATTTAAAACGTGCATTTTTTACCAACTAACAATGCTGCCGATGCCTGTTTGGAACAAAAAACTATACCTACTTAAGCTATTAACATTCTAAAAACGAACGTGATAGTACTCAAATCGATATTGAAGTTCATTTGTTTCTTAGCACAGTGGGGTACAAAAATAAAACATTATTAATCTTGTTTTTAGAAAACTTACTTACTTAAGTTTTACTTTCGAAGTTTTGTAAGTACTTTGTCTTAGATAGGTACTTATTTATTAAAATATTATACAAGATTATGTATGTAGGAAAATATTAATAGCTAATAAAAGAAACTAACACTAAACATCGGCCTATCTGTGGTGGTCTATCTGTAGATACTGTTGGTGTAAGTTGGTGAATATATAAATAAATAAATTATACCAACTTTTCACCAGTCAGTCCTCCGACTGCATAAACGAGACAGGGGGTGGGCCCATCGACGGCCCATCGATGGCCCATGGAGCTATATGCCCTAGAAACCATTCTGGAGCCTACGGGTTTCCTCGTGTTTTCCTTCACCGTCAAACTAGTGATAAATATGTACATAGGTAAATTAAGAATAACATTAGCACATGCCAGGCTTAGAACCCAAGTCTCCCGCATGAGAAGCGGGCTTTTAAACCACTTGGCTATCACTGATCACTAAAGAGTTTTCGTAGTAAATATACTATTCGTTTATATAATTTTATAGTTGCATTTTACCGATTTTAATAAAACAACAGTGGTTGCTCTATTAAAGAAATTATACAAGAACGTACGAACGGTATAGGGCGATGTTCACACGAATATCGTGCTCATTAATAAGCGATGAATGAGTGGGAATTTCTACGTCTGTAAGCAGTGAGCACTCATCATAACTGTGCTGAAGGAAATGCGTGCAATTATGCTGTTCCCGTTATGGCTGGCTATAGTTAGAACAATGCTACGGAGGTCCATAACGTCAAGCCACTAACGTAAACAATAATAATAATATGAGCTTTTGAAATAAATGTGTGATGGGAGTAATAAATGTTACGTCTTAAGCTACGAAATTGCCGTTTTGTATAGAAATTTAAAGGAAACTAAAATTATATAGGTACTTACATCCAAATTTAGTATAACTGTTTCTGTGTAGGTATACCTATTAGATAAAATCATTAAGTTTAAAAAAAATGCTATAAAGATGGAATGTAATCTGATCGTCGAATAGGTCAACACATGAAACGAACTATTTTCTATCTTATTGATCATGCATTACCTACACTAAAAGACACTATAATGAAAATATTATGAAAAATTTTAACAGTTTGAAAAGTGATATAAGGACCTGTGATAACATCAGTAGCTTTAAGCATAAATTACAAGATTTTATACAAATGAGACCGTACTGCCACATAAATGAATTCTTTGCGGATATATTAACAATGAAATTGTATTAATTTAATAAATTACTAAAATTATTTTTAACAGTTTATAAAGATTTATTTTTATTTATAATGATTTGGTTTGTAACCGATTATTTAGCAAATAAATGACTTTGACTTAAGAGTTTGACATTTTGTAGCATGTATATTTTTAGCTTTCTGTGACTGTGTAAGTCAAAATTAGAATGAAATAATAATACAGGTGGTTATCTCAAAAAAACAGAAATGGGAAACCAAAACATTAGCCAGATTGAATCGGAAATTTCAAAGCTTTTAAGAAAGATTATTACATAATCACAAAGTTGCCTATAATTCTTGGAGATTTTTTTTAAAATCTTAAGCTGATTGTATATTGTGTAAAAAGAAGTGCTAGTATATAGTTTTTATTTATGAGATTTTATAGTGGCTAAAGTAATAAAATCCTTTGATATTCAAAACGTCTGTAGCCTCAAAGTATGTAGCAGATAGGTAGGTATATGTAGGTATAATCTGTTGCCGTTCTTGCGTAATAAAAAACCTTTAATTATTGTAACCTACCAAAATTTCTACGAAACATGAGCACATTATAATGAAATAATAACAAAATTAATGGCAAGAGAAACTTCACTACATACTATTACCATAACATATTATTATAAAGCAATTAAACGTAACTGATGGGCCTATTGTTGAGCCTGTTATCCAATAAACTAAACGCACGTAACAAAGCGTCGCTAACTAAGCTATATAAGTCAATTAGAATAGGAACTTCACAAGGAAGCGAGTGATTATTCACGGAGTCTTGGAGAAATTTTCGAGACTCTCCCAGATAATCTCATCATGACGAAAGACCTAATTAGGATTAATAGATTTAAATATATTTAAGGGTCTGTTACATGACACAAATAGCAAAAAATATCAATATGAAACATTACTTGACACTTAAATTTGTAATGAAAGTTAAGGCGTGAGCATATACGCATGTATGTGTACATGTATATTAACATAACGAAAACAACAAAAAATCACGATTACTTCTCATGAGAAGTGTATAGACACAGACATCTGATGAATATCATGAAACTAGAAAGACTGTCTATAGGTAGCTGTCTGAGACACCGTAGATATAAAATCAAAATATGTATACCGTATTATTTATTTACTATCTATGATATGTTATTCTATTTCATCAGAGCAAATCTACTTCACCGATTGAACACAATGTCTATTGACAACATAACTGAGTACCAATTACGTATTGAATGCTCTTGCTTCTTCGATTACGATCGAGCCATTGAATCGTGTTCTAACGCTAAGGTTGCTGTAACGGCAGCGCCAAACTCAACGGGAACATTTCATACTAACATAACTAGCTCTTGTCCGTGACGTCGGTCGCATTCCGTTATAAAAAGTAAGACAGAATAAAACAGATTTTTCTTAAGGTGCAAGCTATCTATCAAGGTAAAATCGTAATACTGACTCACAGACAACGCACAGCCTTAACCGGTATATCTTGAAGCATTTTACAGGAGTTGTTTATTTAGGTGAGCATGAATAAAGGCTGTTTTTAAAAGAGGGGCGAAAGTGTGTTTGCCGTTTTTCCAAATCTCATCGAGCACGTAGCTATTTTATTATAAATTTCTTTTATTAGCCAGATACTTTCGCGTTTATAAAACATATTTCGATATGTATGAAAAGTTTTTAAACAATTATATTATATAATCTAATTCAGTTATAAATATAATACCTACTAGCAAGTGCCCGGGGGCCATCCAGGGTACTTACATTGTACTATACTTTCGGAGATTTCACGATGAGTGACTGAGGTAGTGGTATTTAGCTTTTTTGTAATAATAATATAAAGGTTCCTAAGTATCGATTCAGTTTAAATTATAATATTTTTTAATATATTTTACAAAGTTATAAATGGTCTTCCCGACTTTCTTTTATAAATATAGATTTTACATGTAGACTACTTAAGAAGTCCCTTTCTAATAGAGTGAGTCTCCAAATTTGTATATTTTCTGAAATGTTAGGTAGTGCAGTTAGATCTTCAAACTCATAGCACTAGCTCAGGTATGCAACTTTCACTACAAGAATTTCACAATTTTTTTATAAAACCGCACTAAACATGAGCGATTTTTTGTTACAACTAATTGGCTGTCGACGGAAGTATCACCGGTTTGTTTTACATAAAGCTAAAAACTATGTGTGCCGTAACGCGCTGCTGTGCTCTCAACTTTACATTCCCACATGTCAGCGCCGACAATGGGATGCGCGCCGAGGTTGCTCACCTCCATTGTGCTTGAGATGCGCCCGCGCCGCGGGTAGGGTGGCCAGAAGATTACCAACAATAGGGCTAGAGGAGTACCTACAACTAACTCAACTACAAAATACATGAAGTAAACTTGCTTTATTAAATTATTATTTACTTAGGGATACACAACAGGTACTTGTACAGGATACTTTCCTAGAATTATGTATATTTAAAAACCCTTTGCCGTTTCATGACGAAAAATTGTTCTTATTAACAAATAGTTTAAAAAACTTATTTATTAGACAATTATTAGACAATTACTAGACAATTATTAGACAATTTTTATTAAACGTAGGCACTATAAGTTTTATGTAAATCCTATTTTCTTCAAACACCATTAAACTCATGGTCACTCTATTCGCAGCGACTATCTAACACTGTGACGTCGCATAATTAGACGAAAGATCGTCGCCGATACACCGTGTCATCTCATTGTATTGATGTTCTGCGTACGCGCATCGCCAAGGGTGACTGATTCCTGAGATCGCTCTATTGTTGAGTTTGTTAATTGGACCATTATACAGGAGTACAAAGGTTTTGTAAAGTTATTCGAGGGTTGAATAACAGTTTGTGAGACCACCTAGCAAAGCTGTCCGCGCTATAAAAGGTGGTAAATTGAAATCCTATATTCTTCCTTCATTCAATTTTAAATAACCTTTTTATACGACCATTCAGCACATCGTAAAATTGCACGAACAAGAAACGACATGAATGTATGAAGTGTAATCTGTGATTTGTGTTCAAGTTATGATCATTTTGAACATTAATGACAAATATTGAAAAATATAATTGAATTAAGGGTAAAAAAAACTTGAGAGGTGTCACTGGCTTGCTTTCTATGAGAGAGAGAGAGAGAAACACGCGATGTCAAAAAGTGTCGTTACAATTAACTTTTGGTCTTAATTTTTTCCGTTTAGCCCCCTTGCGCAACGCGCGATAAGGAACTTCGTTCCAAAAAATCGACAAACTGCACAGCAAGCATTCAACATCAACCCGTGACAGCCCACTCTGAGCTATGGGTTATTCCTCACACGTAAGGAAGTATGGGCTATAATCTCCCACGTGAGACCGCGGATTGGGAGATGCTGTTAAGTTAGTGGCCACTTAACAGTCAGAATTTTTCAAGACCCCGAGGGCATCTGACATGGCTTAACGACTTCACTGTGCATAAACAGAACCAAAACCGGGACCAACAATTTAACGTTCCTTCCGAAACATGTAAGCTTTTGTGATATAAATGCCACTAGGCATTATAGGTCATGACTATCATATTTTATTGTCATCAAAACTGAACACAAATCACCAAAAATCCTGTGCGTGATATTTAGTTTTTTAATAACAACGTTAAATATACGAGTACTTTAAAAAAATATACATTATATTCATTTGGTAAGTATTTGTTTCTCCAATATAGACAAAATTCATAAGAAAAATGTGCCTAAACAATATTATATTACATACCGATACGTTTACTCGTAATAAAAGCAGACAATAATCTACACACATTAACCGCGGTACTAATGTGTGTAAATAGTGCGAACGTATCTGTTCATCAAGCTTAACACGTGTAGTGAGTGATTTTCCGAAGAGTGACCACGGACTCACTCTCATCGCCACTACGCGTAACGTATTAATGCATACTAACTTTACAAAATAATGTTACTTTACGAGTTGTTGATGAATGAGGTAACTGTGAACACAATATTGAAGGCTTTGTTGATTTATTGTTTAATATAATACTAAGGGGTTTTTTCCCAAAGGGGTAGGTAATTTTGCAAATTTCGTTTAATTTAATATGTCTTAAAAGAAAATGTGCCAAACATTTAACTATTTTGATTATATGAGACGTCCTTAGTCTATTTTTAAACCGCATTAGATCTCATATAAATACAAAACTAACTATGATCTCAAATCGGACATGTAAACCGGTGATCGTTTTAAATTGTGTTACATATCTAAATAATGTAACATAATCTGATTTGTGCAATAGTATATTAAATTAGATTAGGTATATTCAAGTGATACTGTGTTCAGGATATAAATAAATATTTGAAACATGATAACAGAATATACAAAACGCCATTTTATGCCCCATCTTCGAAAGCTTTGTCTCATTCGTGAGCTATCTCAATGGCATCTGGTTTTGTGCAATCCGTAAGTAAATTTAAAGCGACCTTATTATGTAAATAGTTCTATTCACGGCGGATAATACCACTTATACGAATAACTGGCAAACATAGTGGGACGTTTGCGCAAATATTGGCTCGCAACGGTAAAGCTAAACGGTTTCTGGTCTAGGTATTGCATTTATTTCTGTAATTGTAAAGGAGTGTGTAGACTGTGGAGAAGATGTCTCATTTAAATAAGTAAGTAACAACCTTTATCATAAGAGAAGTAGCGTGGTTAGAGGTTACTAAATCATAATGATGGAAAATATTTCAAAAAATAAAACGGTTATAGGTATGGGTCCATACTACACTCAGTTGGTTCTACACAAAAATTAAACAGCTATATCAAATTATCCTATATATTTACTAACATCTATGTTATAAAACGTTAGTTTATATGTGATGTGAAAAGCAGAATTAGTATTAGTATCTTTATTTAATAAAATCCGTAGGTGTGACTGGTTGTTTAAGATTTATTGAAATATGTTCATCAGTTGTGTACCCATAGTATAGACGGTGTCTATTTTAGGACTAAATAGCCGTGTTTAAATATTGTCCAACAATTTATCAATTGTAATTTATTAATGATTAAAGAACAAATGCATTAGTTAACAACGCAATTACCACCTAAGCAATCGTTCGAAAGAGAAGCAGTATCTTGGTATCGTAAACAACGCGGTATCACATTATGGGTGATGGGAGATGCATGACTGCCGCGGTAGGCAATTGTTCCGAGACAATGCCCGTGTCAAAAGCACAAACAAGTGAAAATTATTCTCTACCTGTCTATACTTACTTTCGTATCGTGTCGCTTTCCTATTAACTTATATCAGTTCTATAATTTTGCAATTTTATATAATACTAGTTAGTATAAAAAACTATCTACTCGTATCCCTAGAAATTTATTTTTCGGGTTGAATAGAAGCTTACGTCTTTTCTTAAGATAGCTTATCTCTCTCCATAATTTCATTAAGATAATCCATAAAAATGTTACAGACAAGAAGACTTATTTGCGCACTAAAATATTAGTGGATAAATAGGAATTATATAAAAAACCATTGTGATCGAATATATCTACTAAGGTATTTCAACACAGCCAATCATACAACAATAACCTAATAATAATAGACAGATAGATAACGCTGTTGTGTTACCATCTTGTAGTTTAACGAGGAATAAATAACAAGAAAAAAAATACACAAAAGTTATTCAAGGTGTTGTCAATCAAATCATCAACTTACCAGTATTTTCCTATTATAAGTCGGCACATGTTATTCATACTGCAAGAGATTAGTTTTAAAGTCACCTGCCTAGCATCCTAGGAGATGCTATTGTAATACAAGTTTTGTATTCTTGCTACTCAAAAGTATTTTAAACGTTTTAGTAAATAGCTACGAGCAATACAACTACAAACGACCTTTTGTTGGTTAAAACGGAAAACCCATGTTCCCACATAACTGTTTCTAGCAAAATTTTCTCCAAAGCGTATTTGCGTTTTCTAACCCGCAAAACAAAACTTTATGATCGTATACAGATTAAATTACTTTAAATAATAAAACGAAAATAGAAAGTTAGAATCTTCCTCATTATTCCGAACTAAGAGTTGGAAATTTAAATGGTATAATAAAATATTATGACATAATATCTGAGCTGCATTTAAAATAAAGGGAAAAATACCCGAGGGCATCCTGGTTTTCGAACAGTAGTAGTTGATAGCTCATAATTGCATGCCCTACGAGACGACCAACGCGGTCGAGAACAGTTTGCGGTCGTCATAATATTGAAGAATGAAAGGTATTATTATATTTCTTTATATCATACCGATAATCATTACGTTCCAGATTCTGCTACGACTTCCAAGCTACGTTAACCTGTGATTACTGACTTTCAAATCACAGGTTAAAGTAGCATGGAAGTGAGCAGACAAAGCAAGCCTTAATATACTAGCTGTTTCACCCACGTAGTTACCGTTCCCGTGGGAATACTGGAATAAAATATAGCCTATGTTACTCAGGAATATTGTAGCTTTACATTGGTGAGAGAATTTTTAAAATCGGTTCAATAGTTTTTGAGTTTATTCGTTACAAACATACAAAAATACAAATCTTTCCTCTTTATAATATTAGTGTAGATGACGTTAATACTATTAATATTATCTATCGGAAACTATATCTTTTGGTATTGGCAAATACGAGAAGTTTACTAAAGTGTCTATTAATGCATTGTTAAAAAAATATAAATATTTTGTTTCTGATGGAAGCCAGTGAAATTTCAAATCGAATTCATTTCACTAACTGTATTCATGGTATTGTTTCGCATTTGATAGTCACCTGTCGCATCACCTTGACTTATGTCGTGACTGCATTGAGTTTCACTGTCACTTTGAAGCTGTCGTATTTAGTTACCGCTCATAATGTCAGAGTGAATTAAACTTAATAATTTATCCATTCGCTGTTTTAGATGTATCTGTTGCTACGGAGTGTTAGTTTTGAGTTGTAATCTTCTGTTTTTTTTTTTGCAAGAAGTTCAATTTTAAACTCTGCCTCTCATGCACGTGGACTGTATTTAAATCTATCAAAATTCTTCAAAATCCTAAACAATTATCAATAGCTCACCAGTGAAGGACAAAATCCATAGAATTCGATTTTTAACAGCATCTCAATCAAAAAATATGCATTAGTTAAAAATTGGTGCATCTATGATAGGCACGTCTGCCAAACAAAACAGGAGTAAGGCGTGAATGTGTTTTAAATACGAAAATGATGGGCTAATTTTCGACATATCAATCTAAAAGACACTCAATACAAGTATCTATGTTAATACAATACACCTAAGTACATCAAGAAGTGTTCACTCGGATAAGAAAGCATCGAATCGATTTGTAAGCCGCGGCTTGATTAACTCCGTAGGGTCAGGGCTGCCGTCGGAGGCTGCGGGCGCGACAACTCGCCGCTTCCTCATTGCTCGCCAGCGGTTATTGCGCCACGGAGAGCTGTCTACGAGCATTTCTCAGGGCTGCCAGCAACGGTATTACTTATTTTAATTTTATTTTGTGAAAGCTCTGTTGGAATTATAATCTCACGCCTTTTATCCCCGAGGGGGTAGGCAGAGGTATTCCATTACTGGATATACCCACATTTCACGAGATATATTGGACCCCTAAACGTGATAGGTGGTGAGCCCATCGCCGGACCGGGTCTATTTAAACATGTCTCAGAATTAATTCTGAGACCTGCGGGTTTCCTCACGATGTTTTCCTTCACCGTCGAGCTAATGATATATGTAAGTAAGTTTTTGAAAAACTCATTGGTACATGCCAGGATTCGAACCCGAGCCTCACGGATTTTCGGCCGGTTCTTTAACCGTAAGGCTATCACTGCTGGAATTTAGCCCGACTCTCATGTACGATGGTCGATTTCTGGTAAGGGTATGTAACTTCAAAAAGTTACGTACATTTTTATGTCAAAACGTCGTCAGGAAACGCACAGGACCAAAACTGATTCAAAGCCAGTAACAGCACTCTGGTCCGCTAAAGGGCTCACCACATGTCACGTTTACAGATTCGAGAATACACAGTGAAAAGTAAGTATTGCCTCTGCCCTCTCTTCATTTTATTTTATACAAGCGACCCGCCCCGTCTTCGCACGGCTGCAATGCTAATACTTAAACCTTCCTCTTGAATCACTCTATCTATTAAAAAAACCGCATTAAAATCCGTTGCGTCGTTTTAATGATTTAAGCATAGGTACATAGGGAGATAAAGACAGAGAAAGCGACTTTGTTTTATACTATGTAGTGATACCTAAAGAACTACCTATTGTTTTTTAAAAAAGCAAATGAATTTAGATTTGATTTGGTTTGATATGTTAAGGCTGCCGGCCCGGGCTGATGAAGTGAATTACTTTTAGATTACACGGTTTTTTATAAGTTTTGCCTTATGATGAAAAAAAAACAAATAAGTAGCTATTGTATGTAACAGTTTATAGAACATTTTACCACGCTATTAATAATTTTCCCATCAATAAGTCTTATACCGTAATATTAATTCTAAGAACACAATGCCTTATCAAAACCCTGCCAGTCGGCTACAACTCAAATACATTTTGTATTATTAGTGAGATAGACGGCAATAGCTCAATTTCGTACATGAGATTGTAAAAATTAAATGTTTGATTACAGTTAACTTTACAGTTGATTAAGGGTCAACGACTCGTAACGGTAATTTAAAACGTGCATTACACACCCACTACTAGGCACTTTTGCACGAATGCAAGAAAAATTCCATAATTGTGTTGTTTTTGTTTGCACAAGGATTATTGAAATGAAAAATGTTTTGTATTAAAATTACTGACTTACATATTTTCAACTTAAATTCGTCTCTAACAAGTTAGGTTCCTGGCCGGTTACAAAAGTTTGTATTCGAATTCAAATTTTGATTATGTAAGGCATGGTTTGACTATGACGAAATAAAATCCATTGTTTTACTTTCAAACGACCAATGAATTGGTCAATAAATAAAAAGGGAAAATATTAAATCAGACACGCAAAGCGATATTTATCGTTTATGCCTTCCTTGATAGTATCAAACCCACATCACGATTTTAAATATAAGAAGAATTTCTTTAATTGATTGTTAAAAGTTCTCTAATGGGTCGTTATAGTGTTTTTTTACTGTAACAAAGTTGGATAAATATTTTGTTATACTGTTATATTTTAAACATGCCTATGTTTAAGATTTAATTGTATTAGTATAACAAACACATTATCGTTACATTAAATACATTATTGTTATCTGTAAAGACTGTCATTGGCTTCATTTTTACTTAATTAAGCATTTATAGCTGTTGGTATTCCCACCATTAAATAAATAAATAAATCGGTAATGTAAGTACGTACCCAAAGTGTAATTATTATGTGAATAAGCAGTACCGAATCTATTTCTGTAAGGTTTTTTTATACCTATGCTTTAATATTTCCTACGGTTCTGTAGTTCTCAAGCTTCTGAGTTCAATAAAAAGCGCACCAATATATTAAACATGCATGTGTACGCATGAAAAGTACCTACTGAGACTTAATTAATAAATATATTACATATTCATTCATTCATAGACAAGCTATTTTATGTATGATTAGTCTAACTTAACAGCTCATGCTTAAATTATACTTATGCAATGAACTTTCACCGGTGCTCCGGCGGCCATTCTTCGTTTGTTCGTATTTCAATTAGCATCCCAAATTTTTTGCACTAAGAAAACAACTGTATTCTTTTTCTGTCTGCAAAACGCGGTCACCTCACCTGTTACATAAGTGACAAGTGTAATATTGGACTAAACATTGTGTATACGACTCTACTTACTAAAGTTAATAATGACAAAAAGTTGAGTTCATTCACTGGTTTGGACTTGGGACTCGATCCTAATGATCACAAATCTTGAATCGTTCCGATCTATAATTCTGTCTGGATCACAATCGCAAATCGATTTCTTTTACATTTTTTTACTTTTTTCGGTTTGCGGTCGCCACCCGCGTTGATCGCAATGAATTTTGCTACAATATCTGGTTTTTTTTTAAATTGGTGTTATTTAATCAATGATGTCTATGTAAATGCTTTTGTTGTTTGTTTCGTTGTATTATTGGAAGTTTCCAATAATATACAATTGTCGGTTAGGAGTTTCGTTAATTTTCTTTTTGAGATATTATAAACAAGCCCTTTATTTATATTTTTAGAAATCCATTAGGTAGCTTAAAAACATAGTATAGTACTATTTTTCCGCCTCCTTGTAATCCGTAGAGTTGTAAGTAATAACAACAAGATAACAGAGTCAATAAATAGCTAGAGAACCATCATTTCGCCAGAGCTTCGGGGGCTAATCAGCCGTGAAGTTTCACGGTATCATGGCCACCAAGTGTTTGTCGGCCCCTGAGAAGCTCGATGCTGTAACTTCATCACTATTTTTTGTCTATTTGTTGGGTATTTTGAAACAACTTTAAAGTAATTAATCAGAGGTAGAGCTTGAAGAGACTAATTCCTGGTATTTTGTTCCATGATCCATCAATTTCGCATTAAATAATTTGATCATGTTTCTAGATAACTATTTGTGGTATCAAAAACCATTAATTCTGATTATGTTATGTTGATCCCAAATAAACCACAAATAGTGCATTTTATGTATTATGCAGTGAAATAAATATAAATGATATTTTCACTCTTATGAAAATGTCAGATAACATTATGTAAACTGACTATTAGCGTAGGTGAATCAGATAGATAATAATGTTAAACGAATCGTTTGTGGGTTGCGCAACGTGATCGATGATACGTGTAGCAAATGGGCAGATCTACCAGACAATAATATCTCACTCTCAAGCATAGTTCACATGAAGGAAATTGGGTAAAAGTTTTGTAGGTATTTGTAAGGTAAGTAAGCTACACTTTTCCATATTGTACCTACCTTCAATTTAGTCGTGGTGTCATCTTAGGGGTTAATAATGATACTTGAGTATTTTTTCTACAAACTAATTTGTCTCTATATTTCTCGTCTATTTTCTTCACAAGTCAAACAAGCTAGACGTGTCATTTAAACTAGATTTTCCACACAATGCCCCAATTTCGCTGTTTATTTAGTAGCTATTGTTAAACATCCCATTTTAATAGAATACCGCGATCTTTTAAACCAATAATTTTGCAATGGATATGTCCTAAGCCTTAACACAAGACACCCACTGAGATGTCAGTCTTCACGAATTACTTTCTCGTAAACCTACATCTACAATAGATGTATAAACATCTATTCTCACTCGATAGCACAATCAATTTGCTTTAAATACGATCATGTAACCAGTATGTTAAAGTTTCTTATATATATATACCTACTATACATATTTTTATATGAACTTTTTTTATTTATATTCCTGTCACAATATAATCTGGTGCTGATGATGTGGCTGATACTGCATCGATCCTACTGCCCTATTTTAAGAAAAGGGCAAGAAACCGTATGTTTATGTGCAGTTAAAAATTATGATGCCAGGTAAAGTTTTTTCGTCAGTATGCAATCAGTTTTCTATTCCAATTACAATTTATATCTGCTTTTCCATCAAATAAACATAAGTGTAATCAAACAAAAAATCTGAGTAAATATTTCAACTCGACACTCGCTATAACAATCTCTAAAGCTATTCTCGCATTCCGCCGTAACGAGCGACAGCATTATGAATATCGATAATGCGTTATCCTCCACTGAGGGTAGTCGGGTAGTCGCGGCGTAGTCGGAGAGTAGTCGCGGGTAGTCGGGCCCATCAATAAGGTACGGCTGCAGGGCACCGCTGGTCAATACATCAGCCCGATACGATCTAACCCGGTGTCGCCCGCAACGAAACTGAGCAATTATGGGATAATATACGCACGCAACGCGATGGAGCTTACTATGTGAAAATGCATGGATTGTCGTGGTCTTAAGCCATTGTGTAAGATTCAATATAGGTACGTCTTATAGACTTTTTTAAAACTTAAGTAGTTCCCTTTTCTCCTAGTCAACTCTCCCAGTAGAGTAGGGCACAATTATAAACTCTTGGATGATTATCGAAACATACTCGTACACTATTAACCTCTCAGACCATGAATCACAGACACAATAGATTTTTAATTGTGTCTCGGTTCCAATTGGAACCGGCGGTTCTTAACTGATTAAAATCAACAACTTTTTAAAAGTTCTAAATTAGAGTAGACTACATCAAACCGATTTCCCATCACCACGTCATTGAACTATTTGTATTATTTTGTTAGGCACGTACGAAATAGTCTCGTATTGTGTTCGAACTAGATCAATTGACTTTTTCAATGATCTGTCCGCATAGTCGAGCGAACTTTTACCTCTGCAATAATAATTCTGATCGGGGAGAGTATATAAATTTACAATAAAAGTTCCATATCAACTTTTACTTTCAAATTTGATCTAGATTGGCGAATGGCGTAATTTTACAAAAAAATATCCTTGTATTTTTGAAACCCTAAAAATTTTACAAGTTCAAAAAAAAGTTATGTGACACACATACGTTCAAATGGTTTGGTTGCATAAAGCTCAATTAAACAAAATCAATTTATAGTACTTATTCGGTTAGTTACAAATAATAATTTTATCACTAATGGTCTATCAGATTCTAACGACTTTGAGCGTACGTAATTCAGATACGTTGGAAAGCCGAGGTCTCTATAAGAATAAATAATGATTATCTAATCATTATTAAGCTTGTTTATGTTTACATAATCTCATTAGTTAGGCACGCCTTTCCCCGGTGGTTGACCGCTGGCCATTCAAGGCTAGGTGACGTTAACGACCAATTAAAATAAAAATTGTCATTAAAAGTAAAGTACAATATTTTTAATACTTTATTTATTATTTTCTGAATCGCTCGTAAATTTCTGCAGCGGAAATAAAAGATTAATCTTCTGTATAAAAAATACCGCTTTGCTTTATACATTCGTTGAGGACCAGAAGTGATAAAACTTATAGGTTTTCTTATTTATTATATAGGCTTTCTTGTAACGAGGTTTTATTTGAGCCTGTTTCAGTAGAGGCTATTTCAACATCCGTAATTTTCTAATATTTTTGTAGTATGTTATTAAGCTCTGGCTTTCGAATAATAATCAATTACCGAATTGCTATTATGCTTTAGGCCATGATTTTATTATTGAAACATACCTACTTAAGCATAGTTATGTTGAAACTATGTCTAAACGCATTACAAAATATACTAGAAGTGAAAGCACAATAGTGAATAGGTACCTATTAAAATATCTTGTTTAGACAGCTTATTAGAAATATGCCTGTTTGTTAAGAAAAATATAAAGGCATGGTGTATGTTCAGAAAGTAAATCTATAATATGTATCTAATTTTCTTTCAAAAACCTAGTTTTATTGCACAAATTAATTTACAAGTCACTTAAAGCTCAATCGATGAGTATCTTCTGACTGTCATTTTTGTAATTTGCGTAGCGAAACAGGAGTACCACGTTATAAATTAAGGAA
This sequence comes from Ethmia dodecea, assembly GCA_963855545.1. Taxonomy (NCBI): domain Eukaryota; kingdom Metazoa; phylum Arthropoda; class Insecta; order Lepidoptera; family Depressariidae; genus Ethmia; species Ethmia dodecea. The sequence goes on along the minus strand of OY979450.1, from coordinate 8,218,933 downwards.
TCCTTAGCTTTACAGCAAGTACCTCAGTAATCTTTCAACGTACATTCTCATCAGCTAGATCTAGGAAGTTAAAATGTTACTGTCATCATACATCGTAGAAACTTAAAAGACCCTTAAAAAGGTATCGACATTCCAACGGAAGGAGGAATCTCGAAAAACAAGGCTCGAGCAACTCCATAATATCTAAATAATCGGCAGCCCTGGACAAAGTCAACAGTCGATCAGCTAGACCGATTCAAGACAACATTTACGGTCGGCGGATTTTTAATAGACAATGCCCGTCATGCCACATCATCGGTCATTATCACATCGCCAGTCTTTTTCTATGAGAATTTAATCTTGTTATTAATTACGCCGAACAATACTTTCAATTGAATCATGTAGTTGTTATTAATGTTTAATTTTGCGGAAGCCAAATAAACGTACCTATAATTCTCTACTTGTTATTAATGTGGTTTCAACTTGTGGTTATTATGTCAGAATGATATCATATTGTTATTAAAAGTCGAACGTTCTAATTTAAACAATGATAATATGATATTCATTATACTAAAAATTTTAATGCACCTATTTATTTCGTTAAATTACTTTACAATGAACGTCATGACTACATTTGATAAATTGAAATGTTTTAGTTGGTAAATAAATAAATCAAAATTATTTTGTAGTTTTTCATTTTTCCCCTCGGGGATGAAAGGCGTGAGATTATTTATTTTTATTTTTTATTTTTTACATTTTGATAAATATTAACAACGAACAAAACTTATGCGCTATGAAGAATTTCCTGTGGTTTAAAAGCAATTTAGATAAAAAAAAAACGGTCAAGTGCTATTCGGACTCGTGCACTTATTTGTTGTGTTAGTATTTGTTGCTGTAGTGGCCACAGAAATACATCATCTGTGAAAATTTCTACTGTCTAACTACGGTCTTAACTCTCACGGTCCATGAGATACAGCCTGGTGACAGACGGACAGACAGAAGGAACCCTAAACATATAGTAATGTTTTCTGTAGGTTAAATAAACAATTAACTTCAAGTCGATTTTCCTAAATAAATTAATAAATAATCTTAATTTTTGGCATTAGGAAATTCATTTTTTTACCATCTGGTTTATCCTAGTTTTAACAGAATAGCATCACAATATACAGTTGTACAATAAAGTCGCATTTGATGTTGCATAATATCTAAAAATAACGCGCCATGACATTTTATGCTCAGTGTTGGTTTTGATATTTTATTGACCTTCCACGCCAATGTAGTTTATTGATCCATCCAGCCAGTATGTGTATAAAACAATATAATATGCAACCTTAATTCGACGTTCGAAATGGTGGCCCAGCATTTTCCGAAATATTTCATTTTTTTTTCCATAAACATTTTTATCAGACAGTAACTTTAAACAAACAAAAACTTCAGACGTCGAAGCTAACAAACAACTTAGTCCACGCAACATTGAGCTCTTTCGGTTCATTCATGGGAGGGGTTGATGGTTCATGTAATGGTGGTGAATGCAGCATCCCTCCCGCGCCCCTCGGCTCCCGGCCGGTCAGACGGGCTCCGAGATGCAAGAATGCAGCCGCAAGTGGTTCGCTTTCGAAACACTGTCCAACAGTTGCAAGGCTTGCATTGAATTAGTAATTAATATTCAACAATAATTTGCATTATTGGCTGTCAGTCGCAAATCGATTGCGATCATATACAAAGCTGCGTAACTCGTTGCTTGATAAATTGTTGATAAGCTACTTTCATGAATAAATTATGTGTCTTATTTTGCGGGTTAGCGCCAAATTCTTATTATGCAAAACCAATGTTTATGTAACGGATTTAATTAGATTTTGTAATCGCAAAATAAAATATTAGATACTAGAGCAGCTTTCAATCAGAGTCAAGTTCTCGGATAATAATTAGGTATAGTAGTGATGCTTCGCTCTGCATTCGTTCACTGTAGAAATAACATTCATTAGCCAGTACTTACATGCAATTTGTTTTCTAAGCGTGTATCATCAATATTGAACAACGAAAATCAGCTCATCAACTTATCTGTTACCATGATTAAAAAAATTAGACAATCAAGTATTTTTCTTTGAAACATTGTACAAAAACTTATTAAATATATTGACCTATATATTTATTGTATTTATTTGTGAATATATCAAGCTATGCTATCTCGTAAAACTCGTACTTAAAACAAATATAAACTTACCTAATGACTTAAGCACTCACTTTAAAAAAAATCAAAATCGACACAAAATCAAAAATCCGGTTGACACATATACACAAGTTCACTTTAAATTCGACACTAGTCTTATAAAAATTCGTAGTCGTTATTCATATACCCCAGAAAATAAAAAGTAAAAAATTTTTGTTGTGCCGATCGCCGGTAAGAAAGAGTTCAACGCAGTAAACGCGCTCTTTCGCCGCGGGTCCGCAGTAAACTGAACGCATCGCGAGGCCGCATGCTATCTCCTCAAACCTAGGGTTCTGGTTCTTGATAACGTTGGCAAAGGAATCATTTCGATACTTCCGCTATAAACTTTAATATCAAGGTGTTTCCGTCTAAATGCTATCAAGATAGTTAATATAAAAATAATCTGGTTTTTCTTGTTTCGGCATTATTTGATGTACCATGTATCTATTTGGACTTAAGGTTCATGATCCATAAAAATATTTAAAATAATAAATATATAATAATATGGTCAAACTTTTATCAAGAAGGAGTCAGCAGAGGTATTCCATTGCTGAAAAATACCCACTTTTTATCAGTATATTTTTGGACCCATTTGTATAAATATGTTTGAAGTATTTAGACAACATATACATATATTTAGCTGTAGAATGAACTGGTGAAAAGTTAGTACTTTTAGAAATAGAATACCGTTTCACCTCGGCGAGAAGGCGTGAAAATGACATTTTTTCTAGGCTAAACATTACCTAAATTTATTTAAAATCAGACCTAGTTCGATGTTCCAATATTCATTAGAGAGGCTCAACATTTCTCATATTTTTTTTAATTTATACGCGGCCAATACGGCCGGCGTGCGGTCGATTGATACAATCATGGCGAAAAGTAAATGGTTCTTAATAAACGATGCACCGCAAAAGCACTAAGTTAACCTTTTTATCGGGAGCTTTAAGCTCGCCGATGAGTTAAATAAAGTGGTTTCTAAATATAAACGTCGTATCTCGACACGCCATTGGCAGGTGCGAGCGTCCCTCTTTTTTGCAGCATCTATATTTTTTACTATTTCTTTTTTTTACTATTTCTTTTCGGCGACAATTTTATAATTAAAGCTCGTGCGTTTATCGCGTTCTCCCGAGAAAATGTGGTTGTTGGTCCGTGCTTTCATATCTACTTGTGAAATCTACAAAGGGCTAAGTACATTCATAATTTATTTCAAAGATCCATATTAAAAAAGTGCTAAGTTTGTAATAAACACGTGATGAGTTTGTAATCTATCACTAAATATTAAATATTATTCTACTTCTTTAATCGTTATCACTAACTTCGATGGTAAAGGAAAAATTCGTGAAGAAACCCGCAGGTCTCAAAATTGATTCTGAGGCATTTGTAGCAGCACTATGGAACGGCGATATGCTCACCTCCTGTCCCTTATAGGGGGCCATAAAATATACTGGTGACAAAGTGGATATTTCAAGGAATACCTCTGCGTACCTACCCAAGCCTCGGGGATAAAAGACGTGAGCATTTTTGTTTGTTTGTTGCTTTAATCGTGTCCATACATTGTGACATAGAGAAAACTGTGAACAATCAAATAAAATTATTTTACTCAAATATCGATTAGAATAAATAACAGTTTAAAGAACAAGAAGAAGCCTTTGCTCTGACGTCATACACATCTGTCAGCTGGACACGGCGGGCGACCCTTTATGTGTGCGCTACATAATAAATACCTAACACCTTAGATAAGTGTTAGAAGTAGGTTACTAAGTTAATTAATCATATTATGGTAAAATAGTTAACAAGAATCACATCTTTACAATCTCACGGCCCGTTATATATATATCATTAGAAACAAAAGATGAGCGCAGAATAAGCCGAAATATACATTTAATTGCGTAGTTTGTAATAGAAAGACACCCGATTAAATTCCAGCATTTTTTTAAATACTACCTACTTTATTTAAGTTTGTTTGTACAGATTCATATTTTTTTAATAATTAACTTCTCACAAATACCATATGAATTTAAAATAATATATTTAATCACAAAAGTAATTACTTCCTTATAGGTACCTATATACATTCAAATATTAAAAGTAATTGAAGTAGAAAATAATGAATACAGTCGTATATAAAATTGTTATAATTGGCAATTTGAATCTATTTACTTTTTTAAACGTTCATTTAATCCTTATCTAATCCCGCACTTCCGCCGTGCTATCGACCTTTCAAACCTCCCAGAAATATGTGTACTGTTGATTCTACAAAAACATAAACTAGTAAAAACTTTTTCAACACACTTGCTCATAAAGTGGCTCTAATTTCACTGCAATTAGGCACATAATGACACCTATAATCAAACTGAGACTTTTTGTTTGCTATTATTCACTAGTGAGTTATAGATTTTTTTTTTCAATTTTGTTGCTAGAGTTGCTTTGTTCTTAAAAAAGTTTCGATACAAAAAAGATCGTATTCAATCGTACTAATAAATTAATACACAAATATGGCTTGCTCATTTCATGCAACTTCGTATTTAAATAGATCATTTTAACTTGCACGTGTTTAATAAACAAAACTTTCACTCAAATATAACTTTTGTTTCCTCTGTAAAAACTTTAAATTCCCCATTTTGTACGTAGCTAAAACGCTATCCGCGAAAAACCAAAAACAAGAAACCTCATTCTTTTAGTCTATGGCCGATCGCCATTGTTAGCTGCGCGCGCATTGGAAAACTAATGAATATTTCCCGCCATTGCAAAAAAAAATCACTAATCGTTTTCACTGTTTAAATTATAGATAATTATTAATTAAAATGTCTGCAAGTACTAGTTACGAAGAAAATGATTTATGTTGTACACCGCCCGATATAAGATGTGAAGCCCTTAACGTTATGGAAAGTTTACTACCTGAAAACTCCAAGGAAAAATATCTATTAGCGTACCAAAATTTCATACAATGGCAAAACAACAAGAATACGAAGTCTTTTTCAGAAAATGTGTTCATGGCGTACTTTAAAGAATTATTTTCTAAGTATAAACCTAGCTCTTTGTGGTGTATATACTCAATGTTAAAAAGTACAGTCCGAACAAAGAATGGAGTGGACTTAAAAACATACTCTAATTTGTCAGCGTATCTAAAGAGACTATCCGATGGATTTAGAAGCAAAAAATCAAAGGTTTTATCGTCTGACGATATTGAACAATTTATAAAAGATGCTCCAGATAACCAATATCTGGCTACTAAGGTTAGTTAAATTAATTTTAAATATCTACGCGACTTCAGCCTGTGTTGTGTATTGTTAACTTAATTATTGTTTATTTTTTTCAGGTTGCTTTAATATTTGGTGTAACAGGTGCATGTAGGATACAAGAATTAACAAATATAACTGTGAAAGACATAGAGAACCATGGCCAGATGCTTTTAGTGAAGATACCCATCACGAAAAATAAAATACCGAGGTCATTCACCATACACGGTCCATTCTATGAAATAGTTAAGAAGTATGAAAGTTTGCGTTCACCAAAAGCAAAAAATGACCGTTTCTTTCTAAACTACCAGAATGGTAAATGTACCTGTCAGCCTATAGGTATAAACAAATTTGGTTCGATGCCTAAAGAAATCGCTAAGTTTTTGGGTTTAGCAGATGCTGAGAGCTACACTGGACATAGTTTCAGGAGAACTTCAGCTACATTGCTGGCTAATTCAGGAGCTGATATAATGACTTTGAAGCGTCATGGTGGGTGGCGATCTGGCAGTGTAGCAGAATCATACGTAGAAGATTCCATACAAAATAAAAAGGAAATTTGTGCAAAAATCACAAAAAGAATTAAGCTTGATTCTGAGGCGCGTCCTACTGGCGAAACACCAAGTACATCCAATGATTGGATTTCACCTACCTACACGAATAATGAACCATCGCAAATAACAATAGAACATGAAAGTATTTCAATAAATAATCAATTAAATGAGACCGATATGCCATCAAAAACAGTTAATTATAATTTTACAAACTGCACATTTACTAATTGCTTCTCTAAATAAACTTTTTATCTATTATATAAAATGCTTTTTTTGTATTATTTTATTCACAAGTGTGTTGAAAAACGTCGTATGATACACGTGTGTATTGATGATAACCGTCCTCGGCTCTCTTATGACCCTCGCCTACGGCTCGGGTCTCAATGCCGCCTCAGAGGTAATCACCAACTTTACACACTTGTACCATAATGTACTATTATATAAGTAGGAGATCTTATCTTTACAAAAACTTATAAGGATTTCACAGTAACACGCTAATTAATAAAGAAGAACATGTCAGCGTAAATGAAACTAAAACTGTATTGTAGACACAAGATACTTTGAGAAAACATTTCATTATATTAATTGGAGCTAACTGTTTTTCAACGGGCAATGAGAACAATACTGTCTTTATAAAAACATCATTCTAAAAAGGAAATTAGCTACCTCATCAGCCAAATCGACTGCATTATTTTTGCAAAACTTTATAAAACATTATGATGCAAAAATTATACTGAAATCTTGTAAAGTATGATTTGATTTATGTGCACTTAATATTATAAATGAGATGTGTCATCAGAAACGGATCAACGGTCCCTGCAAAAGATACGAAATTGCATTTTGGTATAATGTAATCAATCTTTTCCTCTCACTTCTATTTATAAATTTTGAAAAAAAAAAGCAAAAACCTGACACGGCTTGCCTGAAACGTTTTTGTAACTTGTAAAGTTTGTAAAGGTAACTGACGCCTATCTGACACTAAATAAAATCGGTCGTCGTCAATTAATCAGGAAAACGATTCTGATTATCTTAACACTTAAACTCTCCAACTAATGTCTTCCTTGTCAGATAAGAAACTCAATTTACCTTGCTTCATTTATCAGCTAAGAAAAACTTAAAAAATCAATGCGTGTTTTATTAAAATACAAATGTAGATGCGAGTAAGTGTTTTTACTATGTGTCAGTAGAACACCATCCGATCCACCGATTAGCTCCCGGCGTCCAAGTACACTCGGATTACGTGTTACCATTATACAAAAAATTACTGAGAAGACCTGTCCTAGCACACTCGTACCGTAAATACGGGGCTTTATCAGATTACAAAAACTTTGATGTAATTTTATTACAAACAAAACACCGTGTTTGATTAGAATACAAATGTACATGCAAGTAAATGTAGCTTCACGCCTGTCGCAACAAACACAGATTGATGCGAACGCATGCGCAAGGAGATCAGCGTTACGCTAATGTTTTTGAAATATGAGAAGTTCCGATAAGGGCGTATTCACATCAAAAATAAAATCTATGGAAATTTAATTTTGTGAGAATAGATTTTTTCTAAAATTTAAAATGTTTTTTTTTCAAATAGGTACTTCTAATGACGGGAAATAAAAAAGATTCAAATTTTATATTTCACTAAACACATAAAAGTGACTATTTATTTGGTCTTCATCTACGCTTTACCATACCAGGAAGGAAACAGGTCCTTGGAAACTTCAATATATTTTCCCGTGATCGCACTATTATTTTTCGCACAGCAGAAAATTCCCATGGCTATAAGAGAGCACTGGGCCTACGTGTCAATGTCACTGACGGGTCAACTAGTTTTTTATTCATTTCAAAAGGCATACGATTAGATAGAAAACTGAATGTTTATCTTACTGAATCATATAGGTACATAAATCGTCGCTGACGTCGCAAAAGGATGACGTAGACGTAGAGATGGAATGACGGTGATTAGGTTAGGTAAGACTAAGACAAAAATAAATTATGGCGATCAGCTATCTGATTCATACACAACCTAACAAAACTATGTGGATAATGAGGGTCGAGGAAGGCAAAAAGTAGAAATAAAGGGCAATAACTATCTTAAGACTAATCTAAAGAAACTAAATATTATTCCAAAACGACTCTTCCTATTGAACGATTTTATTATTAATCTCCATCCGTTGTGATAAGTTTCAACCAGCCAGTTTTTAAGTCTCCACTTCCGTACCAATATCACAACTGCGATAGTAAGTTTGTCTGTTGCGTTTTCACGGTTAAGCCGATGAACCGATCTTGATGCAATTTGGTAGGACGATATTTCAAGAAATGCTTTTCATTCCGAAAAAAAACATAGAGTTCCTAAATCATGTGATTACCATGTTCACGCGGACGGAACAAATATAAAATTTGCATTCAAATCGTAACGAGTAGAATTCGTCTATCATAAAGCGGCACTTATACTTATACACTCGAACTTTTTGAACCATAACAATTTCGACAATTCGTAGTTCACAATGAATGCTCACGTAGTATACGAAGAAAGCATTAAGTCGGGCGAAGCCGATGGAAAGCAGTGCCGTGACAGTTTCCACGACACATCGGGGTCGGCTATTGTAGTTTAGCTCATTGTCTGCATTTAATTGCTGAAGATTAACTTAGAGTTAACTTTAACTTAGGGGAAAAGTCGTTGGATGCTATAAAGAGTGTAAGTACGTATAAATTATGTTTACGGTTTTTTTCTAAATAAAAAAAAATAGCTGGTGATTATTAACGAATGGATGGAAATACTTAAGTAATTATTTATAAGCTTAAAATTGTAGTTAATTTACCACATAAATCAGTCTCAGTAAAGTTGAAACCCCAAATAATTTTGGATTACAAAATCCCTAACATAAGAAATGAATGTAAATAGAATTAACAATATTCAAGAATTTGCAATACAACAGTCCGTTCTTTCTTTCCGTGGTTTTCGCAAAATGCCTTTACGTGGGTAGGTACCTACATCCTAAAAGATACTTTTCTTCCAAATGTCAGCTTCATAGGTTAGATAGTCCAATAGAACAATTTCTCTAAATATGAATGTGAAAAAAATTCGCTCGCGTATGCCAACATCAATTAAAAAAATGCGCAATACTAAGAAATAAAATATTTCTTTATGTTAACAAGACATCTAAAATTAATTTAATATTGACTAGCAGTATCCAAGTGATAATAAATTACAAATTTAATTTATATGCATGCCATAAGCTAGTAACTTGTCTAGATAATATTTAGGCATTTTGTTACGACTTAGATCGATCACTCCCGGTGGTAAGTAAGTGGACTAATGATCGCTATCTGGCGAACTATCGATCGATATGCAACGATTTATTCTCCGCATCGCTCGTAAATTACGTTGCTACTTGACGTCTGTGGGTGTTAAGGCTGGCTGCGGTCCTTGTGTTACTTCAGAAATTAATAAAGCTTTTAGCATTGCAGCGGAAATTGACAAGTTTCTTCGAGAACTGTTTCAGTTTACTTATCTGCGTTAGAATAAAGGTAATTTGAATGTAATTTATTTCAGACACTGCTGGTAATTAATATTAATAATGAAGTTTCCGTGCTTAAAGATTTGATTTGGTTCATTGGCATTAATATATCACGACTATTCTATTCTGTCTATTATTTGAGGTAATATATTTCGTCTATCGTCTAAAAAAATATCTCCCGTCTTTTATCGCAGAGGGGTAGGTAGAGATAGTCCATTTCAGGAGATACCCACATTGCACCGGTCAAGCCTTATTATCATATTAGCAGCGCCCCGCGGTTTCACCCGCGTAGTTCCCGTTCCCGTGGGAATACGTTGATAAAATATAGCCTATGTGTTATTCTGATGTATTAGCTATATAACTGTAAAGTTTCATCAAAATCCATTCGGTAGTTTTTGCGTGAAAGAGGAACAAACATCCATCCAGACATCCATACATCCAGACATCCATCCAAACAAACTTTCGCATTTATAATATTAGTAGGATTATTAGATTAAAAAAAGTAAAAAAATGCGATAAAATATGCAAAAATCACAATGTATTGTAATGACGTCATCTTGTCACAAGCAAGTTTGTTCCATAAGGGTTGCATTTACACGCTCTGGCGCCAGCGTCAACGTCAACGGCAAAATGACATAACATGAAACGCGTTAAATTTTAAATAAATCCTTGAGTCCTCATAATTTTGTAAAAATTGATTAAAAGAAATTGTGTTTAGGATTTTATTGCCCCGCTTCTTCTCCTCAACCATACATGCTGAAGCGGTGGAGTTGAAATGACGTTTGATAAGTGGTCTTGTAAGTCCCTACTTTAAATAAAACGTTTTTACTTTTCTTCACGAGGTTTTCCTTCACCGTGAAGCAAGTAAAAATATGTACGCAAGTTTTTGAAAAACTCATTGCGGGCTCTTAAACCGCTAGACTGTCACTGCTCTTTCGTCCGTTATTTATGCCGTCTATTATTTGAGGTAATATAAAATTATTTCGTCTGAATTCCATAAAGTAGTAAGTAGTTACAACAATTTCATATGTTGCTCTAACTGACTATAACAACACGCGAGCAACTTGATTTACTTAGTTGAACTACTTATATTTTTGCAATTTTATATCATTGTCACAAGTAAGCTAAATATATTATTTTTCTGATTTGTTATCAGATTCGTTAAGAAAACAATTTTTATACACGTTTAGGGTTCCAAGAATGAAATACCTCTTCCAACCCTCTCGAGGATACGGCTTCAACGTATATATTTTATTTAAGTGTTGATTACATAACACTTTACTATATACGTATTTTATTACTAGAAACAAGTAATCCTATTGGGTACTCAACAAAGCACAGAGCCTACGTCCTAATATACAATAAAGCGAATGAATGGGATAGTTACAAGTGAGCATAGCCGCGAGCGTAACTAGTTCTGTAAATTGCCGATTTGCCGCTCGGTACCGCGGAAATGGCCGGGGCGGTGCGCGTACGCAGCTCACACAAAGGAGCAGGTTCAAACTATTGTATGTGCATCATATATCGTCGGCTGGGGATAGGCGTGGTACACAGGTGGGAACTCGAAGGTTTCGAAAATAGAAACCCGGTGAGAGTATGTTCCTACCAACGGAACTCAGAACTGGTTGGTACATAAAGAAAATAGGTTTAGAAACTCGTCAGAAAGCCAATGGTACGATAGTTTTTTTGCTCTTTTTCAAGGCGGGAATACGTCCATTAAAATTTTATGCGTATTACGTTACGAGGACTTTAGTCCATCATTCTGAAAAATTACATTTATTATTCTAGATAAGTTTTCTGCTCAAAGGTTTTCTGCAATATTAAGTACTAGTAACAAAACAGGCTTTAGATGTATACCTAATGTTGAAAATTGTTATACAGTATTTTTGATCGGCATCTTTTTTAGAAAGGTTAATACAGAGTTATTGACACTACATAAAATTTTACCTATATACAACGCGTAACAGAAAAAGCGCAATTCCTCATACACCCCAATTAGTATATTAATATAAAAAATATATGATGCAATCGAACTTAAGTTGTGTCTAACCAAATTTCTTAAATATCGATTAATAATAGCACGATTTCCAAAGAAAGCTCTAAATTCAGCTACGATAATTCATTTTTTTGAAAAATTTAACATATTAAAAATAATAATATAATAATAATAATAATAATTTATTAAAAATTCCACGTTTGTTACATTTTAGTTTTTACTTTTACAATTTTTTATGTTGCAG